>JAEIFL010000277.1:12400000-13000000 GCA_018901835.1 Scaptomyza graminum | reverse complement strand
TGCTGCAACATTTGCATAATGACAGCAAACACTTTTGTTTTGTTATTTATTAATGTGGAATTTATCGTATGTGTTTTAAGCGACTTTATGATGTCAGCTTATAATTTTCATCATTTTACAATCATTTTTTTGTTTTGACAAATATTTGCAATGAATTCGCAATGACAGCTAATAAATATTCAGCCATAAATCGTTTAACAAATTAATTATATGATTGCAGGTAGACAAAACAAAAACAAAAAACGAACAAACAAATATGCAAAAATCTTAAACATAAATTACAACAACAAAAAAAAAACGTTTACAATTTGCGTGAGTGCAAGAAACAACAACAAACAAAAAAAAGAGACAACAATACTCACAACTTAAAAACAAAAACTGTCAAGCCGGTTACCGCCTCTTAAGTGCATCCAGCAACAACAACAACAACTGTGACTAAAAACTTGACCGAATTTCCAATCAATTTGGCGTCTCTAATCTCTTGCCTTCGCCTTCAAACGATCTCAATCGAGCAACGAGATTTATTCAGGTGAGTGAGAAACGCACTTTTTATTATTATTTTTTGTTGATTTAAAGCCAGCGGCGCTTTAAGTATGTAAATCGATCTATTTTAAAACATACTGGCATCTTTTAGTCAAGTGCAACGATTTGACGATTTTTATAAAATTATTTTATATTTTGTATAGAATTTTGCTTAAAGTCATAAATCCGCAACTAAAGCTTATTGCAATTTTTTTCTAGGCATAGAGAATAAAATATATTCTCCCTTACAAAAGGTACTTCAATCAATTTTGATATTCTATAGTCAAAAATAATACCCTATCTCCCAACTATATAAACTCTGTTGGCTAAAAATCACTTTTCTAATTACCTTATCGAATGGGATCGGAAAAAACCTTTCATGTAAACTCTCTTTCTTAACTCAGCCCAATTTTGTTTTATGATATCAAATAGTTAATGCCGAATGCAATTTTAGGGTTTTGCCAACTTTGACTTATCTAAAAAATATCTCAATTTTTGTTTTTTATTTGTCGTTTTTCATAGCATTTCTAAATGCAACGTAACGTAACGTTGGCAACGAGGCAAAAATGCATTATTGCCAAATGCCATAAAAAAAAGAAAACATAAACAAACATTAATAATTTATTGTATTTGGATTTTTGTTTATGTGACTTTCGGGAATATATGTATGTGCTGCACGTGCCCAATAGCAAAAGCAATCGTTTTACTAGTTGCAACTGCAATTAACAGTAGCTTAATTAATTCAAATGTTTACAGAGTGAAGGGGGAAAGGGGACAGATGGATGGCGACAACACACAATAGAGTTGGCAAAAGTTCAGTTTAGCTACAAAAGTTTTGTGTTTCACTTTTCTCAACATGAATCTCAACAAACAAATGCCAACTGGCAGCTGATAGAATTATTTGTCGTTTTTAAACTAACTTTGTTGCTGTTGGGGTGACGATTTGAGTTGCCTTAGTGATAATAGTTGCAATAACTCGAACTGATTAGGTTGCTTGAGCAAAGATATTTCGATTGGTAACAAGGAAAGATACAATTCTCCATTGTCTCTGACTTTTCTTGTTTGCAATTTGATTGTTGACACTTAAAGCCAACTTAACATAAATAATTGTTGAATAATTTCAAAGTTTCATTAGAAAGTTTTCATTTGGAAGGACAAATCGAAGCGAGCAAAGCGTTTAAAAGCTTTAAATTCCTAAAGGCATAAAACATTAGTTCAAAGTTCAAAGTTCGACAAAAGTAATCCCACTCTTGCCATAAAAATCAATTGCTAAAATGCCACTTAAATGTCACTTTCACTGTGACTATTTTTAATACGCTTAATTGACGGATGATAAGGGTTCACAAAAATCAAGAACATAATCCAAATGCAAAGGTCAAAATGTCAACATTTTAAAAAATACAATATCAACTTCTCAATATTTAATAAGCTAAAAGCATTTCCCTGTATTTATTTATGGATAAAAAAGCGAGTGGGCTTAAAATAAGTTGTAGTTGTTCTTTTATATCAAAGTCAGTGAATTTCGTCATGTGTTACATTCTGGGTGAATTATATAGACAAAAACAACAATGATACAAAGTCGACAAAGACGACAGACAGACATTCAGCCTACGTGCATAAGGTAATGAAACCTGAGATTCTTTGGGCAACAAGTTGAATGCCAAACACAAAAACAACAACACAATGTGCAACATGTGCACACAATGCATTTGTGTGTGTGTGTGTGTGGGATATATACTGGATATATCTGGCGACTGGGTGGCTATCGAAGGCAGCAAGCAGTCTTTATCAGAAATAGAAAGAGAGAGTGAGATTTACTTATAAGGCAAAGACAGTGGGGCAAATTATGGGTGGGCTATTAAACTGTTACAGGTGTCGGCAGCTATGTAAGTGCTAGTGTTAGTATATGTGTGTGTGCATTAAATAACCATATAACACAACAATAAAACAGCTCGAGCACGACCGGCCCCGAAAAGAAGCTAACAATGTAAGCAACAAAAATTAGCACAAAACGAGAAGAGAAGCAGGGGCAGGGGAACGGGGCATATAACCCATATAACCCTTTCACGAATTGTGTACGCTTGTTTCCAGCGAATTTTGTGTTTTTTTCGTGACACTTTCGACGCTTTATTGCAATGTTGTCACCCTCACGTCTGGCCAGAGCACACGTGTCGTATGCGCTATCTGAAACAAGAACGAACGAATTCTAAGCCTGACAAGGAGAACAAACAAACAAACAAACGATGATAAGACTGCAAACTTCATTCAAGCCATGAAACGATATTCAAGACAAAACAAAAAACTATTTGTTTGCATTCACAAATAGTATCTGCACTTTGTTCTTAATACTTGTTTGTTGTGTGATGATAACAGCTTTATTTATTGGCATTATTTTTATGCAAATGCGCTTCGAATGCTTTCGATTTCGATTCATTGCATATCAGTCTCAAAAAAAGGATGATTGTTTATTTATTGTCGACATGTTTGTAGATTTACTTCAAGTCTGAGCAATTAATCTAATGTTCATTAGTCTTAATAACTTTTTACAACTTTCATTTGAGAAGATACAAAATCTTCAAGCTTCAGCTAACAGCTTCGCTCGAACAGCTGTTTATTAATGATTCTGAACTTGACATGCCATTAAATCGGTTATAAAACTGAGACGAGTCGAGCTTTGTGCAACAAAAACTAGGTATAAAAATAATATAAAAACTATGCAAGAGTAAAGTGTCTAAATACAAACTGCTTGAAATGAGATTAATTAGCTTTAGAACTGAAGGCGACTTTAACTGCCTTTCAACATAAATATTATATAGTATTTGTCTGTTTATGTATATACTTTCGACTTCTGCTGCCTGTTTAGCAGTTTTATTAATATGCTTTTTTGTGTAGAACATTATTAGCTTGTTAAATTAGATGGGACAGGCGGCATGAAAGGCAGCCGTTAAACTTTTGATTGCCTGCAAATAAACAGCTCGTTTTAGCCGCAAAAACACAAAAATATAAAACAAAATGAAAGCCCAATAAAACTTTAAGAGCCATGTACTTAAAAATCGTTGGAGAGAAAAAACGAAAGCAAAGAATAAATCGAGAATGTTTCAGGTCGAGCAGGAAATGAGTTTTGTAGCTAGAGCTTTGGCACTTGAAAAATCACTTAATTCATTTAAATAAGCACAAAAATGTCACAGCGCCAATGGCTCGGAAGTCCATTTGCCCAGAAAGAATGAAGGACGCGTGAAGAACCATTTGACTCTGGCTGGCCATAAGAGGGCCAGAAAGACAGAGACCGAGAGTCGACGAAACTAATTTAAAAATCCACTCGCTAAGCATTTTGCGAGGCAAACATTTCTCCACACCTCTTAGGTCTCGCCTTTCACCTGGGCTAGAGAACGTTTTATAGCCGAGTGCACTTGGAAAAATAACTTGCATAGAGTTTCTATTACTAATAAATAAGTGTAATTAAATTAACATCATTAGCATTAAGACTATCTATATATCCGCCCTAAACATTTGTTTAACTCTCCCTCCTTTCGATACAACTCTCTTGAACTTTCTTTCAGTGTTTCTATTTATTTTTTCATTTCTTTCGTTTGATGATGATTTTTCAGTGCAAAGCAAACATTTTTGCCTCAAGTGTTTAAATATAAAAAGCGGAAATGAGCTTTGCCAGAAGTCGAGACTGCCTGGGCTTCTGCTAGTTGTCCCTTCCAAAACGAATGACTCTCAGATTGGGCTTAAATATATATACACACATAATTAAACCTTTTTCTTTTTTTAACAATTAATGGTGGCAAGTTTTTATATCACGCCTTAATTATTTGCATTTTACACCAAGGAAACAATTTGAAAATTATCTGAGATTCAAACACTAAAATAATTTGTCATTTGGTCATTGTTAAAGTCATTTGGCATTTAATGAAAATGTAAAAGCTGTCAAACGACGAATCAAATTCCTTTTTTGGGGGCGCTATGCCCCAGCCACGCCCCATTTGTGTTGTTTGGTATTTAAATTGTTTTCCCAATGCGATAACAAATTGCATTTGCATATTGCATTATTATGCAGAATACACTGAACTAGTCGAACCGTTGATATCCTAACAATTTTTCATTTGCCATCGGCTTGTGGGCCATTATTTAGCACATATGCCTCGTCAACTAGAGAGTACATCGAATTAAATATGACACCGAATGGCAAACACAAATAGAAAATCAAACAATCGATTGCAATTTATGGATTTGTGATTTGTGCTGTTTTGTCATTTTGATTGACATTCCAAATTGGCAACAACTCGACTTCTACAATGTTCTCTGTTTTTTGTCTATATTTTATTTGTTTCAATTTCAATTCCGCTTTTTGGTGCGGTGCCAAGCGCTCGTCACTCGGCTGTAATAATGCAACATAAGTCAATAAACAAAAGCCTCTTTGAACTTATTTGAATAAGTAAAATAATCGGATTAATTAAAAATTGATTTGCTTTTGTGGGTTTTAAGTAATTGTGTGTGTTTTTAGCTCTGCTTTCAATTGGGATTAAAATTATTCATGGCTAATTTGTTTGCAGCCTCATTCATGGCCCAATTCCCATTAAAAATGTACAAAAACTATTTGTGTTAAACTTTTCTAAATCATACATATCCATTAGAATGCCTATTTAACGGCGTTAAACCCAAGAATTTGATAGTTGAAAACGTTTTGGCAATTTATTTTCGTACGCCACATAAAATAAAAGCTGGCCAAATAAAATGCCAGAGACAAAGAAAAAAACAAATGTGAAATTCTACAACTTAAATGAAAAGGACACAACATTGAAACGCAACACGAAAAAAAGCAAGCATGAAAGGAAAACTCAGCTAAAATAATATAAGTAAGCTTAGCGCAAAACTGAAAACAAATTTCGCCCAAAGCGAGTTTCACAGCCAATTTTTTATGCAAACCCAAAGACAACGCTTCGCATAAGCATATCTATCTCGCTCGCTCACACTCTTTCTCTGTGTGTATGTGTGTGTGTGTTTGTTTATAGTGTGTATGGTGTAACATTTTTTCCATTTATTTTTGTTGGGCATTGCACATAAATCCTTTTGTTGGTCGGAAGCGAAGTAGCCGCCGCCACCGCGTTCAGTTCGCGTCAGCATTTCTTATATTTACATATGTAGAACACTTCGCACGGTACACTGAGAGAAAAACTTAATTTCGAAAGACAAAATAAATCGAAATCTGTTTTTATGAAAAAAGGTTGCAGAATTTCCATTCACATTAATATTAAAATATTTTTGTTTAAATATTTAATGATTAATGAACATAAAATCTCAAGCTAATAATAATTAAATGTTAGTCATGGATCTAAGTTATTAAAGTTTCGTAGTAAGCTTTGTATTTTATTGCTATATTGTTGGGGAATGTTTTTATTTTAATGTTTTTACCTCAAGAAAATATTCATAAAAATTTATGTTTCGTACTTTGGTCAAGAATTAAATATATTTTATATTTTTCCTTAGTGTTAAAGTTGATATGTATTCTGCGCTTTTGGCACAATAAGCAGGAATGGCATAAAAACATACACATACACCCGTCCCCCTCCCCATACCCACATACAAAATAACACGTAAGTCCACACATACTTAAGTGCTGTTGCAGCCTTTCAGAATGCGTGTTTGGAAGGCGAGAGCGTCTCAACACTCTCGTGAGGGATGCGCATTAATGCAAGTGGCATGCAACTTGTCTTCATGTCCTTTTGCTGTTGTTGTTCGCGTTGTTGTTGTTGTCAATTTTTACACATATTTACGTAAGCGAGAACACAATGAATGAAGAAGAAGCACAAATGAATGTAAACAGCAACAACGAGGAACATGAAAAAAATGTGTTGCAAGGGAGGGGGGAATATTGTGTGCACAACACTTAAGTGGCATTGAGTCGAAATCTCAATCTGTTTTGCAGTCGAGTGATTTGGCCTTGTTAGCGACAACAACACACACTCAAGCACACACACACACACACACACCCATACACACACGAACTTTGCCACTTGGCCAATTGTGAGCTGCTGCTGTTAGCCATAATCCTTAGCTTGACAGTTAGGTCGGACTTTTTAGTGTCATAATGGCCATATTTATGCCATATAATCTTATATAAGGGCATGCGACATTGGAAATATCTTGTTTAAGGCTTCTCTTAAACACTTAACCAAAATATATGATACGCAATGCGATTATTGCGTAACATATGTACACATATAAAAAATGTTAAATAAATCTTTATTCCTTGGGGCTCTTAGGTGTGAATATTTAAAGCACATTAGATTTATGGATAGGTTATTTAAAATGTCGCCAACAGAAAAAGCTTGACTACAGCAATTTCTATTAAGTGCCTACAAGTATGCTATAATTTATTGAAAGCAAAAATTGCTTCAACAAAAACTAAACAAATTTAATTTGTTGGCTGCTCTTGAAACATCTAAACTTTTCAACATCAGTTCGAGCTCAATTAAATTTCATACAAATTAAAAATTTCAAAATAGTTTAGCTCGCAATTAAACTTTTTGCCAAGTTGAACTTACTTTCAACTAATGTGAACTTTTAATGGCAAAAAAGGCAAGTAAAAATTAAGTTTTATTTTTCTATGACTTTCTATGTCATTTAAGTAATTTATAGATCTCTTTAAATGAAAGTCAAGGTCATCTCAAATCGTTCACTTTGAATAATTAAATGATTGAAAATAAGAGTTTGTCGTCCAGGTGTATTTGTATATTCATGTTAAGCAGCTATAAGCCGAGAGCTTCAAGTTCTGGCCATAATCATTAAACTATCTATTCCATTTCGTCATTTCAACACTAGCAACTGGCATTCATAGGCGCGCCTAGGACAGATTTAGATTATGCCAACGACAGTCGAAAAAAAAATTAATTTTCCCAAAATACTTATATTTTTGTTTTTATTTGATAATGTAATTAGTTTATTGATTGGTTGATTGCGTCATTCTGATTCTGATAGAGTATTTACGCATAGTAAAGTTACCGTTTTTAGGTATTAATATTTTATGGGTGTAGAAAATATTTAACATTGATTATGTATTGATTTTTGGTTAGTAGGCTGAGCAAACTTGAATTGAAAAAGTTTCCTGAACGGCCAAAAAGTAAATGAAACTTGAACAAACTAGCCAAGTTAGGCTCGCCGAAGATTGCATACCCTTACAACAAACAATCTTTAAGTCTTCACGCACTTGCCGACAAATTAGAAATACCCATCGAGAGAGTATGCAAATTGAGTGTTAGAATTTTGCAAGCAATTTGCATGAAACGAAGATGGTGAAGAGAATGAAAAAGAGAAGCACAAGCTTTGCATACAAATTAGGAATGGGGAGAGGGGATGCAATTTGTCATACTTTGCACTTTGACGTTCAATTTTCATTTTGTGGCCAAATCTGGCCAACCAGACGGAAAAGGTTAACTGACAAACTGACTGCTGTGAAAAATGTTGCAAAATGAAAGCTTATAGAAAAAAGATTTTGAATTGGCTCAGGAAACAATGACAAAAAGTGCAACCGCATTGCGGCTTACTGCAAGACAAAATAAATAGTGTAAATAACTAAGAAAGCTGAAAGTCAATGCACTCAGAATATAAATTCAATTATTTATGTTGACAAACTTTGCAGTCAGCGGCAAGTTTGTTAAAAGGTTTGCAGTTCAGTTTAGTTTTCGATGGGAAATAAATAAAACGAAACTTTATTAAACAGCAACTTATAAATATTGATTGCTTGAGCGAAAATGTTTTTGTTTGGGCGGCAATTACGTTGCAACTTTGTTGCCAAATGAGATGTGTTTTGGGTTAAGAGAAACACCAACTTTAAACATATCATTGTTGTTATACTTAATCGAACTTTTGATTGTTTTTGCTGTCTGTAAAAATGCATTAAGCCTCTCACAAGCATGAGTCAACATCATTATAATAATACTTTCCTCTCTCTTCTCATTGCAGCATACAACAACTGAACGGCGGCTTATAGCAAAACGCTTTTACATTGCACTCCGTGCCAAAAGGGTTGCGTTCGAACAGGCGTCAGACAGCAGGCAGATTCGTGTAAACAGTCGTGTAAACATTTAGCTGATGAATGTTGCCGTTGGCTCAGTGAGCGGATGCCAGGGATGCCAAGGATGCCAGTGCAGTTCAAAGTGAATCGTGCCGCACATTGTTGTTGTTCGATAGCACACAACAAAAATACCAACGGATAGGAGGCAAACTCGCCCAACAAACAGGCAACAACAAGCAACACGCAACTGAGGCACAAAACAGTTTCGATCTGTTCTGAATGGAGACGACGTGTGGTTGCCAAGGGGCACGGAACGCAGTTGCTGCTATTGGAGCATTTGCGTTGGCGAATGTTAGCCAATATCAGCTGCAAAAACAAGAACAACAACAACAACAACCAGAACAACAACATGGCCATAAGGCAACAGCAACGAACTAAATGTAATTCATGTTTACAAATACCCAACAACCTGCTGCTACTGGTAAGTATATAAATAAACAATTTTCATCTACATATATCTATTTAGGATGAACTCGCCCATGAAGTATTGCAAATGTTAATAGATTGACTGGGCTTTCATTTCATTTGCTTGTTTCCATTCTGAAGATTTCGATCAATTCCATTCAACTTATAGCCTTTTGTTCTGTTGACCATCGCTTCTGGGAAAAAAGCTATTCAACCTTGAAACAAACAACTCATTAACTAAATTTCCGCCAAATTTTCGCTAATGAAAGAACTTTCACTAGGAAAAAAATGTGTTTTTAGTTTTTCTATGAAAGTGCTTGTAAAGGTAATTGAATAAAATAGTTTAGGGGAAGAATAACAAAAATTAAAAACGAAATAGCATAGAAAAAAGCTTTAATAAATGAGGTTGAATACAATGAAATTTTTCGTAGTAAAAGCTCTTTGAAAATATTTATTTTTTATTTGAAAAATATACCAAAAATATGTTTTAATGGATATTTTAATTAGAAATAAAAACCCAAAAAAGTTCAATGTTTTTTTTCTTGACATTTTCCATGCTACAGAATTTAATTTAAAGGGAGAACTGAAGTAAATTTAAACTTTTGTACCTTTTAATTTATTGCTAGTATAATGACCTAGACTTTTTCTATTTAACCTCGATTATGTCATAAACAACCAAAATGTTTTGTTTTTTCCTCAATAATGTTTGGTGTTTGAATGTATGATTCATATTTTTAGGACTATTCCATCATGAAATATTAAATCTGAGCGTAAGTGTGCAATTAGTCGAGAGTTGGCGTGTTGAAAAAGGCTGTTGGTAACATTTCCTGTTTATATTTCCGCTGCACGTTTCCGCTGCTGATGAAGACACGCACATCCTGAGCGATTGTACAACAGTTACAGCTACTGTAATAGGCCTCGAGTTGCAATGGGACCAGAGCGAAAAGAGAAATAGAAGAACTGTATCTTTAACTGTGGCACGTGTGTGCTGCAGCTGCGTCTCCGTTGCAACACATTCGCACAAGCTTAACGCAAACGAGCGTTGCTGCAATCAACTTTGACATCTTGCAACATTGATTATTTTGTAACTGTCAAGTTTTACAAAACAGCCAGCAACAGCAGCGAAGCTGAGATGGTTTTGTGGCCTGATGCCTATTGCAGTTAATGTTAAGCAAATGTGTTGCAATAAATCCGTGGCATGAATGTGTGACACAACCACACTTTTATGTAACACGCGTGCTGGCAAACTTTGCTCATAAAAATTAAGTATACGCAACGAGATCCAAAATGGCATTCGTCACAACTTTTACTGATATTTGTTATAAACCTTTAACTATCCCGCAAATATTTTATATTCATTAAGGCATAATTATTTTCGTTGATGGGAGAGTGTGTTCGCTAAGTGAACGCATATGCCACAAAGTTGTGGCACGGCCAGCTCGTAAAAAGTGCATAAAAACAAGGAAACATTCACACTCAGACTAAGTTTTACGGTTGGGTTTTCACGCACGGCATCTGATCCTGTTAATAGTTGAAAGCCCTCAGGCTGAGCCCTTAAGATACTTTTAATAAATTTAATCAAGTTTCAGTTTCAGTTGTAGTTGCTGTGGAATTCAATTCAAGCAAAGCTTTACTTAACATTCAAAGCAATGGCTTAAGTAAACTTACAAATCCCTTGCCTAAGAACTTGCCGTATTTGATTCGACAACAGTTTTGCATTTCAACTCAAAAAAAAAAAAAATGTTGCCACAGCTCAAAGGGAAGTCAAATGCAATTTGTGTATGTTACGAGTAGTTATTTGGCTTTGGTTGGATTTTAATATTATTTTTCGTGTTTCGAGCGTAATTCGAGCGCAATTATCAGAATTAAATTAAAAAGTTTTTGTGGGTTGTTGCCACAAATGCGTTGGGCACAAATTTGTTTTATCTGCGTGTGGGTTTTGGCATTTGTGGCAACTGGCTCTTGTTGTTGTTGATGATGCTTGTAATGATGCGCTTCCGCTCGAAAAAAAAAACTGTTGCGAATGTTGCACTTAATTCAGCTCACTTTGTGGTGCGTTGCAAGTTGCGCCAAATTAGCGGTGACTACAAATTTGTGGTGGGCTTATTGTGAAGGCTCTTTTGAGTACCACTTAAATGGGTAGAAAGGGAAAATTAAGTGAATATCATTTATTGTCAGCATCAACCTAAACTCTAGAGCTGTAGTTGTAGTAGTCAAAGTTCAGTTAACACTTTAAGGTTTTTAATAAATAATCCGTTAGCTAGAATATACAAATTATCACCCTATCAAGCTCTCTCTGGCATCCGCATTCTTGTTCTATATTATTTTCTCTTCCGAGTATTTTGCTGACTTATTGCTTTTTTTTACGAAAGTTGTTATCTAGTTTTGAGACTAATTAACCTTTGTATTGCCCTTTGGCAAGATTTTGTTAATCCCATACTTGGACCTGTTGCACATGCTTTCTGAGAATAATTCGTTCATTAAATGCTGCTGCTTTTTAATCGCTTTTTTCGAGGAAATTCCGTTTCATTCTCCTCTTCTGGTACGCATTTGTGCCGCCCACGCAGTTTCCTGTAGTGCGTCAGCAGCAGCTATTTCTATAAATAGAATGTTGGTAAATCGAAATTAAATTTTAGCCCTGATTCCGGAAATTATTTCATTCATCCTGTTAGATGTAAGCTTAATCTTTAGTTTAAGAAAATTTCTATCAGGCTTTGCCAAACTGTTACAGAAAAGAACAATTATGATTCATATTTTTATTGAAAATATCGAAAGTTTTTTTATTAAATGGCATTAAATTTTTCTTTTCATTTATTCCTTGAGCTTAAACCTGCGGCTGAATGTTGTTCACTGATTTGCATGGCAGATATGATTTTTATTGAACAATTTTATATATGCCTTGCTCTCTCTCTCTCAATTAAAAGGTCATTTTAATGCACGTATAATTCTTTTATGCTGCCTGTAATTAAATGAAATTCAACTTTGCTCATAAAGCCCCCTTTGATTCAACGGTGCGTATACGTATTTATGAGTATGAAGGGACCGAAATTGCGTTAACGCAAAGGGTGTAAAAGGCACTTTGGGATTTATAGACGTCTCGCTTTTAAATGTCAATTATTTATTATGTTACACGAATTCCGAACTCAAGTAACTCAATTTGCGTTTCAATTTTTCATTATTAGCTGTATAATGGCCATAAAGCACAACTTTTACGCACACCAAATAAAAATGACAAATATGTGTGGCGCAAACTCTCGCTCTTGTTGTATATTAAGCTATCTGCTTATGCTTTTAATTTTCCAACAACACACAGTCCCCCTCTCTCTCTCTGCCTCATGAAAATATTTGCCAGCCTTGGTAACACAAAAGCAACAGAGAGCTTCTCTCATACATGTTGTATGTCATGTGCGTAATTTCGCTTTCACTGAGTGCGACTGATTGCTTTTATTGTAAGGCCGCATCAACACACAGCCAAAAACCTCAACCCACCCATCATCATTCCTTCTTTAATACTTTGTGCTGGCAACAAATTTTTAGTCAACGCTGAGTAACAACAAGTAGCTTTTGTTTTACGCAACAATTTTTGCATTTTTGCATTTTGATTTTTGTCATATTTACATAATGTTCTTGTGTCATCTTGGAGCTGTGGCTGCTGCTGCTGTTTTAATTTTTCTCACTTTCTTTTTAGAATGTAAATATGATTTGTGGTAGTTTCGTGTTTGCCAATTTACATCAACTTAAATGGAAAAGATGATATTTAAATTATGCTTCGAGACACGATAATTTGTCTCGAAGGGTTATTGATGTTTGATAAAGTTGCCAGTTGGTATTATGGCTATATCCATCATATTTCTTGTTAATAATTAATTTCCCTTGACAACGAACTCTAAAAAAATCGAATCGATTGCTGTGGGAAATGACTTTCTGACGCCAAACAACCCGAGTAAGCTTTTAACAATAACTATTTTCGTCTGTTCTTGAAATAAATTTTAAATGTAAACAAATCGTTTTTGGGGGGGACAAACTGAGTCAATTAAAAATTAAGGCGAACGTGAAAATTGCTACCGAAAAATTTAAGTCGTACTTAAGCCAAATATAATTTAATCGATTTATTGCGTGCTTGGAATATTTTTCGTTCAGCAATTAAGTTTGCCCAGCAAAGTTTGGCTGTTGCTTTTTTGTCATTAGAGTCAAAAATAATTTTTCAACTGCCTGGCTGGCTACAAATATTGATTAGTGCCCCAAATTGAGCACAAATTTTTGGCTGTTTGAGTGTATTTAAGGTTTTATAACATGTTTGATGAGCCGATTTGAACTCACTATGGCAACTATAATTTTCAATTTTTGAATTCGAATTCATTCATTGAATTCATTAATGACGAATCGCGTGGCAAGAGCATTCATTCATGGCTAAAATGTTGGCTATTAAGTTTGCGCAATGTGCACGTTTAATGAATGGCTGGCAGTCGGCCTCTCCCTCCCTCTGCCTTCATTTTGTTGTTCGCCATTGCTGAAATGTCATCGCTTCCGTTACCGCAAGCACTTAACCTGCAATTATTATTGTGAACCTCCGTTGAACGGCATTATGGTGTGGCTTACACTTGAAGAAAACTTCATAGCTTACAGCTTGGCAATATTACTTTTGATTTCAAACTGATTCGTATTTGTTTTAAGTTTTTTGTTTGTTTGGGCCATTGTTGAATTGCTCCAACTCCTGCCCAGTTTTTCTTGTCGCTTGTCTGTTTATTTTCCATAAATTAATTAGGCATGCCGGACACGCAGCCGCGGCTTTAATGAGAACATTTTCTTATTGTAAATTTATTTAACATTTTAGTAACGTTTTGGATGTGTTTTTTCTTTTTTGTTTTTGCTTTGCAGGTGGTGAACACAAATCAACACCCATCACAAAAGTACCGCCATGAATGATACAGAGTGTGACGATCTGATTAAATCTGTGAAATGGACGGAACCGGCGAATCTGATCTCATTGGCCATACTCGAGTTTATCAATGTGCTGGTGATTGGTGGCAATTGTCTTGTCATTGCCGCCGTCTTCTGTTCAAACAAATTGCGTAGTGTTACCAATTTTTTTATTGTCAACCTGGCCGTTGCCGATCTACTTGTTGGCCTAGCGGTGCTGCCATTCTCCGCCACCTGGGAGGTGTTCAAGGTAAGTCTAAACTCTTAAAACTCTTTGCAGAATGTTAAGAACTTATTTTGTTTGTTTTTCGCGATTAGGTTTGGATATTTGGCGACGTCTGGTGCCGCATTTGGTTGGCGGTTGATGTTTGGATGTGCACCGCATCGATATTGAATCTGTGTGCCATATCCTTGGATCGCTATGTGGCAGTCACGCGACCCGTCACCTACCCAAGCATTATGTCAACGAAGAAGGCCAAGTCCTTAATCGCCGGCATTTGGGTTCTGTCATTTGTTATTTGCTTTCCACCCCTTGTGGGCTGGAAGGATCAAAAGGTAAGAACTGTCCTCTCTTCGCCCACAATTACAATAAATTAAAGTGAAAAACTGTAGCCACAAAAACTGCCTTTGGCATGCAACCAACCGAAGCAAGCAAGCTAGAAGAAAAAACCCTATTTAGACAGTTTGGTGACCCTTTCGGTCAGCAAAAGTTCTCAATAAGAATGTCTGTCATTGACACCATTACAAGCTAAAGTTTTGACCGGAAAAACCGCTGCTTGTCCAACCGCAACTGAAAGCTGTGGCAAGTTTGCTTAAACCCGAGCTGCAACATTTGCATTTACTACAAACAAACCGTAAAATATATATTAAAAGGGTTAAAAGTTCAAACGTTCGGTAAGAAAATACCCTTTAAAAAAGTACTTTCCGGAATGATGTGACATGATTATTTGATACTTAACTAACCCCTTACACCTATTTATATGGCTATAGGGTAGTTATGTTATGTTGCCCTATTCTAGGTCATATTTTTGTTCGTTCGCTATGTTGAATGTTTTTTATGTAATGGCAATGATAATGATGTGGCTGTGCCCAAAACCCAAAACCATAACGAAAGCCCCCGACTAAACCAGACAGCGTGGCATACTTTATATCTTTGTGTCCTGTGGTAGTTCTGGTTATCAGATTAGAGCAGCGATAAACCAACTAACTGGGTCGACGAATTACGACTTCCTGTAACGCTTTATTGTTCTTACTTTGCCGCCCTCTATCTTCGTTTGTGCCTGAGGTCGAGTTGCTACAAATGTACGGGCCATAATGTTTCAACTTTTGTGGTTTATTCGAGACATTCCCCGAATACACATAAATATGTTTGTCACATTTATCTGAAAGATTTTTGCTTCAAACTCTAACCTTAAGATAGCAGCTAGCATTTTCTTTGAGTGTATAGCCAATCATTTTGGTACAGCATTTCATATATTGCTTGAAGGGGCAATTCATGCTCTTTGTTTGTTGGCCTCAATCTTAATAGCAGACTGTCCATCGAATTGCATCGTTCAATCGTAAACGCAATAAAGTGCTTCAAGCTACATATATAGACATGCATATATGTAGGTACTACTAATGTATATACAACTGCACTGTATCAGTGGAGTATAATCGCCGATATGAGTGCCTTTCATGGTGCTTGAAATTCCGTTTAATATCTTTGGCTGCTTTATGAGCTTAATTGAAACTCGATTTATGCCTGCTGGCATCGATTATTAAGGTTCTTGTTCAATCTCTCTCTCGCTGTCTCTCTGTCTGTTTAAGACACACTTTTGACTTGACTCCGTTCGAATTTTGAGTCAGGTGTAAATTGCTTCGCATTCAATGACAGCCAGCCAGCACCTGTGTACGACAGAACATATTATATCTTGCCCTTGGCATTCGCAAGAAGCTTTTCTTAACAGCTTGGGGTTGCTTTTATTAATACGCAATCCATTTCAGCATTTAGGATACCTTGTTGAAACTTTGTGCAAAAGGTATGTTTGATTTTGAGAAGGTCTTTTCATCCCATATTTAAAGTATTAAAGATTAAAGTCATGATTGTAGGCAAGCAACATGAATTTTTTATTTCCCCGAGAATGTAAGAAACAATGATAAAAAATACTAAAAATTTTATGTATTGGTATTTGGTAAAGCAAAATATTGCTGGGTATGTGTTAACGCTTGCACTTAATTCTAAGCCATTTCTGCCGCCTAAATGTATGCTACACCTTTGCATAATATTTATGCACGACACGTCGCTGAATTTCTTGTTCAAAATAAACCGCTTAAAGTTGCCTTTTTATTGGCTTGTTGTGAGCAATGTACAAGTTAAAAAATTTCGATGTCTAAACGTATTTGCGAGTCTAGAATTTCAATGTGTTTACCAACGTGTGACAAATCATTGGATCCAAAAAAAACAACACAACAATATCTAAATGTATTTTTGTTTATTTTTTGTTCGTTTCAAGGCCATGATACAGCCGACCTATACACGGGGAAATTATACGCTTTACTATGCCACCACAGTGTCCAGCACGCAGGATGATGAGCAATTAGATGTAGATAGGATTAAGCATAAGCAGAACGATCAGGCTGGCAATGCTACCAATAATAATGGCGACAGAAGGAATCCCAATGGCAATGGCAATGCCTATAATCCATATGATCCCAATTTTGCGCCAATCGATGGCTCCGCTGAAATACATATTGCAGACATGACAACAACTACTACAACAACTAGTACACCGATTACAGAAAGAGAATTTGATTTGCTGAATTCGCCAATGGTTGCCACCAGCTGTCCCTGGAAATGTGAGCTAACCAATGATCGTGGCTATGTTCTGTATTCGGCATTAGGTTCCTTTTATATACCCATGTTCGTGATGCTCTTTTTCTATTGGCGCATCTATCGAGCTGCTGTTCGCACCACAAGAGCCATTAACCAGGGCTTCAAGACGACCAAGGGTAAGTAGTGAACAATCACACACATACATACATTTATCCTTCATACAGATTGGTAGCAAAAACAAGAAACTCCACCAAAACAATTTAATAACATTTGGACACATTTTTCTAACTCTTACTCATTCACCAAACAAAATTGTATGGCAACTTGTGCGTAAAAGTAGCTAAAAGTTTTGTCCCTTTTAACATTTTCTAACAACAAAAATATATCAGTAATAATTCTCAGTAAGTTATGTAAAAACCACGTAGCGTATGTAGAGTTCGTTTTGTTCATACATACAATATTTTTATCCAAATCAATTTTTAATCTCGACTGCTAATCTAAATTTTCGAAAACTCTAAACGTGTAGTTTTGTTGTGTGACGTCCGTTGACCCTTCCGTTTGTTTTTGGTTTAACAACAAAATAAAAAACAAAAACGAACTTAAGAAAAGTGTATAATATTTAACACCAGTCACAAAAACAAACACAAAAACTTTCAGTGCCATTGTCAAATAAATATATTGGTTAATAAAATTCATACAAATTTATTAAGAAATCTAATTTTTAATTCAAATTTTTGCCAAATCATATCTTTAACTGTGTTCACTAAATATTGTTGCGTATACTTAATTTTGATAAAATTTAAGTTGGAAATAATTCTTCCCACTTTTTGTGCCGTGTCTAATTGAGTTTAATAGACCAACAACAAATCATTAATTGCCTGTAAAATAAATGTCAACAAGCAAAAAAAAAATTCATAATATGTCAATAATCCGATTAAATATTTATAAATAACCAAACATACACACACACATACATACATACACACATTTTTTGTCGGCATTTTGTTTTCGTGTTCTGCACTTGGTACATCATGAATAAACCGTTATTGAAAAGTTATAATTAAAAAACAGTAAACAATTAAATAATATTTATAAATAGATCCCTAAGTGAACATTCGATTGTTAATAATACAAAAAAAAACCACAACAAATTACAATTCATTTAAATAATTAAGTCGACGGCCAATTTCAATTTGTGTAATTAAATCAATGGCACTTAATCCTTGTAACTAAACTCCAAACATTAATTACTATACATATTACGAAATATTAAAATAAAATAAAATATTGTGCATATTTGTAGCTTATAGTTTTAGTATAAACATATCTAGTTTAGTCTATCCATGTAAGTAAATCTTAAAATAAAACCCCTTTTAAAAAAATATTGTTAAAACTACAATCAAGATATCCTTAATCTCCAACTTCTCCATTACCTACATTAAATGCCCTTAATAATAATAATAATATTTATTTTCTTTTACATAAACACTTTTAACATAACTTACTCTCGTTTCTTTTATATATCTTATAAGCAGTAAATTATTATTATTTTTTTCTTGCGATATTATCACAATGTTGGGGGGGATGCTTACGATCCTAACAATGATTGGCATTGTGTTCAAACCAAGAGAACACACACATCAAACAAATCCGCTTATGCCAAAATGGCAGCGTAAATGGCAGTAAAATAAAAAAGAAAATTCAGGCAAAATTACAGAGAAATCAATGTGATGTTGTGTGAATGTATATATATATATATATTTTTATATAAGTAGGTACGTATGTATATTTTATCTTTCTTTCGATTGTTGTGCTTGGTTTGAGTGCTTTTATTTGAAGTTGTTTCTGTTTAAGTTGACTTTAAATACGGCTTTCGTTTACGAATTTATTTCTTGTTTGCAGTGATTTTTTTCTTCTCTTTAATACAGCTTTGTGTTCTTTTTGATATGTGTTTTTTGTTTGCCGAATATTTCTTGCCAATGTTTGTAGCGCTTTTACTTCCAGCTGATCAGCTCATTGAGCATTTCTGCTAGTTGGGCTTATAATCTCATCGATTCGCTGCCTTAGCGAACGAACGCATTGGCTTTAATATCTTCCCACCCAACTAACTGGTTACACAATAAATAAAAATCAATAAAGCATGTTTCGTCTATGCTTCTGCTAACAGTTTGTGAACAGAACATGCCACACACAACAGTTGCAAGCAACCGTTGCGAACTTTGCCACAATCCCAAACATAAAAATCACCACTCAAATGTGTCTACAACTTGGTCGAAAGCCTAATGACAGTTTAATATTGACACTGAAACAATTCACATTTTCGTCTATCAATAAAAAAAAGTTTGATGCAATTTTTGGGCGCCGGTGTCTACTTCGAAGTCATAACAAATAATTGGTATTAGGTTTTTGGTACACAAAATGATGTAATTGACTTGTTTGTTGTCCTGCTTGATTATCTTAACTGTATGTAAAGTAATCTTTATCAATTGCAAAGGATATAAAATGTCGGAAATCTTTGTTTTAAGAATTGATAAAGTTCAAACAATTGAAATTATTTCGTTTACTTTTGCATTTAGCATGAGTTTGGCATTTGAGTGATTGGCGTGATTTAAAATGTCATTAGCATTGAATGCGTGTCTCACTTAAATGTTGCTAATTATGACCTTCACATCCCATGCTGACATTGTTTTTATTATTTCATATTTGTGTTGTTTTTAGACCTTGTTGTTTGTTGTTGGCGTGTGTCCTTTAGTTGGCGCTATTTTAAAGACAATGCCCAGATTTTCAGTAACAGCCGCTCATGTGACAGCCTTGGACTATACACACACACACACAGAGAAACACACACACGCATGCAGACACAATGGCGCCGAGTTTGTTACAGTTTGTATACCCAGTAAATCATTCAAAATTCATTAAAACAGGCAATTTTAAGTTGAGAATATTTATGTTAGATGCAGAAAGAAGAACATTTCTACTTAATAAAGAACGTTTATTGTAGCTGAGCCTCCGAACCTAAGTCAATATTATAACTTGGATGCCAAGCAATGGATTTTGATTGCTGGATGCCAAGCAATGGATTTTGATTGCAAAAATCGACTTGCACTATTTTTGTTAAGCCCAAATACTTTGACATTAGGTATCTTCTAGTCCAGCTCAGTCTTAACGATTTATTTCCTGCTATGATTATTATTTCTTTCGTTTCTTTTTTGTTCTTTGCGAGCCACTTGGCTTGCGTGTCTTCATTTCTTGAAGCGCAAAAGTCTAAAAACATTTCGTGACACAATGCGGGGGCGTTCTATGTATATAGTATACATATACATATTGTTGCTTTTCGTATAGTTCATAGCGTTCGTATATGGCCCACTCTCGCCCTTTTAGTGGCTTTTCAAGGTAATCAAGTTTCAAGTTCAACGAAAACTAGCTGAGGTTCATGGCGCGTCGTCTATTAAAATGTACGGAAAAGTACGAAACAGAACGAAACAGCAGCGCCGAGGCACTTGAGCACTTGGTTATTGTTGTTGCAACTGCGGAAGGGCTGTTCAAAAATTCTTAAATTTGAAAAGGCCCATTCTTGGCTTAGACTTGGCCGTGTCCCTGTGTCAACTTTCACACTAGCCTCCCATCTTGGATTTCACCTTGACTTTCACTTGCATCCGATTTCAGCGTCGTCTTATGTGTAGCCCAAAAGGTCACACAATGCACACAAGAACTATACAAATTTATATAATTAAACTTTGAATAATAGAGGAGAGAATAAAAGCTTGAAACTAAGTGTGGTGTGTTGCAGCAAAGCGTGAATGAAATACAAGACAATTGATTAAGAATTAATAATCGAATTTTGTTAAAATGCCACCAAAAAACATAAGTTTAAATGCTTTTTTGCATAAATATAAATGTAAATACTTTTGTGTATTCTCTTACTGTTTGCACAACCCAAAATTTGCATAGGCGCAGCATATTCCATTTGTCAATAATTTAAGCGGAAAAACTGTGTTTTTTTTTCTCTTTCGTTCTTTAAATATTTGTTTATTTGTGTTTGTGGGAAAGGCCCACGTTTTTTTTTTTTATTTTATCCTACTCAAATGCCTGGGGCTGTGCATAAAGAAGCCTTCCGCTTGAAGGAATAAGTATAAAATAGTTTTCACTTTCACGTTAATATGAATATTCATAGTACAATTTTGTATTTCTTTTTTTTTTAACTCTTTGTGAACGTGAATTTAAAATGCAGTTTTTTGCCTTTTCAAATGGTTGAGTGAGGATTTTAACAGCAATATTTTAAAAATTAAAAACAAATATAGGAAATTCAATTCGAGATAAACTAAATAATTGAGTACAGGATATCTACTCGTTAAGCTTACTGGAAATAATTTCTCATATTTTCATTTTGTCTATGTTTATTTTTTATGCAAATTATATTTTTTGTCATTCTCTTTTACTTGTTTTTGTGATTTTACACGTGTTCGAAATATATTTTATCATACATATTGAATTGAAATTTGCATTTTATCATTTATTTGTTTGCCAGTGTCCAGATAATATTGTAAGGAGCATAAAGGTTGTGGCTTTTGCTGTAACTGTATTTGGCATTAATCTATTTATTTTTATTGAATTATCTTCAATTTCAATGCATTTCCATATCACTGCTGGCGGCTGCGAAGCAACCAAATTAATTTATTTGTCATTTTAATTGACTGACTTAATTATATTTTATTGCAATTAACAAGCTTCCCAGCATTGATTAACTTTATTTTAGTTCTGTTTTTTATTCTTTTAAATCGAACGCATGTTAAATATATTGCTTGTTATTTGATTATATAATCAATGCCCAGCAGACCAAGAAAAACAATTTTTTATTATGTCTTCTTTGCTTTGTGTCCCATTAGTATTCACAAATAAATTGAATCAAGCCACGTTAACAAGTGTTTTTTGTCCCAAAGAAAGAAAGCAAAACAAAATACTTTTCAACAAAAATAAAAACAATACAAAAATACAATACCTTATTCGTGGAATATTTATTCCTGGTACACCCCAAAACTAATTATTCTACCGTAAATAAGGGCATGTTTTCCTATTCTCCATTTCTTATTAATAACATTTTAAATATAATAATAATAATATTTTTATATTATTTAAAAAATTATCAAAATTTTGAATCTATATATTTTTTATGCTTGCCAGATTACAATTTTCAAATAATAACTACACATTCGTCAAATAAACTCTTAATTATGATAAGATGAAACAATTTTATTCTCAAATTTTTGTAAGCTAAATTCCTTAATGTTATATCGTTAGTAAAATAATGTAGGTAAACATCTATTTTAATAATCCTTAATCAAAACATTTTTCCAAACAATATCTAAATGTTCATCTTTGTAGTTAGTTTTATCCTCGCTTAATGTTAATATCGACCACACAAAATTGTTTTGTAACTAACCAAAAACTTTAAATTCGAATTCAAAATGAACACATCGAACAAACAAAAATTGACATCACCTAAAAATACATTTAAAAGCACATAGAACAAAAAAAATTGATTTAAAACTACAGAAAAAAGGCGAAGTTTCAGATTACATTCAAATTGGTGTCGTTAATCTTAAACAAATAAAGAGAATATTTAATTCAAGGAATATTTGACCTCAAGATTTTCTCTGTGCTTTGTTTGTATTCTAATCCAAAGGCGATACCAAAAAAATCACAAACACTCTCACAATTTACAATCCGCAATCAGCAATGGTTAATGTATAATACAAAAAATGTGATTGTTCCAACGACACCAAGTCACATCAATCATGTGATAAGTTGCATTTTTCGAACATCCCTCCAAAATCCGTTTTTTCTTTGTTCCACACACTCGACTTATTGCAGGCAGCCCGCGTGAATCGGGTGGGGGCAACAATCGCGTCGACGATTCCCAGCTCATACTGCGCATACATCGGGGTCGTCCTTGTGGGACGCCGCAACGCACGCCGCTCTCGGTGCACTCGATGTCGTCGACGCTGAGCGTGAACAGCAATGGAGCGACGCTGGGCGCGTTGGGCAATGATGAAGCGCAGCTGGGCACACCCAAGCGAGCGACTTCAATGCGTGTTCAGCGTCAGCGGCACGAGAAGGTTGCCATCAAGGTATCGTTTCCCTCCTCGGAAAACGTATTGGAGTCGCCTCGCCTGGGTGGCACAGAGCAGCAGCAGCTGCAACAGCCGCTAGCTCCATCATCGCCGCACTATGCCATCGTTAGTAGCAAGGGTGGAACGGGAGGTCTTTCGAATGGACGCCACGCCTCGTTCAAGAGCAGCCTCTTCGACATTGGCGAAACCACCTTCAACCTGGACACGGCGAGTCGAGCAGCTGTCGATCTGGAGAGTGGCAACGCGTCGGCGGCCAAGAAGCGAGCTGGCAAACGAAGCGCCAAGATTCAAGTGAAACGCTTCCGCATGGAAACCAAAGCAGCCAAGACCTTAGCCATAATCGTAGGAGGTTTCATAGTCTGTTGGCTGCCCTTCTTCACAATGTATCTGATCCGGGCATTCTGTGAGAATTGCATACAACCCACGGTCTTCTCCGTGCTCTTCTGGCTGGGCTACTGCAACTCGGCCATCAATCCGGTGATCTATGCCCTCTTCTCGCACGAGTTTCGCATTGCGTTCAAGCGCATCGTTTGCCGTTGCGTTTGCACTCGCAGCGGCTTCCGGGCCTCGGAGAATTTCCAAATGATTGCAGCACGCGCCCTGATGGCGCCTGCCACATTCCACAAAACGATTTCGGGCTGCTCCGATGATGGCGACGGCGTCGACTTCAGCTGACTAATCGGCAGCTACGACCCAACGGAGGGTACTCTGCAGCGTACATCTTCGCTGCCGCAGGACGTGGCAGGTGCCGGCTGCAGCGATGTCGACACCATAGGCGGCAGCCAGCGACGCATACGACGTGGTGGTTTCTGCAAGGGGCGAAACCACGAATAAAGAAACTCTTTGGCACATTGTTTTCGCTGAGTGTACTTAATAAAACTTGCATTTTGGTTTTGTACTTTTGTAAAAAGCCAGCCACAATCTGGACACTTGACAGTATTCGCATTGAACGACGTTGTAACTTAATGGCAATAATTTTCGTGTATTCAAAATAGGCTAGAAAACAATGCATATAATAAATAAATCTATCTATATAGTATATATTTAAGTATTGTGTTGAAGACATTTAACACACTTAATGTTAAGGCCCTTAACTTAACCAAGTATTTGTATTAAGTTTATTAAGTTATTGTTCCATTTTCATGTTAACAGAATGCGCTTCAGTTCAGCTCTAAGTATATCATTATGTGTGTGTATATGTGTATAGTATTTAATACGTATGCGTATGTGTGTTAGCCACTAAAATATATATATATGTGTATATGTTTGTGGTTAAGTCAACAGAATTTTCAATAAAATGAAAGCAAAACAAACAAAAAATAAGCGCTGACAAAATTCAAGGTAATTTACAATAAAATACAATAACAACAACAGGGCCAAAAGTTCAACGAAACAGGCAAACAAATAACACTAGACAACAACAACACACAAAAGAACACTTTAACAACATTAATTCGAATATTATCCAAACGGAGGGAATAAGTTTATTCAATAATTTATTCAAAAGCAATAAAGTCCTATCGAGTGTTGAGCACTTTGGCTGGTGAACAACGTTTGGGACAAAGCCTCATTCTCTTGCTACATTTCTGGGAGAAAGATGAAGTCCTTTGAATCATAAAAACTATTTAATTATTATTATTATTGTAAGAAACAGTTCCAGTAACCGCCGAAAACATCTTTATAGTTCCCTACTTTGCCACACAAAATATTAGTAAAACTTTAACTGTTGACTGATTTCGAACAGGCAAAGTAATTTAAGTTTTCAGCACAAGTATGTAGGGGAATTTTCATTTGAGTTCAAAGTGGCTTTTGCACACTTTTGCTGCAAACATCAAAGGGTCAAAAGCAGACCACATACCTCAGATACACATATATAGTTTGAAAGGTCACATGGTCGATGTCCTTTCGAGTGTCAAACCACGTTTTTCGTTATAACAAAGACAGCAACATCAATATTTGTAGAGTATGAGGCAGCAACGACAAAAGCAGCAGCGGCATGAATGACATGGCATTATTATGCCAGATTATTCATAACATTGACGCGGCCGTGTAAAGAAAATTTATACAGCTGTTAAACGTGCGTATGAGTAATAAATGCCAAGCGAACAAGCCCAAGCAGTGTGTGTGAGTGCGTGAAATTATGCAAATGTATGTGTGTATTAATGAAATAAAGGTCGCTTTGAAGGCAGCTTAAGCGCCGCGACTAAGACAAGAAGCAACAATATAGGCTGATATTGTTGTTGCCACGGCTGCAAAGCCGGGGAGGGGAAAAGAATTAAGTGCTTGTCGCGTTTATGCCAAAGACATTTGCATAATTGCGCGTTTAATTTGCTAAAGTGCAGCCCTGGCAGCAGGCCAAGTTGCCACACTTGGCAACAGTCGTCATTCAACAGCTTGTGTACATCGCGGCGTATGAGTGATATTCAATAAACAGGAGTAAGCACTTGGCAAAATTGAGACAACTCTTCGAATCTGAATCAAAGTTGAAAGTTCGAAGCCGAAGATTAAAATTGATCTATTAAAAATATTAATCTAGAAATTTCTGAAGCTGAAACTTTTTCTAGTTAAGTTGAAAGCAAATTTTCCCAGCTTCAACCTTTTTTCGCTAAGTGCAGGGGCGAAATGCTATGCGTGCAGTGAGGCGTATGCGCGATATTCAATAAGAAAAGAATGAAAGCTTGCGTGAACTAATGTTTTATTCTGTTTTTTCACCCTCCCATCCTGGTGTAGGCTCCAAGGGCATCGGCTCGCGGTTCGAGGAGCAGCGTTTAACGCTGCGAATACATCGGGGACGCGGCTCCAATCAGCAGGATTCGATGCACAGCAACGGCAGCACCCAGAGCACAACAACAACGCTGGGCACACCATCGCCCGAGAGATTGAGCAAGTATGCGACAAGGCGGCTGCATCATCAGCACGACAAGATCAAGATCTCCGTGTCGTATCCATCGAGTGAGAACATCAACGAGATGACGCAGCAGTCGGATGAGCGACGCACCTCCAACAATGCTCTTTTCGCCGTGCACTACAACGGTTCGCATGGACGCGATTCCACCGAATCGCAGCTCTACAGGCAACAGCATCATGGCGGCAGCACTTGTTATTTGCAGGTGAGCAAGGCGTTGCCGGATCTGGGGCGCAGGCAGAGCAACACCAGTGATGCCGGCGGCTTGTTGGGTCATCCGCGCAGCGCCAACAAGAAGATGGGCCGACGGAATATTAAGGCGCAGGTGAAACGCTTTCGCATGGAGACCAAGGCAGCCAAGACCTTGGCCATCATTGTGGGCATGTTCATCTTCTGCTGGTGTCCCTTCTTCACGATGTACATCATACGGCCGTTTTGTCAGGATTGTGTGGATCCGCTGCTCTTCTCGGTGCTGTTCTGGCTGGGCTACTGCAACTCGGCGGTAAATCCCATGATTTATGCTCTCTTCTCCAAGGACTTTCGATTCGCCTTCAAGCGCATCATTTGTCGATGCTTCTGCTCGAGACAGAGCGTCTCCCTGAAGAGTTCCCGCCGCGGCTCCGACATGTCCGCCATCCGGATACAGGGCAGAATACCCAGCATTACGCCCAGTGCAGCAGCTCATAGTTTTGGCGACGAAAGCGAACTGAATCATTCCCATTCGGAGCTGGGCGGCAATGAGGCGATGAGCAGATGACGTTCATTTGGGCCCAGCTCAAGCTCGCAGGGCAGCTTGGGTTGCGGCTTGCGCAAGACGAGCCTCAAGGTGCCCGTCTACGAGATATGTCATCCGTTGGTCATGGAAACGCCTTCCTATTCCTACGTCGAGGCGCCTGGCGATGCCACCAATTCGGCGCTAAACGGGGCGGCCAAGCGAACGCAATTGTAGCCGCGGGAGCTGGTGGCGCTGCGCAGCCTGGCAGCCACAGACATTAGCTCCAATTCCCTGCGAGGGCAAAGGCCAAGACGCACAGTGCGCATTGAGTATAGTGATGCTATGGTCTAGAGATCAAGACAAGAACAGTGCTAAACGATTCGACAGACAACTTTTACTATCTAACAAATACTATATAAAACATATAAATCGAATGTTATTTGGTAAAACCAAAAATCTCAACAACATTTTAAAAATATTCAATGTAAATAATTTAGTATTAAGTGCTAAATGTTGATCCGATTTTTGTTTTAAAATAGTTTGTAGGTAGTCAAAGATCAGAACAGTATCTCAATCTAATTATATGAGTGTCTAAATGATATCGGATATATATAAAAATATATACATACATATTTGATCAGGCCAAATTGTGTATTGAGAGAGTTGTACCTTTGAAATTCCCCCTAAATAAAATATTTATATGCAATAAAGTTACAACAATTAAAATTATATCCAAAATCGAAATCGAAACCAAATTGTTGCACAAAAAAAATGAATATTTTAAATATAAATACTTAATGACTTAATTAAATTGCTAATTGTTGTCAAACATTATTTGTGACATAAATGTGAAATATATATTTAAAAAATAATTATATACCATACGATTCTCACATACATATACAAAATGCTAAGTACAATTCCAGTTAAAAATATTCTGTGTGCTATGAATAAATTCAAAACATAATTTATTGAAATTACAAAGTTTGTGCTATTTAAATATTTTTTTATTCAAAGTCAATTTCAAAAGGTGGGCTAAAAAAAAATACAATTACTTTCTTTCCTTTTACGCGCCACAGGGTATCAAAAGGCCAAGGCCATTATTGCATCAAAGGGCAGTAACGTAAGAAAGGTTTTTAGTTGCCCGAAGCAAACTGCAACTGCAACTCAATTAAAACCAAGTTGAGGCGACTTACAATGGCCTTAAGTTAACAGCCGGCTTATATTACACCTTGGCGAATGGCGCACAACTTTAATCAGCCTCTCCTTTCTTTCTGGTAATAAATACTTTTCAGGCAATGAGATTGCGTTTGAGGAAGTGAGCAACAACTAATTTATGCGTCATGGGGTTATTTGCTTTAGGGGCCAAATAACTAACTTTTTTGACGTAACGTATTTCCCATTTGTTGGCGTTTTCCGTTTGAAGGAATCCAATTTATTTGGCCTCGTTTCGATTTACGGCCCCATCCTATAGGCGCTACAAAGTGTTTCATTTGATGGAACTCAATTGATAAAACGCATTAGCTTGGCGCTAAAGTTCCCGAGCTTCCCTCGCCTTAAATAGCTTCCATAAAAACGTGCACGGTGCCCCAAGTGGCGGTAACTTCACACAGATAGCATCGATTGTTCATTTAAGTTCGACTCGCTCGCCATCTCCATCACCATCTCTGAAACGTTATCCCATTGTTTATCATCGAGAGGGAAAAGTCTTGATACATATATATATATTTGGACTTCAACCACCACCCAATACTCCAACCACCCTTGGCACTGTTGAGTGTCAAGTTCGGGCAAGACAAACTTGGACTGTGTTAGGCGCGGCAATCAGACACTTATTTAGATTAAGTGCGTCTTAAATTTACCGATTTAATTAATCAAATTGAGTTCTATGTTTGATGAGATTCCACTTTGCAACAGCTGTAACAACTGCCTACGCGCCACCTGAAACTAAATTAGAAATTGCCATGGTATAAATAAATGTACAAATGTTTCTCGCACAGCAATATAATATGGCCTCTCAAAAAAACTTAGATGAAATTTAATTGGTGCTTTAAAGCAGCAATGAAACAAAAGATAAAGTTTTGCGAGACATTACAAATAGAAGCATCCATTTATGTTAGACTAAACAAAGCAAACTTTTACAAATTGGTTTCCAACTCAAAAGTTGACTAAGCTGAGACTTCAACAGAAACTGTTTCTGTGTCTCCATGGAGCGCATAATCTGCTTTGGATATCCCAGATGACGACAGCTCAGCTCCTGCCTGGCTAGCACTGGCGTACCACTAACACTCAATGGTTTGGCGTTGTCTCCCGGGGAGTTTGCTGTTATTCCATTAACATTAAACTGCTAAATAAATTCTTGATTATAGTTTGGCTTTAAGGTACCAACAATTTTTGGCAAGCAAGAGTTTGGCTAAATGTATCTCCATGTAAAGTTGATGAATCGCTCAAAGCATGCAATAATAATTTTATTCTCAACACATTTACTAAAAAATACGAAATGTATGCAAGGCAAGAATTTAAGTGCCGAATTTCACATGAGTCGAAAATAATGCGTCGAAAATCAACAAAATCACATAAATGTCGCATAATACTCTCCCTCCCCAAGCGGAATTCCAAGTCATTCATTCAAACAGTGGCTTTGGTGGAACGACCTAAACTGGTTGGCTTTCCTCTGCCTGGCTTTGGCCTAGCGATGCCAATGCTCGGAAGTTGTTTACTTTGCAAGGTGTAGTAGATAGACTGAGCGGGAGTGGAAGTGGGGAAAGAGAACAAACAAATGACAAGAGGACACGGAGCTGTGAGCTGAGGGCAGGTAAATAGTCTCTATGCTAACGCACAATCGATAAAGCAAACAAATCTGCATACAAGCCAGCAAAACGATGGAAAGAGAGGGGGGGAGAGAGAGAGATGGGGCCTAAAATAACAATGCAGCCATTTATCGTGCCACAATATGAACTTTTAAAAGTTGACTTTATCATGTCAATATTTGGATTGACTTACAGCCAACATGTGTGTGTGTGTTGTACCACAGCTCGAACAACAGAGTCCTCTAATTGATTTTCTTGTACAGGTACAAGGATTTTATCCAAACAGTTGGAATAACAACATAAAAGGCACGTGGAAAATTCTCAGCGCACAGATTTACATTTTTAGTTTTTGCTCAACTCAGCATAGCTTCGGTTCAAGCCAAAACTAAAAAGTCGATTGCGCAATGAACCGGAAATAAAAATATGAACAGTTGCACAGCTGTTGTTGCAACACATACACACACACACGTCATCTTAGCTCTTCAGAAAATAATAAAAGAAAATGTGCAGAAAGACAACTTTGGGTAGAAATAAAACAGGAAAATTCAGCCATCTGTGCACACACTTTGCGAAGTGAACGCGTGTTGTGCGAAAGTTCTGTGCACAGTGACACCGAAGCGTTAAAAGACAACGAATTATCGTAGTTGTGTCAATTGTGTCTTGTCAAGAGTTAATCGTTGCCAAAGAAAGTTATTCAAGCGTACGAAACTGTCTTGGAACAGTCGAGCTTAAGTTATTGTTGCTTGTTATGTGTTAAAGAAAAGTTTTGAACTTCTTGGCGTTGAAAAGTTGCAGCATTCAAAATCGAATTGTATTCACTGAACAAATTAAAATACATCGCAAAATAATATAATAACTTAACGTGAAGTTGAGTTGAGTATAAAAACCTATAAAACAATATCTAAAGCTCTTAAACAAAGCCGTTTGAACGTATACGTAATATTTGCACTCTCAGGATTAATATGCATAATAATTATAATAATCAAGAACAGATGTTGCGGATTTACATTAAATAAGTTCGGTTTCCTGGAGCAGCACGTGTCAACCTGGTCGAAATATGCCACATAATTGCATAATTTGGTTTAAGCATGTGCGGGAATAAAATGCGCTGCTTAACAGCCAGTTAAATGGACTCCCCCGCCACGCACAGTTGTTGGTGTGGTTAGCCGCCCCCTCGAAATAAAAATGGGGTGGCAACATGCGTGTCAAACCCCACTCTCCGCTCTACCAGTTAATATCTCAATAGTGAATGACGCACTGTTTGCCGGCTGCTTGCTGACAATTTGCGACAATGCGTTAATTCTCTTAATTTAACTCTAATTGTTATGGTCGCCCGCGGTGCAATCAACAGCGTCTCAACAACATCAACAACAATCAAGAGCAGACAGAAAACAACTCTTGAAATAAACGACACAACAGCAAAGAAAACACACTGCCTAAGCACTCGGGGGACAAGTTGGAGCTGAAATGATTTCGTTTTCTGACTGGCAAAGACGGTAAGCCCTTATTGAAAAAGGTTACAGCAGCGTTTACCCCGAACACTTTTCACTTTTCATTTCAATAACCCATTTTCAAGTGCACCTCAAAGAATACACTTGGAGAAAATAATATTTAAAATTGTTACGAAATTCAGCTAAATCTTAAATTGAAATGGCACAAGTTGTACTCTGCTTTTTCCAAGTGTACTTGTATGTAAAACAAGAAACAACAACGCTGGGACTTTTTTTGTTTGCGGCCAATCCACAAAAATGGCAACCAATTGGCTTTTATGGGGAAACAAAACGGAGCCAAGTTAACCGGATATCCTTAAACCACTCCAAACCACCACTCAGCTTCACTCCACTTCAGTCCACACCACCACTTCAGACCGGCTCAACCCACTCCACTCGGCACAGTATCGCTGTCGCAGTCCATTTGCTTTTTTCGACATTTTGCAACACTTTGTGGCCCAAAATATTTGAGCTGACATTTTTGTTGATGTTGTTGTTTCTGTGCTGTGTATGTGGATTATTCTGTCTGTCCGCTGGATTATCATTTTTGGCAGACGTTCAAGTCAATTTGAAAGCTGATTTTCTATATATATACAAATTTTAGGTCAGGTCTGACAAAATTGCTAAATGCACTTCCCAAGGCCCACATCAAAAAAATTGGTATCTCTTTTCGACCTTATCGCGGTTGTTGACACTCGATTGGGCAGGAAGAACTGGGCCGTTAAATAGCAACGCAGTTACGAAACTTTGTTTAAATTAGCCAAATTAGCTCTGATGCAAAAAGTTGGCCTATGACTTGCCTGCCTGCCTGCCAGCCTGCTGTATGAAGAAACCATAAACGTAAACGGCCTGAAATCTTGTTTAAACAAAGCAAACAAGTTGGGTTTCGTTTTTATTAACTTCATTGCTTCAGGCGTTTTGTTACAAAGCGGAAACGGAGGTCAAATTCATTGCCATTGCCATTGCCAAACTCCCTGCTGTTCCTTGCTGCTCCTGCTTACTGTCTCTCTGAGCATCCTTAACTGTTTGCTGTTTGTAGGTGTGTGGTTGTACACGGATGTGTGTGTGTGTTACACACATTGAAAAATTCTAAAGATGGGCATGTGTTGTGCTCCCGTCTAAGTCACGAAAAGCTGCGATATTGATATAATTTTTTTAGGAATTGAAGCTGAGACCCAAAAAAATTCCTTAAAGAAAATAATTAAATTTGATAGAAAAATATTTGCCTTGGGGTTTTGTTTATTTTTACGACTTAATCTCTTTGTCAATAAATTTTTTTACTTTCAAATAGTTAAAAAAAATTTTTAAATATTTTTCTATGCATTTACTCCGTTTGCATTGCTTTGCCATCTCTATAAACGTTTTATCAAAGGTAAGCGAAATGTTTGGCTGCTTGTTGCTGTTAATAGAACCAAAAATGTGCCCGAAGCTTGAAGCACAGCAAAGGCAGAATTAACCACTTTCTTAAATTGCAAAAGCTTCAAGCAGTTCAACAATTTACCTCTCTATAAATTATGTAAAAATACAATTCTAAGATAAATGTACTTGAAAGAAATGAAAGGCTTAAAGAGTTCACTCATACATGATATTTTTGATATAGTTCTCGCAAACGCATATTTAATTAGGCTAATTGAAATTCTGGCTTATTTCAGCTTGGAAACAAAAATTCAGTGAAGCCCCCGCAAATGGCAACAAAAGCTTCGTTGAAATAACTTAAGGCTTACCTCAGAACTCAGAACAGTTTAATGGAGCGACCCAAATTGACGAGCATTGTGCCACAGATTCTGGGTCATCAACACCTCGAGGGCGCTGATAACAAAGGGTGTGGGTGGGTAGACACCAACCAACCAACCACAAACAAAAAGACAAACAAACTGACAAACAGACTAAAACACCTGCGGCGCACAAAAGGCAAAAAACGGCACAAAGTGGCCACAAGTCCTTGGCCATTGAAACTCATTTGGCGGCCATTAATTGCAAGTTTATTGCCAGAAAATGGCCGACACCGCCAGCCGGGTATTCTCATCCCGAGTACTTAGCCGGATCTGTGTGGGAAGCGCCTCGTTAACCCAAACAAATTCCTCCGCCAATCTTTCTGCTTTCGCAATGCGCAAAAATTATGAGGCAAAGCAGAGGGAGAAAAAAGATTAGTATTGTATCAAAAAACATCTGTGAGTAACTTTATTGTTATTATTACAGCATTTCCGGAAACCAACTGAAGCCTTTCTTATTACTTATGCAGTGTACCGGGACACAGTTAGCTTACCTCCAAATAAAGTGGCTAAGAATCGTGATCTTCATGTTGCAGACAGCAAACTGACTAAACAATTTCAACTACTTTAAAGTTCCTTTTCCTTTAAGCCCACTTCGCTAATTTAATCGTTATTTCGGCCATTGTTTTTCGGACAAAATTAGCATTTTAATGCCGCTGTTAGCTGTTAGCAAATGTTTTCCTTGCCTTTTGGGAGCAATATTTGCATTATTTGACTTGTCTCGAGGCAGCTTCTAATTTGATTTTCATTCACTTTTAATCAAAATCCAAATTTTTGGCGCATTAATTTGTGTCCTAAATTTAAATGCAAACATTTAACATGGCATTTGACATTCGTGGCATCTGAGCTGTGCTTTTTGTTTTTAATAGAATCTGTCTTTTAGACAGCTTTCCAACGATTTTTCCGGTTGAATGTCACGCCCACATGCCGTACATTCGTGGTACTCAGTTCACCGCCCACATTGGCCTACAAGGAAACCAGCATGCTAGCTGATTTTTGAATGCGAAATGTATTCCAAGTATCATTGTGATGTGGCTGTGGCTGTGTTTTTGCGGCTTTTCCTAGGATTCGCTCTAAATGTCGAAGCGCCTTTTGGGTATCCCGTTGACAGTGCCACGATAAACATGCAGTCGTCTTGCCGCTTGGCTGGCATTAAACTGCGCTCGCTTTCCACCAAAATACGTAAATCCATAAGCTCCAAATGGCCTCAAAAGCTGTTCCAGCTAAAAACGAAACGCTTCAATGGAAACGCTTCTTACCACAAAATGATATTTGCCAAGTTATATTGCAAAGAAATATTCTCAGAAAGGAAATAATACAAATTTCAATGTAAAGAGTTATATTGTAGATTAAAGACCATTTTTCTCTCAGTGTATGGTTGCTATAGTGCGACGCAATGCCTGTGTATTGTGCTTTTAGGGTGCGCAAAAAAATGGATGGCTTTTTGGTTGTTGGTTGTTGCTACCCGCTGTGCTTAGACTACAGCGAGACAAGAATTTCAAGTAGCTTAACTTTTTGCTACTCATTGCTGTTCGGTCTACACAATTATAGCCGTCGCCAATTGAGCTGTTTGCTTTGTGGCAGCCAGAAAATGTCAAAGTGTCATGCCGCCGCAGAGGAGCTGGTAATAAGCCGCAGCCATAAATCAATTGGTTTTGCTACAATACTAAAAAACTCGAAATGCAATCGAATGAAAGGAAACAGCTGAATGGGACATCGGGCTCTACAAAATACTACAACATAATACAAGCTGAACAAGGCGCTCATTGGCGAAACTTATCACGCAATTAGAGCTGCCGCACACCTGGCCATAAATTATGGGCAACAGCGCAAAAGTAGGCAACAACATTTTTTGTTGCTGAACAAAAAATATTAAAAGCCCAAAACGAAATACCAAAAACCTGATGAAAATCGGCCTAAGAAGTGAAACGGCAACGGCAGTAAAAACATACACTCAAACAAAAAGTTGAATTGATTTCAAAGCCAATAGAAAAATTTAAGATTATTTATTATATGTCAAAATCTGAAAAATTTCTGGCTGAGCTTTTTTTTCGGACTTTAGAATCGTTGTTTTCTATCGGTGAAAATTTGTGATAAGTTTTATGTTTGAATACGTATTGTTGTTTGCTAAAGAACTTTGCACTTACGCGCAAAGCGCAAAAGCGGCAGGGCGCACAGTGCGTATGATTAATGCGTTATAATAAAAGATGATTTGTTTTAAGGCTGAGGATGTTGCTGGCACCGAGGCGGCAAGAAGGCGAGAAATCAACAGACGATACATAAAAGTCAAGCCTAGAGGCTCAACATGGCTTCAGGTGTAACAAACACACACATACACAATTTCCGTTTGTGTTTGTGATTGTGATTTGTGCCACATGTAAATTGGTTTTGGGCACCTTTTTTTGGGAGGTTTCAGGTTTGATTTGGCTTTGCTGTTTCATCAATTCGGCTAGATGGAGAACAAAATTTGTGTTTCTATAAATAAAATACACAAAAAGTTCAAGAGCCGTAACGAAGCTTACACAAACCAGCCATTGTAGCTAAATGATTTATTGCTAAATATATAAATAAGCCAACAACAAGCACCAGCAGCAAACCGAGAACTTCTTATCGATAAAATGCAATTGACATGTCTAAGTAACTTTGAAACAATTACTTCAGAATACAGAAATATGACACAAAGTGTTTATTTCATGCCAACAACAGGTTCAGCCTTCAGTTTGACAAAACCAACAGCAAGAACAAGCAGCCTTAAATACTTTTGAATATTCACAATAAATCCTTGAGAAGTAGTCTGTGGTAGTCCTAGACATTTGTATAAATGGGGCGACAACTAAACTTGAATTGCCAAAAGACTCTGAAAAACATAAAAATGATTTCAAGGAACAATACATTTAATTATTTATAAGAACAGTCAACGATTGCCTTCAACTGCCAACAGCAATTTGCATAAATTATTTTGTCTATTTTCAGTCTATAAAAAATAAATAACTGTTTGCCCCAAAAAAAAGAATTTTAGCATATATGAATTATTATTATTATCATTTTGTGCAAGTGTAGCAATGGGTTTGAAATCAGATTTAAGCTTGTCATTGCTTTTGCTCTTGCTTTTGATGTTGTTAACACCAATTATGTGGCACAAGAGTGTAGACCAAAATAAAATTAAGGCCTTGGACACAATGGCAGTAAATGAAGCAAGCAAGAATAATTCATGGCACTTGAAAATGTTGTGTCCTTGGTTTTAGATTCAAGTTTTCAGCTTAAGCTGCAAACTTACTTACAATTTATGTACACTTCAAAAGTGCTCCTTAAGACTCTTTTGAGCGTCGTTGAGCTATGCCCAAATTATGATAATAATCAGCAACTATGACTGAATTTATAACAGACGAGTTCATGGGCAGAGTGAAAGGGAATAATTAAAGGAAAAAGTTATAACAAATAATCAAATTAATAGTTAAATCTTTTTACTTATCTTGCGTTTTGTATGGCAGCATTAAATAGTTTCAATCTATATGTATAATCAACTTTACCTTTTTCTGCAATTTATTTCTATTCATCCCATTTCGTAGGAATAATTTTATCTACACCCATGATGGGGATTGGGATCAAGCAATTGCTATGCCTGTCGACAAAGTAAACCACAAATGAATAGATGTAGTCGCTGCGGATTTTGGCAACCGAAAAGAAAGCGCCAGACATGAAGGCGACAGGCAGCTAATAATACACTATTAAAAGCAAATTCCTGTTTATTAGGCACATTTTAGATTTTCCAAGAAGGCCCTAAAGTTTCTTTACTAAAAGTTGCTCAAGCGAAAATCTTGGCCGCTTTTGTTATACCGATTTTGGTCTTGCTCATAAATGTTAAACTCATTAGCACTGGCGTGAGAAATCCAATAAACGCCTTTAGTCCATAACGAAATGCAATCAAACTGAATCAGATACTATAGAAATGAAATAAACGCCGTTATGATATGATCATAAAAGACAAAGCACAAACTCAGAAACAGAAAACGGCGCTGACTCAACAAAACAATTTGTTGGCGCCTCATAAAAACAATAATAATATCGCAACACTTGCCATTTAAGCCAGTTTTCTCTCTCTGCAATCGTTTTTCAATACACTTTTATTGTTCAGTTGAACAAATACATATATTGAGCATCATAAAATTGTGCAAATACGCCAATGCCATAACTAATAATAAACTATAACTCTTAAATCAATTTCAACCATGTTCGTCAGTTGTCCGTCTGTCTGTTTAATGCGTCGTCATCTTAGCCAAAGTTTATTCAAAATGTTCACATTATTTGCTCAAGTCTTAATACGAAATTATTTAGATTAAATTCGCAAACAATAACACAAATAACTTTATTTTGTGTACTTAATTTAATTGCTCCATCAAGAAATGCTATAGCATAAGCTATGAACCAATTTAATTTAAAACATTCACCAACGATCTTATTAAATAAACTTACATATTCGATGAAAGCTTAAAACGATATATTCTTCATATCGATGAAAGTGTTGTTGCCAAATTGCTCAACTGCGATATTGAGTTGCCCTCGAAAATGGAATATTTTATTTTTTTTTATTTTTCTGTTTTTGCTTATTAAACATTTTATCTGAAGCGCAAAGCTGTTCAATTTTCGTTATGTTCTTATCATATTGCATGGTAAAGTATTTCGGCTACTAAAATGTTTTTCATAACTTTGTTAAATATAACGAACTTCTTTATTACCCAGTTTTCTGAATAACGAAATAATTTTCAAAACGTTCCAATTTGTTTTGATGAGAAACCCATTTTCTTTATAACAAAGTTTTTTCTACATTTATTTTTCACATTTTTATAATCGCGTTAAAGCTTAGCAAATGCCTGTCATGTTTGGAATTTTGTTCCCTATTAAATCATCGGGATTACAACAAACGGTAAAACCACTCTCCTTGGCATTCACAAATGAAATGGTTTCCAGACATGCAACCTGGCGACAGATTGGAGTTGGCATCGTATCGGCATAAGCATTGTGGTAGGTAAGAAAAGCGACTCGAGTGCCTTTGCCATCGCTAACAATTTTAAACATCCATTCGGGTATGGGAGTACCTTGTCCTTCGTTCAAATACATCGCTACAAGCTCGCCACTTGTGCTGTTTGGCAAGTGTAGCACACCCAAGCCGCCAGCGCAAACTTTCAGGGCTCTAGAGCTGCCAACGGGTAGCTGCCTGCGCACCCAGTTCTCAATGGTATACCAATTGCTTTTATTGATGGTACCAAACTGTGGCACCACATTCAGATACTTGAAAGTCTGACGCCTATACGAATCAAAGCCAAAATCACCCGACGGAGCCAAGTGACCACGATGCAAGACTAAGTGACTTTTGTTTTTAACATATTTTTGCGTGGATCCCAACAGCGCCTTGAAGCGTTCATAATATTTGTTGGCCTGATAAGCGGCAGCATTGGCGCCAGTTATGACTCCATCGCTGGTGAAGGTTTTCTCGGGGCGCCTTGCTTCGACTTGTCAAAAACAAAACACAAAAGTTAGATTCGTCGAAATATCTTTGAAATTCGCTACTTACTAAAGCCGTTTGGGTAGGTCATGTGGATGACGAAACATGCTGTTTGTTTTGACACATCGTAACAACTTCTGTAAAGTTCCAAGAACTGATCTTTGTCTAGTTTATAGCCCACACGATACATGGTATATCCACAGCTGGCATCAGCTATTGGCTCCACAGTTGGCCTAACTGGACTTGTACAATCCCTCACAGATAACGCAGGGTTGAGTTCGCCATTCAGCTGGCAAGTGGTTTGCACCACATCACTAACATTGCAGATCATGTCCAATATTTGGTGGGTGCGCACCACATCCAGACGAAGTGGTTTAAATTTATTGCCATCGCGGAATGCAAAGATTCGTTTCGTTGATGCGATTTTGGTGGCATCAATTTGACAATCGGCATTGGCATGCCAAAATACTATAATTCGTACATATATGGTTTCGAATTGTTATCAATTTAAACTTAATTAGCTTTCTGTACTTACTTGCCAAGAAACATAAACCAAGCAACGCGTTCATCCTAAGACCTGAAAGCGAGCTTAAGAACTAAAGATTCGTTTCCGATTTCTCTCAAATATATACATACATCAAATCGTTGAATAAAGTAATCAAAACAAAACAAAGAAGAGCGAATAGAGCTAAATGCTTGTTTGGCATGCTAAAATAGATAATGGCACACAGCTTTGATCGAAAATTCTCTTTCTCAACAAACTTTTGTGATAATGATTTTATTTTAGCGCACAGATTGAGAACGGTAGAAAAGTTAAGGCAAAATTAATTAATTAATTTTTTTCAATCAAACACTTTTAAGAATACTTTAAAAACAGCGAAAAAGATTTTAATCAGCTATAAATAAATATATATATTGTAAATTCTTTTATATTCTCTTCCTTCATTATAATAAATTTTGCATTCATCTTTTGTTATTTATAATATAAAATAAATGAATTTAATATTCAATAAATTACCAATACATTATTTCTTTTTTTTTTATCAAAAATATATAACTATTAAACTTATTTAAAAATTTATGATTAAGAGTCTAAGGGAAAAAAAAATCTATATTTGCTTTCCTTCGTTTTATACTATTTTAAGTGTTTATCTGTCACCTCAAGTTTTGCATTTCTTTTTTAACATTTTCCCTTTCGGGTCTCTTTGCTTATTCATAAATTGCCATTTCAATGTGTCATCGTCGAGGCTTCAGATCGCGGGTCATCGCTGATAACCAGACACTTTCAGACTGCCAGAAAAAAAACAATCGTCCAAAGTAACTTTGCGATGACTCTTTTTTCATATTAAGCTACAAAAGATTATAAAAATATTTACTATCAAAATTGGCTAACCACAAATTGTTATTTGCAATCAATTGCGGCGAGTGCAGTTTTTTTTACGATATTAATAAAATATATTTCACAATATTTATTTAGCCTAAATAAAAGTCGCAAAAACCACTTGTTATTTATAGAATAATATTTAAATATATTATGTTTACATGCGATTGACGCTAAGGGGTTATCGATAACTGTTGACAACAGCAGTTGCATGTGTGTGTGGCAAGCACTTGGAACGAGTTCCCATATGCCACACAATTTTCATGCATTTCACATTGCTGCAATAAACTCAGACGGCGACTCGATCGAGTTTCTATGATTTATTGTGAATTAAATAGGGTTTGTAGTGCGCTGCAAGTTCTCGATGTCTATTTAATATGTGTTTGGTTTGTTATTGATGGCTTTGTCGTCACACAGCATGCCTTTCCCGCCTCCGCCCTCGCATACCCATCCGTATATTGTGACAGCTGTAACGACACTTGAAGCCCCCAGTAAATGTCATGCCCCCGTGGGGCTTTTCGCTTTTGGCTTTTGGCTTTCATTCAGGCAGCGTAGGTGGGCGTAGTCAAAGTTCATTTTTGTGTGGTTACAGCATCATGTAGGAGGCACGAACGAGTACCCTGCAACAAGCATCATAAATCATCACACTTGGCTTGACTTTAAAGGTAGCAAGGGGCAAAAAGCCACAAACAAAATATGAGAAATGTTCCCGCATAGATGTTTTATGTTTGGTTAGAATTGTTGCTGCGCCAAAGGTCAGGATAAAATAGAATGGATTTTTATTCAAGAATAATAGAAAGAGTTTTTTATTTTTGCCAGAACAAAAGGACTTAAGAGTAAAGCACAATATTGTGTTAGTCATTGTTGATTTTTAAATGAAGCTTAATTGTGTTTGTCTGAAAAAACAATAGAAGGCTCTTGAGTGGCTCTAATGGGCAACAAGTTGATGGTCCAGAGAGTATAATTTTATTATATAAATATTATCTTAACCAACAGAATTTTAAATGTTCCCTATTCAACTATGAGTTTTTATTGCAATTTCATTTATTTTATATTTCAAATTTATAAATTTCTTGTTCGAGCTTTCATTTTCTTTTTGAACGATTTCCGTATTTATTTGTAACTGCTGCCAATTTCATTTGGCCTTTCCACTCTCATCACAAAACACATGATTGAGGCTAACTGGATACAAATGAAATACCAATCCTCCGACAAAGTAGCTTCTTTAATTGGCAACACGAGCGTTCAATGAATTTACAATTGAGCAAGAAATAAGTTCAGAGGTCCGATTGATGTTGATGAAATCTCCTAGTTTATAGTTGTATGTGTGCGTGTGTGTGTGTATGCGTGTGCGTGTGCGAGTACTTGAAATGCTGCTCACACATTTCCCACGCATCACGAATACGCCACATTGCTCATTACGCATTCGCCGCAGTAGTAATCATTTTTGTAAACTGTATTCGATCTGCGCATCGTGCGGACTTACAACCAACCCACCCAAACAGACAGCCGCATTTTTCTGTCGCACAACAATAACAACAACAACAACTACAACTACAACAAATATCCTATCTAAGTAGATGCTACACAAAAAGAAAATATTGTGGTTAGAAGTTCCGAAAACTAAATAAACTTGGAAGAACTTTAAAATATATTAAGTGAGGTTCAGAGTTATTCAGTCTTACTTTTTACTATATATACATGATGATTCCATGTTGTTTTTTCAATTTTCTTTGTGTGTATGCGTTGTTGACTTGGCCTGTCCGTCAGCTAACAACAAATGGAGATCCACACCAAAACTAATTTGATATGCGCTGCACCCAAGGGAGTGGCGTGGGAGGTGGTGTGGTTTGGTCAGGCAGCGTGGCAGGACGTGTGAATGTGAATGAATAAATATGGTTGGCTTGCCTCGGCTCAAGCTTATTTAAGTCGATTGGCGGTCTCCGTTTTGATTAATAGCTCAGCACCTTTGGACAAACAAACAGTTCGGAGTCGGAGTTAGACGAAGCTAAAAAATATTTGCAGTGACAGCAGAAAAACAAAAAATGGGAATCTCAGTCTTCGAAATGAGCAAAATGCGTTGGTACAACAACACGACAAGACGTAATTTTGGGTGCCAGTCGCGTTTCAGAAACTTTGTCTACTTGGCTAATTGGCACCAACTTGGCTAACTAGCCAACTAACTAACTAACTGTTGGGCGGAGGAGGGAGAAAGGAAGAGCTTTCGTTTTGGTGTCTTTTTTTATCAGCTGCTGCCACACGCACAAACAATTTGGCTCTCCACCCATCCTCGTAGTTGCTGTGAGTAATGTTTTGGGACGAGCAAAGAGGAAAAGTAGAAATAAAAAAAACGAGCATGATGATGATAATAGCCTCGTTGCCATCAGCTCCAGCTGCTGTTGCTGTTGTCCCTTATTGTTGTTGTTCTTCGCTTGTTGGCTTAATTGATTTACTCGATGTTGCATAGGGTCTAATAGTTACTCATCATTTATGTGAAGCCAACCCCCCCGCCACAGCAAGGAAACCACAGCAGCCACAAGCCGACCGGCAGGCACTTAATTTCTGCCGCCACTGTATAACACTTTCTGACACGCGTCGATGAATATGATGGAAATGCTATCTTTGCTTTGTTGCACACATAAAACAATACGTATACTTAACAAAATGAGAGAATTATTCTATTTTACATCAAACGTGTTTTACCCTCTGGAAGAGTAGAAGAAACCGGTTGGGCAACTATTTGCCACCACTGTGGAGTCAAGTGGAGACGCCAACACCACTCGATCTTTGTTTGCTGACCATGAATGGTATCTAATCTTGAAAAGTTGACAGCAGCGCATTTAAATTGGAACAAATTTTGAATAATTTATTAGATCAAGAAATGAAATATTTCAGGAATCTGGATAAGCCAAAGGGGCGGATATTTGTAGGAATACCCTGTGAAAATTATTACTCGTGCACTTGATATATATTTATGTAGTTTTATTTATTCATTATCCTTTCTTAACCAAATCCTTTTTTTATTAATCCAAAAACAGAAAACTTCGATAGAGAAAATCTTGTCAAGGGATGCAGTTGCTATCAAAGCTCTAGGTGGAATACCCCTAACACAACAGAAATACTCATTCATTCATGTTAATCAACTGCAGCCCAGCAGCCAAGTTAATTGCGTATTTGTACTGACGGGTTTTGTGTAATCCACACCTAAACACACAACTGTTGTTGTTGTTTGTTGGTAGCATAAGAAAAGTGCATATTGTTGTAATTAAAATTGGATCGAAGTTGATTTATGCAGTAGCGCTGCTCCATTTATAGACAATGCGCAATGTAGAAAAAAATGCGAGAGAGAGAGAGACTCGTAACCCAGTTCCAATTAATCCATGCTGTACTATTTCGTATCGATATATAAACAGTGCAAGGTTATAGCCAATGCAATCAGTTCAAAGATAGTCACTGCCCCAATCGGACTATAACACATTTATTATTAACTGCTGCTACAACAAGCAACAAGATGCGTTCCATACCGGTGAGTTTGAAGCCAGGAGAGATGAAGGGAAATTTGTGTAGAGATTTTTTGTAGGGCAGAAATCGGAGAAACTTATAAGCTCAGCATCTACAGTCATGTCACTTTCTACTGAACCTTACTGAACCTTGTTCACTTCAATACCGGCAAGGAATAAGCCAGACGAGCTGAATTGCATTTTGTGTACCACGGCAAAAGGGTTTTTGAATTTTAAGAGAATCTCATAACGAAGTTTATTTAACTCAGCATGTACAGGCATGTCTCTTTTTACTGAACCTTAAAGAACCTGAGTGAGCCTTACTGAACTTTACCTAACCTTACTGAACCCTACTGAACCTAACTGAACCAAGTCCGCCTTAAAGCAATCTTGAGGAGACTTGTATCAAACATTGGACGGATCGCATTGATAGTTCCTTTTCTCATTTAAAACATGTTTATAACTTACAGCTGCTGCTGCTGATTGTGGCACTTGTCCATGTGGGCGTGGCACATTACTTGCCACTTGCAACTCTTCCCGCGTCCGGCACTTATGTTTTGGCGCCAGCTGGTCAAGTCGTGTGGCTGGTGCAGCCACCACCACCCGAGGACGATGGCAGCTATAAGATAGTACTTGGCGAGGATGATGGACTGTGGAAGCCACAGCCAGGATTGGAAGGTGAATATACGGAATCAACGACTGGCGAGGCAAGTGCCACAGATGAGGTGCTATTGGTTGACAGCTCAGCATCGGCTGCTGGCAGTTCGGGTGGTGCAGATAGCGGTGCAGGTGGTGAAGGTGCTGGTGGTGCTGGCGGTGCTGGACAGGCTGGGGAGGCTGGCGGCTTTTTGGGCGGAGCTGGTGGTGCAGGCGGTGCTGGAGGCGAGGGCAGCGCTGGTGGTGGTGGCGGCGGCGGTGCTGGTGGTGCTGGTGGCACTCTAACATCCGGCGGCGATGGACAGCCAGGACAACCGGGTGGCCCTAGTCCAGCTGGGCCACAGCCAGACGGTGAAGATGGCGCCGACGGAGCTGACGGTGCCGATGGACCCGATGGCTCCAAGGGCGGCAAGGGTGGCAAGGGCGGTGGTGGTGCACGTAATGGTGCTGGCGGTGGTGGTGGTGCCGGCGGTGCTGCACCGCAGCCTCCACCACCCGGACTAGCAGCTGTACTTCTTCCGGCGCCCGTCTGGCAGCAACCGGAACACAATTTGATGTAAGTCGAATCGAACTTCCCTTTAAATTTAACTTCAACTTGAACTTTTATTTTGTTTTGTGCCTTGCAGCGCCTTGGTCTAGAGTCTAGACAGATGTCCTCCAGTTGCAGTTAAAGGTCTCTTCTTCTTCTTAGCCATAGCTCTAGTCACAATGTGTCCAAAATAGTCTATTAACAAGCAAGCGAATATTAAAATTCGAGCACAAAACCAAAAAACTCAACCAACTCATTTTTTGTGCTTAAATGCAATTAAGACTCGTTACAGTGTGTTGGCCATAAATCTTGCCTTATAAACTGGGTCAACTAGCAGCAGCTGGTCAAAGGTCCCAAACCGCTCTCGACTAACAACAGCAGCTGTCTGGCATTGCACTGGAACTTACTTCTCTGCTTAACTCTTGCCCTGCTGCTGAGCAATTTAAACTTTTACCAAATACCCATAAATATACTTGACGTGCATATGTGTGTGTGTTTAGCCAGTGCTACCAACTTTTGAGTGGCGCAAAAAACTAGTTCAAAAGAAACCCTAAGTCTAGCCGAGAAAAGTTTCTATGAAAAACCGCATGAGACACTTTCTAGTCTTTAATGTTTTGCTTACATTTTTGCGTATACTTAATAAATATAATGTATGCTCAATTCATAAAATTCATGAGCATAGTGAAATACTTTGTCAACAATGGTTCGACGAGTAAATATGGTTTTTCTCCACTTTGTCTTTTTTGTTGTTGTTATGCATAATTTTATGGCATAGTAATAAGCTTTTGACAGCTGCTTTCAACTTGTCGAGTGGCATTCATATAGTGTCACAATTTACAGACATGCTTAAAAGTAGGCAACACAAAATTTGACAATGCATTTGCATGACAACCAATTCGAGTAATTGGCAATAACCAGAAAGCGAGAGTGAGCGAAAGAGAGAGCGAGTGAGAGATATAGAGAGTTGAAAAATGTTAGCTTTAACAGCAAATTGACAGTTGACAATTTTATACACATATTATTTAACATGCACTTGACAGCTGTTGGGGGCTGGCATAAGTATAAAACACAATGGGGAAATGTTGCTGGCTCTCATCGTACGCACGTGGCAAGAACTCAATTCAATTTGGATTTTGCGAAAGTAAAGTGAAGCCATGGAAAATTGTTTGGCAGACAGCAATCAGCCATCGGCGGCAATCGCATTTTCTTTTCGCTTGTTTACTTTGTTGTGCAAATGCGCAAAATGCAGCATCAGCAGCCGCATCACATTGTATTGCATTATCTCTACTTGTTGTTGTTGTTGATGATGATGTTGCACTTTCTGCATTTTGTGCGTATTTGTTGTTGTTCATTATTGCAGATAATTGGGATTTTTTGGGCAGACCAAAATTTATATTTTAGCATAAAAGAAACAAGTATAAAATTGACTTAAATAATTTGTAAAAAGTTTCGCACTAAATAAAAAAATATTCAACAAAAATTAATTCAGCACATATTAAGTTGCTATGAAAAAAAAACATTTCTTTAAAATAGCCACAGGCAAAAAATTATTTATAATAGGTTTAGTAAGAAAGGGGCTTCAATACCATTTCAGACAAACTTAAATAGCTAAAGTTTCATCCAGGAAGTAATTGAAGAAATCGGACGGAGGTCAAAGTTTCTACCTAACCTAAGGACAGAGTGTCTTTATATAGAATTTAATTCATTGGCGAAAATCTACTATAACCGTGGCAAGGCAACAACAGCAATAAATAATATTAAAAATACTGCCACAATACTCAAGTGGTTTTTCCACTTCAATCAAAAACACTACTTGCATCGAGCATTTTTCTTTAACTTTATTTATTTTTACAATTAAAATCGATGCCAAAAAAACCACACAAGATAAAGTTACATTGTATAAAGTTTACGTTTAAATCTATGCAATCTGGATTTCAACACAAAAAAATACAAAACGGTTCAATTAGGCCATAAATTAACGCCTTAACCATAAATTAAATTGATGCAAAAAGCATAAATGCCACTTTATCCAAAATAAAATTGTATGCAAAACGTGCCAACTGAACGCCTACAACAATAAAGCATAAGAAATATAGTATATGGGGATATACGTAAATAAATTGGCATATCAATTTGCCAAAGATAGTAGAAGAGAACCAAGAGCTGAGCTCAAAATTGGTGTAGGTAATTGTGTTATTTTATACAAATTGTTGTTGTTGGCGGGGCGGAGGGGGCAATTGTTTGCTTAGCGGTTTTTTGTTGCTGTTGTTGCGGTTGGTGTTGGTGTTGGCTCGCTGGGCTGGAACTGACCCTCCAATTAAACGCCGTTCTTTCTGGCTAGAGGCAATAAAAAAAAAGCCAACTGGTTGCCAAATTGCTCTGAATGCAAATGAGAGCCAAACACAAACGAAATTCTTCGATTCGTTTGAAATCAAGCGAGTAAGCGTGAGAGTTTGACTAACAGATACCCTGTATGTTAACAGATTAATTTCGTTCCTCCTGTTCACTTTAAATTCGTTTTTCACTTCTATCAAGAATATATTCTTGTTTTAGTAGTTTTCATATTTTTCTACTTTGAGATACCCTTCGTACCCACTCTAACTGGCATTACAGGGTATTCAAATAAGGTAAGCAAAGTCGTGGCAAGAAGCCAGAAGCAAGAAGCGAGTCTGCTTGCCACTTGTGCAAATCAACGCCAAAAATTGCAATAATAAAGCTAGCAGAAAATACAAAAATAAAAATTGATTTGCACCAACAACAAAGACAACAAGTGGAAACGTTGCAGTCGGTTGCAACCGACTGCGGTATACTCGATACCAGTTTACAAGGGTGTAACAAGAGGCTTGATTGTCAAGGGGTACGGTTGCGGGTGGCAATGGGCGGTATTGAGCTTGACTTTGCTGCAATCTCAACATTCTCAACTCTACTATGAATTGTTTAGTCCTGGCTAATTCGTCAAGCCCTCGTTAGGAGTATGGCTTATTTTTGTGATGAGAAAAAAGTCACGATATACTAAACGGACCGACGACAGACATCATGACAGACATTACAAAAACCCAATATACTCTTTGCCTTTGGTATCGAGTATAACAAAAACAACAAAGACAACATAGACAACAATAATGTAGCACATTCACTTTTGACGTGGGCTGACTGCCACGCCCCACAGCTTGTGGCAAGCTGAACGTACTGAAACGGTCAAGCTACTGTTGCAACTAACTGTTGCTGCCACACATACACACACACAAACACAAACACACAGATACACATTCTAAGCTGGTCATTTGGTTGTTGCCTGACAATTTAAATATAGTTTCAAATGCACATTCTTTTTGACTTGTGGCTGCATAATTAAATTAAATTAAATAAGATAAGATCAAATAAGCTCGACCACACACACACCACACACAGCACACACACACACACACCTGTTACAAGAGCTGCCTTCGATCTCAAGGTCACTTTGACTTGGCCCAAATACTGATTGCTGTTTTGTTCTCGCCCAATAAATTTCATTCCAATTTTATTGTCTGACCAAAGCTAAGGCTGTTAAGGGGAATTAAGATCATTATCTGCTTAATTATAACATTGATTAATGATTGGCTTATCCTTCCAATAGATTTAGGAACTCTCAGATTTTGTCCAAAATATTCAAGTTCCTTGCCAAGCTCTTGCCACTTGGATTGGACAATTAACTAGTTAGATTCTTGGCATTGTGACCCTTAATTTATTCATGAGACGCAAAATCGAACCGTGTTCGGCGTTCGGCCTCTCGTCCTATGACCTTTGCGTGTGCGGTGTAAATTGTTAATTTTTAATTGGTTGACTGGGTTTGAGGTTCAAGGAAAGTAGGGGTGGAGCAAGGCAGGGCAGGGAGTAAGGGACAGTAATTGAATGCGAGCCTTGCTGGCAAGTTTATTGATTAGCGCAAAGGTTGCATTTCAATTTATGGCCCACTGACATGAGGCCCGGCAAATTAATTCACAAGGCCCATTCCCATAAAACCGCATAACAAAACACCCAATAAGCACATTTGCAGCAACCTTGCAACGTTTGTGGCACAAAAAGGCAGAGAAAAATATTAAAGTTGATTTTTGCTATTTTTTTATTTTGGCTATCTGCATTGCCTTTTAGAAAAGTCTCCCCAAACTAATGCCCCAAACTGAGAGCAGCAGAAATTCTCAGCAAAATAAACCCATCCTTTATTAATTCCGACTGCCACCTGCAAGTGTCGAGCACTTCTCGGAAACGGAAAATGAATTCCTGATAAATTGTAACCTGTGTTGTCTGACACAAAGAAGGTGTTAAGGCATTTACGCAATAGCTGTTGAAATGCAATCAACTTACATGCATGAAACCATTTCAATTCAAATTTCCAGGAACATAGAGTTTAACTTTGTAGCTGCGTTTGAGGGAGAAGTTTGTAAAAGGATTTAAAATACTTAAAGAGTTTCCCAAAGAATAAAAAATACACTTGAGCAATATTTTGTGATCAAATACATTTTTGCAGTTTATTTGTCTGTTTGCAGTTTCATATATAATAATAAACTTAGATATATATATCGAGTGAAGGATATATAAAGAGAGATTTACAACAATTATTTACAACAAACTCGTTCAGCGTTGCTTTAAAGTCAAAGAAGAATCGATAGTTATAGTTGAAGTTGAAGAGAGAAAGGAAGAATGAAAGAGAGAGACGAAAAGTGAATGCAACAAGTAATAAACTTGAGACTGGCAGTTAACAGTGGGATAGAAAAGGACAGTTAGACAGATCGATAGTTCAGTTGTAAATGGGTTAACGGTTAACGGGCAATTGAGACAGCAGCTCAAATCTCCCGTGTGTAGTCGGTTTTCCGTGTGTGTGAGACAGAGATAGATTGCTTCGATTATTCGATTGGTTTCCGGGCAGATGATGTTAGATATTTCTAGGGCTCGTCATTATTACTTTTTGTCGTTGTCGCAATGGCAGTTTGTAATTTCTACTTCCTCGCTGCGTTCTCAATAGTGATTGTAATGGGAATGGTATTGACCGTCGTCCTCGTGGCCGGAGTGACCACCACCACCATAGTAGCCTCCGCCATGTCCACCGCCATGACTGGCAGCGGCCACAGCGCTTAGATGAGCGGCACGAGCATGCTGAACCTCGGCGGGCTCAACGGGCACACCGTTGTGGATGACGGGAATGTGGATGGGACCCTTGTGCGCATAGCCGGAAGCGTAGCTGTGAGCATGGCTGTCGTGGTGACCCTCCCATTGACCATCGTAGTGACCGTCATAGTGTCCATCGTAGTGTCCATTGTCCCAGGAGCTGTGCGAGCTGCCGCCATGAGCGGAAGCCTGCGACAGAGCAGCATAGTGGGCGGCCTTGGCGTGTTGCACCTCGGGCGTATCGACGGGCACACCGTTGTGGATCACGGGGACATGATAGCTGCCATGGGAATGGGCAGCGCCAATGTGTCCACCGGAACGAGCAGCAGCATGGGCAGCAAAGTGAGCGGCCTTGGCGTGCTGGACCTCGGGAGTCTCGACGGGAGCACCATGAGCATGGGCCACATGACCGAGAGCCTTCGAATGGGCGGCATAATGTTCGGCCTTGGCATGTTGCACCTCGGGAGTATCAACGGGCACGCCTTCGTGGGTCAGAGCAACGTGAGCATGGGGAGCAGCGCCATAGGCCCAGCCACCGCCATAGATGGAACGCTTGTACAAATGATGGCCATGAGCACCATGGGCAGCGGCAGCATGGGCCGCAGCATGGGCAGCCTTGGCATGTTGCACCTCGGGTGTATCGACTGGGACGCCTTCGTGGGTCAGCACTGGGATGTGGATGTCATGGTGTCCATGTCCATAATGGCCATACGATGGCACATAAGCGTGATGAGCAGCAGCATAGACGGGTGCAACATGATGCACTGGTGCCTGTGGCAGATTGGTGCCTACCGCATTGAAGCCGTGATGAGGATCCGCCGTGTAATGCACCGACTGCTGATGGCCATGTCCATCCACATAGGAGTAGGAGCCGCGCGTGGTGCCGTCATGACCGCGCGTCTCGTGCTTCTGTGAATTGGGATCGGCATAGCCGTACGAATAGGTGTGGCTGTGTGGATCCAGATGCTGATATTGTGTGGAGACGGCGGCATGATACGAGGCTGAAACCGTCGAGATCAGCAGCGCAGCGGCAATCAACTACATAGGGAAAGGGGAAAGCAGAACGAATAGGATAATTTATCTCACTTTTGCAAACATTTTCTTAGCTCTGTGTAATTTGATGCTGATACGTAACAGATAGCGCCACCTGGCGGTGCCATAATTGCACTTGTCAGTCAGTCAGTTGGTCAGTGTAACAGTTTGCCAATTTCTAACGTTTTCTTTTTGTGCTTTTGCTTTCGACTCGCACTCGAACCATCCACAAACACGCCCCGTCTTCTTTGTATCTTTGTATCTCTTGGTGCGCCGTCGAGTGAAACGTTTGATTTTATTTTGATTGTAGATACTTGTTAGCCATTAGCCAAAGCGCTGCAAGATATTACCGCACAAGCTACGATGTGGAGGCCATTATTATGTTGGGCAGCCACACATAAACAATCTTTGAACAACATCCAACATGCAACATGTCAACGGCTTATCAACTGCAATTTCAACAGTTTCTGTTTGGCAGGCAGACCGATAGACAGACAGACAGACAGCAGCTGTTTCTGATTTCTGGGTGGCCTTTTCACTCTCTCTCTCTCTCTGTCTGTGGATTTGTTTGGATAGTTGAAGGATAAGGCACAGCAGGCTTCGTCGTTTTATAATTAAATGGACAATTGCCAGGCAATAAACAAGCATCAACTGTTGCTGACAAGTTTAGATTGAAATAGCTAAATAAAAACTTGTTTTGTCTCTAGGAAATATTAAGAAAACTTTACTGAGAAAACAAGGAAATGCCCTAAGAATATTTTAAGATTTGTTTTGGGACCTTCTCTTTATATTTGCCACTTAAAAATCTCCTAATATTTTTAAATTTTTACATTTTACTTCGATGGTTTAACAAATGCTTTGTTGTTTTCTAAGACATACTTGAAATGATCCTAAAATTCCTTTGTCTAAAACATTAAATATATTTAAGTCAAACTTTAAATTATTTAGTTTTATGAAAAACATCAGAAATAATTTTTTCATTAATTTGTAGTATATAAAATCTAATTTCGAATATTTTTATGTTTTTTCTTGGCGTATCCACTTGCACTTAACTGATTTTTGTTCACAACCCAACTTATAATTCTAACAAAAAAGTTTATTCACTGTTTGTTTTTTTGTTTACTTACAAATGGCTTCATTTTTGTTTCACAAATAGTTAGATCACAAAAGTTGAGAGTTGACTTCGAACGTTTCGATGCGTTCAAAGGATTGAGGATTAAAAGGGGATGTTTGGGTGTTTTGTTTTGGTTGAACAGAAAACTAACTACACACACACTCGACTCGAGACAAAGAGTCGTTTGGGACGCTGGTTGAACCTCCTAGAATCTTGGACTAGGACTGTTAACGAACTGTGCTGACTGTTGGCTTTTGGCTTCAATATATACCACAAGAGACTTGCCGACTGAGACGCCGGCGACTGCGCGTTCAAAAAGACACAAACAAAAGCAATATCAAAACCAATTGTAATAACCAGAGCAACAAATCCACACAAACACACATAATAAACTTACAAACAATAACAACAGTAACAGTACATTGAGAGCAATAGCAGAACAATGTGTGGCACAAGAGCAATCGCATTACAACGTGAATCGCGGCTCGAAGCTGGTTTAAGCCGAAGCCGAAGCCAGAAACTCCAAGTCGACGACGACGACGACAACGAAGTCGAGGCCGAAACGAGATGCAATACGAGACGAACACAAAAATGTTGCCAAAGCAATGTTGCCTGTCATTTAGCTAGATATTGCTAACGCTTTTTGGCCGTTTTATAGCTAGGAAACAAATTTGAAAAAGAAAATGCATTGCGAGAAATTATTGATTTCGTTAAAGAATTTATAAATTTATAGTTTATTATTTTACTTTTACTTTATAACTTTTTAGAAGCCAAGTAATGAGAAAAATATTGTAGAACGAATCTTGATTTAATAAGTGATCATCATTCACTCTTAAATCAAAAATATTTATTTAAGATATTAGAATAAAATTACTTTACATAAAATAATTTTTTTAAATCGGGAAACTTGTTTCTCAGGCTAACGAACTTAGTTCAAGTTGCAGATTTTTTTCTCTCAGTGTATGGATACTTCGATAACTGCTGCATTTTGCGTTTTGTCAAATGCAAATGCTGCCCTGACCTTGCTTTCAATCTTTGCCACGTCGGAAAAGAATTTTAATTGCTGGATTCTGTGTTTATTTTTTAATGAGTTTTTCGGCTGTTTCGATTAACTTTGCGTGGTGTGTGTGTAAGTGTGTGTGTAAAATTGAACTTCCGTGCAGTGAACAATAAGCTCTCATTATTATTATTTGCTATGAATATTTAACAGTTTTGATTTTAATCGAATTTTGCCTTTCCAAAAATAACTAAACAAAAAAAAAACACATTGCCCACCGCCCGACCACGCCCAAATAAGCCGCTAACAAGGCAACGGCAAGGTGCAGGGAGTGGGTCAGCAAATTAAAAAATTCTTATGAATTTTTTGTTGTTGTTGTTGTTGTGGCTAGTACACAACGCTTAGGGAGCCTGCAGTCAGTTGGCCACAGCTTGCAACATGCCACGGGCTAGAAAAAAAAAATATCGAAAAGCGAGCAGAAACAAAAAAAGAGAAATAATATTGTAAGCCAATTTCTGGGCGTTTTGCCTCTTTAATCATTGAACTGCATCGAAAGCGCGAGCAGCAACGAAAAGTTTGCAAATTAAAAATAGCAAAAAAAACACAAAACAAAAGACATAAAATTGAGTATTGCTGCCGCTGCTGCTGTTGTTGCCACATGTTGCAGCATTTCTTTAGAGCAGTACATTCAATCTTGATGTTGCATTTGCCACACTTTGCCAATAGATGTTGCTGTTGTTTTACCTGCCGCCACACGGGCAACAAACAGCAACAGAAAAACACAAGAAACACATTTAATAACGAATTCGATAATTTGCATTCGATAGGCGCCACACATGTGTGTGTGTGTGTGTGTGTGTGTTGCATATGAGTGATCGTGTGTTCGTGTCTTCGTGTTGCATGTGCCACATAGCTGCAACTCAATTTTTTGCTCAGCTCTCCGCCCGAAACGCCATCGCCCAACAATTTCAATATGAATAAACCAAAAATGCAACTTGCTCCGTTTGAACTCCCTCAACAAAATGTTTCTAAATGCACTCAAAAAATAAATCATAATCAAAGTTGAAAGCGTTCTTAAAGTCAAAAAGAATGTGCATGAAACTACTTAAAAAACTTTTTCTACTGTTTGAAAAATCTTTAAAAAAAAATATTAATTTCGAAAGAAAAAAAATATTAATTTGTCTTTAAATCTATTAATGGAATATTTTAGATTTAATGACAAAGCTTCGCATATTTTTTTCTGAGTGGCTTTATGTGGCTTTGTCCATATTGATATTTTTGGGGGCGTGTCTTGGTGTGTTTTGACATTTTTGCAGCATGCGCAACATTATAAATTATATTCCCGGTTGTCACCTTCGTTTCCACACATTTATTTTGACTTTGTTTTTCTGCGTCATTTGGCGACATGTGGGCTGAAACAACACAAGTGCAATCTAGAGATTTGTTTGTATGGCCCACCTATCCTGCAATTTGTAAGCTATAATTATCATTTGATATCTGGGTGCGCTACAAGTTTGCGGCATTTGAATACATAACTATATAGAACTGTTCGAAAAATAGGTGATAATTAAATATTAATATTATTAATCAAGAAATGATATTTGAACTCCAAGAGTGACAATTTCTTAACTGAGTATAGTAATCTCAGGATCGTTTACTTTATTAACATGATTAAATAATAAAAATTTAATGGTTGAAACACTTTTCTATTTTGATTGCTTTTCGTTTAGACGCAGAAGTCATAAAAAAATACAAACCACTCAATGAAATAAATATGGCATTTATTTTGAATACATTAAGTATACGCTCTATTAAATTAACGGTATTTTTGTTGTATTAACGTTTCTTCGCGCTTTAATTTAATGGCATTAAAACTATAATCCACTACAAGTCATAATTGACCCACAATTACATACAAAATAAATAAATAATTAAGTGGAAATTCTTGAACAACTAGCTGCAAAGAACCACTTCTGCAGTAGGTGTTTCAAAAGGGCCCTCAAAGGCGGCAGGCCGTCCATGCCCTAAATTAACAAGAAACAAAGAGTGCAACTTAAACTTACAGTGGGCGTTGGCAGTTAGCTGCTCGGGTTTGTTCTCGGTTTAATCTGCGCTTATGCAAATTTGTGCAAAATGCAAAAAAAAAGACAAAAATCTACTCGTAAATTGCATTGCCAAATGGCTTGTCGATTGTAAACGTCTACTTAATTATTCAAGCTGCAAATTCAAGCTGCACTCAAAGAAAATATTACTACCAAACATTAATAGTTTCAAAATAAATTCAAGAAATAATTTTATAAATTTTTACAGTTGTTTTTCTTACCTTTTTGTTTTGCAGCTTGACGTTTTCGACCTTGTCAACTTTTGTTATAACATTGAGTAGGGTTTTTTGTTAAAGTGCACAACACAGAAGTCGTATCTTTTGGCTTTTGACAGATCAGATAATCAGATGTTGTTTGTGGTTGTACTTTTCTTCATGTGCCATGTCGTTCGATGTTCGTTCATATTCATAAGCAAATCATGTTTAATTAATTGCATTAGCTGTAAAACAACATAATTAACGCGAATTCTACAACAAAGTCACGCCGCGGGTGTTTGTTGGCCATTCCACTTAACCAGTATTCAGTGTTCAGTAATTCGAGTTGAACAGCTGAGCTGTTGACACGACCCGTTGGATCATTAGGCAAATTAACGCGTCCAACACTTAGCCAATTAATATTTAAATTTTATATGACAGCCAACCACGTGGGTCAATAAAATAGTACCTCTCTTTCATGCACCACTGCCTGCACCACCAACCAGTCAACAGTTTGGCATTGAAATGATTGCAATCGACTCTTGTTATTATTTTTGGATAGTGGTTTCAAGTCTTGCTGCACCACTTAGCCTAGCGGTGCAGTGAAGCGCAAACAGCCAGACGGATGCAGAGTGCACTGGAATCGCTACAGTGGGGCGTTTGACTTATCGCCTTGTGTGTATGGGTGTATCAATTATTTTATTAGCCACTCGATTGTCCGTCTCCATTTTCAGTCTGTCCGTCTTTGGTGCTATTTGTTCTTACACAAGCCAAATATTTGCTGTTAATTAGCCAACTCTAATTGCTTAGAAATCATTGCATATAAAAATATATTGTGTACAGATATATATATATGCAGGATGTTTGATACATTTACTTGAGGATTATATTTCTTGCCATGAAAGTTTGTTATTGTCTTTGCTTCTAGAAACTCCAGCCAATAAGTAAACAATAATTAAGAGGAAATATCTGGAAATAGTAAAAGCCTTAAGAAAAAGTTCTCCTTAAGAACTTTCCAACACATAATCTAGATTTTCTATATTTTAATCAGCAAACAAGCACCCTGTACCGCGACGATTTTGTACCCCAAAGAATTAATGCAATGTGCTAAGCGTGCATAGGTAAAATAAATCATTAAAATTTATGAATTTAATTGCCTTCAATTATTGCTACAGCGATAAAAAGCGCTACAAGCGCTCTGATCACAGATCACAACTTGAACTGCCACCCGTAAAACAAGCATTTAGCCATTCAGTCAGTTAGCCACTTGTTGCTGCTGCCGTTGGCCACTTTGGATTTGCGAATTGAATTGGTTTTGGCGAATCTACTGCGATTCACGATTTGCTCGATACGCTTTTCTGCCTTGCTGCCGCGCGCTGAGTGGCAGATAATTCAATTCAATCAACCGGTGGCCGCCCTAACATGAAATTACGAAAATTATTGACGCAAGATACACAGAAAACCTTGCCAACATATCATTACACAGTTAGTTACCTTTTTCTGCCAATCGAAGAGAGAGAGAAGGTGCTTAGGGTAGTGCTTAATCCAAGGTATGTTGTGTCTGTATTTGTCACGAAACACGGGAGGGCAAGTTAATAGGGCCGAGCAAACTCTTTGCGACTTAAATCAAATAGGTAAATCTACTGCGATTAACGATTAAGAATATCTAGCGAAAGCAGGTTGCAGATAAAATATCTTTGTTAAAGTTGCAAAGGTTATAATGATTCACGATTAAAAGGGGAAAGGTTTATTCAAAAATTATCCTTTAGAAAAATCTAATATATTTTTTAGAGAAAGTTTCTAATAAGCTTTGCATAAACGAACTCTGATTAAAACTTAATTTTACATCAACTAAGTAAACTTTCATTCTTATGCTAGAGTTTTGACATAATTGTATATATACTATAGCATAACAGCAACACCCCGCTGGCTAGAGTATAGCCAAAAAATGATTGATTGTCAAGTTTTTATGGCAATTTGTCTGGGATGCGGGATTTGGGTGCAGTGGACCCCGAAGTTGACCGCGTGGGTTGGGTTCTCCGCCCACGAAAAAAAAACCCGAAACATAGCCATTATTGATATTGATATTAATATTGCATTTTTGTGTGTGGCGGCAACAGCAACAGCTGCTGCTGCCATCTAACATTCAACTTCCAAGCAATTTGATACGCTTCGAACCAGTCTTATTTATTTTGGAGCTGGTCTTTAATGCGCTTGCAACACTTTTGTTTCTCACAGCAAGCGATTCGCCACAGGTGCCAAGCCAGGCCAAACCCCCCAGCCATAAACGCTGATCACCTTCAGCCTGGCCATAAATGGATAGCTGTTACCCTTGACAATCCTGTTAAGGATTTTGTATGTTGCACGTGCCGCATACAAGCACGTAGCAGTCTCGTTCACATTTTTAACCCCCCCTATGACAACATGGAAATTCTAAACAAAGTGCCAACACATAAACGAAAGTCTGAAATAACGAAACATATCCATTTCCAAGGACCCAAAACAGCAAACAGCAAAAAGTTTAATAAAAATGACATATTAACCGCGATGAAACACTCAACGTGCACCACCACACCACACTGCCCTGCACCACACCGCCCAGTTTTAGCCAGATTCATGTCTATAAAGTGCGCACAAGCGAATAAAATGACGAGCGTTACAACGGCTCGCTGGCTGGAGGCGCGGTTCGCCGCTTTTGGCCTCTGATATTAAATTGAAGCCAAAAACCAGAAACAAAAAATACAACTCCCAAAAAAAAAACAGTTGGAACAGCAAGTAAAAGTGCGCTTTGTGTGAGAAAGTTCAACCAATAAGATACCCTTTAGAAAATGTATTGGTTCATTAGCCAAAAACTTAATCTAAGCCTTTCAGAAACTTGTATTAGATTGATAAAAATTTTTTTGGAATACATTTAAAATGTACAATGAATGCTGCAATCGAAAAATTATTTTTATCGATATTTTATTTTCAAAAATATGCAAAAATAATCAACAATCCAATGAAATTGTGCCGCGTGTTGTTAAAAACTCTTTTGTCGACGCTGATCAAGAAAATATATATATTTTATGAAATCAAACTTCCAAGTCACCCATTCCGTTTACAGGGTATTCCGATAATAAAAAGAAGTCAACCAATGTGCATACAAAAAAGTATGCCAAAAACGTCAGAGTTGCGTTCATTCAGCTGACCGACCACCCAGTGCAAAATTGAAAGACCACAGAAAACAACCCAGAAAACCCGAAAATAACAAAAAATATAAAATAAACACAACACGTTGCCGCCCGATGCCTGCCTGATGGGGCAAGCTATTGAGCTACGTGCGATGGCAGCCGTTGCAAATAAAGTTGGTTGGTTCTTTTTTTGAGGCGAAACTAAGTAAACAAACAAGCGTTGAGTGTAGCCCAAGCTGGGATTGAAAAGAGCATATAAAATAAGTTAAGCACTGGATCAAAAAAAGAAGCTGCTTCTGTGGCGACTGCTGCTGCTTTCAAAGATGGTGAAGCGTAACATGCATTAAATATGGTGTTCAAATGTTTTAAAATATGGTGCAGATTATAAGACTTTATCTAAGGAGAATTTGAGCACAAATTATTCAAAAAATCTGTTTATAGAGAGCGGGGGAAACGCACATAAATAAAGTCTAATCAAGAGGATATTTTATCTACTTCCGAGATTTTATTGAGCTAAGTTAAAGAATCTTCTATTTGTTAACAATAAATTTAGAGCTTTGGTTTAACTAAAAACTTCTTTCCCAAGTGCTTTTGCTAACTGAAAGCCAATTCAAAATTTTGATTAATGGTTCCTTATATCAAAGTTCAAATGCAGTCAAATACAATAAAGGATTCACCAAACAAATTTTTGTTTGGTATCACCTCAACATAATTGGTATTTTGATGTAGTATGTTAAGGCCACATGTCGGCGTGTCCTTAAGGCTTTCATTTCAAATATATTTTGTATTCTATGGGCTCCATTTGAAGGTCGTGTCGGTGAATCCTCTGCACTGCGACCAACCCACACCCCCAAAATAATAATCATACAAAGAAACGAAAGACAGCCGACAAGTTGCGAGTAAATGCCTGTCTCTCAATGTCAAATGCTTGACGCACTCGAAAGAAACCAAGTAAGAAAAACAATCTTTTCTTTTCTATATACTCTTGCGAAATGAAGGTCAAGTGCTTACAACTAAATCTAATTAATGGCGGAATTATGTACACAAATAATTAAAATAATAATAATGCTCGAAAAAGATTTTTATAAAACAGTTAAGCGTTAATACTTAATGACAAAATAACAATACCCTGTCTAAGGGCATTTAAATAACAAAAATCACAAACAATTGTCGCTCAAGTGTCTCTCTCTCCCTTTTCAGTTAAGCTATGCATCTCTATCTAAGCGTGGGCTTAACACACATCAGCACCTCGGCAACAGCTAACAGAGTATCTGTATCAGTCTCAGATTACTTTCGAAATTTATGCAATGACAGGAACAGAAAACTGTCCACAATGGCTTCGCTGTCCAAAATTAGACCTGCTCACCGAATAACAAAGGTCACAACTTTGGAAACTTTTCAATTGATTGATTAGATAGGTTCGGTCGCTCTACTGGGATCTATAGCAATGATATGGGCAGCGAGCAAGAGCACTCCCGGCCCAGACATTTGTGACAGCATCGACTTTCAAGGTTAATTGCCACACAGAATGATATGCCAAGATTGAGATTGGCAGACGCACATTAAGTATACGCTGTGGAAACGAAAACTGTTATAAGTTTAACAATACAAATATCGATATTCGTTTGCATTATGATAATTATTTTGTTAGACTTTGTATTGTTATCAAAGAATTCTTTTCTGGTTGGCTTTGTGCAAAGTTGGAGTGGAATAATTAAAATTTATGAAATGCTGAAAAATTTGTGATGCCTTTGTGCCTTGGTAGCCCCAAGCAGACAGCTGCTTTTGACCTGAACAGCTGCCAAGTTCATGAACATGAAAAAAACATTAAAATCTAATTAAGCAGTGCAAGTGAAGGAAGGCACAAAGCAGAAGGGCGGACGGAAATTGGCTGGCAAAACAGAAGTCGTCTTGCTTATTGCCCGAGAGATAAAGCTATAGTTTAGCCAAGTCCATTTTTTATCCATTCATGATTATCTTTGAAAACTTATTGCATATTAAATGGCTTAATCGATTTTGCATAATCCAAATTACCAAAGCAATTCAATTGTCACACGAATATTGCGTGAAAGTCCGCAGCAGCAGCAATTGGAATGGACAATCGACAATCGAATCAAAATGCATTCAATCAAATTCAATTCAAATAAATTGCATTTAATATAACGCAACTTGTTAATGTTGTTAGCGACAAGTGTGGCAAATCGAATGTACTCACACCGACTGTTCGATATTGTTGCGTTACTCAGCGAGCTGTTGCATGCTGCGTATACGCAATATCTGGTTCATCAGCCTTGAAGTGCGACCAACAAAAACGAAAACCAGTTGCAGCCGCCACATATGCATTCAACGGAAACAAAACACAAAAAAATCTTGCGTGTGCCAACGTTTCTGTGTGATTTTTTTCCTTTTTGTTCAATTCAATGTCATGGTTGAAGTTCAACTCGAAAACTCGTAAATGAATGTGGTAAATGGATGTGACTAATCGAATATGTGTTGGTGTGTGTGCGTGAAGTTCAATGATATTTAACGGAAATTGTATGGGAACTTTACATTGATTAGCACAACGTTGCAGTGAACGTGTTTAATTAATATCGACAAACACCTTTGAGGGTTAAAGCCCAATTGTTTTGGGGCAAATGTGCAATAAAAGCATTTAAGGTTATAGAATGTGCATTGAACACTAATAAGATAATTATTGAATGTGGTTTTGATTTATGTATATTAAAGTATTTCTTAAAGCGAAAGACCTAAAAAATAAATACAATGTCGTGTGGAATGATGGATGATTTGATTGTTTGCAATGTTGTTTTTATAGGAAGGAATGTCAAGGGAATGGACTTTTGACAGCTTGCATGATGTATTGCGAAACCCTTTAGGACGAAAAAACTATATAAGACCAGCTAAAATATTCATCTCGAAACATGAAAAATCGACAAATTCAAAAAATATGTAACAAATTTTGTAGGAATTTTCTGTCTATGGCTGGACTTTCTTTAAGTGTTAGTAAGTTGAAAACTACGCCAAAAATTATTTAATTGATTAATGATGAAGGGAACAAAACTTTTGAGGTGAAATTTTTTTTTTTTTTCCAACTGAAGCTGAATCAAACCTTAAACCGTTGGATCATTGTTACAACATTAAAAACGTAAATAATTCCTTTTAAAGTGTCAAAAATTTTATCTTAGTTTAAAGAAGCAACAAATTGCATTCCCGTTTATGCCCCAAACCAAAAGTAATGCAATCGAATATTTGTTCGGTTCAATTAGGCAATCGAACGACTTGATACGAAAGGCCTGAGCCTGGGCAGCAGCCATTGTCGGCAATGGGTAATGTTATTAAGCATATCCATATCAAAGACAAAAAAAAATGTGCAACAATAATCCACTTTTGCGCCTGCGCAACAAACAACAACAAAGCGAAGCGATAGCTAAAGTTAAAGTTAATGCTGGTCAAGAGCTACAATAAATGCGGGTGGGTTGTGGTGTTGCAACTGCGGGTGCTACTACCGTTACTAGCGTAAAAGTGCAAAGTCACGGATGAACGAGTCGAATCGAGTTGAATAAAAGCGGGGCGCTGGAACTTTGCTTCAACGATTCGTTTTAATTGATTTTGTTTTTTTTTGTTTGTTTGCGCGTTTGGCGTTGGTCAATTGCGCGCCTGCATCGCCACCATCCACCACCATCAACAACACAAGCCATAAGCCGATGAGTTGCTAAACTAAATTTTGCGCTTGGCCAACTAATTGGGGAGTGGAAATTAATCCAAATGATCGCCGTCGTATGCAAAAGCGTTGCCAAACATTCGCGGCCAAATTCGGCGGTCTCCTAATTGTGCATTTTGCCGAATCCAGCTGGCGGCGGCGGCGCCACCACAAACCAGAGTCAATATACACAGATGTAATTCCACATGGCACTCGCTCGCTTCATTGCCCCATTTGAGTGGTGTTAATAGAGAGTTAAATAGAGTATAACTGTATCCAGAGATAAGCTATAATATATTTATTTTTCATAAATAAAATATATATTTTTTTTTTTTTGATATTTTTTAATTTTATTCCCATTTTACTTAGTCGACTTTATCCACTTCCAAGTCAAATATGCTAGGGTATTTTATGGTCTTAGACTCTCGGCCATTGTACCCGCTTTTCATTGGTGTTATTGTAATTTTTCGTGGCTAATTTTCAAATGCAGTGGCGTTGTTGGCCCAATGAATTTCCATTTCAACTCGCCACCATAAAATTTTCGGCGGCAAATGTTATTGGGCCACTCCAAGTGGCAGTAGTTGTAGTTGCTGTTGCTGTTGCTGTTAATGGTGTTTATGCAATCAAAATTCTTGGCAGCCTCGAGGCAATATGGCAACAACCGCACCGCACCAACGAAAAAAACTCCACTCGAATGGCACTTGTGGGTGCAATTGTAATTATCCTAATTTATGTTGTGTGTGTCTCGATTTTGTGGCATGGAAGCATTCAGGTTTTAGTTGTGACGCCGCCGCCCCGTCCACCATTGAATTCTAATGCTGTACAGATTTATTGTAAATTATCTCGATGCCTGACAATGATCGATCGACCAGCAAAACAAAAACAAAAAAATGCTTTACTGTAATAAAATCGGCTATGCATTTTTGGGCAGAGTTCCATAGACAGACAACAGTTGGTGCAATTTTTTGTTTTTGGGGCTTAACACTCTCCAAATAAATGGGGCGACACATTTAAATTGGATTAGTGCATTAGTGAAATGTGCAAAGAGTAGATTATGGCGATAAATGAATTACATTTGCAGCGATTAAATAAATTAAATGCTAATTTTCGGACACACAAAATATGTAAATGCGATAAAACTCGTGTCTAACATGTGCAAAATCTATTCAAATGGTGCATTAATCCACTTCAAGAATTTCACAATTTAATTGCATTCTCTACATATTATTATATCTCATGCATACTAATGCCTTGGAGCGGAAATTAAGAACATTCAATAAATTGCATTTAAGTAAGAAATAATAAATTGCTCCTCCCCATTTGCAATTTGCCATGGAAAATATTTGCACGAGGAGTGGAACAATTTGCAACCACAATCAAATGTTTATTTATTAAATTAGCTCACACAACGAACAAACAAACAATCAATACATGCAAAAATAGTGCCATAATAATAGGCAAACAAATCAAAGTGTTAAACAAATAACTGACATGAACAAAAAGAGAAAGAGAATGGCGTCTATGGAATTGGCTCCTGCTCGCAGGTGTAAATAATAATTAAAAATTTATACTTTAGCTATCAATTTTTGAACAGTTTAAGGTGTGTCTCCACACAGACCACACACACACACTGCAATTGAAATGTTCTTGTCAAAGTCTGACAGCAAATAAGCATTAACATTATTAGTGCTTATGGCATTTTGTCATTGATCGAATTCATAAGCGTAGACAACGACGCCAATTCCATTGATTAATGTAGACACTTTATGCTATTTAACATAATTAATACCAGCACTCAACCTGTCAATTGATATATTTATTTGCACGCAGTTGAAGTTGTGTGAAGTTGTCAATTCGCCGTCGTCGGGTTTGATATTTTTTTATGAATTTTTAATTACCTGCGTGAGTTTCAACAAGCGACACCAGTTTAAAGCTTGTGGGAGAAGTCTATAATTTTGTTAGGTAAATATTAGTATATGTGACTGTTTTCCAAAACTGTTTTTATCTGTCTTAAGCTTTAGAAATAATAGTTATTACCCATTTTTCTTTCTTCCTACTCTCTATTTTTCTCTCGTTCCTTAGCAATAACTTTGTATATCTTTATATTTATCCTATATCTACATATATATTTTTTCTATACTTTTACACTATATCTTTATCTTTATCCATATCCTTTATCAACGTTTTGCTCATTACCTTTTCTTCTCCTTTTTTCCCCTCTCAATCTTCAATTTATTTCCCCAAAACTCTTCTCATCTCAATTACTTCAAGCTTTCTTCCTGCCCCTTAAGACTCGTGTTATTTCAAGTATACTAATATATTATTTTTAACCTGTCTCTATAATAAATCACTTTGTTAGTTTTAGTTAAGCTAAGCAAGCACTTGGATTTTTTTCACACACACATTTAGCTGCGCGTCGCTTTGATGTCGTCGGGGTGCTTTGTCTGTTAAGTCAGGCACTGATTACAGAGTGTTAGGAAACTCTGACTGTAACTATGTATACTATATACTATACTATATGCGCTCACAGCTGAGTTTCCATCTGATATTTCAAGTGAGTTTACGCTCAAAGCAGATGCGCTCATTGCTGCTGCCGTTGGTACTGGTGCTTGGCACATTTCAATTAGCGGTAATCTCGCTGCAATTAAAATTAGCAGCAACGACAAAGTGCTGAGCACATTAACCAGAACCAGAACCACAACCAGAAACGGAAGCAGAAGCACAAGCATTACCATTATCCCGGCACGACACAATAACTTTGTTGTCTCTTCCAAGGCAGCAAGTCCGACAGATTGGGGAAAACATTCGCGACTTAACTTTCAAGGCGACAACAAGCTGATAAAAACGCATCGCATCGCTCGCAACAAATACAACAATTTCCACAACTCGATTCACAAATCAGTATCAATATCAAGCCACCAAATCGCCTGTTAATACTTGTGTGCAAGGGACGTGAAGTGTTCAAGAAGTTCGCATGTGAGTCAATTATCTACAATTCCAATACTTTCGGCCACACTCAACTTGTCTACACTACAATACTACCGTTCGGGTTCACAACCACCAACAACAAATTCTGCGAAGAATAATTGGCACCCATTATAAAGTTGCATGATTCTGTATGTATCAGTATCTGCGAATTGTACACAGCATCATACCTCTAATCTTCGGAATTAGTTTTTGCTTTGGAGATGATCATCTGTAGATTGGCTTTAAGCATATAAACACTTCATCGACTTGTCAATCAGTTTTAAAGGGTACTGCGAGAGAACAGCTTAAGTCGGTAGCAGTAGATTTTTTAATAAATTGGAGAGGGAACCAAAAATATTAAGCCAAGAAACTATTTGCATTGCATGCAATTCAACCTAAAGCAAACTACATCGGGCTTATGCTGTCTTCAATATCTCCACTATTTCTCCATCTCCACAATTTTATTATGCGTTCGTTTTACAGAGTATGAGCAGAGTATATAACTGCGAGGGCCTACGTTGCGATGTAAATAACTAAACGGGTGATTAGCACTCGTCTTGCATAAGTTATTGCATACAAACAAATTATAATAACAAGCTTAAAGCTTACAGCTGCTGCTGCTTCGGCTGATTATTCTCACTGTTTGCTGATCTCTGTTTGGGGATTTTTTTCATTTACATCCAGCTGATAGTTTTCTTATTGGTTATTACTGAATGACGAAAATCGGAATACTATTCACTAATCTTTAGTTTATGCACCCAACAATAATAATGCTCTTGAACTACAGATCAAATCAGACACACAATGGCCAAACCAAAAATTACGACAATTATATAACACTTTTGTGAGGGGAGGCTGCAATTGCAATCATTCATGCCATACCATATATTAATGTGTGTGTGTGTGTGTGTGTGTGTGTGTGGGGCTGTGGTTGTGTGTGTGTATCTGCTGATAAATTGACATGTTCTTTCGAATCTCGGTCAGAGTCGCTAATTAAAAGGTTTAAGGCTAAAATTAGCATACGAGGCAAATGGCAATTCAAACTTAATACACAACTACAGATGCATTACTCTCACACACACACACACTCACGCACACATATGGAAATTTGCGTGTTTACTGTTCATGAAACTGAAATTCATGCGGAGAAGCCGCGACCCCAACCAACAAATCAGAAAAACGACTAAATGTCCATAGGCTGTTCTATATACACTGTGCAAACCGATGGGGCGGGTTAATTAATGAAAGTAGTTAGTTTTATTCACAACAATATTATTTCTTCTTCTTTTTATAAATTATATTGTTAGGTACTAAATAGCTTTCCAGTAGAAAAAGTCTTTTAAAATGTTTGCTACACTTTTTTATGTCTTACTTCTATCCGATTTCTTTTCTCAATATTTTGTGTGTTGTAGATGAGTGCGTGGCGTCATATTGGATGGCATCGCATGCGCAACAAATATCCGCATAATCTTGTAATACTAACCCAAAACCCAAAACGATGTCGAAGCCAAATTACTGGCAAGTTGCTCTCATATTTATTTCTTAAATTCACTTAACTAGCTTCGTTGCGTGTATAAGTGCGTGTCCACGTGTCTGTCTCTGTGTGTCTGTGTGTGTGTGTGATTATGCATATAAGCAGTAAACACATTTGACATTTTCATAATAGTACCGACTGTAAATAACGTATACGCACTGTGTGTTCCTTGGCTTCTGCAACTCGCCTTGGGCCTTCAGCTAAAAGTTTTCTAGCAACAAAACTTTCGATGAGATTTATGTAATTCTGGATTTTCTTATACTAATATAGAAGTCAGCATTAACATACCAAATTGAACTTAATTTTGTTTGCAAATGAGGCCGCCGTTGAAGTCTAAGTTTGTTTACTGTGTCTGAAAACATTTATGAAAAACTTAAAAAAATATCCAAATCCAAGAATTTCGAATGGTTTTACATGGGACTACTCAACAATTCACATTGTTAATATGCCCCACCCACAGTAGGGTGTAGTAAACACAAAAATGTAACCGTCTGTTCTGAATTTTGTATTTGTTTTTTTTTTTTGGTGCAATTGTTTTGTGAAATTAAATTAAATTAAGACTCAATTCAAAGCTGAACCCAAACGGAGGTCAAAAGTGGAGGTGCCTCCAGCTACCTACACGTGCTTGTTAGTGTGTTCATGTGTGTGTGTGTGTGTTTGTTCATGTGTGCCAGTGATAATGACACTAATTTCTGAACGATCTGTTTGTTATTGCGACTGTTGCTGCTGCTGATGTTTTTCGTATTGTATTGTTATAACAAATGTTGCTTGTTGATTAGCTGATATTAGCGCACACTAATGCAACCGGAAGTTGATTTGCTTTTCCATTTTCCAAATGAGGTTAACAGGTTAAATATTGAACCTATGACAATGTTTCAAGCCCTTGCCTCTTTAAGGTCAAACACCCTTTTTTGATATCAAACAAAAAAAATTTCTCATGCTAAGCTATCAATATTTACTTGGCTTAACGCACTGACGAACAAACTAAATGGTACACTCGAAAAAACTAAGTATATGAGTAAAATAAATAATAGAAAATAAAAATATAGAAATATTCTTTTTAATTTTATTTTCCACTTGGAAAGATAATCAAAATTTCGACTCAGCAATCTGTAAAGAAAACTTAGCTTCAATGTTGACAAATCTATCTCAGCAAACTGTCAGTAGAAAGTTGAGAATTTTTATTCCAATTTTAATTATAATTTCTATAAGAATTTTCAAAACTTTTCTTTGAGTGTCGATCATATTTAGACAGTGCTTCGGGGGACAGTCAACAAAGATCACAATCATTGCGCACAACATAGAAACCAATCTACAATTGTCTTCTTCTCCTCTCTACATCTTTTTTGTATATTTATTGAAGCGCCGTCTGTCCGTTGTTGTTGTGAATCGTCTTCAATTGTCGCGCGCCGTACCGTGCCGTGATTCGAGCTTCGAGCTTCGTCCAGCTTTGACCGGCAAAGTGGATTGAGCGCTGAGCTCATTCGGATCTCACTTTTTAGTAGGCAATCCGAGCGCGACTGATGCGCTGCTGCTCGCGCTGCTCTCAGTTCTCTTGGCTTCTCGATTTCGCAATTGCATCGCGTTACAAATTTCGTTTAATTAAAGTATAAAGGCCATATACATACATAAATAGATTCGGATATATATATATCATTAATATGAGTCGCCATAGTCCGTTAAGGCTATCGCTGGCACAGGTGCATGGTGTGGCACCCGCGAAACCTGCACCATCCTCGCCCCGTCGTGGCGGTAGTGTGAAATTGGGTTTGGGTGTCAATCAGCAAACGGGTCGCGTTCAATGGTGTCCTGGTCTAACCTGCTGCAAATTGCTTTTGCTGCTTCCAGTGGTGATGCTGCCGTTGACATTGGTGCTCCTCCTTCTACTCCGACTCGATGGCATGCTGCAGGCACTTCAAATGAACGAAGAACAGCAGCAACAGCAACAACGACTTCAACGATCTTCAGCTGCCACATCGCTGACGGGCTATCTCAATGACTATGAATCCCTGCTGGCGGACAACGATGGCTACAATGAGCTGATCAACGATGAGTTCCTGCTGACACAGGAGAAGCACTCCCAGCAGGGATTGCTGGCAGCGGAGCGCGCGAGACGTTGTTTGCCCTATCGTTATGGGAATGTTGAATCGCTCGATGTGGAGGATCGCAGCATATTGATGAAGGATGCACGAACATCGTTTCTGCCCCATGGTCAGCCACGCGAATGCTATGAAAACGAACTGGATATGAGGGAGCCGGGCGAGGAGCTCGATATAAGTCACAAAAACGATATACCCAAGCGGCATTCCAAGTCTATTGAATACTGGTCCCGTGGACGCGGACGTCGCGATGCCCAGGAACAGAGCGAAGATGAGCTGCCACTGGTCGAGAACGCGCTACCCTCGTTCTGGAATGAACAGGGTACACGGGAGGACATTCGGAAAGCTCAAGCGAAGACCATGAAACGGTATATGAGTCCGCAGGTGGATCCCTGTGTGGATTTCTATCAGTATGCTTGTGGCAACTGGGAGAAGTTGCATCCCATACCGAAGGATAAGGCTGGGTTCGATACGTTCGAGATGTTGCGTGAGAGTCTGGATGTGGTGCTACGCAATCTACTCGAGAAGAATGGGAGTCAGGCACCATCTAGTCCAGAGACGCGAGTGCGGCAAAACACCTTCAAGCTGAACGAACAGCAACCGGAAACTGATCAAGCAACCGAACTGAAAGCGGAGCGACTGCGTCGACATATTGTTAAGCGTAGACATCTGCTCAACAGTGTCCTGGTCAGGTATAAACGCTATACAACGCTTGGCAATACCAAGAGAAAGCGACTTATTGATCCAACGAGAGAGAAGCCCAAAGAGGATGATATATTGCCCGTAGCACTTACCAAGAATCACGACAAGCTCAAGGAGGAACTAGTTACCGGCACTAAGGAGTATCTCAAGCCCAAACACGATGCCCAGGCAAAAGCCAAGAATCTCTACAAGTCCTGCATAAACAGTCAGCTTTTAGCTCACCGAGGATTAGAGCCGCTGCATGCGCTTATCCGAAATCTAGGAAGTTGGCCAGTTCTGGATTCGCATTGGAACGAATCTCGCTTCAATTGGCAAGAACTGGCTGCCACATTGCGTCGCTACAACAATGACATTCTCATCGTTCAGTGGGTTGGCGCTGATATCAAGAACTCCGAGGAAAATATCATACAGTTCGACCAAACTGGCTTGGGTCTGCCCACGCGGGAGTATTTCATGCAGGCTAGCAATGCCAAATATCTGAGCGCCTATCAACGCTACATGTCCGAGGTGATGCACAAACTGGGTGCCCCAAAACCCAAAGCCGCACAAGTTGCCAGCCAACTGATTGAGTTCGAGACGCGTCTGGCGGCAATAACAGCGCCAGCAGAACAACGACTCAATGTGACCAAGGTAAGTTATTGAAGCTATCCAATCTTAAAAGTGACGTCATCGCATCTCTTTTCTTAATCCACAGCTCTATAAAAGAATGTCACTGCAACAACTTAAGGCAGCCGTGCCACAGATTGGATGGACCTCGTATCTGAGCACCCTTCAAGGACGATCGGTGAATGAATCCGAGCAGGTTGTCATCTATGCTGTGGATTATATGAAGAAGCTGGTGGTGCTGCTGGACAAGACGCCACCTCGAACTGTGGCCAACTATATGATGTGGCGATTTGTAAGGCATCGAATCAATAATGTCGATGATCGTTTTGATGACATTAAGCAAAGCTTCTATCATGCGTTGTTTGGGCGGGAGGAGAGTCCGCAGCGATGGAAGGTGTGCATTGCTCAGGTCAACACAAACATGGGCATGGCTGTGGGTTCGATGTTCGTCAGTCGTTATTTCGATGACAACAGCAAGCGAGATACTTTGAGGATGACGCATGAGTTGCAGCAGGCCTTTAGGGATATACTCAAGACCACAGACTGGTTGGACCAAAATACCAAGCTCCTTGCCGAGGAGAAAGTCAATGCAATGTCCTTGAAAATAGGCTATCCTGATTTTATTCTCAATGCCGAGGAGCTAAATGAGAAATATGCTGGCATTGGCATACATCCGGAAAAGTATTTTGAGAACACTCTTAATGTGCTGCTGCACACGGCCAAAATGGAGCAGGCCAAGCTCAATGAGCGTGTGAACAAGACCAACTGGCAAACAGCGCCGGCCATTGTCAATGCCTATTATAGTCGCAACAAGAATCAGATCATGTTCCCTGCGGGCATCCTACAGCCGCCCTTCTATCATCGCCATTTCCCCAAGTCATTGAATTTCGGTGGCATTGGTGTTGTCATCGGTCACGAGCTGACCCACGGCTTCGATGACAAGGGTCGACTGTTCGACAGCAAGGGCAACATTCACAAATGGTGGACGGATGCTTCAATTCGTGGATTCGATGACCGTGCCCGCTGCATCATATCGCAGTATGGCAACTACTCCGTCGAGGAGGTGGGCATCTATCTCAATGGCGAAAACACTCAAGGTAGGTCGTTCTCATTAATCGATAAGGTTTTTTGAGAAAGTTAAGCAGCTAGTAATTGCAGAGTATCCTAGTCGGCTATAACCTTCGAAAGCACTCTTAACTTATCGAAAATATGAAACTCATCATTAATCTTTCTTTACACAGGCGAGAATATTGCGGACAATGGCGGATTGCGGCAAGCATTTCACGCCTACATGCGCTGGGCAAGTGAGAATGCCCAGGAGGCAAAGGATGAGATGTTGCCGGGACTAAATATGACTGGACCGCAACTGTTCTTCCTCAATTTCGGGCAAGTGTGGTGCGGTGCAATGCGACCGGAGGCGATAAGGAACAAGCTCAATACGGCCATTCATAGTCCAGGACGTTATCGGGTAATTGGCACGCTGTCCAACTCGTATGATTTTGCACGCGAGTTCAAATGTGCGCCGGGCACTCCAATGAATCCGGACAAGAAATGCAGCGTGTGGTAAAAGCCTGACCCACATAGAGTATTACAAAGACGAAGATGTATTTTAGAAACAACAACAAAAAACACCAGTACATACCAGTTGGATCCACCGTTAACTGTGAGTAACTATTGCAACCACTTGAAATCGCTCCATTTTCCGTAGAAGCCACTTGATTAGGAGGAGTACGTGTCGACTGTCGGCTGTCAGCTTCAAGTTCTCCTTCCCTTTTTGTCTCTGTTGTTGGTTGTTGTGTCAACAAGAACGTCGCACTTCACTTGGCTCCCATTTGCGCCACATTCGCCACATTCACTTAATTAATGGTGATTTATGCTTACAAGTTGTCCTCTTGTTGGATTCTCAACGGTTGCAGTTTCTTGTTAGTGTGCAAAACTTCTTCAATTGTCTTTCCACAATTATTATGCGCCAATTTTACAGATCTTGAATGTGGTGTCGAGCTACAAATTGATTTGTAAATTCATTAATGAAAGTTTTGTTTAAGTTCTCGTTGTAAACAGAGCTCTGGCAAACCTTTATCTAGTGTGTAAAATTCAAAATTATTTTCTACTTAAAAATTAAACAATAAACTTTACCCTCTTTTCCCTTTTAGATTTGCCATTCAACATTATGAAATAACTTTAAATACTCGCAAGTGTTTTTTTCTTCATATATCAAAAGAAAACTGTGCCAAAAAGATAAAGTGTATAGTTATGTATGCTTAATAATATTATATATATATATATATATTTCATATTAATTTACTGTTTATATTTGTAACTTGCAATTTTTAAGTTGAAACTATTTATGTTTGTGATAATTTTAAATAAACCCAAAAAAAAAATAAAAATATTCAAAAATAATATAAAAAATAATAAAATTCACATTGGATAGAAAATTAGATTTTTAAAATTGTACAACACTGCTGAAAAATTCCAAAAGCTCAAACAAATATTTTGTAAAACTTTTGAGCACATTTTGTACTCGAGGAATCAGTTGGAGTTCTTTGCTCAACAAGAACGGAACGACGCAAAAATTGTTCATCGTCTGTGTTGGGTAACAAAAAAAATATATATATAGAGACAACAAAAAAACTAACGAAAATAGAAACAAAATAAACCAGATGATGTGTTATAAGCAAAGTCAAGAATATTAAAATAATTTAAATGCATTTCTGGTTAATTTGCGTAATAATATTGTGGCCCAACAATGTGCAGGGTTATGGGACTAATTCCTATGAAGCAGCCAGCGGACAAGCCATACGCATAGGTAAGAGAAAGAGAGGAAAGGCAGAAAACACTCAATCAAATTATTTTCTCTCTGCCTTTGACTCAAAACAAACGCCGCAGCCCTCATCACTGATGATAGCACGGATAGAATACGGCAAACGTTTGAGCATGCCATAGCTGTGGTCAACAGCGACCTAAGCGTTCCTTTGGTCGGCGAAACGGATCTGGTTGCCTTTGGTAATTCTGTGCAGGCATTTTCACAACTATGCAAGCTGATGCAGGTAAGCAATTCAATTGAAGAATTTAAAGCCGAATATATTTGATTTTCCTTTAGAATGGTGTGGGTGCTGTTTTCGGACCCGCTGCCAAGCATACAGCGGCACATTTACTCAACGCTTGCGATGCCAAGGACATACCCTTTATCTATCCGCATTTGTCGTGGAGTCCACAAACCGATGGCTTCAACCTGCATCCACATCCGGAGGATATTGCCCATGCGCTTTACGACATCATCACACAATTTGAATGGTCACGTTTTATATTTCTGTATGAATCAGGTAAGGCATTGAATTATATTTTAGATATTTTCTTTATTCTGGCTTTTCCTGTAGCGGAATACCTTACTATGTTGGATCATCTGATGACACTGTATGGTACGAAGGGACCTGTCATCAAGGTCATGCGTTATGATCTTAAACTTAATGGCAATTATAAGTCGGTTCTTCGGCGCGTTCGTAAATCGGATGACAGTCGCTTGTTGGTAGTTGGATCGACAGAGGGTGTTGCTGAGCTGCTGCGTCAGGCTCAACAGGTTGGCATCATGAACGAGGATTATACGTATCTGGTGGGCAATTTGGATTTGCACACATACGAACTGGAGGAGTACAAGTACAGTGAGGCCAACATAACAGGCATACGCATGTTTGATCCCGATAAAAGAGAAGTGCGCGATTTGATTGAAACCCTACAGCATGAACTTGGCGAAAGTGAGCCAATTAACAATGGTAAGATTAGGACAAGTTCTTTATTTACTAGATGGTTTGATTGTGTGTTATCTTGTTTCAGGTTCCTCATCCATTACTCTGGCTATGGCTCTAACCTACGATGCAATTCGTGTTATTGCCGAAACGACCAAATTTTTACCCTATCAACCGCAACCGTTGAACTGCTCGGAGAGACACGACAATGTCCAACCAGATGGTTCCACATTCAAAAACTATATGAGATCGGTAAGGATTAGAATTGCTGAAGATTATTTACAAAACTAAAAAACTCATTCCTATCTGCACAGTTGGAAATCTTGGAGAAAACAATCACTGGGCGCATTCTTTTTCAAGGCAATAAGCGTAAGGGATTTAGTTTCGATGTAATTGAACTGCAGACTGTGGGCTTGGTCAAGGTGGGAACGTGGGAGGATGGCAAACAGTTAGAATTCAAGCGACCGCCACAAGTAACAATTTTCAATGACAACGAAGAAAATTCGTTGGTCAATAAAACTTTTAAAGTGCTCATCTCAGTGCCGGTAAGTTTTAGAAACTAAACTTACTCAAATATTAATATTTTCTTTATTGATTCTTCGAATAAGAATAAACCGTATGCCAGTTTAGTGGAGAGCATTAACACGCTAATAGGTAATAGTCAGTATGAGGGATATGTCGTCGATTTGATCAAGGAACTGGCCGAGAAGCTAGGCTTTTACTTTACTTTTCAAAATGGTGGCAATAACTACGGCTCCTTTAACAAGACCACAAACCTAACAACCGGCATTGTTAAGGAAATTTTCGAAGGTGTAAGTTGTGCAATTAACATAAATAAACTTTATAATCAATAATCGATCTCTTACAGCATGCCGACTTGGCCATTACAGACTTGACTATCACTTCGGAACGTGAGCAAGCAATCGATTTTTCCATACCATTTATGAATCTAGGTAAGATCAATCCTATAAAGTTGGTTGCTTTGAAATCTCACATAATTTTGTATCCCCCTAGGAATTGCCATTTTATATGTTAAACCACAGAAAGCGGAGCCAGCGCTGTTTTCCTTCATGGACCCCTTCTCGAAGGAGGTTTGGCTTTATTTGGGCATTGCCTATCTGGGCGTCTCCTTGTGTCTCTTTGTCCTGGGCCGTCTATCGCCGTCAGAATGGGATAATCCTTATCCGTGCATTGAAGAACCTGAAGAGCTAGAAAATCAGTTTACTATAAACAATTCGTTGTGGTTTACAACGGGAGCCTTGTTGCAACAGGGTTCCGAAATTGCTCCAAAGTAAGAATAATTATAAATTAATCTGAAAGATAATGTAATAGTAATGATAATTTTTCAGAGCTCTGAGCACCCGTACAATATCAGCTATTTGGTGGTTTTTTACATTGATTATGGTCTCTTCATATACGGCGAACTTGGCTGCTTTCCTAACCATAGAAAACCCATCAAGTTCCATCGACAGCGTTGAGGATTTGGCTGAAAACAAGGACGATGTGCAATATGGAGCCAAGCGAAGTGGTTCAACCAGAAACTTCTTTTTGGTAAGCATTCTTAAAACAAAAATTATCAGTTAAATAAACTCAAACCTCATTTCATTAAGACCTCTGAGGATGAGATTTATATGAAGATGAATACTTATATGACCAATAATCCGGACTTGCTAACGGAAACCAATCAGGAGGGCGTGGACAAAGTCAAAGCGGGCACAAAATATGCATTTCTTATGGAGTCAACTTCGATCGAGTTTAATACGGTGAGAGAATGCAATCTGAAGAAAATTGGTGAAGCGCTCGATGAGAAGGGCTATGGAATTGCAATGCCCAAAAGTAGGAATACTTAAAAGTTGCAAACTTGACAGATGTTAATAATAATCCTTACTACAGATTGGCCCTATCGTGATAAGTTTAACAAAGCGTTGCTCGAGTTGCAGGAACAGGGCGTTCTGGCCAGACTGAAAAAGAAATGGTGGAATGAAATTGGAGCTGGAGTTTGCAGCGTAAGATACTGAAAGCAAAAGTATAAAAATCCAATATCATCCAATATCTTTTCGAATAGGCCAAAAGCGACGATGATGGTCCTTCGGAGCTTGGCGTTGATAATTTAAGTGGCATTTATGCTGTGCTCATTGTTGGCTCCATATTGACCTTTATATTCTCATTTTTCTACTGGTGTTTGTTTGTCTTTAAAAAGGCTAAATTCTATGACGTAAGCAAATGTTATTTATGTACCCAAAAAAACAAATGAATTAACTTTAAACCCATCTTCAGGTGCCGTTCTGTGATGCTCTGGCTGAGGAATTTAAGATTGTCGTCAGTTTTGCGGAGAACGAAAGAGCCTTGAAGAGCGCCCAATCTGTCTATTCGCGCAGTCGCAACTCCTCGCAATCCATCGAATCTCTGCAAATGGATTCGGATAATGATAATGATGATACGGTGACTGAGCTTGATTGATTGTAATATTTTGTTTATTTTTTCACTTCACCATTTTACTCAGAATATAAAAAATGTTTTTACTCTCAAAGCTTTTTTAAAACTTTCACTCAAAAAAATCAAACTTTTCCCAATTTTCATGGTAAATTATGGAAAATTCTCACAGTTGTATTTTTTCGCCCAAAGCGCGCACAACACAAAAATCCATAGTTCACGCATATTTTCGTATCTTTCAATAATGCATATATAAAGTCTAAAGTTTATGCAATAAAAATGATTAAAATTAATATTTTGCTATGTCTATCAATCATTTTTCTAAGAATTTCGATTCTTAATGCACAGTACGAAAATTATGGCGGTTACGATAGCCTCCAACAGATGGATAGCGTTCCAATTGCACTTGGTAAGTATGTAAATATTTTTCTCGATGCCCGATTTATTTTTAATGCCTCGTAAATAGCGAAGAACATGCTGTTCGTTCCATCAACGCTGAAAGCTCATAAAAATGCTTTTGAGTATTTGCTTGTTTTGGATTCTCAACGATTTACAGTATAGATATGTATACATATCCAACATATGTAGTATCTAAAGATTTAGACAGCGTTAAGTGCAAGTTTTTGTTGATAAACAAGCCGGCAAACAAGTTGTTTGTATTGAGAACTTTGAATGTTTTACAATCTTTATACTAGGTCTACTTACCGATCATAATACGGAGCAAATGAATATTGTATTTGATCATGCTATTGAAGTGGCCAATGAAGAGATGGGCTTATCCATGTCATCCCTCAAAGCGCAGGTTAACTATGGCGACGCCTATCATAGCTACGGCAGTCTATGCAGAATGTTGGAGGTAAAGAAAAGTATTAAAATTTTATTATTTTTTCAATGTTAAAAATCAATCAACTTTTAGACTGGCATCGCAGGTGTTTTTGGTCCATCTTCGCGTCACACCGCTGTACATTTGATGTCAATATGCGATGCAATGGATATACCCCATATCTATTCGTATATGAGTGAATATGCTGAGGGCTTCAATTTGCATCCCCATCCCGCTGATATATCCAAGGCTCTATATAGTCTTATACAAGCTTTTGAGTGGTCGCGTTTTATATTTCTCTACGAATCGGGTGAGTTGAAAACTTATTTTTCCATGCTTTACCAATAATCAACCATATTTTAATACCCTTCCTAGCGGAATATCTGAATATTTTGAATGAGCTAAACAATCTCTTTGGCATGAATGGACCCATTGTAACGGTTATACGCTATGATATGCAACTGAATGGCAATTATAAGCTAATTTTGAGACGTGTGCGAAAATCAATGGATAATCGAATCGTAGTTGTGGGCTCCAGCGAGACTATGCCCGAGTTTTTAAATCAAGTAAGATTATTTTTAGTTCGACCGAACTTTTCGAAGCAAATTATTCTATGCATTATCTTTTGCAGGCTCAACAAGTTGGCATTATCAATGAGGACTATAACTATATTATTGGCAATCTTGACTTTCACTCATTCGATTTGGAGGAGTACAAGTACAGTGAAGCCAATATAACAAGCTTTCGTCTGTTCTCGCCAGAAAAAATGGCAGTCAAGGAATTGGTGCAGAAAATGGGTTTTACCAGTGATCAAGATGAATTTCGCAACGGCAAGAAGAAAATCTTTTTGAATTTGCGTGACAGATTTTTCATTTAAATATTTTATAATAGGTTCCTGTCCAGTAACTGTGGAAATGGCGCTTACATATGACGCCGTTCAACTATTTGCTGAAACTCTTAGGAATCTACCCTTTAAACCAGTTTCTCAAAACTGTTCACTGCGCACCGAAAGCGTACGAGATGATGGTTCATCCTTTAAGAACTATATGAGAACGGTTAGTGGATGAATCCATTCAGTGGATTCTTAAAATTTAATCTTATCTACGTGTTATCTTAGCTGCGTCTCAAGGACCGATTGCTTACTGGACCCATTTATTTTGAGGGAAATGTAAGGAAGGGCTATCATCTGGATGTCATTGAGCTTCAACCCTCTGGAATTGTTAAAGTTGGGACTTGGGATGAGACGCGAGACTATCGAGCAGAACGCTTGGCGCCCACAAACTCCCAGTTCGATAACATAGACAATTCTTTTGCCAACAAAACATTCATAGTCTTGCTATCGGTTCCGGTAAGAAAATATTGCTTATTTATATAATAAGCCTAAAGATTATTTTTCCTAGAACAAACCCTATGCCAGTTTGGTAGAGAGCTTTAAACAGCTGGAGGGCAATAATCAATATGAAGGCTATGGCGTAGATCTGATCAAGGAGCTTGCTGACAAGCTGGGCTTTAACTTTACCTTCAAAAACGGTGGCAATAATTATGGCTCATACAATAAAACCACAAATGAGTCAACCGGCATGCTAAGGGAGATAAGGCTTGGAGTAAGTTTAAAAATTTGTATAGAACAGATCGAATTAATACAAATTTGCTTTATTTTAGCACGCTGATTTGGCAATCACCGATCTGACTATAACATCGGATCGTGAAGAAGCTATTGATTTTAGTCTACCCTTTATGAACCTTGGTGAGTTCAAATTTTTTGACTCTAAAAATACTTTAATTTATTTTGTATTTTAGGCATTGCCATACTTTATTTAAAGCCACAGAAAGCGACGCCGGAGCTGTTTACGTTCATGGATCCGTTTTCCGAGGGAGTTTGGTGGTTTCTGGGCTTATCCTTTTTCGGTGTCTCTTTTAGCTTCTTTATACTTGGCCGTTTGTCACCCGCCGAGTGGGATAATCCGTATCCTTGCATTGAAGAGCCCGAAGAACTCGAGAATCAGTTTACAATCGGCAATTCCATTTGGTTTACAACTGGAGCGTTACTTCAACAAGGTTCCGAAATTGGCCCCAAGTAAGTTTTCTTAAATGTACAATCCCAAAAATGTACTAGCCACTAATATATATTTTTTGCTCAGAGCCTTATCCACACGAATATTGGCCACTTTTTGGTGGTTCTTCACATTGATTGTCGTTTCGTCTTATACCGCTAATTTGGCTGCCTTCTTGACCATTGAGAAGCCGCAGAGTTTGATCAATAGTGTCGATGATTTGGCCAAGAATAAAGATGGTGTTGTCTATGGAGCCAAGCGAACCGGCTCAACCAGAAATTTCTTTATGGTAAGCATGAAAAATTTAAAAAATTACTTAGCTTCACTTTATCTTAACGATTTTTCAGACCACTACCGATGAGCGTTATAAGGCAATGAATACATTTATGGAAGAACATCCCGAGTATTTGACGGAGGATAACCAGGAAGGTGTGGACCGCGTTAAGAACGGTACTCACTATGCATTCCTCATGGAGTCCACATCAATTGAGTATAATACAAAACGCGAATGCAATCTCAAGAAAATTGGCGATGCTCTCGATGAGAAGGTTTATGGAATAGCGATGAGAAAAAGTGAGTGAGAAATTTATAGATCGATTCTAAATTCGTTTAAAAATCTTCAATAATTTGCAGATTGGCCACATCGCGACAAATTTAATAATGCAATCTTGCTGCTCCAGGAGCAGGGTGTGCTTGAGAAATTAAAAAACAAATGGTGGAATGAGGTGGGCTCCGGCATTTGTGCTACCAAGGAAGATGCACCCGATGCCACGCCGCTGGCCATGGACAATTTGGAAGGCGTCTTCTTTGTGCTACTCGTTGGATCATGTTGTGCTCTGCTCTATGGTGTAGTCAGTTGGATGTTGTTCATCATCAAGAAGGCGCGACATCATAAGGTTCGGTATTCCTCAAGGTAATAATCCTTAAGCTCTGCCTAACTCGAATGACTTACAGGTACCAGTCCTGGAGGCGTTGAGGGAAGAGTTTCGCTTGCTCATCGACTTTAATAATTATGTTCGCGTACTCAAGAGCTCGGAATCGGTTTATTCGCGCAGCCGCCAATCATCCGTTTCGGTTGGGGGTTCCATCAGGCATCAAGAACAATTTGATCCATACAGTTAATATTGCAACAAATCAATTTTGTTTTACATTTTGTTTTATTATTATTTGAAATGGAATGTTTAAAAAATATTATTTGAAAATATTAAAAATCTTTAAATATTATTAGTGAGCGCAACAATTGTTTGTTTAGTTTTTATGTGCATTAAATGTGCTACCAAAAATCCTGTACTCCGGCAGAGTACTCCTTAGTTAGTATAATACGTGAGTTGAGATTTGAGTTTGCTAAATATTTTAACAATATAACAAAGCATATATAGAGAGAGATCGGTTTTTAGGTCCAGTGCTTGGCTCGCCACAGCAGGCAATGTATGTGATTATCCACGTCGACAGGTGGCACAGATTTGGCTGCCCCATGTGTTGGTGTACTTGCCACAGAGCTTGACGTACTACTGCCATGTGTTGTAGATTCACCCATATCCACATAGCGTGAGATCAGCGAACGATAACGACGTCCCAGCGTAGCAATAAGTGGTACACTGGCATGGTTCGGCATCGTTATAATAGCCTTGATCTGAAAGATTAAAGAAAGTATTAAGAGTTGCTAAGCTGTTAGGGTTAAATACTCACCTCATTCTCATAGGGTCGAAATACGCTAATGGGACGCAATGTTAGCAGCTCAGCAACAATCAAACAACCCCAAGTTGTGCCTATATATAGTTCGGTGTTGTGGGCCGCCAATGCAGAGATTTGACACTTTATCAAATTGACATGCTCATCGATGGCAATGCTCTGCAACGACTCCGAACATGGCAGCAACTTGGAGCAATCTAATTTGTTCTCAATGCGCTTTGAGGTTGTTCCCCATTGGTAGACCATGCAACCGGGATAAAGGCAGCTAAAGACATGGCTATCGTTGCTGCACAAACGCACCACTTTCACATCCTCAATCAGATTGGGCTCATCGCTGTGGCACAAGCCCTGATGTCCGCACACGCCAGCCTCATTCAATGGGAACACATTGATCTTTCCAGCCAATTCGCCGCACCAAAGTTCATAGTTGCTGTTGAATAGATCGAATTTTAGATTAGATTGTCACGCTTTGAGTAGAAAATAAAGTTCTCACTCACCCCTCAATAAGCACTGAGCATGCCGCGTGGAGGACAAAGCCCGAACAGATTTCGGTTAGTACAAAAGAGCCCTCGGCAAAGGCGCAATTGATGGGCATACGATTGGCATCGACAAGAAAGACTCGTCCATTGTGCAAGCCAACAGCGACTCGTGCAATGCCCTCCATATAGACTAGACTTATCACAGCTGACTTGATGGCAGGATCCAGCATATAGGAAAAGAGATGCGCATAGCTCGTTGTGCTATATGCGTGAAGATTGCCCGACACATCGCCCATCCAAATGGCCTCACCCACCAAACAGCAGCACAGCATATTTATTTTGGGTGTTCGCTGAGCGGATCGAGCACGCGACGAGGAGGAGCTATTCTCTGGTGTCTTGGGCGTCGGTGCACCCATTTGTGGCTGTGGTGCACAACTAATGCTGCTGCCTTGCAACAAACTGCCCGTTGGCGAGACATCAAGTATATCAATGTGCGAACCAAATGCAGGCAGCCAAAGCTCCAGGCCAGAACGCTCCTCATCCAAGCCACCATCCATTAGCAAATGGAAAGCGCCGCACACAATCTTATCGCTGTGCGGCAAGGCGACTACATCCAGCAAATGAATGCACTCCGGAGCACTGCAAGGGAAGTTTCACTATATTTCATGATTCAACAATCAATTCGAATCTCACCTGAGTATGGAGACTATTTGACTAGCTGAGGGTCTTCGCCTAGGCTGTTCGTGCCAGCAGAGTACCATAAGATCCAGACAACAGGTGGGGAATTGTGTCTCTCGCTGCGTTAGAGCCGGACGACTACCCTCCAGTATGCACTCCTTGATGGACTCGTGACCTTCGAATGGTTGACGCAGGCTTATGTTCTCATAGATAAACATGCCAAACGAAAAGCAATCCACCTAAGTAAAACGAGTTAAAATATCGAACTGGATAATATTGAAATGTGTTTCGTACCTTCTCGGTGTACTCCTCCTCGCCATTGAAGCGGATTATCTCGGGCGCCATAAAGCCTTCCGTACCGCCAAATCCTTTGGCACTTAGACCAGCGGCTGTCTGACGGCTGATGCCATAATCGGCAATCTTAATATGCACCTGATTCCGAGGACCGTCCTCACTATGCGGTTGCGGAAGTTCCCAAACCAGCACGTTCTCCGATTTCAGATCACGATAAATTATTCGCCTCCGATGCAGATACTCTATGGCTCGTGCGGCTTGAAGCACCAGCATTTGGAATGTATGGGGACCCATGTGGGCACCACTGCGTCTATACTGACGCAACAGGGCATCGAGTCCACCAAGTGGCGCCAGTTCCAGCACTAATGCAAGTGGTTTAATACAAATCCCAACAAGCGGAACGATATTTGCATGCTTGAGGGTCAATAGGACGGCCAACTCCTGTCTGGCAGTGCAGTAAGCTTTACAGGAATGTTGCAGGGGATCGCGATCCCATTTGCCCAACGCCACCTTGTAGGCCATCAAGGCGCTCTAAAGAGAGAGAAATAAATATATTAGTTGAAGCATATAAAAAGGAGATTCTTGCAGCTTACCTCCTTGGCCCGTGCACCTGGTGGCACCGGTTGCAACATTTTCATGGCCACCGGACGAAAAGCACGAGCTCCACGCACCTTGCAGCTGGCCTTGAACACAAACCCAAAGGCACCGCGACCCAACAGTGAACCCTTGACAATGCACTCTGTGGGAATAGTGTGTTTATCGGGAATATCGGCAAAGATGACATCGGGTGCGAGTTGTGCCATCGACTGCTCCAGATGAACGGGACAACTGAGTTTGCTCTGATTGTACACCGACAAGATGCACTCCTCGACCATCCAGGCATAGCAAACATTCGAGTTGTCCGGCAAGTGGTGCGAGGCATAAAGCGGATGTCCATCCACAGAGGTATTCCGCGAGGAGAACGCCGAGTCTGGACCAACGCCCGAATCTGCATCCGAACCAGCGCCCAAAGAATCCGCAGATCTTCGCTCCCGGCTAGCAGTTGCATTCAGATAAGCAGAGAAGACATTCAAGGCGCCATCATCGCCCGTTTCACCAGCTCCATGCAAGTAGAACGGACCACGTTTGCCACTACGACTCGGACGATGCCCACTCACCGTGGGCTCCCGTTCGGGTGGCTCGGCGCCGTTTTGCAGCTGCAACTTGCGCAGACAGCGTGGACACAGCACGAGTCGCGTGATCAGGAACCTGCCCTCCGAGGTGTGAACAAAGCGTGTGCCCAACGCCGGATACCAATCCTCCAGCAGCAGATCAATGTGATCGACAACCAAAGCCAACAACTTTGCCACCTGTGACATATTTGGCTGTAGCTCTGCCAACAGTTGTCGCTCCCCCGCATCCAGCTCTTGGGAAATGCTCACATGATACAGCGGAAAATAAACCTCCAGAATGCTCGACGAACTCAAATTCACATCGCTCCAAATGCCGTCCAACTTAAGCTTGAAACGATAGCTAGCTGTGCGAAAGGGTTGAGTGCGCTCGGTGCTTTGAAAAGGCACTTCCCAAATCCGAAATATCAATATGGGTCCATAGTACAAGGCCAGACCTGTTTGCCAGAGGTTCCACTGCGTGTCCTGCTCCAGCGAGCCTCTCAAGTCAAAGTCAAGATATTTCTGTAAAAGGTTCGAAAAATTAGTAAAGTAAAAGTTGGGGGAATTTTCGAATACTCACATCCTGTGCGGCAACATAAATGGCCCTGATAGCCTCGATAATCTGCTCATCGGCCAAAACTCGCGTTATCAAACGCGACCAAAAGCCCGAGGGAAAATATGTCATCAGCAACATGCGACGCAAACCCTGACTAGCCGAGACAGACGACGTCGAGGAGGCAGTGCGTGGCGAATGCTGCTCGTAGATGAGCTTGTTCAGGTTCAACTCCTGCGAGACAGAGCAGCCCAGATTGTGGTTACGTCCGCGCACGCGTTGCAGCAACTTGACTGTGGTGCCATCGTTGAAGGCAGCTGCCTCCTGCAGGGGCAGCAGCGAAGGTATCAACAGCGTTCGCGAATCCCAAGTCAAAGCCACCTCAAATTTGTTCAACAAGCTGACAATGTAGCTGGGGGGAGAAGGGAGAAAGTTATTAGAAAGATAAAACAGCTTAGAAGTAACTGCACCCACCTTCGATTCCCATTGTTTTGGGCCTGGGCACTGCGGAAGAGCAGCTGGAGATCGTCGAGCTTCATGACGCCCGTCGGGGCAAATGGATTTATTTCACGCACGGTGACGACATGGGCCAACATATCGCACAGCCACTGCGGATCAAGGAAATAGTAATCTCTCAACGTGGCATCATCATAGTGCAACAGAATGCCATTGTCGTGGCACCAGGTTGTTGCCTGTTGCAGCTCGGCGGCATCACGGAAACTCTTGTAGTTATGCAGCCGCATATGGTCGGTGACCATGCAGCGGTACTGTTCCGCATCCAGGACAGGATCACGTCCCGCAGCTCGCAGATTGCAAGCAATCACGTTGACAATATCCTCCAAGGCAATATAGCTGGCGGGGATCTTCTGCAGCAGCAGCGGCTCCTTGGAGCCCGGCGAGCGCAACTGCATCGCCGTATCATAGATGATGTTGGCCAGCAAATGAATGTTGTGGAGGGTCCTTAAAGGAACAAGACAATGAAATCAAATGACAAAATATTTAGCGAAACGACTCACCGACAGCTAATCTCAATGGAGTCGATGACACGCGGCAAACCAATTTTCTCGGCATCCGGAATGGCAATGAACTTTTCACGTATCAATTGCTGCAATTGCTCCGCCTGCTGGGCTGAGATGGATTCACCAACCGTATCGAAATGTGTGCCCACGATGAGAACCGGAGAATTGGGAGCCCGTGCCTGAATATTGCCCAGCCATTGCAACAGTTCGGACAAGCCCTTGTGCCCGTCGCTAATCTTCCACAGCACCAGATACAAGCTGCGCTTCGACAGGAAGTATTGATGGGTTGCATAATACTCCTTTTGTCCACCGAAATCCCAGGTGCGAAAGACTATGGCTTGGCAGCCGGCTGCCCGCTTGCGCTTCTCACATATCCACGTCCCAATGTCCACGCCAACCGTGGAAATATTCGCCTGACGCTGGGATCTCGAAGTGCTCCGCGAGTGTCCCATGCGCTTGGCCCAATGATTCTCGTTGGCACGATGCGAGCGCTGGGAACTGACGCTGCTGGCATTGCGGCCCACACCCTGACGCAGCAGATCCAACAGCGTGGTCTTGCCAATGCCACAGGAACCCACCACCATCAGCTTCATCCGCGCATAGGGCTGGGCATCCTCGTAGATGGACTTCAGATAGCCGACAATGTCCATTGTCTTGTGCTTCTTGCTGTCGATCATGGAACGCAATGGCTCCTGGAGCAAGCAACCCCTGGTATTCAGATTCCACAGTCGCGACAGCAAGCCGAGATGCGGAGGCAAGTCGGAGATCTGAACATTTCCACTTATGTTCAAGACGCTTAGGCTGGAGAGCTCGTGCAACGAGGCAGGGATCTCTTTGAGGCAGTTGTTGGTCATGTCCAGCATGGATAGGTTGGGAAAGATAACCTTGGACTTGTTGAGGCCCACAACACTCCAATCCGCATCCTCACTCTCATTGAACAAGGTCGTCGCATCGTCCGTGGACAGCTGAATGCGTGTCAGCAGATTATCGGCAAGGATAAGGGTCCGAAGTGCCTCGAGACGCAGATGACGTCGATGCCGACAGACGCTCTTCAATACCGACGCGCGAAAGGAGCAGCTGCTGCCCTTCGATGTCTTGTATATGGGTTCATCCGCGCCATCCGGCAACTGGACGTGACTGTAGCAAAGAAGATTCGGATCGGATTCGGTGATGCGTGGCAGACTGGGCCAACAGGAGATCTCATTGTGACTCAAATCCAATTGCTTCAACGTTGCTGGATAGCTGGTCACATGACCCATGGAACGCAGGCTATTGTACGACATGTTCAAACGTGTCAGATTGACGGCGAGGCAAGGCAAAGCCGCCGGAATGGAGGTAAACAGATTGTTGGCCACATTCAGGCTGCTCAACTGGGAGGCGCCATGTGGCGGCTGTTTGCCATCGGCCAGTGCCTGTTCCTGTTCCTGCTCCTGATCCTGCTGCCACTTCACATCGTTGTCGGCTATCTCCAGCGCCGTGGACCAAAGATTGCGATGCGTCAAAGTTTGGGGACACAGCGTATGGGGTTTATTGGACGATGGTTCGTCGCAGGATTGCAGCAGCTGCAGCTTGTCCAGACTGAGCAAGGAGCCACTGGTTTGCATTGGCGGCACAGGCAGTTCCCGCAACAGATTGAATGCCACATTCAGCTCCCGCAACTTTGGGGCACGCCACATGTCGAAGGGCAACTGTTGCAGCTTATTGTTCGATATGTCCAGGATGGTTAAGGCGGGCAGCTGGAAGATTGCCGCCGGCAACGTTGTCAATTGATTATCCTGCAGAAAAAGCTCGTCGAGCACGGGACAGCTGTAGGCTTTGCCCAACGGCGCCGGCAGCTCCGTAATCTTATTTTGCGCAAGATTCAAGTATCTGAAAAAAGGACAAAATTAGGATTGAAGAAGTGAAGAATTCGAGGTAAACTCACTTTAGGCTAACCAAGCTGAAGAGTTCCGGCGGAATGCTGGTCAAAAGATTATGCGAGAAATCTATCCTTGTAATGGCTGTCAATGCCACTTCACTGAGCTTGGGATGCGTCGATAGCTTCGGGTTGAGCTGGAGGACGCCGCTTACGAGCCAACTGATGCGCACAAAGTTCAGTTGGACATTCATGCTGAGGCTGTGCCAATCGATGATCGTTGGGACGTTGGGAAACATGGCGCTGTAGGATATATTGCTCGCCGAGGGCAGGAACACATTGACCTCGACGGGCGTGGGCAAACCCTTCTTATTGATCTTGTAATCCGAATCGGGATGAACGCGTCGTGCCAATAGGCGGGATAAGAGAGCCTCATCGCCACTGGCAATGGCCACACAGATGGCGGTGCCATTGTCATCTCTGGCACCAAACTTCAGCAACAAATCCAGCATGGCCAACGAGCGCTGTTTGCATGCCTCGGCAATGGGCACATTACTCAGACCATAGATCTCCTCAATGCACTTCGGGTCGTTGTGATCCTCAACGGATTTCGCCACAATATTGGGATTGGCGCCATGCTGCAGCAGTGCCTGCGTCACATCCAAGTGTCCGCCACGAACCGCGGCCAGCAGCGCCGTTTCTCTGGCCGCGCCGCACAGCAAATTGATATGGATGGGACAACGTAAGGTTTCCTGGTCCGGCTGCGGTGCCTGCTGTGCCTCCAAGGCGTCGCCCTCGCCGGATATGTGCAGCTTGGACATAATTGCTTGGATGCCAAACGAGATGCGTTTCCGCGTCGGCGTAATGGGCGTGCTTTGGCCAGCCGAAGACGCACTTGCTCCTGGATTGTCGGCCAAGGTGCGGCGGCATCTTATCTGCCATTTGAGGAGCACGCCCAACAGCTGCTTGTTGCCCAACAAGCTGGCAATGTAGAGACTCGTCTGGCCCGTCACATCCTGGGCATTGGCATCGTAGGGCAGACGCCACTCCCACTCGCCCGACTCGTCGCGATATGTCTGATAGAGGTAGTCGGGATATGGATGGCCAATGATCAGCTCCAGCAGCTTGATATGACCATTGATACAGGCCGCATGGAGCGGCAGCCAACGTTCCACCGTCGCCTGCTGTATGAGCTCCGGAAAGCGTTCCAGCATCAGCTTAGCAACCCTCAAGTGTCCATTGTGGACGGCGGCATAAAGTGGGGAATACTTGGTGACGGCATGGGCACGTCCATCGGCGCCGGCATCGATTAATCTCTGGGTGATGCTCTCAAAGCCCGATTGACTGGCACTAGGGAGATATGGGGGTATTAGGAATACGAAACATCTTTGACCGGGGAGATTCACTTACATGAAGAGCAACGTATTGGCGCCGGATGGTGCCATATTGACGATGATTTGTCGCTCCCTGCCCAACGCCTCGAGGAGCACACGCACCGTCCGTTCATCGCCAGCGCCGACAGCGGCACGCATCTCGCCATGCTTGATTTGACGCACTTCCTCGCGAGCATCTGCCAGAGATAAGAACAAAAGTTAGATAAAAGTTTTCTTTTAGTTTTCGTTGTTGCCGCACCCCTTCCGCCCGTGGCATCAATGACTTCATCGACAAAATAGTCGCAGGCATCCAATGCCGTCTCCGTGCCAGCCTTGGGCCGACCCACAAACTGCCACGACATGCTTATGTAACAAAAAAAACCCAACTTCGCGTGGCACTGCCCCAAATGTAACTGAGCCGAAATATGAAGATTGCCTTGGAAAATCGATGGCTCTCCGCTCGGCAGTCGCGACACTGCGTCTGGCGATTGTCGACCCTCAGCAACAACAACAACAAACTTTATTCATTCATTGATTGCCACCCCTTTCCCCGCCACGACAGTTTGACGCAAATGCGCAAGTCCCACAAATTGAGAGACAACTGTTGCACATTATTTTAAATAGTGTAAGGTAGTCCATGGACTGCTGACTGTAATGTGCACATATCAAGTTTCTGCTTGATAACAATTTTGCATTTTTGTGGTTTTTTTATTTACGCATTCAAATTGTAATAAATTCTCGCGCTTTAAAGCACTTGAGCACCCTGTGCTCACCCTGCTACCAAACACACAAAATGTTTCAAACAGTGTTGCCAATTTAGCTATTAATCATATCTAATCAACAAGTTATACCTAGTATAACAAGATACTCTTTGTTTAAAATGTTATTATGATACAGATTTTTGTTAGCTCTTTTAGCTTATTTTGGCAACCGATAGTTAGCACCACTGACGGGGGCGGAGGGGTTCTCCTAGAGCATATTTTGTTGCGTTGCTTTCGTTTTGTGAACTCAAACAGCTGCACTTGCATTTGTACATAATGTACGTTTATACATATACACAAACAAGCATGTATGTAGTTGTATTTTATAGTAAATGGCTTTACATACCTTCATCCGAGTCGTCAATTTGGTCCATGTCGTATAGTGCACCTGCCGCAACTCATTCAACACTTAAATGTTGCTTCTTAGCAGCAGTCACGTTACTTAATTATTCTTGTCCAATTTATCACATTTTTAGCACATTATTTTATCAAATATTTTGCAGTTTTTATTTGCGAGATATTTTAACCTTGTTTGTTTACCATCGCGCCAGGGCTGGCGTAAGCGTGAGAGTTTCGTTAAGTTTCTTTCTTTTTATATTTGCGATAGTACAGTGCTGCATCATTTACAAAGTATATCAGCTATACAACACTGGTGTTCTTTCAACAAGTATAAAAAAATATATAAAACACGATAATCGAGATAAAGTTTTTAAAATAATTCAAACGGTTTAATTGTGTTTTTTGTGCCTGAGGTAGAGTTGAACATTAGCCCAACCTCGGGCGGGCAGTGGTGAAAAGATCACAATACAATAGACAAGCTTGCGCAGCACACACCCAAAAAAAACCTATATACATATGTATGTATGTATGTGTGCGAAGACAGACTCGGTAATAAACACAACAATAAAAACAAATGGAAAAGTTTTAAATCTTATTTGAACAGAAAAAAGAAACGCAATTTTAGCGTTTTGCAGTATATAGCGCTTGCTATTTTTTTCTAATACATTACAAGCGCGTCTCCAACTTAGAGATGAGACATCGGTGGCAAAGGCCGTGCCGCTTAACTTAATGTGTACTCCCAATAGCCTTGCCGTGTACAGTACAACGAATTCGTGGTTGCTTTTGTTGCTGCAAACAAATCAAGTGTTGGTGTTTTGTTGTAAAAATGTCTGACACAAACTGAATTTCTCAGCGCGAAAACTGAACTACTCCAGAGGGAAAAAGTTTGCTACTAATTGAGTTTTTTCCGGAACAAATTGTTTCCAAGACTGGAAAGTCCATTAATTAGAGTATGCACACTTCCCCATGCGCTCATGTGTGTTTGTGTTTTTTTGCACTCTTGTTTTGTATTTTTTTTCGATTTTTTCGCCATTCGCATTGCTGTTGCCACCGCTCTACCCCTCTTCATTGCCCCTACGGCGAAATACTGCATTGCTTTTATGATTCATACAAAAAATAAGTCAATGTTTTTTTTTGTTTGTTTTAATCCTATAATTTGGAGATTTACGAGCTTTGTCAATAAAGTCTTTTCATGTTGTGCATCCGATTAATAATAGTATTTGAATAAAGTAGTTTATTAATGATCCGGCGAATTAATTAAACATATGAATATATTTTAATGGTTTTCCAAATCATCGGTTTGAACCGATTTAAAGCGATTCAAATAATTAAATTGTTTTTGTTGTTTTTTTACGCACAGATCGCCGCCATGAGCAAAAATTGAGTTCGTCGAATCAAGAGAGGAATAAATAACAACAACAACAACATCCGAACAATATGCGCCAAATACAACAACAACAAAAACCACAACAAGAACAGCAACACGACCGAAAACGAAGTCTGCTTATAAAAAGGATAAAAAAGAAAACCGAAACTGCATGCAACGATTAAAAGACACGCGGGAAAGTCAAAGAGAAGCGAGAGATAGTTAAGTTATAGTAAAGGAATATAATAGTAATAATCAAAATGTGCGACACGATACAATATGCAACATGCAAGCCGCATATGCCCATCACATACATGTGCTTCTCGATATATCTGTGGAAGAACGATCCGCCAGATATTGTTGTGTTGACGTGCTTGCTGCCGAATGGCTTGGTGCTGCAGCTGCAGGCCAAATCGACGGCAACGATACGCGAGGTGAAGGCCGAAATGGTGGCACATGCCAAAGTGCAACCGCTGGGCTATTTGATAAAGGATGCGTGCGATTATCAGGTGTACGGCATCTCGCACTACACCATCGAGCCGTATACTGACGAGACGAAGCGACTGATTGAGGTGCAGCCGTACTTTGGGCTGCTGAACTTGGGCGAACGCACCGATACCACAACCATATCCAGCGATTATGAGCTGACCAAAATGGTCAGCGATATCATTGGCAAGTCGTTTGATCATCAGAACACGCAGGGCACACCGGAGGTGGAGTACTTTCGCAGCAAGGTCAATGTAATATGCGCCGGCATCAATGCGGAGCGCACGAAGTATTCGTGGCAACAGCGTTTGCTCTACGAGCATCCACTGCGCCTGGGCAATTCGACACAAATGCCCGAGCTGATACGGCAACGGCATCCGACCTCGGCGTTTCTCATCACTGTGAAAAACGAGAATGACCAGAGCACATTTACGCTGTCCGTGCTGGAGCACGATACGCCGCTGAGTTTGATTGAGAGCACGCTGCAAAAAATGAATCGTTCACAGATGAAGATGAACGATCGCGCCACCGACTATATACTCAAGGTGAGCGGACGCGATGAGTATTTGTTTGGCGATCATCCGCTGATACAGTTCCTCTACATCCAAGAGACGCTCTCCGATGCAGCGGTGCCCAACGTTGTGCTGCAGTCGGTGATGCGTCTCGAATCGTACATCAATCACTACAACGAGCAGAGTCTAAGTCTGAAGCGGCCACCAAAGCCCGAACGTCAAATTGTCATGGATAAATCCGTTTCGATGCTGTGGGAGCTGGAGCCACAAAGTTTCACCGTCACGCTGCACGGCGTCACAAATGTTAACTTTGATCGGGCGCGCGCCTTCAAAGTCGGCGTCCATGTCGGACTCTATCATGGGGATCGCAAGCTGTGCGCCCAGCGCAGTGTCGATGCGCCCAGCAACGGCAGTTCCCGCGACTTCCAGTTCGATGAGAATGTCCTGGCGTTCGATATACAAATGCACAATCTGCCGCGCATGACCCGGCTGTGCATTGTCGTCTTTGAGGTGACGAAGATGTCGCGCTCCAAGAAGTCATCGAACACCAACAGCAGCACCCTCAAGGACGTCTACTACAACAACAATCCGCTGGCGTGGGTCAACACAACGCTCTTTGACTTCAAAAATCAGCTGCGCAGCGGTCGCCAGACTCTTTACACATGGACCTATGCCGACGATATACAATCGGACGATGTCTTCTATCCGCTGGGCACGGTTGAATCGAATCCTCGGAAAGATGGTTGCGCCGTTGTCCATCTGCAATTCCATCCGGGCACCAGCGACATTGATCACGCCCAAGTCTGCTATCCCAGCGAGGATGAGGTGCTGCAGTTTGCTGCCGATCGAGCGCGGGCGAATCGTGATAAGCAACAGCAAATGGTGGATCCGGAGAAACAGCTGCGAGATCTAAGCATCCTGCTCTCCAACTATTCGGGCAAAGACAAAATCTACGAAATGGTCGATCAGGATCGCAATATCATTTGGGAGCGCAAGTAAGAACTATTTACTTTTTTACTTATTGCAATTTACTTTGAACTTGGATTTTGTAGAAATGAAATACTTCGCGAGTTCCCCGAAGAGCTGTGTGTGCTGCTGCACTGCGTCTACTGGAACGAACGCGATGATGTCGCCGACATTTGGTATCTGCTCAAGCAGTGGCCGCTCATTGCCATAGAACGCTCGCTGGAGCTACTTGATTACGCCTATCCAGATCCGGCTGTGCGCCGCTTTGCCATCAAATGTTTGCATTATCTAAAGTGAGTTCAAACTTAAACATTATCAAGCACGATTTTTATTTTTATGAATTTCCCACAGGGATGAGGATCTGTTGCTGTATTTGTTGCAGCTGATGCAGGCGATCAAACATGAATCGTATTTGGAGAACGATTTGGTAATCTTTCTGTTGGAACGCTCGTTGCGCAATCAACGCATTGGCCACTATTTCTTTTGGCATCTGCGCTCCGAAATGCATACGCCGTGCATGCAGACTCGTTTCGGCTTGCTGTTGGAGGCCTATCTGAAGGGCTGCAAGCAGCATGTCAAGCCGTTGCGCAAGCAGCTCGAAGTGCTTGAGAAACTCAAGCAGGGCTCGGTGATAGCCAAGAAGGGTAGCAAGGAGAAGGTGCGCAATGAGCTGCAAAAGTTTTTGCACAACGAGCACAACAACGGCGCCTTCCAGAACATCCAGAATCCGCTTAATCCGAGTTTCCGATGCAGCCGCGTCACGCCCGAAAAGTGCAAGGTGATGGACAGCAAAATGCGACCGCTGTGGGTTGTTTTCGAGAATGTCGATCAGACGGCAAGCGATGTGTACATCATATTCAAGAACGGCGATGATCTGCGCCAAGACATGCTTACCCTGCAAATGCTACGCGTCATGGATCAGTTGTGGAAACGCGAAGGGTTCGTATAGATATCTATTGACGCCAAACGATATATATAAAACTTTTGTTTTTCCTACAGAATGGACCTACGCATGAACATCTACAATTGCATCAGCATGGAACAGAGATTGGGCATGATCGAGGTGGTGAGACATGCCGAAACAATTGCCAATATACAAAAGGAGAAGGGCATGTTTTCGGCGACGTCGCCGTTTAAGAAGGGTTCGCTTTTGAGTTGGCTCAAGGAGCACAACAAGGCGCCCGAGAAACTCAACAAAGCCATTAAGGAGTTTACGCTCAGCTGTGCTGGCTACTGTGTTGCCACCTATGTCCTCGGCGTCGCCGATCGTCATTCGGATAACATAATGGTCAAGCGTAATGGACAGGTGAGCTGCAAGAAATCCCTTGAATATTATGTCATATTAATTAATTGCTTTGTTTCCATAGCTTTTCCATATTGACTTTGGACACATTTTGGGGCATTTCAAGGAAAAGTTTGGCGTGCGACGTGAACGTGTTCCTTTTGTGCTAACCCACGACTTTGTCTATGTTATCAACAAAGGCTGCATCGATCGCGAGGCAAAGGAGTTTTGCTACTTTCAGGATTTGTGCGAGCGCGTAAGTCAACACAGACTCAACTCAAAGCATTTTAAATATTTCATAATTCATTTTCAGGCATTTTTAATATTGCGCAAACACGGCTGCCTTATTTTATCGCTGTTCTCAATGATGATATCAACGGGTCTGCCGGAACTGTCGTCCGAAAAAGATTTAAACTATTTACGTGAGACTTTGGTAAGTCTTAAATATATCTTGTCTAAACTCAGAAAACTAACACTTATCTTTGATTAGGTGCTGGACTACACGGAGGAGAATGCGCGCAAACATTTCCAAGCGAAATTCAGCGAAGCTTTGGCCAATTCATGGAAGACCTCACTCAATTGGGCCTCGCACAATTTCTCTAAAAACAACAAACAGTAAACTACAACAGACAACAACAATCAGATATTCTTGCGAGAAACAAAAAAGCACAACATAGACAAACAAACAAACAAAATACACTTCCAGACTCTTAAACCGCAGCTCCTGTTTACGTTTTTGTCGAATCATTTCTCAGTGTTTTCCGATTTTCCGGACGAGGCGTAGTACAATGTTGTTCATATACATAAAATAAATACTATGTGTTCACTATATTAGGGCCAAGAGACACACACACACACACATTTTATATATATATATGTAGACAGCCATTATGTTATTATCGTTGCTGAATCACGTGCTCCAATATTATTTCTTTTTCTTTTCTTCCATTCCCCATTGTAAATTGGTTTTGTCAATGTTGGATTACCAAATTGTAAAAACAAAAATGTTTCCTACTTTTTTTTTGTTGTTTTTATTTACACACACACACACACACACACATAAACATATACACAGACTCATCTTTACAAATTATGAATGAATGTATCCTATTATTATATATCTTTAATTTAAGCGTGTCACTTTTTTTCATATCTAATAAGTTTTATGCCTATTATTATTACGGGTCTAATGTACTCCAATTTTGTCGCAAGACATCAACAAAAAAAATGAAACAGAAAAAAAATTAAAAAATGGAAAACATCTATTGTGTTTTATGGTTTTTGTTATATTATGTTTATCGTGGCTGGATGATAAAAAGCAGTGAAAAGAATCAACTTACATAAATACACTTAAAAAAAAAAATAATTACATACGCCGGGTAATTCATAAATCATATGCATGCATATACCATTCGACACACTATATACATACTATATAAATATAATATGAACGATGTAAACTTTAGTCGAAAAATACAATAAAAAAAAGTAAACAAAAAATAATTTCATTTTCAGCTTCTCTTTTTTTGCACTTTAAAATCTATAAGGAAGAAAGTTAATAAAAATCAATTTTTTTTTTTAAATTAATTCTTTTGAAGTTATTTGGATTTAAAACAATCAATAGTAAAGTTCATTTAGTATAAATTTTTATTTGACATCAATAATTCAGTTTCAGTTTTTATGTACGTATATAAAATATATTTTTGTTTAAAACTAATTTCGTTTCCGGTTTACTTTACACCATCATCTCTTCATCATTGACCATAGACGACGCAGTATTTATTATGTATATTTAATTTTTATATATATGTATATACTATATAACCCTATCGCGCGTTTTTCAGTTAGGTTCGCGGCTCTAAGTGTTTGAAACCTTCTTCTTTTTTTCTTTTGTTTGCCAAACAGCGTCTCTTTGAATGCACACAGTACACTGTTAAAAAAACACAAAAACGTTGACAGCGTTTCACATATACTATATAAACAAACGGATGATGATTGAAATGAAAAACATAAAAAAAACGTTGTGTACACAGTACCGAAAATATTTATATTGTAATACAATTTAAAAGAGCCTAGAGCGGAATTAATATTCATGGAAATTAGAATTTCTCTTGACTTTTTTCTTGTTTTTCGCTGTTTTTTGTTTTTATCTTTTCTTTTATGTTGTTTTAAACGCTAACTATAAAAACGTTAACGGTAAATTGGGGAAATTATTAGGTTATGGAATCGATTAGATTTAATTATTGTGGTATGTAAACCAAGTTAATATCTTTTTTAAAAAAATAGTTAATATTTAATATATATATTTATATATATATATGGGTTATTTTTTTGTTGTTTTTACTCATGTTTTTGTTGTTGTCGTTACATTGTTGTCGGTGTAAAAATACTGTATTTACAAAAATTACAACTATTTTTACTTATAGCATAACATATAAATAGTCATTTTTGTATTATGTATGTATATAAATAATTTAGAAAATATGAGAAATATTTTTGTCTTTTCTTTTTTTAGTTTTTAGGAATATATATTCTTTTTGTTGTTTATTTGTATTTGTTTCAGTTGTACGAAATTTAGGTCTGTTTGATTTTTATCTTTTATCTTTTTTGTAAATATTTCTTGTATATGTCGATTTTTGTACATTTTAAATAGTTTGTAGTTTAAATTGACGTATTTTTTGTATTAAGAAAGGCCATACATTTTGTCAAGTAAATGTTTAATTAAAGAGTTTAGAATTGGTAGAATTTTGAACAATTCCAAATCAATTTTAAACTGGAAAATTAAATTTGTTTAAAGCAATATATGCAAATAAAGTAAAAATAAATCAAAAATGCAAATAAAGTAAAATAAATAAGTATTAAACTTTAAATTATTTTAATTTAGTTGCATTTCGTTTGTTATAAAAATCAAAATAAATTAAAGACAATAAATAATTAAAGTTTTCTTCAGGACTACACTGATATATCTTATATGTATGGCCATAATTTAATACAAGAAAAATTGATCAATAATTAGTTATTGGACCTCTTTTCAGTTGTTTTGCTTTAGCATTTTAGAATAACAGTTTTTGTTTTATGTGTGAATATTTGTTAAATTTGTAAGTAGTTTCTCTTTCGTGGTACATTTCTCTCCTTTTTTGTTTATTATATAAATTCCTAGTTTTATTTTCATGTTCAAAGGCACACGCATTCTATAAAAAATCTGATTTGGTTTTCTTTTATTTCGATCTTTTTTTTTCTTTTTGTATTTTTTCAAAATGTTGCGTTATAACGTAACACAGACGTGCATACAAAAATTAGATGCAGTTGTCCATGTTAAGTTTATAACGGTTCTTCTCACTAAAAAAATTTCAGTCTGTTTCAAGGAAATGTTTTGATTTAAAAAATCATCTAAAAACCGATATAGTTAATTAAGACATTACAATATCGGTCCATAAATATTTTTTGAGATTCTTCAAGACGTGCATCTTATGGGAATTTGAAAAACATATATATAGACATATGTATAAACTATATCTGCATAAAATTTAAATCATTATTTTGGTTATTGAATGTTGGCCAAGGATATAATATATATATGCGCTGTTCGCTCTTTATATATACTTAACCGATTGCATAAATAGTTGTTTTGGAACGGGTTTAAAAAACATATTAAAATTAAATATTTTTAGCTCGTGCTTTAAATAATCTTGGCCTTAATGTTAAAACCCTAGCTAACCTTAATGCGAAACAATTCAGTTACAACTAAAATAGAAGCTTACTTATCCGATAGTTATGTGTGTTTTTGAATGTCGTCTGTCTTCTTCTTAAGCTCTACTAGTGCAATAATGGTACTTAAATCAAAAGGGGCTGCCCAGACACTGGAAAGGATGCGCCGGGGCCGGGGCGATGGTGATAGGGAGCTGCGTGTGTCTCTCAGTGTTTTGATAGATTCAGTGGTAAGTCTGGAAGGAAATTTAATAAATTTATTATGGAATTTGTTAATAACTAATTTATTTGTGAACTTACCTGAACTTAGTTCATTTCTTAGACTACTATTTTGAAACATTGCGGATTGTACTGAGGAGATGCCACCACTGCCACCGCCACCGCCACCGCCACCCATTGCTGCACCAGCAGACGTTAGGGATACACTGGCGCTAGCCGGCGAACTGGATACGGAGACATTGCGATGACTGGACGACGACGCTGCAGCATTTGACATTTGATCAGTACAAGAATCAGTCAGTTTTGGCGTGTGCGTTCGATGCTCGGCCAAATGTGTGGGCGGCGTATTATGGTGTGCCATATGCGCCGCTGGATGTCCCACATGTCCCAGATGCGCAGGATTCGACGACGACGACTGCTGCTGTCCGTAAGCGGACGCCGCAGCGGCTGCGGCCGCAGCAACTGCAGTAGCGCTCACTCCATTATAGCCAAAAGGATGATACGGCGATTGTGGCGATAGACGCGACACGGCTCCGGCGCTGCTCGAATGTGGATGCGAATGCGAATGCGGTGGCGGCGGTGGTGGGGGTGGCAACAGTGGCGAGGCGCCCGCCTGATAGTGTTGCACCCAGAGCGGATTGTGCCGCAGCGCCGCCAGCGTCGATATGTATGGATGATAGAGCGATGGCGACACCACCGATGGAATGTATGCAGCTGCAGCTGCAGCGGCGGCAGCAGCTGCAACAGCAGCACTGCTTGTCGTTGGTGTCGGACTCTGTGTGCCGCCGCCGCCATTCAACTGCGCCGCCGTCGGCGGATACATGTAATAGTGCAAGGGTGAACCGACAGCAGCTGCAGCCGCAGCAGCAGCAGCCGCTTGTGCCGCCGCCGCCGCAGCGCTTGGCGAGGCACGCTGTAGCTGCTGTAGATGCCGTTGTCGTTCTGGGGAGGATGTGCTGCTGCGCTCGCTGGGCGAGGGGCAACTGTTATTGCTGCTATTATTGCTATTGCAGCTTGTTGTCGGCGAAGCGAACTCGCGTCGTATCGATGCAGTCTTCTTAGGCACGGTGCGGTGCGGCGTATTCCCAGCAGCACCCGCAGCAGCCGGTGAGGCGCTTGATGAGCGCGGCGGCGATAACAGATCACGTGTACTACCGCCGCCGCCGCCGCCAGTCTGTGGAATGCCAGCGCCAGCAATGTACGGCGCATAAAAGGAATGATGCTGCTGCTGCAGCTGCTGGGCCAGCTTATAGCTATCGGGCGGCGTGCGTCGTCCATAATCGATGGGCAATGGTGAGCCAGCCGCAGTGGCATACGGTGGCGAACGTTGCTTCTTGGTAGCCGCATGCGATGGCGACTTGCCGCCATTGCTACCCATCTCCGGTGATTTGGGCGAGTGGAGCAACGCGCGAGGATAGTTCGAGTTCCCATAGAGGCCATGATGATGATGCGAATGATGCACATTGCTAATTATCGTCGCCGGCTGATCGTGACTCTTCTTGCTGCTGCTGCTGCCTCCGCTGCCGCCCAGCAGCGAGTGTATGCTATAGGAGCTATTCAGTCGTGTCGGCTGCGTTGCCTGTGCTGCCGTCGTTGTTGCTGTTGTTGTGGTCGTTGGTGTTGGAGAAGTCGTCGTTAGCATTTTGGCTTGGGGCGGTGCCAAATTCATTGGCATCGCTGATTTGCCAGCCATTGTGTTGCTTAATGTACTGCAACTGCTTCCAGCACCGGCTTTGGCGCGACTCCGTTTGCCACCAACGCCACTGGTAATGCTGCTGCTGCCGCTACTCCCACCAGCTCCACCCGCTCCACCACTGCCGTTGTTGACACAACCATTGTTATCCTCCAGCGACACCTTTTCGAATTCACGCAAGATGCGCTTGCGCGGCGACTGATGATGATATTCGACTAGACGGCTGGCAGCCGTTGCCGATGATGGCGGCGAGACCTGAAAAAGAAATAAATCGAAAGTAAGTAAGATGATCTATTGTATAAAGTTTCTTTTCATACCTTGTGCGCCAAGGAGTGACTTAGACTACCGATGGCTCCGCCACCGCTGCTGCTGCTGCCGCTAATGCGCTGTTCCGCTGCTGACGACGACGACGTTGACGTTGTTGAAGCTGTTGTTGTCGACGACGTCGCTGCTGCTGGTGTCTTGGACAATTGCTCGAGACGTGCGGGTACGCCATCGATTAGTTTCTGTATGATGCTATTGAGCTTTGCTCTGGGTTTCTGCTTTTTAAGTCTTATGTCTGTTGTTGTTGGTGTTGCCGATGATTTTGTGCTCATCTCGCTGCCGGATTTCTCACACTTAAGATCACCATTCAGTTCACTTGAGTTGCCGTTGACCAAGCTTGCCGCCGTTGTTGTTGCAGCATCATCTACAGTCACCGACATGGCATCCTCGTCCTCACTTGTGTTCATCTTTTCCACAGTCGTCTCCACATTGATTTCTTCCTTACAGTCAACATCGACAGAGGACGTCGTTGGTAGTGAATCTGTCTTGGTTTCAGTCACCTCCTCGTCATCCACTTTGATCGCTTCTGGTTCGGTCTTAATTTCATCTGACTGCTGTTTGGGCGATCCGATAGCCTTTAGCGTCTCGTCGCCATTCTCCTGCGTATGGATGCGTTCGAAGATCGACAATGGATCGTCGCTAGCAATCGTTGGCTCATAGGGACGACGTCGCTTGCGCGCCGCTGCCTGTCGCGCACTTTGGCTAAGCACCACATTGTGCCGCGGACGCTGATAGTAGAGCGACAGTTCTTTGGAGATGCCACGACGCGGTCGCGTCTGTTTCCATGGCTGATCCCGTTGCCACGGCGATGACTGTATGGAGCTATTATCATCCGAAACTGCAAGGCAAATGTTAAGAGTAATGCTTCATTTGTTTAAACGTTTTTACTTACAGCTTAGCGATGTTGAATTCTCATTCTTTGGATACGTTGTTGTCACAGCCGACGTCGGCGTCACTGTTGCCGATGTCGCTGCCGATGGTGTGCGAAATGCTTTGCGCGGCACCGACACCCAACCGCCCTTATCGCCGTCCTTAGCACGTGCCAATTCCAATATGAATTTTCCATCTATAAATGCAAGGAATTTAACTTCATTTTCAATTAGTTTCATCAAGTTAAAGCTTACCTTTAAAAAACTGCAGCCGGCCACCTAAGCCGGACATGCTGTTATTGCTGTGCGTTGATATCGGATGCCTGCCCATATCAAAGCTATTGCTATTGCTGCCGCCATTACCAAATTTGCTGCTGCTCTTCGATGATGCGGATGAGGCAACGGCAGCGGCAGCGGCACTTGGACCATTTAATGAACTATAGTCCAATACACCTGACATGACATCGATGGGCACTTGGTGCTTTGGTGCTGCGGCAGAGGCGGCAACAAGCGCCGTAGCAGAGGCCGTCGCCATATTGAGAAGACTTGAGCTGCTGCTCCCTTGGCTGCTGCTGTTTGTCTTAGTTGCCGACAAGGTGGGCGTTGTGCCATTGGATGTGGTTAATAATGTTGTGGCTGATGAAGTTGAATTCGAACTCGATGTTGTTGTTGTTGTCGATCCCGATGTCGATGTTGTCTTCAGTTCTGGTGCGGCGGGTAATTGAAATGTTGCCGAAGCAGCTGCAGCTACTGTTGTTAGCAGTTGGGCTGCCGCTGCGGCTGCTGCATTCGTGCCGTTTAAACCATTTTTGAGTAGAAACTTGGCAGCCGCCTCTGCTATTAAGCGCTGCTCACTGTTGTTGTTGCTGCTGCTGCTACTGTTGTTGTTTGCAATTGTTGTTGTACTGCTGCTGCTGCTGTTGTTGTTGTTGCTGCTGCTCTTATTGCGCTCATCGGTCATTTTTGCATTAGCTGCAACATTTTTACGCCGTACTTTAGTTATGCTATTTGTTGTTTGCCTCGCTTCACTTCATTTATTTTTTCATTCGTTTTTCTTTTTCTTCTTCTTCTATTTGTGTTGTTTTTCTTTCACATACGCACACAGGCACACACAACAGTTAGTTTTCACTGCCTCGGTTGGGAAATACTAATGGAATCGTTGATAAAAAATCGATTTATTAATAATTTTTTTGGTAACAATTGTTTTTAATCTTCTTCTTCTTAATGTTTTTTTTTACGTTCGCATTTTGTTTTTATATCTTGTGCTCCATCTTTTTACTCCACACTCTGTTACACACACACACACACACCCACACAGGCACACACACTCGCACACAGGCAAACAATTTCCACGTTAACTGAAGATACACGAGAGCAACAAATACTCGCTACTTCACTCGTTCGCTCTCTCTTTCTTTCGCTCTCAGGGCGAGTGAGTGAGTGTCCGGCGCTGCTCACACCCAAGAACGTTTGCTGCGTGCTCCACCAACTGCCATTTTGTTTAATTTTTAATTTTAGCGTACGACTGAATTTACATGCATGGTTGCTTTATACATACATACATACATATGTATGTATATGTATGTGCAACAAGAAGCTCACTCACTATCTATTAATTGTATGTGTCCTAGGTTATGAACAGACGATTGCCGCAAATCACACATTCAACAGTTTGCCAAGTCACAATTACAATTATAAATAACAGTTACAAGCCGGCATATTTTTAGTTAAACGTCGAGATTATCTGTCCAAAAATTTACGCATAATCACAAATATGGTTATCAACACGTCCCATTGGACTTCGAACGTATACATACATACACATGTATGTATGTAAGTTCCTACATATTTTGCCATATGTTTTCAGATGCTGCGTAACTCACAATGAACAAAATTTCATTTAGTTGTCGACCTCACTTCATACTTCATATCAGTATAACAGTTTCATCTAAAGCTGCACATTTTATTATGGTTCTTTAAGCGCGCACACAAAACAACATTGTTTTTGTTGTTGTAAATTCTTTAGGCACAATGCCAGCAGTTCGCGGCCGTTGATTACAGCACAAATTTAACGGCGTCGCGTAACAAAATATGCCAGCTCGGCATCGTGTATTAAGAGGGAGCGTCTGCTATCATTTTTATTAAGTTGTTGCAACAATTCGACCATTATTTTTTATTACCGTCGCACAATTGCATTTTAGTTTTATTTTTAACTCGTCACTTTGTTTTTTTTTTATATTTTTTATTTACACACATACTAACAATTGGGCAAGCAGTTGGTTGGAGGGAGCAGGAGCACAAAGAGCACGTAGAGCACCATACAAAAACGAAGCGGAAGAGGAGGAGATAAAATAATAGAAAAAAACGTTCTCCAATTACCATTACCATCGGCAATGTTTTTCACATTTTCACACAAAACGCACGCACGAAAGTACGTAAAACATTTAGCAAAACGTTGTGGTATCTTTGTTGGGCACTTTGCAACTATTTTAAACGAATAAATTACTAAATTAATACGTTAAAACTTAATTTAAAAAAAATTATCAACGAAAAACGCAGTGCTCAAGCACAGACGGTAGGGAAGTTGATATCGATTGCGCATATCGATAAGAGAAAATGCATGCGATTTGTGTTTGTATAACGATGCTATGCATATCGGTAATATCAACAATGCATTTGACAGCATTGCCAACAGTGCATTGAGTGTGAAGCGCGCGTCATTTTGAACAATTAAACGTTTATGTTTATTGGTTTTGGACAGATGAACATAAAGCGACAAAAATACATATTTTTTTTACATTTATTTATTTTAGCTAGGTAAATATATTAATGGTATTGCAAGTGTCAATTATTTATCTGGTTAATACTGAATGCTCGATAAGAATCGATTATTTCGGTTATTTTCAATGTTTTTTAAGCATGGAATAAAATATATATGTAATAATATTAATTTTTAGCTTATGCGTATGTATGTGTGTAGTCGATATACAACCCATCTTAATACAACTCCAATTTGCCTGCACCACTGAAATCTCGCCTACATAATGTTGCAATATCTTATATAGTATATTTAATATTTAATACATAGTTAATAGGCGTATTTTGCCTTTTTTATGTTCTTGAGTCGCTTTTGATATGAGTGAGAAAGTGTTAAGAATAGTTTTGTTTGTTTTTTAGACACTTTTTTTTAGATATTGCACAAAATAATTTTTGCAGTTTGCAAAACAACAACAAAAAAATTAGCACACAATAATTAAAAATAAATTTTAATTTCGGTTTTTTCTTAGCTTGTGTGCTTTGAAAAAACATAATTTAAATATCACAGACTTTTTGCCAATTGAATTAATATGCTTAGTTAATTTTGTATATGCCAAAAGTTAAAAATATAAATATAAGGAACGACAAGTTAAAAATAAATACACACAAAAAACAATTAACGAAATCTTGCAGAAATCTTAATCTAATCGCAACTTTAAACTAATGCCATTTGAGCTAAGTATATATATAAAAAATCAGTCAAATATTGAAATGAAATCTTGAGTCTTGTGTTTGGAACCATGGCACATAATGAAAAACCCATGAGCCAAGCCTACGAAGATATATATAATTATATATATGCTATATAAATACTGTATTGTTGTTGGGTTACTCTTGCCAGGATTAAGTTATATTACCTAATGTAATTTTAGCAAGCGATTTATATTTAGTGCAGATTATCCACACGATTGGACTGCATACCGAGTGCATTTAGGCTCATGCCTGGCGGCACCACGCCCACTCCAACGCCGACGCCCACGCCGCCGACATTAACGCTACCCTCACTCTCACTCTTCCAGGACGAGACAGGAATATGAGGCGCCGGCAAGCAATTGCGCAGCGTTTGCACAATTTGTATGGTGTCCATGAGAGCTGGGTGTGGGAAAAAGGAAGATTCAGATAACTTAAACGGATAATCCTTTAGAGGATTTAACTTACTCTTTTGAAGACTTTCGCTCTGCTTGCCGTAGGGCTTGCACATGGATGGCCTTATGTAGGTTTTCATGCGCGACATATTTCGCATTAGTTCGGAAAATATGCGCACGATCTTGTCCTGGCCGACGCCCATGGGATCGCCACGATTCGCATCCTGACTGGCCCAGGCACCGTTGTGCAATGCCAACAGATCCTTGTTCGACTCAATCGAGTCCAAATTGGAGCTGCACAAAAGAGGTTGATTAGCAATTTGATTAAAATTAAGTTTTTGTTTGCTTACCGTAAAGATTCGGCCATATTCTTGTGCGTTAGCTGATCCAACGAGGCGGAGTGTGTGGAGGATGACGAGGATAGCGAGTGTGGCGATTGTGCTGGCGATGGCAACGAGAGATGACCATGATGCACCTGTCCAACAACGGAGCTGGAGCTGATTGATGCCGCCGCTGCTGCTGCTGCAACTGGTTGCTGCTGTTGTTGTTGTTGCTGCTGCTGCTGTTGCTGCTGATTGGAGGCGACAGCAGCGGCAACTGCTTGGGACTGCATCATGCCCTGAATTTGCAGATTGGCCGCTGCAGCAGCCACAGCCATTGGGTCAAAGTGTTTGGGATCCAATTGGGCAAAGACGCGTTGCTTCTCCAAGGCGCTCAGATTGCTCAGCTTCTCGAGGCTCTGCTGGGCAAGCACACGATTTTGTTGTTGTATTAATGCAGCAGTTAGTTGTTGTTGCTGATGCTTGGCCTGAGCTTGAGCCTGAGCTTGTTGCTGCTGTTGTTGCTGCTGCTGCTGTTGTTGCTGCTGCTGCTGTTGTTGTTGCTGCTGTTGTTGCTGCTGTTGCTGCTGCTGTTGTTGCTGTTGATGATGTGCGGCGACAGCAGCTGCACTGATCTGAGACAACTGCGATTGAATGCTGCTCTGCTGCTGTTTGGTCAAATGTTGCAGCTGTGGCGGCACCTTGGATCCACTCGACTTGGACAGATCGATCTCAACGGGCGCAGCATTGTTGCTGCTGTTGGCAACACCACTGGCCGCAGCGGCAGCAGGTGGCACTGCCAGCTGCTGCACTCGGCGGCAGATGCGACAAACGCTGCAGAAAGTCGGGCGTATTGACTCCGGGATATTGTTGATCCATGAATGGCATGGGCGAGATGCCCATGTGATTCTTGTAGTAGCGACAAGCTGGGCTCGGACACGATTGCACAACCTCAATGATGAACTCTTTCTCCATGCCAAACTGATCCCGCCCAATGGTATACGACTCGATGACCGCCCGCACTGTGGCATCCACACTGAGATGGAGTCCATGTGGACCCGACATATGCTTCAGCATAACCGCATTAGCAAAGTGCTCGAAGGGCAGCACAATCTTGCCATTGTCGCGCAGTATAAGACGTCCCTGCGAGTCCAGCGTCAGTCGATTGGCCAGCACTCTGAAAAAGTTAAAAAAAAATATTTTTTTTTATTTTTATTAAATATAAAAATCTGATTGGAATATGTTTCGTGTCTTATTGCAAACGATTGTCTCGCGCCCATCTCAAGCTACTACTTACTGTAAATATGCGGCGCTGGGAAGCATTGCATTATCCTTTAGATCGCTGAAACATTGCAAGAGTTCGGCACTTGGGTTCCAGCCCTTGTTCTGCAAATAGAGTTGGAGCAGCATGTAGAGCTTTTCGGTAACGTAGCCAACGCCAGCGTTGGGCTGTTGTTGTTGTTGCATCAAATCGCTATGAGATGGAGCTCCCATCGAATTCGATAAATTGTTGGAGTTGTTGTTGTTGTTGCTGCCATTGCTGCTGCTCGCTGCGCTGCCGACGCCCCCGCCACCACCCACTGGGCCCTTGGATAGTGCCGCCTTCATCGTCTCCGATAGATCCAATTTGTAGTTTTCAGGATAAAAGTGCTTAACGTGCTCCTGCAATTAAATTACAAAAAAAAATACACACATACGCATAAGAAAAATATATATTTGGTTTAACAGAGTCTCTGTTAAATTCGTATACATGCACGGGAACACCTATACACGCCCAACCACCCACCGACGATGCACATACAAATACACACACATACACACGAACACCACAGCAGCAGCAGCAGACTTACCAAATTGTTCATTTTTTTCGGCTATAGACTTCTTTTGCTTGTGCAGCGGCATCTGCATCTATTTGATCTGGCGCCACCAAAGCATCTTTGAATTTCTAACGGCTCTTGCCGAATTGTCCAAGTGTTTAAAAAATAGCTCTAGGCTATTTGAATTTAATTAAAATGAAAAATTGTACGTGTCTGCCGACTATCACTGTTGTCCTTTGGAAGGAAGTGGGGATTGTTGATATACAGTATATCGATAGGTCACATCTAAGCGATGTTTTTCCGTCACGAGTTGATATCAATCAATACATCGATATGTTAGTTGTGCTTTATATCGATTGTGGTCGGAGTTTTAAGTGTTGTGTTTGAAAGTTGAATTTTTCTCATTGTTAGTTATAAAGTTTTAACTAATGTTTTTTATATTATTATTGTGATCAATAATTTTAAAGCTAAGTATAGCTCAGGGAATAAGTTTATTACAAATTTAACATTATTAAATTCACCTTAAATTGACTTAAAATTAAATTTCCCTTAGATTTAAGGCAAGTCCATTAGAATTATTTTTGTAAAATTTCTTGCTATAATTCTGGCTGTAAGCAAAATGGCTAAAGCTAAATATTAATTACCTAATCATAATTTATAGCACGCAAGTATAGAAAACTTCTCCGGCACGCATTATTATGCAAAGCGAAAGGCGTAACAAGTGCCGCCCCGCATAAAAACCCATTGCTGACCAACACCTTCACCCCCTCAAGCCCACCACAACACACGAAGGACCTGCGGCGACCAGTTGTAATGAGCGTATTGCATGCGTACACTTGGAGAAAATATGTTGTACAAGAACTTTTAGTTGCCGCCACCGGATGTACTGTATATAAGGACTCAAAAGGGGGTTGGGATTGGGTAGCTATAGCAACTTTTGGCAAACAATCTATGCGGCCAAGGAACTTGTTTACTTGCCTCATTTCACCTGCAATTGCAAGCCGACTTGAACTCAGTTTTCATTTGAATTCCACTGAGTAAAGAACTAAAAGACTGTTGAAACAAATAATTAACAAAACAAAAAATAAATAATAATGTGCTCTTATCACTTTAATTGGTTCTTCCTCTTTTTGTTGTGTTTTGTTAAATTTGTTAACTGTTCTCAATTGGATGCGAAACAATCGCCGATGCCACAAACTTTTCGCTTTCAACAGCCCCAAAAGTGCCTGAGAAATGAGTTTTACAATTTGAACTATTTCGATTGTTCGCCTTGCACCAACGAGGAGGCTAAGGACTCGGGCGGCGGAGATGGAGTGGGAATCCGGAACGAACTGCAACCAACATTGGATAGTTAGTATACTATTGATTAAACAAATCTCTCGCTCTCCATGGAGCCGACAAGGGGGTTAAGGGTTCAAGCTATCATTGCATTTTGCATGCCCATTGAAGTTTAGGATCCCACTCTTTTCCTATGGATTTTTAATGGGGTTAAATATTGGCAAAACAAAAACGTTTTTTTTTTCTAAATATTTCTAGGAAATTAGCACATTTTGAAGGGTTTTTCTTTGGGAAGTAGGATTTTATATGTTTTTTATAACTAGGATATTATATGATTTTTAATTTTACTGAATTCCTGTAATGGGTTATAAGGTTGTGCAATAGCCACAGGAAGCATCTCCAAACCATTCAGTATATATATGATCAGCATCAACATCTGTCCTTCTGTCTTTAAATAAAGTTTTAGGTCAAGAAGTTCAGGGAATCCATTTTTATTCTTTTTTGTAATCAGGTTGTTTCCCATTGTATTTTCAACTCGTTTTCCAGCTTTACCTTAACTAACTTATTTATTTTCTATTTCCAGAATTTGCCTGCCAATGTCCTTCTGTTGGTCACATCACCGTTTTTGAGAAAACCAAACGTTGGCCCAACTGCGAAGAGATCTGCAATGCTTCCACAATACAAACTAACAATTGTATATCCGCATCCCTGCCGCCTTCGCAATGTCAATACCAATACTTGAATGCCTCTTCGACCTATCAGCAAAGTGCCGCGATTGTCCTGACCAAAACGAATCCGGCGAGCAACGAAACTGATTGCCAAAGTTGTGATCCGGGCTACAATTTTCATTATCAGGACTATTGTATAGCGAACAGTTTAATGCGTCCTTATCTGCATTACAATGCCTTTTGGCAGGCTACAATTAAGTCGAATCAAAACCCCCGTTTGCATTTTGGGGATTTGAAGTTTGTGGCATTCTTTTGCTTGGCGCTGAAGAATGACACGGCCTGTCAGCAGTTGGCGAATCTTTGTGTCCTCTCGCATTATTCCATGGACAAGCATTCGCCGTGCAGTCCCTTTTTGCTCACCCAAATGTCGGATGTGGTCATGAAGTATGCCCATGCGGGGGAACAGCTCAAGGCGCTGGAACCCTTTGTATTCTATAGGAAAGGAAAGTTCACCAAGGAACTGCTGACAACAACTCTCCAACTGGCCAATCCGATGGAGCTACAAATCTTCAGCACCAGCTACGATCTGGCAGGAAATCTTAAGCGCTGGGGTCGATTCGAGCTCAGGCAATTGAACCCATGTCCAGATCAAAAGTCGCCCGGCTTAATCGTCGCTCAGCGGCAGGAGGAAATTAGCTGTCACCTGAGCCTGGAGCAGCTTATCGATATGGCCAGTCGGGATTCTAATAACAACTTTATTAATCTTTACTTGAACTTTAGCAGCAATTATCAGTTTTTAATTCATCAGCTGCCGGTTCTCATAGAGACGTTAACCCCGGAAAATCAGGTAGAAAAAAAATATAATTTTTATTTATGTTTAAAAATTTAATTTATTGTAGCGCCCCCAAGAGGATGATTGGCATTTGGTGAAACGCTTTCAACTAATCACAGTACAGCCACGAGACAATCGTCAACATTCCATCCTGCCACCCTACGAGGACGAACACAAGCTGCAGCTTTATAGATCCCTGCGCTTTGTGGATCTAGTGGAATTGCATTATAGCATTCATGCTGGGAATCGTATTGGTTTGCCATTGCTGCGATTGAGTTATCGTCATGTCGAACTCGCGGGCAATGCATCCTTGGCTCAGTCGTATCCCTTCCGTCTGCGGGTGCACTTCGAGCATGTGCGTCAAGGAGTGACGGCCAAATTGGTGTTGGAGCTGGTGTTGCCTATATTCCTAGTTTTTGCTTTCGTGGCTGCCTTGTTGCGTCTACAGAACCTGAGACGGCGACGGCGCGAGGAACTTTGCCAGATGATTAATCTGTTGGAGCTGCTCCTGCAACTGGCCGCCAATGTGGCACTGGCGCTGCTTGGCACAGCTTTGATGCTCTTGGCGCTGCAAGCTTTCAATCCGCACCAGTTCGCACTGATAATTTATCCCGCCTGTCTGCTGCAGTTCGTCTTCCTGGCCATTCATCTGCGTCGCTCCAGTCAACTGGAGCTGTTCCTCATCGACTGGGAGCGTCCAAGGAGCAGTGGCGTCGAGGGTCAACGCTTGAATCTCGACACCACCTCAATGTGTTCCAGCGTCCGCACTTATGTCGCCGAGAGCAGTGTCTCCGCTTGGCGTGTGCTCTTCACGGCCAACGCTTGGATTCGGTTGAGTGCTGCCCAAAGATATTCGACGCTCCTTCAAGTTTTCATCGTCATCCTCGCTCATGAAACGTTAGAGCGCCTTACCAAAGGCGATTTTAGCTTCAGTTGCTGCCTCATCACTGGAGTTTATTTGTTTTGCTATTTGCTGCAATTGCTGCTAGGACGCCTGCTTCGGGCCAATCCTCTGCAGAAATTTGTTGACCTTTGCAGTCTGGCGAATATATCGCTGTTCTCCCTGCTGGAACCTGGCTATGGCTACTATATACATGGTCGGTCGCCACATGGTTTTGCGGACACAGACATGTCCTCGATGATCCTGCAGCTGCAGCGTGAGGCACAGAATATGTGCGGACGCCGAGGATTGCTCATGGATTCGGATAAGCAGGCATATATTATACTTCCGCCTAAGAATTTACGGTAGGTTGGACGACACTTGATATATAAAAGATTTTTATTTTCCTTTTCTCCCGTATTGACAGCAACTATTTGGAGCGTTTGTTGCTGCCTTTCCAACGTAGCCGCAATGGCAGCATGTCCCAGACGTTGCTATATCAAAAGGATCTTCAAATTCCCAGCATTGATGGTCAGGTGGAGCGAACCTCCATTGCCTACGCCAGTGTCAATCGTTTCTTTTGTGCTTTCATTGATCACGTAAGTCGAGAGAGAGTTAATCTCAGGGAATATCTGTTAATCCCCTTTCGCCCTGCAGGCCATTAAGGATATGGATTATGTGATCAAAGAGAAATCGTTGCTGGAAAAGCTATTCAATTGTGAAATTGAAAACTATTTGACAGAAAGTAGGTTTCTTGTTTAAGTTTACGCCTTTACTAGGACAAGTGAATGTCCTCATTATATAACTTATCTTATGGTTTATCCTACAGATAAGGGCACCTTCTATATCGATGATGCTTTGAGCTTTAGTCGGGTCTTGTTGCTGGGCAATCATTTGCACATTTTTGTGCTCGAACTGCTTTGTCTCCTCTCAATTTATTTGCTTACAACGAGTTTGTTGTTTGCGGCCGCTGTGGCATGCGCCTTGAATATGGTAATGCTAATGGATTTATATGTATTTCGTTATCTCTTGACATTAATTGATGGATCGTTTGCAGCTTGGGCGACACATCTTTCGTCTCTGGGTGCGCCGTAATGTGTCAAAGAAGACGTTGATTGATGAACGATTTCTACTGTAGCCAGACCTTCATATCGAAGAACAATATATGCGCGACGATGGATTCTTTGATATATAAAATTCGAATGGGAATGGCAGCTTAAAGAATTGTCTAAGATTAAGATTAAATTAAATTATGCATTTTACAATTTATTTAAAAATTCCACTTGATAGTAGTACATTCATTAGTTAGTTTTATAGTAGTTTAGTTTTTATCATAAAACTTACGACTAAAAACAGATAAAATAATTTCTATGGTTTCACATTCAACACACTATACATATACAATATATACTTAGATATTTAAGCATGTTATAGATATTTTTTATTACTTCGATTTTCATTTGCATTGCTGTAATTTCGATAGGATAGCACACATTCAAGTTTCACTAATAAATACGACAATATTTATACATCTAAATAATTTTAATTTCATGTTGTTTTGCTTTTATTGTGTGACATCAATAGGAGTTGCTTGAGTAGACCAGTTAGAATATATATATTTATATTTATAAAAATATTATTATTGAATTCTATTTCAGTTTCGATTTCAAGTAAGAAACAAAGTTCGACTCATTTGAATATTAAAATTATGAATACATTTTACATTTTTACACACCAATTACCAGTTTGTATATATGTTTGTGAGAGTAGTGTGTTATCTTATTCGCGATTAAAGTAGGTTGTTTTGTATATTGTTTATGGCTCTAATGGGCATTGCTAGTAGACTGATTGGCTGTATGGCCTGATCGGCTCTATATATCTAAAACGTCAAACGTACAACATTAATAGATCTAAGGCTTATCATATAAGTATTTTTGTTTTGCATATAGTATTTAAATGTATCTCATGTGTGTTTGATTTAATTTTTAACTTATTAACTCTAATTGTCTTCTTACATATGGTATACGAATGTTTTGCGGTTTAAATGAGCGAATAGATTGGAACAGGAGCAAATGCATAGTTAAAGTATATGGTTAGTTTTTATGGACAATAAATATCGTACAGAAAGTAACTGGTCGAAATGAGAATGAATATTCAATAATTATAATTTGTTCATTGTTTTTTGATTTTTTGTTTTATTGTTTATCGCTATCACAAAAGTAAATACAACTCTAACAGATTGATGAGGGGTTAGAGGATAGAGAGAGAGTTTAAACTACACTCATTATGTCATATGTTGGAAGTTTTATCACTAATTGTCAAAGTTAGTATGTTTAATTGCTACTTGATATTATGTATATTCAACACTTAAGACTGTAGCCTAAGAGATATAGTAGTAGTATTATCGTCACGTCCATCCATCGAGTCAAAAATAAATCATATCAAATGACTTGCGTATTTACAGTGTTTGTTTGTTTGTTCTAAATTCTTAAATACATATTTTATTTGTTGTAATAGCGCCAATATATATCTTATATAGTTTACAACAACAATGCTGGTCTTGGTAAAAATTTGCGAGTGTTTTCTTTTTTTGTATTTATACGGATATGTTAATTCCCTTCTCGTGCACTCAAAATTAAATTAGAGTCCAAATGCAGCGGCATATGCATGCAACAGCTGGAGCACGTAGTCAGCGCTTTCCTGTATTGTATTGCTGCCCAAACTACGCGGTCGCTGTGGCAACTCCAGCTCCAAATCATCAAATTGCGACTCTTGCTTCTTCTCATCATCATCATTGTCCTGCTGCTGTTTACTGTCTAGCTGCTGTGGCTGCTCATCCGTGCCCTCGTTGCCGGGCAAATGTTCGTTCTATTCGTGCGCCGTACGACGTTGCCGTTTGGCCGGCAAGCATGCATCCTCACTGTCCGCCAACGAGGCAGAACTGCAGCTCTTGCGTCCGTTCTCAATTGGTGCAGGCGAACCGGCCGCTGCAGCCAGCAATCCTGGCGAGGTGGAGGCACCAGCGATCTTCAGGCCGCCAAAGTTGGGCAACCATTTGGCCAATTGCTCCTCAAAGAAAGTCTCCAAATACTTGGCATTGCTGTACGTTTTCGAGTCCTCCTGTGTGAAAGCAAGTAAGCAACACAAACTGTATAAAACTGTTGATGGAAAGGCCAAAAACTCAATGGACTCACCTGATAAAAGAGATATGTATTCTTGAAGATCAAACGCACATCGGCCACAAAGCCGGCTATTTCTTTGTAATGATTGGGACTCGATGGATCCAGACGTGTGCGTATAACATCCAATGACATGGGGCTAAAGAGAATAGTTCAATTAGCACTTTACTTTATAGTTTTCGCAGCTTTAACTTACTTGCAAATAATCTCATAGTATTGAGAATTGGCCGGCGATTCGGGCTCACGGAAGTTGAGACTCTGCTCGTACTGACAATATAGCTCGAGGCAGATGCGTTGCAGTATTCTCAGCTCGATGCTGCTTAGCTCGTTGGGATGCGGCTTGTCGTTGGATTCGGTTTTGGTTAGCTCCTTGAGATTGACACACAGCAGACACTGCCACGATTCACTTTCGTCTGGCAGCGAGCTTATGGCGGGTATATGACAATTCTGATGGAATACTTTTGGGCATTTGTCGCAGCACATCAATTCGCCGCCATCCAAGCAAACGGCACACCAATCCTCATTGGGGTCATCTTTTTGTTCGTTTTTATTATTAACTGATATTGATTAGTTTTGTTTTCGTTTGATATTTTTATGTGTGTGATATGAGGGTGTGTGTGTGTGTGTTTTGTTGTTGTTGTTTTGATTTGATGGTTAGTAATTTATTTGTTTATTGCGCGTTTATAAATTTATTTATTTTTATTATTTTTATTTTTTGGTTTTTGAAGAAAATAGAAATAAACAAAGCAAAGTTTCATAAGAATTGAATATGGTTATAAAAACAGCAAGAAAAGTAATTTATTTTTTACAATTAAGACTAAATTTATATTGTTACACCTTTCGCCAAATATTTATTATTGCTACAGCACAAATCCACACACCTTTACACCCAACAAATTATATTTTAAGCCAAAACCATTAATGCTTACCTTCTTGAGTATTGGTCAGATCCGTTGAGCTGTGCACCTGCGGCGAGGTGGTCTTGGTACGTCCCTCCGGCAAGACCTGCACACCATTCGAGTCCAATTTGGCAATGGTGGCAATCAGATCATTAATCGAATCATCACGCACCTTGTCAATGGGTTCGGTAAAATCCTTTGTGTTCTATAACAAATCAAACTTATTAGCAAAATAGTTAATAGTTTTAAGTTATTTAGTTCATACCTCATGCGTGCTGGGGCTGGGTGTCTTTGGATTTGTCGATGTGACATTGGAGAGTATGGAAACGGCGGGCCCCAGCCCAAGAGCAGCAGCATTCAGTTGGGCCAAAGTGTTGGCCGACGTTGTGCCATTGCCCACCAATGTTGGCAAACTTGTTGGACCACCAACATTATTATTATGACTGGGCGGCGTTGTATTCTTCAGAGTATTTGGCGATTTTAATGAGATTTTAAAATTTTCCGATGTCTGTCGCCCATTGGCAAAGGGCAAGAGCGGTCCTTGCTGTTGGCAAACTGAAAGGAAAAAGTACAAAAAATATTTAATTTAACTCTCAATTATTGTTAAATGTGAGACAGACTTACTGTTTGATTGCTGCGCGGATTGTGGTATATGCCACTTGGCTAGACTGTGCATCGCGCTGCTCAGCTGCGGCGATGTTTGCGGCGGACCAGCGTTAAAGCCAGCCTGGCTCCCATGAAACCCCAACGCCTGTTAAGATATATGATCAATATTAATTAAATAAATTAATGGGTAATTGGGCTTAATTCAGGCGTGTTCTCAATAACGAAACGCTTTCAATTCCGACACTTGACAAATTTAACTCGAAAAATTAAAACACAAATTTGGAAATTCACGATTTTTTAAGTGTATTTTGAAACGCTTTGAATAACAACGAAGAAACTAACTCTAAACAATATTTAACTTAACTAAAAATTATTTCTTTCAAAACAAAATTATCTAAATTAATCTATAACTATAATTCGGCACGCGTCCGATTCATTCTTAGTATGCTTAGTACAATCTTGTTCGCTTACATTCTGCATGGGATTGGGCATCATTGGTGGTCGCTGCAGTGAGCCAGGCGAGGGTATTTGTCCTCCGCCGCCGCCGCCACCTGCTCCGGCCATTGCAGCTGCTGCTGCCGCCTGCTGCTGGGCATGGCTCGCCATACGTTGATATTGCGACTGGAAGCGCGCATTGCTGTTCATGAAGCTATTGGTGTCTCTCACACTGCCGCCGGGCCCGCCGCCCTGGCCAAAATTCTGCTGGCTGGGCATAAAATGTGGCCGCATCTGTGGCAATTGCTGTTGATGGGCCGGCGATGGTGCGCCCTGCGGTCCACCGGGATAACTGGGCGGGCCATTAAAGGCCAGATGAGCATTTGGGCTCTGGGCCGCCTGATTATTCAAAAGACCGCGCAGGCTGATATCTGGAGAGAGAGAAACGTAGGATATGTAGGGAAAGTTCATTATTTTAGCTTATGATTAATTGTTAGTTTAATCAAATGTTAACATACCCATATTCTGCGGATGTGTGGAGGAGCTGACATGTGGCTGGCCCTGACGTTGCATGCCCACAGGCGGCATGCCTCCAAATCGAACTGCAAGCACACAAAGATAGAGAAGAATTTTAGATACTTGTAAAGCGTTTCGTTGTTTCGGAGTGCAAATACCATATGAATAATTGAATTTACTGATTCTGTTCGACTGCAAGTTTTGTGTTGAAAAATTCACTTGGAAAATGGGCGAAAAACTGAACACTGAACATTCCACTAGAATTACTACACTTAATTAGGTTTTTACACGGTTGACTGGTTCCAGAAAAAACCGTGTTCGAAAAGATCAATCAAAGTAAATCGAAAGAAAATCGACGCTCGAATAATTTTGAACAATTTACAACTGCTCGAAACAGTAAAAAGAATTCCTCTTAATTTGGGATATGAACATATTTCGGTAAAATTAAATCTGGCTAATAAAATTTAGAACAAAATTTTTAATCGTGAAAAATTGGAAAGAATCGTTTAAAAATATTTAAAAAAAAAAATACTATATAGTTCTTTTGACTTAAAGATTCTTGGCAGGAGTTTCAAAATTTTCGTCAGAAAACAAACGTTTCTCTTTATAAAATTTCCTTTCAAATGGGCCTAGGTCCAATAGGTTCTCATAGTTATCCCAGAGGCTTTAGATTCTTGGTATGCGCTTACCTGATCCATCGCCTGGAAAGGAACGACCCATGGACTGAAGATTATTGAATTGCTGTTGGGCTGCAGCATTGCTGTACAATTGCGGCCCGTTCTGTACACCAAAGCCGCCGGGTGGTCCATTTGGTGAGAGTCCGGCGGTCATGCCGGGCGGCAGGCCCGGACGCAATGGTGGCGCCATATTCGGACTGGGCGGCTGGCGTGGCGGCGGTGGTTGTGGCCCGTTGTTTGTGGGCGCCGGTGCTGGTGGATATGGCTTGCCATCGACAATAACAATGCCCAGCTGTGAGATGACCTTTTGCAGCTCGGCGACTTGATTGAGCTGCACTTGAATCCGCACGGGAATCTCCGGATTGGGTATATCAGCGCGTTGGCATTTGAGTTTCTGGAGATGACGCACCAGCGATTTCTTGCTGGACAATATGGCAAAATCGCTGCCCTTCTCCAGGGCATTCTGCATGAACTCAATGCAATGATCCGTATTGTCCGAGAGCAGCTGCAGCGTCTCCTTCTTCTCGACAAGGACCTTCAGCTTGCTGTCGCACACCTCATTGAGCCGCATGACCAATTGCTTGCCACGCATATTAACCGTGTTGGTAATCTTGACCACCATGGCCGTAATCTCCTTGATCAAATCCTTCTTCTTGTCGTGGATCAACTGCTGGCGATCGTCAATCACCTTGGTGGCCGACGAGAGCAGAAAGCGCTTGTAGTTGATCTCGGAGACGAGCGTGGACAGTGCCTGTCGCGATTCGGTGGCAATCTCGTGGGCAAACTTGTATTTGTGATCCCGATGATCGCTCAGCTGGCAATCGCGGCAAGTCAACTTGTCGCAGGTCTCACAGAAGAGCGACAGCTTCTCCTGCGTATGCAGCTGACACATGTGAAGTTTGTCCACGCCCACTGTGCCGGCTAGCTGTTCGTTGTTGGCCTCGTCCTTTGGCTTGATCGTGTGGTCCTTGGTGATCTTGAGACGCTGATGCGCCTGCACACAACTGTCGCATATATACTCGGAGCAGTCGACACACCACGATGTCGCCACAGCGCCGTCCGAGCAGCCGCTGCACTGTATATTGGCTGCATGGGAATTCTTTGTGCCATCGCCGGAACCATTGCCATTGTCGCCACTATCGCCAGCGGCGCACTGCTCGATCAGGAACTGATTCTCAATGATGTAGCCCTTCTGCGAGGCATTGTCGCACACCGGGCAGTGGATCAGTGGCGGCAGCGAACGATCCAGCTCCGAGAACTTCGTAATCACGCACGGCCCGCATGCCACATGCAGGCACTCCAATAGCTTGGGACGATCGTTGAGGCCCAATACCTGGGCACAATAGACGCACTTGAAGAGCGTAAACTTGGCGGATGCCGACGAGTTTGATTCCGACTGAAAATTGTAAAGGGAAAAAGACAAAATGAATACCATATTATTTCTATATTTTTTCGCATAATACATACAACAAATGGAACCTCAACTGAATGCTTTGAACGAACAAGCGCCATTATCGCTTTAACATTTTGTTCTTTACGTTCCTCTTCAGATCGTTTTTTTCGAAACTTAATTTGTTGCATATTGCGTCGAGTCTTTCGACCCAAATAGGGTTTTCTCTTTCTCGGCATTAAAACGAATTTCACTCAAAAACGTTTTTAAATAAATGTTAACAGCAGATTGCAAAAGAAATAAATTTTTGGGTTATTTCTGAATGACATTTGGATTAAATAAATTTTTGGATTATTTCTGAATGACGTTTGGATCGTTGATAAATGTAAGAGAAAAGATTTATTTTACTAAAAACAAAAAGGTATAAAAGCTTATCCATTCGGTTTTAGATTTTTGTCTATGTTTTTTTAATCCACAATTAAAATATTTCTTCTAAAATATCTAAATAAAAGAGAAATATCTTCAAACAGCCTTATGCAACATTTGGAGAGTTCTCTTATTGACAGTTATTGATATGGTGGGTTATCTTTATATATATCATAAAAACTGAAGCAATTGCCTCTTTTGATTAAACATTTCTTTTATTGCCTCAATCAAAATGGCTTTTATTTATTTGGGTCAACACTTTCCCCACCAAAAACAAAATATATTAATTATTGATCGTCTGCGTTATCTAATCTAATCTTAACTCAAAGCCAGCATTCGTGATAAGCTCCAATTGAATGATGAGCTGAACAAAATGACAAACAGCTTTTGGTTCCATCGACTTTATTTTATCGTTAATTAGATTAACTTTCCATTATACGATTAAGAGCTTATAATAACAATTAAAGTTATTAAATAAAGCACAAGGATTTAGTAAAAAATTTTATGAGATATTCAAAAGCATGACGCCAAAATAGTTATTAAAGAGAAATCTTAAAATGTTTAAGAATTTATAAATATTTCTTTTGGCATTTTCTCTTTTGTAATTAATTATTGCATTAACTTTCTTTGAGCACGACAACTTTTACCAGTTTATGACATGCTTGTCTGAGTATAGCAGACTACAGTAGACACTCGATAGGCAGGAAGAATCATTCCCACTTTTAGCTGAAGCATAAAAGAATCCCAATTTATCTTTACATAAATAATGGCACTAAATTTTTGCGATGAGACAAGAGAACATCAATTTCGCAACGGCAATGGAAAACAACAGAAAAGTTCCGTAAACAAATAAATAGCGCTCCCTGCGGCAACTAGAGAATGGAGGGTTTGGGGGGAGGGTGGCGACTGGTGCTGCTGCTTCTGTTGGTCGTCTCTTTGAGTGTCGCAAGGCCCCAAGATTGATTAGTTTTATCTTGAGTTGGGAGCACATAAATCCAATTGATTGATTATGCTCTTGCGCGATAAAGATTACAGCTGCATTGGTATGCGAGCGTTTAACATGCAACTCTGTTTGTGTGTGTGTGTTTGTGTGTTAACGGAAGCACCATGGACATTGATGAATGCGCCACAACAGGCCCCCAACACAGAGAGAGCAGCCAGAGAGAAAGATGTGCAAAAATGGTTGTGGCTCGACATTGCAATTGGAACGAAGCAAATACACAAACTGGGGATCCACCGTAGTGTGGAGACGAGATCCAACGACCGATCCATCTTTGGGGCTTACAGCAATGTGACGTCAGCAATGTAGTATGGAGAGAGAGAAAGTATTTTTAATGGCGTTGTTTTCACCTCAGCTTAGCCTCATCATAAATCATCAAGGCAAACGACAGCCATTTTCTTTTCGTAATATACCCTGTAAAAATGCCAAATAGCCAAGTAGGGTTGTCAACAATGTCAAGAGAGATCTCTCATGTCAGATCTTTATACTGGGTAGCTTTTAGTTTGCCACGCTCAAAATCCGATGTGTATTTCTAATAGGGAAGTCTTGCCACATGCCCACACGTGTAGAGTTTTTTTTTTTTTTGGGGGGGGCGAACAACGTTCCACTTGAAAGTCATTCATCATAATATTATATGTAGGTTCCATGGCCATTTCATTTGCTGTTCGCTGTTCTCCTCGCTTGAGGCATTCGCGCGCCAAAAACAACAATAAAAATACAAAACTGGTCGGCTCGGCTCGAATCGGTTTGTGACTCGGCTCGATTCGTTCGGCGCAGCCCACTTAAAACTTGCTCAAGTCCGCCATCAGTGCGACTGATATACCATTTAACCGAAAAAACAAAATATTGCTGCGAAAAAAGTATGAAAATATAAATAAGCAGCTGCTACCCCCATGTTTTCGCTTGGCATAAAAGCTGGGCAAGCGGGTAGCAAACTAGTTTTTGTGGGCCGACATTTTGCCCACATAAACATACACACACACACACTGAAACTTTGTTGCAAATAATATAGGGGCAACGTGCCAAAACATAATAAAGAATGAAAATTGTATAGTCGATTCTTTTATGCAAGTAATTCCAATAAATAGATACTTCAGTTCGAGCGACAAAAAACGAAACTTCGAGACTTGAATACTCTTTTTGAAAAGTATTTTGTTTTCTAGATCTTGAGGATCAAGCATGAACTTAAAACTATTGGTGATCAAGTATTTTTTTAGATTAATATTCGGGTTGAAACAAAAATTGTATTTATTCAACATAAAAGTCATAAAAAGTCAGTTGTTATAGTTAATAAAACTTCCAACTTAAAACACGCAATATATATCAATATATTATACAAAGTCCCAACTGGTTTGTTAAAGGGTAGAAAAAATAACCAATTGCCTTTGGGGTATGCCATTAGCAATGGCAACGGCAACAACAATGCTCCATGTGCGTTTCGAGGCAACAGCCAAATGTATAAATAATTCTAAATCAATTTCAATTAGAAAATGTTGAAAGGATGCCACAGCAACAACAGAAATATCAAGAGTGCTCTTGTTACAACAATGGAAGCAGCCCAAAAAAGAATAAAATAATATTGTACAACGCACGAGATGAAGCACTAGAAATGTGCCAACGATGATGGAATGGTTGGGTTGGATTGGATTGAAATGGATGGGATGGGATTGGGTTGCATGATGTCTGTGCATTTCGATGATTGATGTAATTTTGATGAAAGTTGTAATCACATTTCCATCCAACGAACGAACGAACGAACGGCAAAATGCGAAGCCCTTCGAAGCACAGTTTCACATTTCATTGGGAATTTATTTGCAAAAGTTTAAACTTGCATTTTATTTTTTTATTATTATTAATATTTTTAGTTTGGAAAAAGTTAGTCGAACACACACACAGACACACAGAGAAGAGAGAGATGGAAGTGAAACTTTGTTGCGAAAATGAAAGAAGTTATACAACTATATTTCATTTCCTATTCCCCCCACCCCGCCTTCACTTCACTTTGCAGCTATGACAACGGCAAAATCGGTTTGGAAAAGTCCCATTGGCAGCACAGAGAACTTTCTTTCTCTCACATGGAGAAGCCCCCATTTTTATTCCTGGCAGCCATAATTCCATTAATTTGCGTGCTCACATCAAATTGGATTTTCAATTAAGCCGCAGCTTTGGCAGCTCAAAGTTAAATTCAGGCACAAGGAAAGAGTGATTCATCAGGATAAAAGTCTCGAGGATCAAAAAATGAAACACTTTCAACTTTAAGCATTTAAAATGGGGTAAAATTGGAATAATATTATACAAAAACGATGTTAAATTCACTAAAGTCAAGGTTCCCAAAAGAGATTAATCTATTTACAAGTCAAGGCAAAAGATCAAATGAATAGTCTCTTGATATGTTTGGGTTCAATTAGGTTATCAATGTCAGTTGCGTTCGGTTATGTAAATGCTATCTATCCCCGCCTTATCAATGTATTTTTGTGCCTTCCCACATGATTTAATAATAAATGGATTTTGTTGCTGGCTTTTTTCATTAGCGAAAGGTTAAAGATGTTAATGGTATTTTCATGTTGCAATTGGGTTATGCAAATGATGGAAAAAATGCTAGGCACTGAAGGAAACATTTCAGTCGAAGTAACTTACAAATTCGAAATAACTTTGTAAGTTACTTCGACTAAAATGTTTCCTTCAGTGCCTAGCATAAATAACAATCATCCCAATTTTATAACAATTTCCTCTATTTCCAATACTTTTCAATAGACAAAAACCTTTGTAAGCTGCAATAAAATAATTAAAATTAAATGATTTGCCTTAAAAATTCAATTACTATTGCGTTGCAAACGATTATACTAAATAGGATAATTTAAGTTATGCAACATTAGTCATGTAATTTAAGCAATTTTCAGTTTCAAAAAACGAAAGAAAATTAATGCATTTAATTTTTCCACTGCCTGCCCAATTATCCTTGACATTTGCAACGTCCCGTTCGGTTCGGTTCATATTATAAAATTGCTATCAAAATTGTTCGTTTGTTCTTTGATTTTTATATCAAGTGACAGTTAGGCGACGTTGTTGTTGTTGTTGCTGCTGTTCGACGAAGTGTCCTTAAATTAAATGTACATTTATGTGTAAAGGCTATAATTACAAGCTGCAAGGATATCGAATGCAATATGACAGCAAGGATAACAACAACAGCGACAACAACAACAATAATGTTATTTACTTGGCTGCATTTGTCTGGCTTTAGGTGGAAATTCGCAGCGTGTGTGCAGGCAGGACTAGTGGGTGGTCGGTCCTTGCATATGGCTGGACATAAATCAGTGGCAATATGAGGACATGCATCATGTTTGTTGTCCGCCTAAAAGGACTGCGGGTGGCATCATCTCGTCGGCCATTTTGTGTATAGCTAACGCTGCATGCAGCCGCCAGCCAGAGAGCCCAGCATCGTGTTGCAAACAAATGCAGCGAACTGCTGCCAGCTTCAGGTTCAACCGTAGCCTGTCATTTTCATTTTGCATAGACGTTAAATTCGATATATAGTATTTTATATGATGTCCATCAAACGTCAGAGGCAGCATTAAGGCGGTGTCCTGTGTGCACACGATGTCCTTTGAATATTAAACACAACGACAATAATAATATTAATATAGCCAAAAGCAGCAGCCACAACAGTGTGCAAATTAATTGCCTTTCTTTGTCTGGTTTCTTGCTGCAAGTCCAATCAAATCAAACTCCATTCTCCCGAATATCCTTTGAACCCAAGCGCAATATTGAGTTGAAAATTGCATGCATTCCTCAAAAAATGTGATATCTTTAATTTTCCTTCCTTTTTGCCTTGTCAAGCGGCATTAATTGAATTAATTTTTGCCATGCATTTTTGAATTGAAAATCAATTTGTTACAGTTTCCATGGCAATGCGCAATGCTTGTTGAAATATTCATTTGATATGCTCACAGACATGCTTTCGAAATTAACTACGATTCATACAAATATTGTAGAAGCAAATAGCCATAACAATGCAACTTAATTTTCAAACAAGTGTTTCTTTGTTAATTAATATTTTATGAGCAAAAAAAAAAACTTTATTTATTGTAATAAAAATAAATCAAAGGCAAATTTAATAAGCATTGAAACAAAAAGGCAATGCTAATGAATATTATAATAAATAAATATTCTAATGATTTTTTCTAGCAGCTTTCCTTCCTTTTGATCATAAATATGCGTATACTTAATCTGCTCTTTTTTGTGCCGCCTTTTTATAACTTTTATTTAACGACTTGGCTCAAGGCAGATAAGACAGTTTAGTTGAGGCAAATGTTGTAATTATGATGCATAATTAATAATAGATATGATTTATTGCTTAGCGATTAATAGGAAAAATTATTTATGGCAAGCATCTCTCTCTCGTTCTCGTAGTTATTAATGATAACAAAGCTTGACTAATCAAATTTTCAATGCTCAAATGAGCAATATATATTCTATATGCTTAATGGCTGTTTGTATATATTTTATTTATTTCATTATTAATTCAAATGGAATTTCATTTCACTGTTGCCTTGTTGCTTGTTTGAAATTCAAAAAGCTTCGACTCAAATATGCTCTTTGAGGTTAGGTCGGAGGACTCCTCATAGACTCGAGGATTCAGGTGTCAAAACCGAAACATCAAAGACGCAAAAATTCCAACATAAATGTTTATTCGTCCTCTTGAAATATTTATGCGTCCTCTGAACGAACATTAATAAACTAAAAGATATTACACTCAAAATGCCAGCAATAAATTGCATTAAGAGCCAGATAGTATATATATATATACTTAAAGGTAAAAGGGAGAGATAGCCTGAGCAGATGGCACACTAAAAACATTTTATGCTACCCATAATAAAAGCGAAAAAACGAAAACTTGATTGTGTGATGCCTGTGAAACCTGGCGAATAAACTAAACACAATAAAAGTATACAGAAAAGAGAGAAAAAATTGCCTGCTAAAGGTGCTGCGATTTATATGATAGGACAAGAGGACAAGGGCAACAACAACGGCAACCGGAACTTTAATGAAAAAGCATCCACACAAAAAGCCAGGTGAAACAATTTTATATAAAAATCGCCCTGCAGTCTGAGTTGAAGAGGGGAAAATGAAAAGCTTCTGGCGGCATAAAAGTAAATCAATTTGTTTTTTATTAAATTGTATTACAAAAGATCGATTTATTTGATTTGAGCGGGAAAAAGAACAGATGTCGAATTATGGTATAAAATAATAATTTAAAAAATGTTAAATATATTAGCTTTGGCTTTTTAAGGTTCCACAAACGATTCCAAATGACTTCTCTTGTAATTGGCGCCGCAATTTTGCGCTTCCCGTCTTTATCTCTAATTATAGTACACAATATAATCATTAGTTTTTGAGTTTTTCTTTTTGATTCTGGCACACCGGAAGTCACGTAATGAATGCATTAAAAATAAATTGTTCGACCCTTGGGTGGGGCGGGGCGGGGGTAGGTGTCTCAAGGGTTGGTTGGCGTTGACGTGCGTGTATAATTTATTATTTTAGGACGTGATGAAAAAGACTCGAAGACACAAATCAATTCGAATTAACCCCTAGTTAAAGACAGGTAGAAATTTAGCTCTAAGAAACATTCGCCGCCTAAAGTCACGTTTTATGTTCATTTATCTAGGAATGTGATCTACTCCCGATAGGAACCTTACTTTATATATATATGTAATCTAGAACCAAGAATCTACAACAAAAACCGCTTCTTAGGTCGTAAATCATTTGTCAAGGGCACAAAAGTGTCACCAAATCCGTGTGCACTGAGCAAAGATCGACTAGTGGATACCCTGAACCCCGAGACATTATGCCACAAGTCAATGTTTGTTATCGGAAACCGAAAAATTTATCGATGATTGGGAACAAACTGAGATTAGAAGAGCGTACGTGTCGATTCTGGAGTCTCTAGCTTAATAGGCTCCGAGATCTCACGATCATACAGTCAGCCGGATGGATGTACAGACGGACATGGCTAGATCGACTCGACTTTTGATGCTGATTACAAATACATATATATAATTTATGAGAGAAGGAAGCAAGGTCGGAGATGCTTCCATTCATTTACCCACTTATAGGTTCAATATGACATTTGAATTTTCCAGCTTATTTTCTTATGCACTTTTTCGCTAAGAAGTAGAACTACTCTATTTTTTTTGCAAGTGTAAATGCACAACCTTTTTTTTAAAAGGAATTTTGTGGCCGAGATTACTCATGAAAGTGGTTTTTGTTAGCTAGCTCGCGATCGGACCCTTTCAGCTTGTGCCTGTCAGAGCCTGGCGACAATTGCGTTATCTAATACAGGAACGAGTCCAGCAAGGTTCGCGAGTCACTAAGTGGCCATCGCAGTTGTAGACCCTTTGAAGTGGTGTGTATCTCCTTTCCATTAACAACGGCCATTGCTTTTAGTCCATTAAAATTTATTACCTTTTTCATCCCCTACTTTCTCTGTTTCTGCCTTGAAAAAAAGGCATCCCGTTGGGAATAATAATTTATTGCTTTTATCTTTCTTTTCATTATTTTACTTATTTTATTTTTGCCTTCTATATCTTTGGTAGATAAAAGAAACGTCCCCTGGCAATAACCCGGCAATATAATACATTGTATTATTATGGTTATAGCAATAAAAACCATTTTTATTCCTCATTATTCAAAGCTTTTATCTTATCCAAAAGAGCTGGCTCTTACAATGTTTTGTTTCGACCACAAAGGGATTAATTAACAAGCAAGCAACAATACTTTTTTATCACCTAGGTGAATAATAAAATAAAGGCAAGTCAACAACAACATTATTAAGTTGCCATACAACAATGTAGTTAGCCAAGCGACAACAAACTAATCAAGGCAAATACTTTAAACAGGATTCCGAGGCTTATCTCAACTATAAAATGTAGTGGGACCATTTGCTCGAATCGCTAACATATCCGGCAGCGACGCCGCAATATCCGCTGTGAAGAGGGGGGTGGTGGATGGGTTATCCTAATGGGCCAAACCCTAATGACCTGACATTACATTTCATAACGCAATTTAAGATAAAAAAAAAATAACAAAAAACCTAATATACTGCTACAAAAATGTTGCCATAAAAATGTATGAATTTTGTATTTGATTGCTGATTCAAATAGGAATTTCGACGTAGGAGTGAAAGGATATTCGGGTAAACGGGTTGAACAACAAACGGTTGGAATGGAAATGTATATCTTTCGGTTCTCGTATTCGGTTCATTCGCATCGTTAAGCATCGCCGCCGCCGCCGCCCGAGTCGTTAAGATTTAATTGTATGGAAATCGTAAATGGCACGCAAAAGAACCAACAAATAATAATAAAATACCAAAAAACAAAGTTTTACGAGCCTCGGGGCATACAGAAAATCGATCGAGGGGTGAGCCATTAAACAAGAAACAGCCTCATGGAATAATTTAGAAAAACACTCAAAGTGAAGTGCTTTGAGCTAAACAAGGATATGAAAATCATTTTTAATATTTTGGCATGTATTTTAGTATTTAAGCATTTGCCATTAAAGCCCAAACCCACATGCAAATGGAAGACGACAGCGTTGACCTCAAAATGTGATTCAAGCCTTCAACTTGTCAGTGCGATGCGATGCAAATCCATTGAAGTTGATTGCTTTGAGTGGTTTTTGTACATATTTTTAAATATAGACCGAACCGAAACACTCCAGCCGAGCCGTTCTGTGCTTCAATTTTGGTTCAGCAGAGGAATGCCAATATTAAATGAATATTAACCAAATACGAGGAATCGCTACTAATAACAGTTATTGAAATTGTTCAAAGTTATAATCAAAATAAATTCAATACAAAGTTGTTCCACCAAACAAGACTCAAGGCAATTACTCGAAGCATTCCATAAATTGCAGTGTATTTTTCATATTTACGCTTCGCTGAGCTTTCGTCCACGATTTCGATATTGGAAATCGGACTTATAGGGAAAGTCGACAGCAAATTGACATGAAATGAGTTAAGACCGCAAAGACCGAATAAATCGTTTGAGTTGGGGGTTCAACAACAAATCCGGATTAACTTGAGCCCCGCACACATATTAAACCAATATGCTGTTCCTTATCGAGGCATTGCATTTGTCCCACAAAGTTGAAAATCGGTTTAATTTTTTGGGATAAAGTCAAGTCGACAGCTTGCACCGAAAACTAAGATGAAACCGCAAACTAATGAAGCGAGACCCGTAAAAAGCTCGGGGCAACGGGTTTGTGTCTGGGCCTATGGGCAGAATTTGAGGTTTGAGGTTTGTGCCTCAGAGGTTTTTTCTAAAAGAATCGTCGGCTGTTCCGTCTCTGAAGCATAAACCGTAAAACCGCCGACGTTGTTGCTGGCTCCGTTTCTGCTTTTGAGGTTTTTGTGGTTTTGCGGTAAATTCTGTGCCTGTTGGTGCTCCCCGCAAATCTCCACACATACACATACACCCAACACACATACACACTTTTCAAAATGGCGTCACAGTTGTTACATTGTTGTTGTTGTTAAGCCGCCGGGAGGGGGCTCAAAAACGTGATGCAGTTGCATTTAAATTTCAACACACGGCTCGATGGCCCGTGGGCGGACATTAAGATGTGGGGGGCGTGGCAACAGCTGTCGAATGCAGCCTTTCAAATATACCAAAAGCTTCGTCTCTCCCTCCCCCTCCCTCTCTCTCAGCCGTCTTATTCAGGATTTATGTGCAGCTTATGAAACTTTTGCTAAGATACTAAAAATACAGTAAGCCCTCACAAATGGAAACAATTTATTACTGAAGAAGAGATTAGCTATCTCTCGGTCTATCGCTTATCGGATTAGGAATAAAATATATACAGGGAAATTTTAAGAAAATAACTTTGTTGCATGTTTCCATTTTCACTGTACTTTGTCGGGCTTCAATTTAAAGTTACATCAACTTGTTTCGGTTGCCGTCTGTTGCCCCGTTTTTATTGTGCGATATAATCCGCTTTATGTGATCGGATTATATCCTTGTGCTGCGCCTAATCCCCCCAGTGTTCGGGGAACGGGGAATGGGGGCGTTGCCCACCCTATTCACAGTTCAACTGATCCACGGCGTAGTCAACTTCAATTAAGCACGCACTGTGTGGCGGGATTAAGGCGTACCAGACACGCCCACGGCACAACAAAAATTAATTAAAATGTGTATCTGTTTTTTACACACACACACACATAGAGAGAGGGCGCAGGTAGTCACGACAGATGTGCGAGAAGGGCAGGTGGTTTTATTTTGGTGTTTGTATAAAAGGGAAAAGCGTTATTTTTCCAAGATCTGTTCGCCCAGATTGCGGTGCCTGGGCCCTGGGCAATAAAGTTGATTGGCAACTCTTTTTTTTGGCTAGCTTGAGTCATCTACTTCCTCTCTTTATAATAATTATACAACGTAGAAATTTCACGTCCCTCAGCCCGGTCATCGGCACTTTGCTTTGCTTGCATATTCTACAGAAATTAGAGTTAATTGCGCATCATTAAAAGCAAATTCTTCGAATTAATTTAATGTTTCGTCCGAAATGGCAACAACAACAAAACCGACACCAAGTGAAACGGCAATAAACAAAATGGCTGACTGAAAAGTTGCCAGCTCCCAGCCCCATTATGGTGTCTCTGATTCAACGAATAATTACACTTTAAGTGCACAGGAGGAGGAGAAGAGGAGCGAAGTAGGAACACTTTAATCTCATACTATATATTTTAATGCACTCTATTATTATTTAAATATATAATTATATACGCTCAATTTTATGCGTGAGCAAATTCTAGCAGTTAACTTTTTTTTCGTGAACGCATTTAAATGTAGGGTTGCAACCTTTTCCATATCTTGTGTTTTAGGTTTCATTCCATTGTGCTCTTTGAAAGTTTCCAGCGATCTGGAACAGCTGTCACTTTACATGCCATTAAGAGAGCGACAAGTGATTGTCGAAGAGCTAATGACACATGCATATACTAACGATTGGGCAACGCCATGTTGGGTTGATCAGCCATTTTTAATTTCCTTTGAACTGCCTCATGTATAACAGGCATATTTTTATGCCCACTCATCGTCATAAATTAAAGTTTTTAATAGTCATAAGAGGTTTAAAATGAAATAAGAGAAATAAAAGAGCTAAAAGCAGCACTTGCATGATTGACGCTTGGACTGAATGAGTGCATGTCATTTTCAGCTGTCTACATGTATTTGTATATGTATGTATGTATGAGTTCGTCTCCTACTCGAACGGCGAACGGCACTAAAAGTGTCCGCGCCGCCACTCGCAACTTTTTATTTGTGTGTGAATCTAAACATTTTAGAAGCGCTCATGACCGCAGCGAACATCACAAAACTCACAAAAACACGAACGTCAAAAAAAAAAAAAAAAGAGACGAGTCATTCGCAAGCCGCTGCAGCCTGCAGCTGATCTTGATTGAGAGCACTCTGCGGCTAAGAGTGTGAGAGAGTAAAAATGAGTTTCTATTGCTGTTGTTGTTGTCGTTACATATTTGCTTTGCCTTTCACACCAAAACGGCAAACCAAACAACAAACAGCACGAGACTTGAACACGAAAGTGAAACAAAATCAGCACAGTCTGCCGTCGTCGTTGCTGTGTCTGCTTTTTGCATACATATGCAAGAAAATACATACATACATACATATGTTTGAAATGTTATTGTGGGTTCCGTTAGCATTTGTTTGTTGTTATTGGGATGGGAAAAGATAACAGAAGATACAAAATTGCACGAGAGACATTTGGACATTTAACAGCGCTGCCAGCAGAAAATAGCTAAATTTGGGGGAGAGGAAGAAAAAACAGCTGAGTTCGGGAAACAAGTTTGACAGAAGGAGTAAAAAGATTTTAAGTACTAAAAAAGGCTAGACTTAAAAAACGCTAAATTGACACTGCTGTCAACTTAATAATTGTGATGATTCAATAGATTTGAGCTTGCATCGCGATTAAAAAATGCTTTTCTTATCACAATGCAGGGGCAGCGTTGCGGAGCACGTGTCCGAAGCCGCTTGGGTGTTAATAACCTCAACAAACACAAAAATAGATAGTGAAACTGATTTCAATTAGAGTTGCGACGTTGAACTTACCCTCTTTTCAGCACTATCGCATGGATTCCCAACGGACGAGGACGACGAGGATGATGTCGATGTTGTTGCCGCTGTGCTTGGCAAATGATTATTAATTGGCGGCAGGACATCGGATGCTACGGAATCCAATTGCTCCTGCTTAATGCCGGCAATTAGCGGCAAAAAGTCATTCTTTAGATTCTCCAATTCCAAATCCATTTTTTGTGTTTTTTTTATTATTATTTATTGCTTTAAAGAGTATGTGGGCGTCGAGGTTGCTTTTGTTTTTTTTTTTTTTTGGGCGTGGGTTAATTATAGCGCGTGAACTTTGTTTGTCACCAGCAGCTGCTGCCCTTGGCGAACATATTTAGTTGCTGCAGGATTTGTATTCCATTTCATAATTCATTTCATTCATCGCTTTTTTATACACAAAAACAATGCGAATTTGGCTGGCTGCATATACTACACGCACACACATGCACACAAGCACCAGCAGCAAACACGCTCGCACTCACGCACACACACACACACACTGGTTACTTTGTGCACAAAATAGTTTCGCTTTCGTAGGGAAACTCAAAATTGTTATACTAATTTATTTCGAAAAGCTTTTAGTTTCTTGTTGGTTTTAACATTATTTATTTGCTAGTGCATCATTCAGTTTTCACCTTTAACTTTGAACGTTTTGCAAAATTTTTCTCTGTACTTTTTTCGCACAAATTCTCACAGTGGCAAAAAAAACTTTCATTTAAATGTTTTGCATTATGCTCCATTTGCCGTTTGCCATCACATTGCACTGAACTGAGCGATATGCGTTTACTCTTTACGCGGCTAGCACAATTGTTTATTTGTTATTCGATAAAATATTTGTATTTTATTGGCAATTAAAATTGCTGGGAAAACACACGGTCACGGCGTTTACTCTCCTTGGACGCTTCTTCTGTACAAAAATTTTCTACTCGCGTAGCCATTTTGGATTCAACAGTGCTGCCAGACGTTTGGCAGACAAAGGCTGCCATACACGGTCAGACATGTATGCTGAAATTAATTAATTGTTGTCTTAATAACTTTCAATATGTTGAGGTTCTTAAGTGTTTTCACTAGCTCAATGGACTTATATATTTTTATTTTCCATATGAGTGTGTAATGTCGGGTATTTGCGAGATAAAAGTGGTTTAGGGCTGCCGTTGGTTTTTTGGCACTAAAAAATACCATCAAACAGCTGTATTGCAATTGAATAGCGACAAAAAGGTAAACACGTGCAAAGTTTTGATTTATTCGAATTTGTGCATTTCTAAATTAAATAAATGCTATTAAGCCGGTATACAAAGGCAGGTGAATTTTATATAAACTTGCGATTCGTTTAGCAACTAATTAAATTGTATTTTCATCAGATTGCCTTAAACTGCTAATTAACCGGTTCGTTTTGGGTTCACGTCACAAATCCTTTGCCGTTGCCATTAACGAAGCACTGGACAAGCTGGAGGCGGAAAAGATGGAAAGAAAAGCACAAAACGAGGCCGAGGATGAGTCGGTTAAGGAAGCAAATCGCTTGAAGCGCAGTCTGAAGCGAAAAAAATGGGTAGACTGGCGGGCGCAGGACGAGGAGGATGCGGCGAATGGGACAAAACGTGCTCCATTTGATCCCGCGGATCGCATTAAGCGCAAGAAGAGCGCCATCTTGTTGAGCTACTGTGGTGCCAACTATTACGGCATGCAACGCAATCCCGGCATGCAAACCATCGAGGAGGAGCTCTTCAAGGCGATGCTCAAACACAAATGGATAACGGAGGATTCCTTCGCCCAGGCGCAAACCGCCAACTTTCAACGTGCCGCACGTACCGACAAAGGCGTCTCCGCCGCCCGCCAAGTGTGTTCCATCAAGCTGCGTAAGTCAATTCGAATTTTAAATAAAACTTTTAATTAATGGAACTTTTTAGCTGAGGATTTGGATTTGGCGGCATTTAATCAGGATTTACCCGAGCAGATTCGTCTGTTTGGTGTGGAGCGCGTCACCAAAGGCTTCAATGCCAAGGAGCAGTGCAATGCCCGCACTTACACCTACACATTGCCAACAATCGCCTTTGCCCCGTGGGCGGAGGATCAGAAGGAACTGCAGCAGGCGGAACAGGAAACCTTTCGTTTGACATCGGAGCTGCGGGAGCAGATCAGCGACACCCTCAAACTCTACGAAGGCACCAAGAACTTTCACAATTTCACAAGCAAAAAGTAATTTGACTTTTTCGTATCTAAAAAACTTTTACTAAAAACATTTTCTTCCAGAAACTTCTTGGATCCTTCAGCGAAACGTTTCATCATGTCCTTTACGTGCAGTTCGCCCTTTCTGAGCCCGCAGAACATTGAGTTCGTAACGCTGCAGGTGAAGGGGCAGAGCTTTATGCTGCATCAAATACGCAAAATGGTGGGATTGGCCATAGCCATAGTTCGGGGCAATACGACGAGGACGACGCTGGAACGGGCGCTGACCGAGGAGCGTCTGGATTTGCCCATGGCGCCGGGACTGGGTCTGGTGCTGGACACGGTGCACTACGAGCGTTACAATGATCGCTATGGCCAGGACGGCATACACAATCCGCTGACCTGGACGGCACAGGAGCAGCAGGTCAACGAGTTCATCGAGAAGCACATCAATGCGAATATCTACAAGACCGAAGCGGAGCAACGCAACATGGTCGAATGGCTGAGTACGCTGCATTTCCACTCCTACGACACGAGAAGGGAGGAAGCAACGGCAACGGCAGCCGCTGGAGAGGATTAGCAAAGGATTCAAGGCAAAGTCTCGTTCCTTTAGCGTTTTATATTTATAAGTTTGATTGGAAACATTAAAAAAGAAAGAGTATTTAAAAGCGTCCGCCCTTCTTCTTTTTGTGGCCACCCTTGCGATGCTGTTGCCGGGGTCCGGGAGTGGGCTCCTGATAGACAGGCGTTGCCGGTGAATTCTTGCTCAAATTGGCACGATTCGACATGTCGCTACGAATTAAAATACAATAGATTAATAGAGTATTCAAAAGGCCGAGGGATAATTCTTACTATTGATCTGCGGCACCGGAGGCCATGCCCTGGGAGCCCTTGATGATGTCCTTGGCACGAGCACCGCCACGCTTCTTGCGGAAACCGGTGCGCTCGTATTTGGGCAGCCAACGCTCCGGATCCGGAGCCACCTCGGCATTATAGTTCTTAGGCAGTTTGCCCTTGCGCTTGCGATTCGTGTTCTTTTTCTTATCGATGGCCGGCGTGCTGGGCGAGGGTTCGGTTTTGGCATTGGCCGTTTTCTTGGCCGCCTTGGCGGACATCACCCAATTGGCTGCCTCCAGGGCATCAATCTCGGAGGCCGTCGTCAACGTTTCCAGCTTGGGCAGACGGCGGCTGATCTCCAGCGCCCGCTTGGGATTAAACTGGGCATAGGCAATAACCAGTTGGGCCAGAACTTTCATATCGTTGGGCTTCAGCTTGAGTAGCTCCTCCAGCGAACTGGCTGCCGTCTCGGAGGCGCCACCACGCAAATGAAACTCGGCCGCCTGACGCCACATATCGGACAGATCGCCGCTGCTCACATTATTCTGTTTATACCATTCAACGGCGGATTTGAGCACAGCCGAGGCAGCCGGCTTGTTGTCCGTTCCCAAATAAAGTGAGACGAGGGCCGAGACAACGCCTGGCTTGTACTTGGACTCGCCCAGCGACAATAGCGTCTCAATGGCATCCTTGCGGTTACCCTAAAAAATGGAATAATTATATATTATTACGGAATTTCAATAATTACAATTTATACGAAGGTTTAAATTTCTGTCGATTAATTGACTCGCGAACTATCGTACATATCGGTATTTACAAAGTATCGGTATCGATGAGCAAATGGTTATTAATCGACACAATAGTATCGATACTTATATATTTCGAATTACATACCTGCAACAGTTGCAGCTGAATAATTGCAAATTTGCTAACAAACTCGTGAGTTTTGTGAGTGCTGGCGAATTTTTGCAGCAGCTCGATGGCCTCCTTGTGCTTCTTGTCGTTGGCAAGCTGGCTGCAACGGATGAGCAGCGCCTCGAACTCTACCTGCGGATAGGCTTGTGCTAGTTTCTGGGTCAGCTGCGGCACCTGATCGCCGGCATTCGTATAGAGAGCCAACAAACAGTTGTTCACAGCAATGATTTGCTTTTGGCGTGATGTCAGTTTGGGTTCACAGGCATCGGCCATGGCGGCGCGTATCTTTTTCTTCGAATCAAAGACATTCTGATCCTTGTTAATGACCACCGAATTGTTGCTGGCCACAGCAACCAAAGCGACATCCTTGGGCTTGTGCCGCAAGCAGTCCGCGTAAATGACGCCGGCCTCCTTGATCTTGCCCTGTTGCTGCAGGCAATAGGCAAGCTGCACCCGTATGACATCGAGTTCCTCGATAAGCTCTTCCTCGCTGGCGCCTTCCTCTTCGAGAAATTCACGGCACAGTTTCTCGCTGGTGCGCAGCTTTCGCTCGGCTTCCACATACTTCTGGCGATTGGATTGTATGCAGGCGCTGTTAAAGTACTGCTCATATGTATCCTCCGGCAGCTCCGGCACATCCTTATCCTTGTCCAAGGCCAAGTTGGCAGCCACAGCGCTGAGATTAGTACGACGCTCGTCCTCGTATTCATCGCTGCTGTTCTTAATGATGTGCTTGTAGCCATCCAGGCAATCCTCGTAGCGCTCCAGGCGGTACAGAATCTGGGTACGCAGTTCCTTCAACCTAGCATCCAGAGGCTGCGCGGCACCATCGTCGATGGTCTTGAGTGCCTGCAGCTGCTTATTCAGACGATATTCGCAGTAGGCTTTCTCGAAAATCAAAACACTATTTAGGCGATTCTTCTCGATGAATTTGTGCGCCTCATCGAACTTGGACAACTGCATTAGGCAGACAACTTTGCAGTGGAGCGCCGTCTGATCATCTGGTGCAACACCCAGAACTGGTTCAAAAACACCTTTTTAGTTTTTTCATATTTTGATACCTCCTTCCCCTCGCAACACTTACTGCGGTTGACGGCTTTCACAGCCTTGTCGTACTCCTGATTGCTGCCAAACTTGTGCACATCGGCGTAGGCCGCTTTTATGAGCGCCTCCTTCGGGTTTGTGTCTTTCGACATTATTGTAGAATATTAAAGAATTAAGTTGAACACTGAACTTTCGCCTCGTTCGCAATTTTGACAGCCAGACACATCAGCAACAAAAAGTTTCAGTGCTGCCACCTGACAGACTGTCAAAACATCAAACATAGTGTGACCACTTTACACGACGAATCGATAACGCTGAATCGATAACAGTATTCAATTAACAATAGTACTTGCTGGCGACGCCTTTGCGAGTTCTCCTGTTTTGCGTGTGTTTTTTGTGTAAATTATTATAAAAATGTCGGCTGAAGTAGACTTTATCAATAAAAAGGAAGTGCATCTACGCACGCTTAAGCAATCGGGACATGTGGGCTTCGACAGTTTGCCCGATCAATTGGTCAATAAAAGCGTACAAAACGGATTCGTTTTCAACGTCATGTGTATAGGTGTGTATGCGTTTCACTGCTTGATTTTTTGTGTGGGCGAGTGTGTGTGTGTATGCGGCATAAGCTGCGTATGTATGTGTAATGAATCGACGATGAAAAATATGTGAAGTTAAGCCGAAAGTGCATTGCACACTGGCAACACTACATGACTCACTTTTGTATGTATGCGTACGTGTGTGTGTGTTTTTATCTACATTTGTAAACATTTTTGAATCGGAGCCTCATTAATATGCACCAAAGTGTCTCTAGCCATCGATTTTCATCAATTGCTTTCTATAATTTCACCCTGACACAAATCCACTTAATGTGTGGGCACTTCAAGATGACTTAAGAGCATTTGTTTGTGATACCCTTTCCAGAGGGTATGGTAGTTTGGTCATGTAGTTTGTAACGTATCAAAGTTTTTTAATTGAATAATTTTTGTTTTCAGGCGAAACGGGTCTTGGGAAATCAACGTTGATGGACACACTGTTTAATACCAGTTTTGAGTCGACGCCGAGTCCACATACGCTGCCCAGCGTTAAATTGAAGGCCCACACTTACGAGCTGCAGGAGAGCAATGTGCGTTTGAAGCTGACGATTTGCGACACGGTCGGATATGGCGATCAGATCAATAAGGACGATTCGTTCAAGGCGGTTGTCGACTATATCGATGCACAGTTCGAGAACTATTTGCAGGAGGAGCTGAAGATCAAACGATCCCTGGTCACATGCCACGACAGTCGCATCCACATTTGTCTCTACTTCATTTGTCCCACGGGCCATGGCCTCAAGTCGCTGGACTTGGTGTGCATGAAGAAGCTCGATTCGAAGGTCAATATAATTCCGGTTATTGCCAAAGCGGATACCATTTCGAAGGTAGAACTGCAACGCTTTAAGGCCAAGATCATCCAGGAGCTCAACACAAACGGTGTGCACATCTATCAGTTTCCCACCGACGACGAAACCGTCGCGGAGACCAACAGCCTGATGAACTCGCACATTCCCTTCGCCGTTGTGGGCAGCACGGAGTTCATTAAGGTTGGCAACAAGTTGATTCGTGCCCGGCAGTATCCTTGGGGCACCGTTCAGGTGGAGAACGAGACACATTGCGATTTTGTGAAGCTGCGCGAGATGTTGATCCGCACGAATATGGAGGATATGCGCGAGAAGACGCATACCCGGCACTACGAACTCTATCGCCAGAAGCGTCTGGAGCAGATGGGCTTCAGCGATGTCGATAGCGATAATAAGCCCGTTTCGTTCCAGCAAACGTTCGAAGCGAAGCGTTCGAATCATCTGGCTGAGCTGCAGTCGAAGGAAGAGGAAGTGCGTCAGATGTTTGTGCAGCGCGTCAAGGAGAAGGAGGCAGAGCTCAAGGATAGCGAAAAGGATTTGCATTTGAAGTTTGAGAAGCTGAAGCGAGATCATGCCGAGGAGAAGCGCAAGCTTGAGGAATCTCGCAAGGCTCTCGAGGAGGACTACCTAGACTTCCAAAGGCGCAAACAGCAGCTGGCCACGGCCCATCATACCCTTACGTTGGGCAAGAGCAAGAAAAAGTAGAGAGAGAGATTCAGCACAATTGTAAAAGCTATAAGCAATGTGTCTTCTCGAGTATTGCGTATATCCCAAAGTATAATTATTGCTTCTTTCATCTCGTTGTACTTTCATTTATACTAATATTAAGTTTAATTCAAATATTAACACACGCACACACCAATATATATACATATATATGCATACATACATATAAGTATGATTATTTACAAGTAACGAATAAACGAACCTAGTATTTTAAACATACCATATTTTGTGTTTTTTGTCGATTGATAAAATTTTTTTATTTAAAATTCTCATTTTTCCGTTCCTGGAAACGTAGAGTGGAAACGCTTTATTTCTTGTTCAAACGAACTAGCCAGTGAGTCATATGAACGCGCTGGAACTAGCTCAGCAACTTTCTTCGTTCATTTAGTTCATTGAGTCGTTCGATCGAATTTAATTCGAGCGAGCTGGCAACTCTGACTTGCAGTTCTATAAAATAAACGAAAACGCAATAATTGTTATTGCAAAAAGGTGATAAAGCTGATTAAATAGAACCACAAGCATATCTAAAGCAATTTACAAGGTGTTCAAGCCAACATATTCATTTCAAAAGTGGCACAAGCAATTGGGGAACTTGGTGTGTGTGCGTTTATATTTTTTTGTTTTACTGTCTAGGGGAGGGGGGTGCAGGTACATTGTAGTTGTTCTGCAAAAGATACTTTTTTTTCGACTCGATAAGAAGCGTAGTTGGATATTCCAGACGCCAATTATTGCGTGTCGCTAAAATGCATAAAACTAGCACTAGTCACACAGTGCTAGCAATACTTATATACGCTACTTTGCATACAGGTAAGGACAATAATTCAGCCCACACAATCAATATTTGTTCGTGCAAATAATTTTAAACTCTTTTATAGCTAATTGTAAACAAGTTGTTATTAATGCACCAAAACATGCATTAATCGGCCAAACGGTGAATGTCACCGCCATATTATACGATGGCAGCAAAATTGCTAGCAAAGGCACCTATAGCTTCAACTGGAAGGATAATGCGGGCCACAGGCAGGTAAATAATTCATTGGAAGGCTACTCTGTTAATTGTTGGAAAGAGGCAACTCTACAAGCACCGTTATTGAAATACATATGTACATAAGTATGTAGTTGTAAAATATTCTACAAATGGTGATGTTTACTGAGTGTTCACTGTATTCGGGAATTCACAACACATTTCCATTTCCCAATCGATCAAAAGAAAGCAACGATTGCCACATAAAGTACAGCGGCACATATGTACATATGTACATATGTAATTTGAATGACTAATTAAATGTTTGTATGTATGTATGTGTGTACAAGCGTTTGCATATAACGGTCCAAAAGTGTGTTTGTGGTGTTTGTTTCGCAACGAATTTCCACATGCCCTGATAACAAAACAAACATTTATAATATTTTTTGCGTTCAATTTGAACCTGTTATTATCGGACAAACCGCAAATAATTCCCAACAATTGTGCAGTTGAAGCGTGCTTTAAAAAAAATAAATTGTACAGACATGTGTAATAGGTATTTCCAGATATCACTTCAATGGAAAATGAATGTACTCGATACCAAAAAGAATTTACAATGCAAATTTTGCAACGTTTGTTTGTCGTGTCTGGTACGTTCGCCATAAATATAGGGTATAGGGTATAGGGTACCGGGAGGGTAATATAATTTATCCATGATTTTGAATAAATATCAAAAATATAAGTTTGTCGTAAATTAATTAAATTAACTGGAGTAATTAATGAATTTTTATATTAAATTTATTTTTCTTCAAAACAATAAATCGATGAGTTGGTCAAAAAAGAGCATACAAAATCGTACTAGAACTGAAACTTTAAGGTTACACACATGCGCGACATAAATACAAAAGATAACTTATTTATATAGAATAGTTTTTTGTTGTTGTTGTGATTAAACTGCGTCATAGCTGCGCGAACCTATTCAAAACTAATACTAACTATAAATATATTTAAACTGATTATTCACAGGAAGTTACAACAAGCGAGCCGATCAGCAATTGGACCGTAACGTACTCAAATGACAAATCTCAAGTGGGACATCATCGGGTTGAGGTCGGCGTTTCGGAGAAGTACATCGTGTGGTTCCCCGTGGCAGACAGCGCTGCGGTTATAACACTATTGGATACCCTAACCGGGAGTCTCGAACTCATACAGAATAACAAAACGCGGACGCAGGACTTTGTGTCCACGCGGCTGGCCGTTAATCATAGCATCAAACTAGATCCGGCTGATTTGGTATTTTTGAAGTCAAATGATTATTATATAAATACGTATTGGTTTGAGAATTGTACATACCTGGGCATGTCGCATGCCTTCGACCATCAAGCAATATATCCCGAACCGGATCAATACTATAATGTGGAGGCGTTGGTTGTGGCATCGCCATATCCGCTGCCAGAGCCAACAACATCGACAACAACAACAACAACAACGACTACTACTACAACAACAACTACAACAACGCCGGCAACAACAACAACATCGACAACAACACCAGCAACAACAACAACTTCAACAACACCCGCCACAACAACACCAACAACAACTACAACAATGAAGCCAAAAATTGAATCTCGCCTTAAACGCGACTTGAACCAAACGATGCATGCAAATGCTCGATTACTTGGCCTAAATCTGGCTGCCGCCGTGCAGGAACAACAAAGGCAGAACAACAACAACAGCAACAAATCATCTGTGGTTGCATTGGTGAATCCTTTGGGTGTGCGACGGCCGCGACCCTTGCTGCAGGCAGCGGCGCCTTCATACAATTGCATTGATGGCAACATCGTTGCCCAAAACCCCAACAATACCTACGGCTACTTCAAGCGACGCATCGTTACCAAAAGTAAGTGCAAAATAACTTACTTGAAACTAAAAACTAATATTGTTTGTTTTTTTGTGCAGCACCAATATCTGGTTTTGGCACCAGTGGCAAAAACTGGTTGCAACATTGGGAACTGATCGATCTGCAAGTCAGCTGCAAGGGTTCGGCGCCATTTGAAGTTTGCATTCAGTATTTTGAAGGTGAGTTCAATATTCAATACGATTTCGATTTTGTGACTTAATTATTTATATTTTATTTGTCAGCTCCTTATAATGCGACTGGCAACGAGACGTGCTACAATTATGACAAATATGATAAGTGCGATTTCAATTATGCTCGCTATTTTCCCGACAGCAAGACAATACTATTTTTTATACGCAATGAAGTTTCGGCGAGCATCAATCAAGTCACAATCAACATCTACGAAGGTCAGTTGATAGAATTCCTTTAACGCAACAAATCTCATATCAAATCTTCCCTACAAACAGCCAAGCGTCAGTCGCAGCTTTCGGTTGTTGTGGTGCCAATTGCCTGCACTTTGGTTGCCGTTTGTCTGGTCATCTTTGGCGTTGCCTATTACGTGCAGAGCCGCAATCGGTAGGTCTTAACGAGCTCTCTTAGAATACAAATAATTGGCTTTACTTTTTGTAATATTTCTAGCTTTACGGTGGAAGTGGCCGACTTTAATTTTGGTGATACCCAGTCGGTGGACATGGAATATAAGACGTTCCAGCAGCGTCTTATCGACAGCATACGCGATGCGTGGCCCTGGCCCAGGTGGCGTCGCTACTCGCAGTCAAGCACGGATCTCATGGCCGAGCAGCCGTCCCCGACGGATGGCTTTGGCGGCGGCAACGTTGGCGATGTCGACAGCAATTTGCGCTATAATACGTTCAACTAGGATCGTGCGCAGTTGCATTATTGTTATCTATATATTATTATTATTTAATCGCAATTTAATTTAAATATTCTTAGTTTATAATTTTGATTTTTTCATTTAAGTCATTGTGCTATAAGCGAATATCAACTATTATCTGTTTGTCCATTTTGTCACGTTTATTCGTATTTTTTCACATAAAACGCACACTTGCTCATTGATTGCCAAAATGACATGCAATAATAATAATTAAAGCAAATGCAGTAACTTTATGAACGCAGCTGATATTCTCAAACGAAATGTTGTAAAAGACTGTCTTTGTTAAAATATAAAAAAAATTAAAAAATTAAAATTAAACAAGCAAAAGCAAAGAAGATATGGAAATTTTCATATCCCAAATTAAATTGTTTGTATTAATTGTTAGCCTTTAAATGTCGTGTTTGTAAGTGTATATATTTAACACAGGCTCGAAACTCGATGACAAAGACACAGCACATACATACACACAAAACACACACACAACCAATATATTATTATTCATTGTGATATAACTAACAGTATATTTGTATGTTTAAAACAAAAATTTGGTCAATACGAAAAAAAAAGGAAACAGCTACTAAAAGTGCATGGTTTGTGCCAACGAACCAAATGAAAATTCTTAATACTACGACAAACAATTAAATACATATATGTACATAATATTAAAATTATTGTTTATGATTTGATGGGTGGCTCAACATAATAATAACTTCAAACGTTTCTCTACGCTCTGTTAAAAAATGCGCGCAATCGGTTGCAGCCGGCGCAAGAAAGAGTCTGTTAACGCAAAGGCAGGCTGCAATTTACAGTAACATATTTAATGCACTTTCAAGTTTAAGACGCGTGGGTTTGTTTTTTGTTGCAAATAATGTTTTTAAACGAGTTTGGACAGCCATTAATATTAGACAGTCAAAAAAAGTACCATTCGTACTACGAACAAGTAAGCATTACTATCCTTTTAACGAAATAACATCAATCGAAGTGCATTTACTGCTACGCAGCACAATGGACCATTGTTGTTAACATCGGCGGCGTTCAAGGAACATGTTGTACCGACAAACTTCTGTGGAAACATTTTCGGCTCCGCTGAGGATGTTGATCGTTTCAAGCTCGAGCAGAGAATGAATTATGACGGTGATTTGTATTATGGTGTCATAAAACCTAATGAGCCAACTGAATTCGAAATTGAAGAGGACAGTTTTTTGGTTATGTTAATACCTGTGGGAAAGGAGAATGGCAAAATATGGAATATATGTTATCTTGAAAGTGAGTTGCGGTAATAAATTGGTAAACATAGGATTGTAACGCTATTATTTAACCTTTCAGGTGACTGCGCCCGATTTTTGATAGTCGACCACTTGACGGGACATTTGGATTTTATATGCAAAGCTGACGCATTATTTCATGAAGCCCTCAGCCATGGAATCGATGTTATTTTTATCGATGATCTTTGTTACGAATCGACGGATGAAAGTGCGCTCGAACAGCAAGGGCGCATTTATGCTCTAGTTCAGCTCATAAGGTCAAAGTTTGTGTATGGCGTGAGAAAGAATCAATTGCCAAAGAGTTTGCTGGATTGTTGTGTGCAAAAATATCCCAATTAAATACAAGTAGAGTATAAATTTTAATATACAAGAAATTCCCATTACTAAAAAATGTAACTAATTTTAAATGCTGGTTTATCCCTTGGTCGCCTTGGCCTTGCTTTTCACTTTCTTCACACGCTTAAGGCCATCCATTTTGCTCTTCATGAACTGGCAGTACATCGCCATCATAGTGGGCACATTCTCCTGGCTAACAACTGTGGAAATCTGGAGAAAAAAAATTTAAATAAAATTACTCGAGTCTGTTATCGATAGAGTTTAGTTTGTGACGTCAACACGAGATCACAAAATTGTCTTTTGTCAACAATAACTGGAGCTTCGTTTCAATTAATAAACATGCAGAAATGATTGTCAACTAAATAAATATAATATAAATATATATTGCACTCGTTTTGTTACCTTCTTGGATTTGCATTTAGCTCGCATCAAGCACATGTTTGTTTTTGGCTTTGGCAGCGGCTTCCTGCCCGCTCGTGGTACAGGTTTATCATTTCCATCGTCTATTCGCAATGCAAATAAAAACACATTATTTTTCTATTAGAGATTTTGCACACAAAAACTCTTGCTACTTACAGCGCTTGAATGTTATCGTGAAGGAGCCATCCTTTTTCGCCTCGTTGGCAATTTTTTCCAGCCGCAGTATAAACTGTGAATAAATGCAGGTTAATTGAGAAATTCACGATATTTGTTATTTATTTACATTAGAATTGTCCAGCAAAACCATTTCGTGGCAGATAGTCGATCCAGGCCGTAAAGTGACACTTGAGCGTTATGACTTTATTTAGTACATTTTCAAAACAAATGTCACTGTTAAGTTAACAGCATTAAACACGAAACAGAAAGTGTAAAAGGGCAGCCCAAACTTTTTTGGTATTAAGTTGGCAGGGCTGGCATTCGGTCTTGCTTCGCCAAAAAAAAATTGTACAATAAAAATCGTAAAAATCGACGAAAACTTACAAGTGCCAGTCAAACAACGCGACTGTTGCACGCCCAAGACACACGAGAAAGGCTAGCCACGAACAACAACTGTCCGCCACAACGAGCAATCCAGATTGCGAAGCACGCCTCGCTTTTCCTTTTTTTTTTGTTGGTGCTGCTAGCAGAACGACGATCGAACGACTGACTCTGTCGACCGCCAAAGGAAGCGCGCCGCCTGTCCAACGCCCCCGCAGTAGGCGAAACGACAATAACAAATAAATTCCCATAGCCGTAACATTAAACAAAAGTCAAAAATAAAACAAACTAGCAAAATGGTAAGCATGAGTCCAAATTAGCAGCCGGCCTCTACTGCTGCGGCGGCACAGGACGAGCTGAAGACGCTGCGGGTCAACTGCGCGTTCACAAACACACACACGCACGCACACACACACACACGTGTGAACGGTGAATAAGCATAAAAGTGTTGCTGCTTGCGTTGTTGTTGTTGGTGTTTGTTGCAATCTGAACTTTGACCAAAAGTTTTGTTAACTTTCTGAAATTTTGCAGGACGTGTTCCTCATGATCAGAAGGCAAAAGACAACCATCTTTACGGATGCTAAGGAAAACACATCAGTTGTTGAACTGAAACGCATGATCGAAGGTGAGCATGTACAGTGCTGGCCAACCAACTAGGGCCACTCGTAAAAAGTCGAGTCGTACCTATTTAAGTGGCCATCACTGTATGTATGTTGATTATGTTATGTTATTCCTATTTATAGAGCATACAGTAATTACATATTATTTTATATATAACAATTTGCAGGCATTTTAAAAGTGCCACCAATCGATCAGCGATTATACAATCAGGATAACGATGTCATGGAGGACGAACAAACGTTGCAGGACTATGGCGTAACGGTATCAACGGCAAAGGCGCAAGCACCGGCACAATTGGGCCTAACATGCAGGTGAGACCCAAACCATTAACATAAACATTAATTTCCCCATTGCTGTTATGAAAGCCGCCCTTTGAGTCACACTGATAAGGCGCCTATATTAGTTCCAACAACAACCCAAAGACCAAAGATAAGATTTTGTTAATTAGAACTTTTATATTTTTAATACTTTTTAAATGTTTATATTATATTAAACAATCAATTTATAAAGGGTTTTGTTCATTCTAACATTGAAAAGTTAACAGTTTAAGCATTAACAGTGGAACATCCATGTAACGAATATTCGTAGAACAAAGTTTTCCATAAAAGGAATGTATTTCAATCAACTATTAGTTCTGTGTTATGAATTTTGACTAAAAATATTTTGTTTTTTTGCATTTATTATTATTTAGTTTAGCGAGGAAGCACTGTAATGACTTGACAATTTGTATTAGTGCATTTAATTAATTTTATTTTGTTTTTTCAGGAACGAACTGGGCGATTTTGATACGCTTGATATAACACCATATTCGGCACCGCCCGACTTACCGGAAGTGATGAAGAACCAAGAGGCCTCCAACGGACAGGAGCAGGTCGCATAAAAGTTAAACTAAAAACATCAACAACAACAAAAAACAAAGCGAACAACAACAACAACTACAATGAGACATGTTAAAAAGGAAAAATGTTGAAGAGTCAGTCGAAAGTTTTTTGTTTTTTGCCACCATCGCTCGCTTGTCTCCTCTTCGCTCCCCCCTCTGATTCTGATGCAATACAACAACAACAACAACTTGTACTTCTGCCTGGTCAACAACAACTAAAAGCATAACAAACAATAGCTAAATAATTATGCATTTTATAGCAAGGAACAATTTAATTATTATACATAATTAATTAATTCAGCAAAATTATATAATTTCAAAAATGGGAAATCCAAACGAAATTTAACTTAAAACAATTTTATTTAGATTTTATTTTGCAATTTTTACGATTTTTTTTTAAAGCAAAAAGTTTTAAAGAAAAAAATTATGAAAAAAACGAAATTATGGAAAAAAGTCACACTAAAAAATTTAAATAGCTTAAAAAAAAAACAACAACAAAATAATGGCAATTGAGCATAACGGTGAATATTTAAAATATTGGGATTTAAATTTATTTTTAATTTATAATCAAATTATGATTATTATTATTATTATTGTAATAATAAGATTTAATTATTATTAAAAAGGAAAACCGAAAAAACCCCCACTCCCCCCTAATCACTATCATCCATGCCGGAACCGGCGGCTGCTGTGACCGCCGCAACTTCGGCGTCGTTGGCATCCGTGCCGTCCTCGCCGGCCTCGTCCTCCTCGGCGCTGTCGATGTACGAGGCATTGCTGCTCTGCTGCAGCTCCAGATGCTCCAGATACTCCTGCAGCCGGTCCTGAAAGAAGTTCACATAGGTCTCCTTCTGCTGTGCCGTCGCCGGAAAATAATGCCCGCCATTATGCTCCAACACCTCGACGTGCTTGAAGTGTGCCGCCAGCGATTCGCTCATATCCTTGGGTATAATCTCGTCCGTCAGCCCGTAGACGTGCAGCGTCGGAATGTTTATGCGCTCCTCGTAGGCGCTCATGTGCACCAGGCTGCCGGAAATGAACCCAGAGCTGAGCACAGCGAATTCGGGTCGAATCGAGGTCACTGCAAAAGGTTAAAGATTTGAGTTAAACGGGGGGAAGTACTTCAAGAATTCCGAGCTTACACTTCTTTTTGGCTAGTCCACAAATTAGGCCCACAAAGCAGGCGCCCTGGGAGAACCCGAGTAATCCCTGGAAGGGGCCCTGCGTTTTCCAGGCGTCTTCGACGAGGCGCAAGCTCTGCTGGAAACCATGGGCGGGTCCACAACGATTGGTGCCCTTGAAGGTGCCATCATCCTTGTTGGCCCACCAGCTGCGTTGCTGCTCCACCGGCTCCCCACCGCCTTCGAGCGGGGCGGCAACGTGCGGCGCCGAGATGAACACAAAATCGGCATATTTCCCAGCGAATTTGCGAAATGAGCCCAGTTTGTTCTTAAACGAATCCGCTGCAATTCAAAAGTTGTTAATAAAAGTTGGAAAAGGTTCGATCTGAGATAAAACCCAACCATCTTGTCGATATCCGTGCAGGCAAAGGACGCGAACCTTTTCTGTTATCTCCACTTTGGCGGCGGTGGATGAGGTGGAGGCAGTGCCGCCGCTGGCGCGCTTTGAGCTGGACGTTTCTGTTTCGTTGTTCGTCATAATTGCTATTATTTCTACCTCAAACAAATTTGCGCCACAAGACGAAAACAAACTTTTATATTTTTAAGGTTTATTTATGCCGGTCGGTAAATGCCGAACAGCTGATTTATCGAAATGCTAGTGATATGCGCATCATAAACGGCGAACGGCGCAAGACTAACAGAGCAGTCCCCTGTAAACTCAAAGACTATTCATAACAGTAAGTTGTCTCTGTGTAAACTAACACTAACAGAATCGAGAAGTCCCCTGGAATTTCCAACCGCTGCTCCGTTGAACTGAACAAGTTCCATTACAAAATTGGCGATAAATTTGAATTTCTTTGCTGGTATTATAAATTACTTAGTATGACTTATTCAAGCTTTAATTTTAGCTTAGAATATTTAGTTAATTAGTCAAATCAAAAACACAATAACATTTTCAAGTATTTTCAAGCTCGCGCCAAACCTCAGTCAGTAATTGTTTTTTCATTCGCACTTGATGAGGGAAATTAAGTATAAGCATCATCTATGGAGTTTTAATGGTTTTTGGCGCTATCTGTGTACATCGAGTGTAACTTCAAAGTTATTCAGCAAAACTGTTAAGCTAAAAAAGTAGGGAAATGTTTTTGAGATGTGTTATACATAAATGTTTCTGCTAAGGAAATAGCAAAGACGCGCACCCTTGAATTAGCTATAAGAATTCATACAAAAATTGAAATTTGCTTTGATTTTAATTATTTATTTGTTAAACAAATTTTGTTTTGTGCTAGAAAAAAATATTAATATGAAAAATTAACTTTAATATTACATAGTTGCTGCCCAATCGAAATTTGTGTAATTTGTAATTTATTATTGCTTGTTGCATGCACCCTTGACTGTTTTTGCAACAACATTAATTACTTTGGTTGTCTGGCGGGGGGAAATCTCGAAAGCAAACAAAGTTGGATTCAGCCATCAAATGGCAAGTTAGATTCCCGCATAAACGCTGTGAACTGATTGATGTTCATTTTGTTTGTTTTCGTTTTTGTTTTTCAGCTGGCCATTTAGACTTTTAAGCACGTTGCATGCTACAACGGCTAACGGTAAACAGTTAACAGTTAAAAAGCACATTTCAACATTCAACTCTGCCACATAATGCCCAAATGCCTAAACTCTAGGCGTCAAATTGAATGGGGCACAAATTTTTGTCAAATTTTCGCTTTTACATCAGTGTTGGCATTTTAGCTTGAAAAAGCCAAGTTGTAAAAAATTAAAATCGAAATAAATATATATGAAATCAAAAATTAAAATTTATTTTATTATTTACATTTTTCGCAATTCAATCATCTGGCAGCACTGCCATGTTATGCATGCCTGTGTGTGTGTGTATTCTACCTATTGCTCTCTCTCTTTCTCTCTCTCTCACGTTTGACATATCGTAATATTAATTTGCTGATTTATTAGCGTCAACCCCTCGGCAGGCGGCGGCGGCGATAGATTTCATTACAATTTGAATAAATGCGTGCGAATATCACATTTCATTAATTTTGTTTTGTTGTTATTGTTTTATTGGACTTAAATGTCCTTTGATGTGGAGGCCGTAAATCGGGAGGCCCAGCCATTTTGGCCAGTTTTGGCATTTCGTTAAAATGCAAATTGTAAATATTTATGTGGTGTTCGGCTTTTGTTACATTTTGTGTGTGTGTTTAATCTCAAAATGTGCTTAAATGCAATCAAATAAATACAAAAATGTATTTCCGGTTGCAGCAACAGCAACAACAACAACAACTCATTACAAATGCAAACGCATTGAGAAGCGCACAAAAGTATGCAACACAAAAACACAAAAAGTTCAACCAAAACCCACACACACACACACAGACGTTCGCATGCATATTTAAATACAGTAAAGTAATTAAAACTGGGTAAATTACTTATACCAAGAGTGTTTTGTTTTGATAAAGAAAATATTGAAAAAACAAACAAATAAAAATTTATTTTTCTTACTCAAGTTGCGACGTTGTCAATGTTTACTTTAACGATTGTGCACTGTACTTACAAATTGAGTAACCGCAAAAAACACAACTTTGTACAACACAAACACCAATACACAGACACACACATACTGTTACAGACTTGCAGTCGATAGAAGAGCGTTGAATATTTTATGCTGCCTGCTATTTTACGCTTGTAAATCACAAACAAAACCACAGACAGAACCGCTCAGAAGGAAGACAGAGAGAGAGGGAGATAGTGTCGAGAGAATCGAAGAGAGAGAGAAAGTTGAAGAGCCTTTTAAATGCGGATAAACCAAAAAGTTGGCAAAAGCATTCCATGCAGCTTAGGAGATAAAGAGGAAGAGGTCCTGAACCAAAAAACATCAAAAACTAAATTTCCATATATATATACATTTATAGTAAATATGTACATCTATCTGTCTGTCTTCTTGGTCCTCGCATATTTAATATGTAAATCAAATTAAAAATGCCTTGACATAAATTCAGTTATTGGGGCTGCTGCTCCAAAAGGATGCCAAAGGAAATGTTTGTCATTTGGCATAAATAACTTTAGTTTGGCGTTAAATAAATTAATAAACATAAATCACATTAATTGCATTGCAATCATTGCCCCACAAGGGCTTAAAATGTTTCAGGTGTTGATGGGTTGAACGTGCCACAAAATGATGTTGCTATGTGCAACATTTAAATTGTTGTAAGCTTTTAACCATGTATTTGTTTGATTTATAATTATTATTTGCATTATTAATCCAAATGTATGGCATTTTCATGGCATCCTCTGTGGTTTGATTTTGTGGCTTTGGCATTGAGATTATTAATTCAAATTTAATATCTCTCCGCTTGCGACTCAAGCAGCACTTTAAACATTCGCAAACAGATTAATTCTCATTGTGGTTAACTGCATTATTAACTAGGCGAAATAAAATTATGGCTTACTGCATTATTAACTGCTTTTTAAGCTAATTAAAACTAAGCAGATAAATTATGACTAAATGATTTTCGTTTAAATAAATGTTCTGCCCGCGCTACTTTTACCAATTCAAGTGAAGTTGGCTGCGCATCGATCCTATCGCTTTCGCTTACATCTACCATCTACTCAATAGTCAGATCAACACACAGCCACACTTATCGGTAGTGTATCGACCGACCCCGCACCACTATCAGCCTACTACAATAATGAAATTATAAATTCTTTGCGTAGATTACAATTCTCTTTAACATAAACAAACACATTGAGTCGACTCGTGCGTTTTGTATAAATAAATGAAAAAATGTAAAGCAATCGCTTAATTCACAATAGACACAACATAGGGAAACTTGTTGGATCAAGCATCTCAAACTAGTTCAAGCTGTGTTTGCTTAACCTTGGCCAACAGCATAACACGTAACACCTTGTATACGCACTTAACCCATTCGCCCAGTACAAATGGCCCAAACAATTTGCAGCTGCTTTTTTTGCTTTGGTTTGGTTGGGTTTGTGCTTGTCACTTTGAATGCTTTACGCTCGATTGAGTATTTATTTGATTTCTCATTTGTGTCGCACAGCTAACTTTCTACTTCCTACTTGCGACGTCTTATTTTTTCACCCCCCCAACACTCACCCTATCTTGTTGCCCGTTTCCTTTTGGCTACTTGGAGCAAAATGTGGCTGTCTGCGCTGGGCTCCCTGCCATTGTAGTTAGTCGAGTTCTGTGGCCAGCCAGTTAGCCACAGTTGATTGGTTAGTCCAGACTATTGGATTTCTTGCTTTTGGTTGTTGTTGTTTTTCGTTCTCCCTCTCTCACTGTCGTAAGTTTCAATGACTGTTTTTGGTTTTGTCCCATCCTAATTTCTAAGTAATGAGACAGCAAAAGTTAATGGAACTTCTTCTTGCTGTTCAGCAGCAGCCAGCAAATTATCTTAAAGACACGCAACACTGTCGCAGTTTATTTTAGTTTTTCGTACATCCCAAATTGGATTTGGAAAAAAGATTTGAAACTGGAGAGGAAGGATAACATCTTCATAAAATGTTAATCAGCATCAATAGAAATCTTGAGAGCCATCGAATAAAAGCTTTATTCAATTTCGATAAATATCGATAAGCGTGTTATTGAGTACCTACGCACCTACAAAGATTTTAGCGTGATTGGTTAAGAAATAATGTTAAGTTTGGGCGAGAACCGAATGTTTTGTATATATTCGATTCCCAGTTAATTTAGTACACCTCGATGAGATTTATCGATAGTTTAAGGTACTTGGGTTAGAGGCTATTTTTCCTGGTCGAGTACTTTCACCCAGCTCCAACTTTAGTTCAACTCTTTTGGCGTATTTATTTTCTTTAAGAAATATTTAGTCAGTTAAGGCCATTTGTTGCCGCGTTGTTCGTGTGTGTGTGTGTGTGTGTGCACCGCCGCCGCATCACACACACACACTGCCACACAACACTTTGGTGAATGGCTTGCAGTTGATATAGTGGGTAATATTGCGCATACGCCGCGTGTACATAAAACACTTCTGAACGCTACGTGCACACTTCGAAAGCATCGAAAGCATTGAACGTATGAATGAACGAATGCACTGCTGTGCGTATCAGCAATATATTGTTTATTTGTGCCACGTGGATATACTCTCCATTGAAACAATCAAACCATAATTGTCTTCAGTTATCAAAAGTGTGGACAGCTCTTGGCAACTTTCTTGTTTAGCCCCAAAGCAAAATGGATTGCAATTATTGTTTATTTGTTTGTTTGTGTTTTTTGCCAACGGCCAATGGCAATTTTGCAGCATGGCTAAACTAAAACTAAAGTTGAAGCATTCAAAAGCGGCATAATTCTTATCTGTTGAGCTGTTTTGATTACTTGAAATTGAAACTGTTAAAGCTGGCGATTAAGCTTTATTAGCGATTAAATGCTTAACATTTAAAAGTTGATGACAGCATTCCTGAGGCTATTTATTGAGCAATTTTACTAGTCGTAAAACTATGCATAATAATTAAGTAAAAGTGGCATTTTATTCTAAAAATGATCACCTTAAACCTTTGTCTAAGAACTTGTAATTTATATAAATTCTTAACAGATTATTTTATCAACTTTCTTAGAAAAATCGATCTCCTTTCGTAGGATTATCTAAGCTTTATTAATCTCTAACTAAAAGTTACCCCAAATGACGCTTCATTAAATCTTCTCTCTCTGATTTAACCTATGGATTTCTGTTAGTTTTCTTTTGGGCTTACCTTTTTGGGTATAGCCCAAAATTAACTGGGCACAAAAGACGGCATCGCCAACAGGTCGTAATGCGAATAATAAACTCGCTCAGTAAGTTGGCTCCGGCTAAGGAACAGGTTGATAGCCACCACAGTTTGTAGGCCCTGTAAGTTGTGCCGTTTGCAGTAGTTGTTGTTGCTGTTGTCTTAGACAGTTTGAGTTGAGCGCCAAAAGGGATTGCACTTTTGTACCGGCAATTCTGCTGCCTGACTTGGCGCACAGCTCGGTGAAAAACGGGCAAAAGGCAGCGATGGATGGAAACCACAGCGAATAAGCAATGAGCCTTGTTTGGCTCCAGATAGTCAGTTGCACGCACAGACAGAGAGGGAGAAGGTGAGAGTGAGATGAAAGCCCAAAGGAAGCAAGGCAATATTAAAGCAAGAACATTGGCAGCAAAGCGCATTTTACTACGGGGCGTACAACAGGCAATTAAGTGTTGGGGTTGTTCCTTTCTGTTGTTGTTGTTGTTCCAAGTGCTGCAACAACCGGCAATCATTGCAGTTAGCTGCCTGAATTAAGTAAGCTAAACAGCAACAACTGTATAAATGGTTTGTTAAAAATGTTGCAACAATTAAACAAAAAAAAATACAATGGGGGAAAAAACACTTCTACGCTTTAATCCATTTAGCATTGCCAATTGCTGGCTAGAAAAAAGAAAACCAGAAAAGAGAATACTCAACAATTACTACTACCAACAGTTAGCTCTGCCTTTGGGCCAGCTTTTGTGAATTTTTATGTTGTTTTTTGGTTTTGGTTCGTTTAAAATAACAAATTTTTCATGCAATCAATTAAAATGCCAGTATTTTAATTTGTTGCAATTATGGCGAGCTTTGTGTTGTAAAATAAATATATTTATTCTGCATACAAAAGTAATTATATTATTTTTTTTTTTTGTTTAATAATCAAAGTTTTTTCTCGTTGCATTTTGAGAATTCAATTTTGATGCCTGATTAAGCCGAAAAAAAATAAAGCCTGTCAATTGCAGAAATTACCGCAAATTAAAGTTATTTTTGTATTTTATGTAACCAACTGAATAAGTTGTCCCAAAGGATCCCAAATGCAGTCAGCTGTAATTTTGCTGCAGCATAAACAATTGGTTTTTCTCATTTCTCTCTCTCCGACAACAACTGACAACAACTCAGTTGCACAATAAATCTCAGTATTTGCTTGCTTTAATTAGTTCTTACAAAATGCCGTATGAATATATTTGATATATTTGTGGAAAGCACAGAATTTGTCTTCTATCTTCTGTCTTTGCTGAAAATTTGCTGCAGCTGCAATTTTTGACATTTGTTCTTGGAATTGTTGTAAATGAAATACGCCTACAAATGTGACTTTTATAGTAATTATTTTGCATATTTTGTGTCTACAAGTATTTCATATTTTTGTGTTTCTTTTCTATTCAGAGACAAAAATGTTTTAATCAAGAATAATTATATTTTTTTTTTGAATTTGCTTTAATTTAACTGGATTTCAATTTAATTAATTTAAAATTTGGGATTGTCTTTTTTTCTTACTATTTTGTCATTTTCATTGTTTTATTATTTTTTTTAACTTTCTGACACCTCAAAATTATTCTTAATTTCCACACTTTATCATATTTTTCATCTTTTAAATCACCATAAAATATGAAATGTGATTTATTTAACTTTAAACTCAACTTTTCCTTACTCAAAGTCCATTTGAAATTGATTGACTTAAAGCCCTTAAGCTGTATTTGCCACACAATAAACACATACTTAACAAATTTTGTAACTTTTTTTTTCTTTGTTTGCCTAAAGCTTTTATTATGCCTTTGTCTTAACTTGTTTGGCTTGTCTGTGTGTCGGGGAAGCCTATAAAACTTATTGTGGTACGTTTGTTTGCCTATGGTATACTTAGTTTCAACCACGCCCACCCCGCCCCTCAACTAAAGTATACCCCTCTATTAAATGCCATCATTTTAGTTTTAGTGCAAAATTTATTAGCTGGCTTGGCAGCTGGCAATTTTGCAGCCAGTCATAATTCATTGATGAAATTATTAGGGAAATTTCAGTTTTACCCAACACACACACACACACACAAAGTTTGACCAGCAAAGTTGGTCAATTGCCAATGAGACTGATACGGAAGTGCTTTTCATTTAGTTCACAAAAGAGTTTTTCCCCAAACAGCTCCAGGCACTAAGCTAACTAATATCCATGCTCTTTGAGCAACACTCTCGAAACATAATCTGGCAAATAGTCAGCAAAAGTTTTTAGTTTTTTTTTTCTTTTTTTGTCCTGAGGCGACAACTTCAACTCGACTCGACAGCTTTTTGGAAGTGTTGTCAAATCATATATGCAACATTTGAATAACTAAAACAAATACTATATAAAAGTTGTTGCTGTTGTTTTTGTTGGGGTTTTTGTGATGAGTTTGTTGAGTCCATTATTATGATTATTATGATTCAAGACAATGTGTAAATATCTCATAAAATTCTCTCTTCGCTCTCTCTCAGTCTCAGCAACTATTTCATAAATAATTCGCGACAAATTGCACAATAACAAAGCGCGTCCAAGCGCAGCTGGCTTTTTAGTGCTAAAAGTTGAGCAATGCCTTTTCTTTATTCTCATTTTATTGCAGCGCGTAACTCAAAAGCAAAGCAACAGCAACAACAAAGCCAAATATAGTTGTGCTAAATTATATAGTATATGAATATATATTCCATTCGTTCTTTCGTTGCAGCATGCAAAAGTGTAGCTAAAAGCTACTTCAGCGGCACAACAACAAAAATGCTGCCGCTGCTGCAACAAAAAGCTAGCAAAAAAAAACCTGTTTGGCATAAGGAATGATTTTTTCTGTGTTAAGTGGACTTATTATATATCCCTATAACTTAATGCTACAGTTAAACAAATGATTTCATTTTTGAATTTTAGAGTTTTTTTTTAGCCTAATAAAAATGACATAAAATAATATTAATCAAATACATTTGTAGAAAATTATTTGGAAGAAAAAAGTATTCGAAATTGATAAAAAATAGTTAAATTAACTTTAAGTGTATTTATGCTTTAACAATTTAGCTACTTATACGAATGCAAGCCTCTCAAATTGGCATTACAACTGACAACTTACGCAATGCATTATCTATTTAAGCCAATTCAAACGACATACTAAAAATAACACACACACACACAGACACACTCAACAAAAGTATTGTCTGCCATTTATGGAACACACCCATACACACACCCGCACACACTATACAAAAGGCGCACAATAGCTTTAGAATGTCTCTTTTGTTCGGGCAGAGAGAAAACTCTGTTGGGTGCCACAACAATGCCAAAAAGTTTTCTCTTGTTGTTGTTGTTGGACTTAGCCAAGTTTTACCTACAATTTTTCTGCGTGCCAGTGCTGCAAGTGCTGCATTTTAAGTGGGTTAAGTGATTTTCAGCTCAATTAACATTGCAAGAGCAAAAGCAAAAGCAAACAACAACAACTCAATAGAGCCTGCATCCTGCCGTATCCTTAGCATACTCTCTCGACAGCCAATGGGGCGTATACGCACTTACCGCAATACACACAACAACAGCAGCAACAAATTGATGCTCATGTATTGGTCACATTAACACATTGTGGCCCCAAAAGCTGTCAACCCAACAGCTCATCTTGTGGCTGCTGTCTCCGCCTCAAGCTACTAAGGGTCACTACAGACAGAGAGGGGCAGTGGGAAATAGAGACATTTTTAGTATGTTGTCATTGTTAAGTTAAGTTCGTATGTAGAAAGTTGTGAGTGAAATTGTTACTGCTTTAAGCTTACGTGACATAATTATGCATTTGACTATAACAACGACAACAACAACATCATCAAAAGGGGGGCGACGGCAGGTCAGAATTGTTAGCTGGCATATGGCCATTGCTGTTGCTGCTGCTGTGCGTGTGTGCGAGTCTGTTATTTACACATTTGCTATGAATTGCATGCGCCACGCCAAAACGTGCCGACTGACAGCCAAACGGACAAACTGGCCAAACAAACAGTTTGCTGAGCAAATGAACACGCATCAACAGCATCAACATCAACAGCAACAGCAGCAACTAGCAGCAAGAAACAACAGCAGCAACTAGGTTTCAGTGTTGATCAACTTTTGCAAAATTTGCTAGTTTTAATAGGGGAAGAAAAGGCTAACTTTTCAGAAATGAAACTTATTACAATGGTTTCAGCTTTGTTTAAGGAAAACCCAAAAAAAGTGGAAAACGGAAAAGTTTGTCTTGTTTAAATTTAATTGAATAAATAAAATTTTCTACTTTCCTAACTTTATTATTATATTTATTTGGGTATTTTTAAGAAATTTATTTATGGCTAAAAATATTATTATTCAAAATCAAAAATTTGTGTTCAATTTAATATTTATCTCTCTTGTCTTAATTAAACGGTTTCAAAGAAATATTTATAAAAGCCAATCCAATATATATAAAGTCTTTGGGTTCACAGTGCTGCCCAGCAAGAGAATTGGCAGCACTGGCTGCGGCTCCATGCACCCAGCTCAGGGTATTTACATGAGTGTGTGCTTTATGTATGTGTGCTATACCCTTATATATACACTCTCACATAGACACACACACTCTTGCAGAACATATAAGCAGCTATTTGCAAGCCGGAAGACGCTTAATGAGCATACACACACACACACACATGGAGTGAAAACAAGAACAAGTCGTTGTGAAAGGAGTCGACGTCGTCTCATGACTTCATGTCTTTGTGTGGCTCATAAAACAGATTTTTATTTGGCTAAAATTAACCAAGAGAAGAGAGACACATTACGACGAACTCTACATTTTTGACGTTTTGAACATTTTGGCTTAGAGCCATTTAATGCTGACTGCATGCTTACGGGGTCGAAAGGTATAAGGCACAACACACACACACACACACATACACTGCGACATATGCATTGTGTTGACTGTTTGGTGATTTTGGCCCAGATCTTCGGCTGACTCCGCAAAGCATTTTGATTAACGACATTCCGCACTAATGTCAAAAGTCATTCAATCAGCTCTGACTTGCTGTAAACAAGCACACACACACACACAACCACACACTGACATACATATTAGTATCTTAATATTGATTTCTAGCCACGTTTCATTCATGATTTCGTTGCCTTCTCCCCGCACTGACAGCCAACGATGGATCATTGGCACGTGATTGAATTGAATTCAATTTGATGAAATACTCCCAACAATATGTCCCTCTTCATTTTCCAGCCACACACACACACACACACACAACCACACACACATTTCCCGCCTGTCAACGTTTTCAACAAGAATATTGAAAACAAATTTAAACAATAATTATTTTTATAGCCAAAAAGTGCTTGACGAGCGAATGACCTGGCAAATTTAGATTAATATTAATCTTAGAGTTAAAGAATTTTAAATAATGATTATTTGATGATTGATGTGTAAAATAAAGCATTGCAATATAATAATCTCACAATTAAGTTCTTTAGACCTATATCACCTCTACATGATCGATAATAATTGGCTCTTCGATAACTGTGATGGGCAGGCTGAATGGCGTTGCCATATCCATTCACACATATTTATTTATATTTCATATTCGAACCTTAGAACAAATTTCTTAGAAATTTTTTTAAACATGCTTTTAAGTCAACAGAAAATAAACCTCCTTCGCTTTGATTATTTTTCCATCCAAATAAATTTCTTCTAGTTTTGAAGTTTGTTGAAGTCTTAAATGCAGCTTTGCTTGGATTAAATAAGTGTATCGAATTTTTTATAGCCATTTTGAAACCACTTTTTTCTGTCTTCATTTTAACGTGACAATCACTATAAAATAAACTTTATTGGTTGCTGCTCTTGAGCTTGACTGAAAGGAAAATCAAAACCCAAACATATTGAAATTCAGCTAAAATGAAACTTTTGGGGTAGCTTTTAATTAACAATTTGATAAAGCTCTGACAGATGGGGCATTAGAATATGCCAAATGACAGACTAAATGATGCCTAATCCTTATCACGATTTGCAGGCATATTGTCATGTCACGAGAAGCTAAACTAGCCTTAATCCAAATGCATTAAAATAGCTGCTGATCCATCCACTAATTAGTTGGCCTCTTGTTCTTGGTTCTTGCCGTTGCACATTTGTCAAAATCAACTCCAAATGTGGGGGAGGCACAACTACCATTACCACTGGAGTGTTGCCACAGTAGCCACACACACACAAACACACACACACAATAGCACTCAGTGTGTGCCTTGAAATGCATCATGTGTTTTCTGTTTGTCGAATGCAAATCAATTAAATTTTGTCATCACTGCTGCTGGGAAACCAAAAGTTGACAGCAGCCAAACGCAAAATCCGCTTAAAGATTTTAACAATTGATTTTTGTTAGTGTTGTTGTTGTTGTTGTAATACCCTATGCAAACAGCATTTAGTTGTGCAAGTTTATGTATTGAAAGGAATACTTTGTCATGAAAAGTGAAGTAGTTTCAGATATGTCAGGCAGAATATAACTCAACTTAAGATTGCTTAGCTACAAAACGAAATCTTCTTGCATGGAAATTTGTCTTCTTAGGGAAGAGCCTTATGCGAGGGCAACATATATATAATCCCAGGCTATCATCTAGTCAAGCCAACTTGACTCCATCGGGAGCACTTATTGTTGGTATTGTTGTTGTTGCACAAACAGCAAACAACAAACAAACAGACAAATGGATATTATCATTTTATCTGTTCATTTGCCATTGTTGTTGCTATTGTAAACATGGCGCAAAGCTTTTAGTCTGTTTGCATTAAAGCGGAGGCAAAAACGATGACACACAGAGAGTCGAGAGAGTAGAGAATGTGGCTAGAAGCCATCTGGCAAAGAGCAAATAAAAGCAGCTGCTGCTGCCGCTGTTGTTGCTCCTCTTAAAAGTTGCTTCAATTAAGTAGCACTTTAAGTCGATCCAATGTGGCGATGGCGTTGGTGGCGTATACGTAATATGCTTAAAACATTCAAGCAAAAATTAAAATCAATTGCTATTTCAGGTATTTCCATGTGTCTGTGTGTGTGTGTGTGTCGATGTGAAAGCTGTTTACGTTTTTGGCATTGTTGCGGTTGCTGTAAAAATATGCAATTCTTAATTGAAAATGGATTTCATTGTTGTTTTTGTTCTTGTTGCTTTTGTTGCAGGTTGGCGATTCTCAAGTGCAAATTGGTTCATTTTGTATGCAATTTGTGGGTGCGGTTCGATGCGGTTCGGTTCGATTCGATTTGGTTCGTTACGTTTACGGTCACGTTTATGTTTACCATTTACGGCTTGCTTTGGCGTCCTTTGGACCTTTTGCGAGCATTTAAAATCGCAGCATAAATGATTTCATTTCATTTAAACAATTGGGCAACAACCCTTCACCCCGAAAATCCATTGGCCAGCTAATTTACAGATAGAGAAAACAGCAGTATTTGAATGAATGGATGAAGTTGAACAAGAGCGAAAAGACTAAAATTTAAAGAGGAATCAAAATAAATGAGATCTAAGGTCCAAGGGCGTAATCAGTGGCCTGCTCCCCATACCTACCAGTCTGGGGAAGCCCTTGGAAAAGTCTTTATTATTTTTAAGTCGCATTTTAAGTTTAAGTTTCTAACAACATTTTCTGGCTTTTGCTTATACCCTCATCCCTTTTTTCTCACTGTGTGTTTTCGGTCTGCAACTGAGCCGATTTGATGTAACAATAGCCGGATTGTATATATTAGGCCGTGCATCCTTGTTTAATGCACGTAAACATTGAGCACCATGTCCGGCATTTGTCGGGCTTACTGTTACGTCTACTATCTGTATTATTATTACTATTATTATTATTGGCTGTCAAGGCAACAACAAATGCCCATTAAACTTGCAGGATTCGCAGAGTTGAAATTATCTCGATGTGCAGCAAGCGTTTGATGTACCGCAACCAATGCTAATTGTGCGCCCCCAAAGTGAATCGATTTGTGGCATTAACACGAGGCACGCCTCCTGACTTTACTGTGGCTGCTTTTCTGAATGTGCAACGTTTCGAAGTGCGGCACAAACTATTTGGTTGGGAGCCACCAGGTTTCGGCTGTCCCCAATTAACCCATGCAAAATACAAAATTGAAATAAAAATTTAACTTTTTTAGACTTTATCAAAACTACTTCGAGCAAGCGAGTTTTTAGGTTTAGTTTAGGTACAACAAAGAATAGATCCCTAGAATGCAAAATATCTGTAGATGGTCTAGAAATTTTAAGCCCTTAAAATTCTAAAGGTACTTTTTTGAACCTTGGAGCCTCACAAAATGAAGCGAATAACAAATATTCATAAATATTTTGTTCAGCATAAGTGACAGATAGAAAAATCTAATGGATTTAGCAAACACTGGAAGCTAAATTAAACAAAACTGAAACTTCTTTACAAGTTCCTGTCACATTTCATAACTAAACCTAAAGCACCACCCTCTTCTATACCAACTCCCTACTTAACTTATGCCGAAGTATTTTCTTTTTTTTTCTAGACATTTGACAGCCAACTGATTCTTCACCCTTTACTAGTTTCAGATCATCGTGTCAAATGCAAGTTGAATAACACTTAGAGAAAGAAGCTAGATTGACAAAGCCTTTCGACTGATTAGCAAAAGTTTAAAGCGCTGCAATTTGAAGCGCAATTTAATTAAAAATAAATGCGGAATTAAGTGGATTTTCATGTCGCCGTCGTCGTCTGACTGTGATTCGAGTGCCATTTTGGCCATAATCAATTATCATTTGGCAACATTTCAGCAAAGGCAAATCCCACGTTAAACAAACGATGCAACATCTAGTATATATAAGTATAAATTCTAAAATGTATTTAAATTTGGCAGTTTGAGTTTCACAGTTTCAATTCAACTCACTCAATTCATTACAGGCATTTTACCATAGAATGCTTGGCAGCAATGTAAAAATGCTGCAAAATATTTCTGCTGCAAAAAGAAAACAACAAAAGAGAGAGCGAGTGAAAGAGAACATAAACAATGCCCTTTGGGGGCATTCGCTTGTTGCAAATAGAAATTAAAAACATTTTTGTTTCGATTCGATTTGTTTTTTTCATTCTCTTACCGGAAATGCTCGAATTCAAAGATGTCCGCCGTTAACCCTATCCCCCCACCGCCCCCTTTCTTTTTGTCGTCTGCTACTTCATCTTCTATTTTGTTTTATTTTTTTAGTAATGCCTGATTGAGTTTTGCTTTTGATTTCTCGGCGTGCTTTTGTCTCATTTTTCATTTTCACATTTTTTTTTATTTTACTTTTCTTTCATTTCACATTTCGAAGAGCTTTTCACTTTTGCGGTTTGTGTTTTGAGCATTTGCAGTTATTAAACTTTTTTGGCTGGGGCAAACCCTTCCCCACCTCTTGCCACAAAGCCGCACAAAGCTGGTTGCTAAGTAATGAGATCGATTTTAATAGTGCTAAAAATGCCATTCTTTTATTTTCCTCTTTCCACTTTATTTTTTGTATTATTTCTATTTGTTTTTTTTTTTGCCACTTGTGCCACATTTCAACGCTTTATTTGTGCACTCTATTTTTTTTCTTACTTATTTTCTTTTGTTTATGCCACGTTGAGCTAATTAAATAATAATTGCTTTTAAGCAATTATTCTGTTTGCATGCTCCCAGAAGCATTTTCAGTTAAGAGTTGTGCACGCTTCTGCTATTTTACGGATTTTAATACGGTTAATTTTTGTGTTTGCTTCTTTTTCGAGATGTTTTTTCCCCCCATTAATTAAAAAGAATACCCGTCTCGGGTCAAGCAATTCGTTAGCTCATCCATTAACACAGTTTCGACTTTGGCTTCCGAATTTTAAGAGTTTTTCTAATGCGTTTTGTTTGTAGTTAGAATTTGGTTGCTAGATAGAAAAATCTTTAAAGTCGTTATTCTATCTTGTTCGTTTCTCTTCGAATCAAATATGAATTATTCTCTTAAATTTTTATGCACTCTGATTTATTAGAGACTTGGTAAAGTCATTACATTAGCCAACTGCCCATTAAGAGGGCGGCTCTTTCGTACTGGCCCAGTTAGTAAGTTAGTTTAATTCACGCTGGAAATAAGGCAATTTGTAATTGAGTCACGTAATATACAATCTGGCTAAATAAATTGATTTGTTGTGCAAATTGTTTCACAGCGCAAAAGCAATGGCAAAAGCAAAGAACTGCATTTCCGAGCGAGTCCTTGCTTCAGTCCTTTGCCTTATTTAACTGAAACTGAGCAAAATTGTAGCACAAAAAGTTTCGTTTGTAACAAATGTAAGTAAAAGTTCGATTTAAAATATGACAAAAAAATCATCCATAAATAAATAAAAATATTTTGTATACTTTTACCAAATTAATCACAATAAATTCCCAATAAATTCACAACAGATTAATAGAAACTAATTCATGCTTGATGTATTTAATGAATTTTTCAACAACTTTAAAAATTGTTCGACGTGCATTCAGCTCAAATTCAACATCGTCATCGTCATTTAAATCGATAAGTTTAACAATTCAGTTACAAGTTTTCACTTTATCAACATTGTTAGCCGCTTTTCCCTTCAACAATGCCATCAACGCTTTTCCAAGTGTTTAATGAAAGCCGAACAAACTTTTTAGCGCTGCCAAAACGTGAGCAGAGTTTTAATTTTTTATTTCTGTACAAAAAACGTAAAGTTGACAACAGTTTAGCACAGATTTATGAGCTAGACATACAAGTCGACCGACCGACTACTATATAAATATAGCCACTAAGCGATAAAGAATATGAGCTGAATATGAACAGATTTTTGCGGCTCGGCTTTTAACTAATTTCCAATACAACAACATTACGCAATTCGCGCAAAATGGCGCAGAAAATTGTTCACAAAATTTTAGCTCGATGTATGTGATTGTGTGTGTGTGTGTGTTTATTGGAGCGTGTGTTTGCGTGCTTCAAATTCATTTAGAGGATTTATTCGCTAGCATTGTCTTGCATATTTAATATAATTTGTAGCACAAAGTCCCCAAAGTTGTCGAACGCCGCTGCTTCGCCAGCTAAGAAATCCTAAACAACAACAACAAGAACAAAGGGCTATATATTTTATTTATTATACTAAATGTCAATTTGGAATTTTCCATTCGACTTTGCTCTCACTGTCAGCCTCTTCTTAGCCATTTTCGCTCTCCTAGTTCTTGTATTCCCTGTTGGCATTTAAATGGCCAAAATGGGTATTTTAGATATGGCATATATATGTTTTTCAAATGCGCCAACTTTATTGTATGTCAACAATTAAAAACTGATTATGTTTAAGTACAAAATTAAGCTTTGTTTCTCTAGGGAAAATATTTGGTTACCCATAAAAAGTGTTGGTTTGGCATTTTAATGTATTTTTTATGGCAATTAAATATGTATATTTTCACATTTTATAAAGTGATTAAACTGAAATGAACTGTAAAATATTATAATATTTTTACCTTTAACCTAAATATTAAAAATCACTTAAATGATATTTCCTATAGATATACCTTTTGTATAGGCATTTTTATAGTCGTTAATACTCGGCTCCCTTCCGCACATAATACTTGTGACAAAAGCATGTATGTGTGTGTGTGTTTATAAAGCGGCTTATCTGATTGTTTACAAGAGCAACATTTTTCATGTTTATTCTGTAAACAAGGCGAGGCAAGGCAGGCAAGCAAAGTCAGCGGCAAATTTCATTTGCAATTTCTGTATGTATGTGTGTGTGTGAACCGCCATCGCTAACGACAACGACAACAACAATGGGCACTTGTTGAATTTTCTTCTCACATATATAGTGTGTGTATGTATGTGTCAAATTATACTGAGGCAATATGACGTGCATATGAATGATGTTGGGTTTTTTGTTTATTTGAAATAAAATTGAAATGCCAGACACAGCAGTTGGAAATTAATTAGAGAGAGGGAGAGAGAGAAGTTCTGCTGCCCCTTAATGATGCATTACGCATAAGCCGCGTATCGCGCATTGAGCAAGTCACTTGGAGGTAAGTGGGTTTTGTGATTAGATAAATCACGTTTCGGGCAACGCTAATGAAATGTTGCCGACTCACTGCTCAATTTAAGCTCATTAGCATTGGGCCCATTATTCCATATTGAAGTATTGATTACTGGCGAGAACTCAAACGTAACTGCTGTCATTGTCACAGTTACTGTCTGCTGTCACTGTCTGCTGTCACTGTCACTGTCTGCTGTCACTGTCACTGTGGCCCGCCGCCCACAAAAAACTTTAATTTGGCTGAAATCATTAATTTATAAGTGCGACATCGCGCTGGTCCCAAAAAACTAAAACTAAAAAACCCAAAACCCAAACCAATGTCAAGTTGCAACTTTGCCAATTTGTTGAATAGATTTTCGACGCTTTATGTAGAACTATCGAGAACTGGCGAAACTACTTTCGACATTTTCTAACAATTGATCTCATTGCATGGCTTAATTCATTGCCTAATAGACTTGCCCCGAAAATCTCCACCCAAGCGCCAAACCACACGCTGAGCACGCAAAAACTTTACCAAAAGGGTTCGAAAGTTTTTTTTATTTTATTATTTGGGGGGGCTGTCTCCAAATGTTGATTACATTTGATATGCAATGGGCGAGGGGTGGGGTGGACTGTGTGCAACGTCTGCATTTCTAGCATTTGGATGCGGTTTGTGTGTTATATGCAAATCGCAAGTAATTGGTGTGAAACAGCTGCTATGCACGTGACCTGCTCGAGGGCGCCACATGCACCCCAAAAACAGTTCTCTCAATCTCAATCTCTCCCAAGCATGTGCGGATGATGGTGGTAACCAAAAGAAGCTAGCACGAAATGTGCATTTATTATTTAAGCAAACGCATATCAAAACAAACAAACAAACATGGCAAAAGTGTGGAGAGAGAGTTGAGGTTGAACCGATTATGGGAAGCTTCGTAGCAAAGGTTAAACTTTCAAAAATAAATAGTAAGATGGGATGATAAACAGAATATGAAAGATGATAAGCATCCCAACTGAGAGTGCAAATATAGATAAAGGACACGCATGTTTGTAAACTTGGAATCAACTCAGCCAAAGCATAAGAATATTTTAAAGCCAACGCTGAGGCTCAACAAACTCATCGCTAGATAAGCTGGGAGGCAGAATATAAGTCCTGGCTCAGTGGAATAAAGAAAAGGGAGAAAGGAACTCAACATGGGGTCTTCGCTTAACATTTAGTTCGTCAGTTTGGTTGTTGGCCCAAAGGCAAATGCTTTGTTTTGTTCCAGACCAAAAATGGGAACGATAGCAACAGCTAGTTGTTGGTCAATGATAAGGAAACAGCGAGTACACATTTTGTGCATTAGTTCTGAGCATAAATGAGAAACAGAAACACAGACAAAACTTATACACAGGACGGAAGGCAACTGAACTGCTGTTGGCCAAGGCTTACTACAAAGCACGAAGCTCCAACGCAAACACGAATGCCAAACAAAGAGAACTAAAGAGAGAGAGAGCGAGCTTTTAACTGTTCTAAACTAACGAAGAGCAAAACTTAAGAGAGAGCTGGGGTTAAGAGAGAACAAAATTTAAGAGAGAGTTCGTTTTACGATATTCCTTCGATACCCTTCACACTGACCTACCGCAAAAGGGAAAATGCTTTTAGCTCGTAAAACCGAAAAATTGATATTTGCATGGTTAAGTATTTGTGTGTGGATGCAGCCTGCTGCTTGTTTAGTGTAAATGCATTGCAACAGCAACAACAAAATGCAACAAAACCCCAAGCAGCACAAAAAGTTACACTCGAAAAATAATTGCACTCTGAAACAAATATAGAAAATCCTTAACTTGGCAACAGAGTTAAGAAAAAAAATATTATTTCTAAATAAAATAGTTTGGGATATTTCGAAAACTAGTTTCCATTAAAATAACTCAAAGATAAATTATAGAATCTGTCTAAAAGTTAACGAAATGAGTTTGAAACTAAAAATAAAAATATTCTTATTTTATTCTCTCTTTCTAAATTCAACATAAATTATTTGAGCAACATAAATGTGCTTGAATATTTCCATGCCAACTAAACTAATTTTTCTCTCAGTGCACACGCCACGACTAAATGCGTTTAAGTGGCATGCAACATGCACTGCAATTTACAACAATCGCGAATTTCGAAAGGCGGCCATTTAACAAAAAACAACGCTTGAGCTAATTGACTAGACAACTTTTCAGTTCGTTGTTGTTGTTGTTGTAGTGCAACACACACACACATACATATGCGTTCGTTTAATTAGCAACAACAGCAAAAATGGGCGTTTAGTTAGTGCATATTAATTAACCTGTCATTGGCTCGAATGAGTCAATCAGTTTTGAGGCATCAAAACATTTACGCTCGCTTCACTTAATATATATATATACATATTGTTACATATATGATATGATTTACGCTTGACATCAAGTACCGAAAGCCAAGACAAGGCTGAAGTCAACGTTGCGTATACGCAATATTTCAAGTTATCAATTATGACAGGGAGAGAGAAGAGAGTGAGGGAAAAGGTGTATCTGCTCTTTGTGGTTTTGTATCATGCTGTTTGGGTCAATTAATGTTTGTGTCTGGTCAACAAAAGAGATTGTTGCGGTAAGCTTCAAGCTTGGCTTGCATTTGGATAAGTGTGCGTGTGCGAGTGTGTGAGTGTGTGTGTGTAGTTTGTATTGTAATATTGAGGCTTAATGATTTCTACTTTGTTATTTAAATGGCAAACAAGAAGCAGCTCTAGTTTAACCCTTTTCATTGTTAAAAGCTATAATTTCCATATAAAGTTAATATTTATTTAACATAATGGAAACATTATAAGGCATCCTTTGCTCCTTCGCCGGGGCGCGCTAAAGCAAGTTACGCAAAATTTTTTAACAAACTTTCGACAAGCGACGCTCAATTATTCAAAGCACACACACACACGCACACAAGTGGGTGGATAAACAAGGACGAGGAGACGAGATGAGAAAGGCCTAGACACGGGTAGCGAGTCCGTTGGACGACATTGACTAATGTTGATATGACGCTGTTGTTGCGATTCTTCTATATTCTTTTTTGTTCCCACGCTTGATGGTTTATTTTTGATATGTGTGCGCTTGAGATTTGCCTTCGCATGTATGTGTGTGTGTGTATTGTGTGTGTGTGTTTTCAACTCGAGGACACTTGAGTGTTGAGTCGATATCTCGTTCTATCTCTCTTGTGTACCAATTGCTGCTGCTGCTGCTACTGATGCCAATTTGCTGCTGCCTGCTGCCAGCCTGACAGCCAACATCAGATCTATTGTGGCAAAGGGGTTGGGGGGAAATGTAATACATGCAATAGACGTAGAGGATTTGCTTTGATGATGTTATCCCTAATGGCGTATGCCTTGCTACTATTTTTTGTCCCACCGTCACTTTGACTAATGATTGCGAATGTTGCGCGAGCGTACTTTAAAAACTCTGGCTTATTTAATTTCAGCTAAGATAAACAGGCCACCAGCAATGCATTCTAATTGGCCACATGTGGCAACCAGACAGCTATGCAACTAGGCAACCAGGCGCCTAAGCATTAACACTTAACCACAAAGTTGCACTGCGTTTAATTATGCCAAACCATAAGCTGCTGCTGCTGGGTTTTTGTGGTTCACAAGAGTTTTGTTAATTGCACCTAATTTATTTATTTAATTTAATATTTTGTCTTAATTTTAATACTCACAAAATGAGCTCAACAAATTTGAATCTTTATATCTTTTTTTTTTTTAACTTCAACGTATAAATCTCCATTTGTTGCCTTAAGGCATATATGCTTTATAGTCTTCTCTTCTTTAAAGATAAATCCATGCTCTGAAATTTTATTGCCATTATGCAAGGCAGCTGCAACATGTGCCACATCCATCCATCAGCAGTGCAGCTTCGAGCTTCCAGCTTCAAGTTCGAATGCAGTTTACGCAATTTTCGGGCTGGCAAACTTTGCATAAAACTCCAACGAACGTTTCTCTCTCGCTCCAACTCCAACTTCAAGAACTTCTCCAGTATGCTCGTGTCTTCTGTGTGTATGTATTTGTGTGTGTGTGTGTGTGCAACAAAATGTTTGCTTTGCTGCAAAAACTTCACATTGAAACGTTTTATGTAGAACTCAATGCAGCACGCACGACTCGTTCAGCATTGGCATTGAGTACTACACTAAGAGAAAAACTCTTTGCAATGACAACTTTTATAATTGATTAATAAATGAGAGTTCAACGTTTCGTATACTTAATTTGCAATGCAAAATGCTCTCAACTGATTTGTCAGAGTGTATAAATTGAATTGCTGTGTGGCAAGTTGAGGCCTCGTCTACTTTTACGTAATATTGACTTGCACTTTGCGGCGCACAAAAAAAAAATATGGCTGCAAGACAATACGTTAAGCGCAGTAGAAATAGCTGAGAGAAAGAAAAAAAGCTCGTTTTCATTTTGCGGCTGGCTGTCCTTTGTATGTGTGCATTTCCACTTTGGCACCTTTCCGTTGCATGCACGAGTTGCGGCCACTTTTGTGTCGACAGTCACGCAGTTGGTTCCCCTCACTCACTCAGTCCAATTGCCAGGTGCAGACATTTAAGAATCATCATCGTACAACCAAAAGAAACAGTTGTCGTAGTCGTCGCTGCTGTCCCAAGCGGCGTATGCGTAATGTGGCTAAAACATGAAAAAAATGACAGCCAAAACGTGACATGTAACAGGTTATTGGAGCGACGAGCATAACGCACGAGGGATAAGGATAACGTTATCCCCCGATCCTTTGACAGGACACTGTTTCAACAACAGCAAGCACAACAACAACAGCTAAAGCAAACAAATAAACCAAGCTCAAAACACAAAAAAGAAAACAAGCAAAAAACTGAAAATCTCAAAACAAAGTACTGTCATTCATTGTGCTCAGCTATTCGGCATGAGGGCTCTTACTCTTCTTCTTCTTACATTCTCCTTTTCCTTTCACAATCTCTTGTTTTAAATGCCCTACCAAAAATAAGGGTATCAGCATATTGAAAACTGCTTTGAATTTTAATAACTTTTTGCCTAGCTTTAACTTCAACTTTTTCACTTTTCTTCTCGCTAAAATTCTTCCTTTTCCTTTGGACCCTCAAAAATGTTCATTAAACTTTATTTCCTAATAAATTAATTTTTTTATCTTTCGCCCATCAAAATCTCAGCTTGGCAAAGTGTATAAACAATTCGTTGTTTGATTTGAGATTTGATTGTTTGTTTTTCTTTTATTTTTGCAATGCATGGCGGACAACAGAAAAGATAATACAAGCCCAGAAAACATTTGCAAACGCGTAAGCGCTGGCATGTGTGTGTGTGTGTGTATCTGTGTTTTGCGTATGACGTTTTATCTCTGTCACTAAATTGACACTTTAGTTAATGGATTTTGTTTGTGTGCGGGTGTGTGTGTGTGTGCGTATGGGTGTGCGGCTGTGGTTGTGCTTGCTTTTGTGTCTCGACGTTCTCGTCGCTGCTTTGCTCTTTTTTTAGGGAAGGCAACAAAAAAAACGAAAAGGAGCCACAGGATAACACAAGTAGCGCACGCACTTCGACAGGACATTGCTCTTATGTGTAAGTAAGTACTTTGAATAATAAGAACGCTCAATTTGATGGATGCCAAAAAAGTCCCACGAACTGCACTCAGAGAAATCATGTAGCTAATAAATTATATAACTGAAATCAGAATTAAATTATTCAACAAACAGAAAACAAACCACTGCATTTTTCTGCCAGTGTAAGCACTCTAAAAATGTGTTATTTATCCGCAAAAATCAAAGCATGCTCAGTCAAATTCTATATTGTTTGCATAACCCTTTTTATATTAAAAGATTCGGGTAATCTGGTTAAAATGATTCGCCCCAAAAATGTGAAATATGCGTCCCACGTTAATATGTTGAAAGCCTTGTAGCATTAGGTAATTGAATTTGTTCTTAATATTCTTATGCCATAAAGGTAAAAATGTTATAAATGTGCCCAAAAATCAGGAGATCAAGATTCCCAAGCACAAACATAAGCAAACTATAATGGATCGAACAAGCAAAAAGCTCTCATATCGATACCAATATTAAGCCATTAAACTAATGCCGCCTTGGCAGATAATTGAAATTGTTTGTAATTGAAATTATAAATATAAAGTTGTATTTTTTCGTGAACTGCTTTTGAACTATTTTAATGACAGCTAAATTGTTAGCAGGTCAACTTTTTTTTTAGATTTAAATATGTCCATTATTAGTCCAACTTTAATTGCAGTTGACTTGAAGCAAAACGCAGCAAGAATCATTGCCTACTTTTCGGCTGAGCCAATAAGTCAAAAGCATTACAATAAATTATTTAATCACAGTCATAACAAATCAACAATATAAAATCTATTTAAGCAAAAATCAAAGTCAACACACATAAAGCTTAGCTATTTAGATTTTAAATAAAAACAACATAACAACATATATAAATAATCCTTCACTTAGAGTAGCATTAAAGTCGCTCAATAAACACAAAAATAACATTTTCATAGCTCGTTTTTATCGGGCACTTCTTGTTTTAAGTGGGGACTTAAAACTGATTTTGTTTATCGTCCGGACTTTAATTTAATGTAATAATTTATACAAGCTTTTGGCCGCAAAGCTTTGGTCGAATTTTTCAAACCGTTGGGGATTTGTAAGCGCTGCTGACAAAATAAATGAAATAATAAATTGTAAAAGTTTTTTTTTTTTTTATTTCAGTTTTTGGGTTTTTTGGTTGGGCTTGGTTTGGTTTGTGTTGTGGGATTTTTCTAATCGAATATGCGCACGCATATGTCAGAATATCGACCAATCAGTTACAAACTGACCGACTGACTGACTGATTGACTGATGGACTGACTGACTGGCAGACAGGCACAATCATCATATCATCGCTTTCGACATTAATTGGCCCAGTTAAGGTGAGCAGGTTGCTTGAATAAATCAGAATTTTCAATGTGTTATACCCTGTAGCAAAAGAAAAGGGGCAAGGGGAGGTTTTGTGGTGTACGATAACAGTGTAGAGCATACTAAAGGATATCCCATAGTCACACTCTTACTTTTATTTGTAACCCGCTGACCAGGTCAAAGTAGACATGAACTTTTCTGAACTGAATTGCGTCACAGTTGCTTAACTTTTTTGCTGCAAAATTTGAAACGTGTTCGCAAAGCGTTTGTTTGTATGCACCTGTGTGTGTGTGTGTGTGTGTAAGTATTAACTTATTTTGGGCTCATTAAAAAGTGAATTTCGCTGGAAACAAACTGAATTGCAGCTGAGAGCTGAGGCAATGCTGATGAATAGCGGAACATGGAAATGCTTTAAGGTTGTGGGGATTAAAATTGTTGTGTGGCAGGTTGCAGCGCACAGTCGCATTATAAAACAGCTCATTAATCATAAGAAAAAGGGCCAAGAGAGGGGGGAGGTGTGGATTAAAGGGGGGGCATCGGCATGACAAAAGTGGCTGACAAGTGCAGATGAAATGTTGAAAGCGCCAAAATGAATACACACAACGCAAGAATTAATTGTCTGCGTTTCATTCATTTCACAGCGAAGAGAGAGAGAGGGAAATAGTGAAAGAGCGATGTTACTTGGAGCTTAGGGCGTATTAAGGGGCGTGGCAGGCAGGCAGGCAGGTCGCTACGTTCATGACACGCAATAATCGCAGAGCGTTTTGTATTTAATTAATGGCTCGCAATAATGTCATAAAAGATATATACACACTATACTATACTATATGTATACGGTATTTAAAAAGGGCAAATTACATATTTAATTTAGTAATTGAAACCAGCAACAGCAGCAGCAGCGTTGGCACCTGCCACATGCCACAATTTCATAAAGTTGTTAACTATTTGCGCTTTTGTATTACCAATAAATTAATTGCTGTGCATTTCTGGTTTGATTTAATTAAAATGTTTATTAAGAAATTGCATAAAGCAAAAACAGCAGCAGCAGCAGCAGTGGCAAGCTAGATTTGTGGCATGATAAATTATCCTAATGATGACAGACGAGTCTGAGACGTGTGTCAACACAAAAGCCATAGGCCAAGGACTATCAGGATCAGGTGTTTGTATGCAAGGCTTTAGCGTGGCGATGGAACTGGCCAATGCGACCAGGCTGCCAACCATTTGGCTAGCTGCCAGCAGTATGAAAGCACTCTACATAGACAATGGCTAATTCATTACAAATGTAATGGGCATACCAAGATCTGCACTTGGAAAACTATTTGATTAAGGTATAAGAAATTTCAATCCAGCACAATTACAAATACATACAGGGTATTCGCCTGGGCATGCACATCGTTATTATTTATTGCCACATTTATTAAACCGCACAAATAGAATGTTCGTACAAGGTTTTTGTGTGTTTTGCTGGAGATGCTCGCTCCACTCAATTATGTGACTGCCCCAAAAGGTAAGCTAAAGAAAAGAAATAAACAAGAGAGCCAAAGAATTGCTCACAAGAATGTAATTAATTTGTTGCACAAATATGTTGGTAATTTATTAATTACACCATCAATGCCAGACATTTTTGGCCAATGTTAATCATTAAGCAAAAGATACGAATGCCCAACACACACACACACACACACAAGCCAAGTGAAAAGCGGCCAAAGTGAACTTTGTGGCAATTAATTTGGTCCAGATGCGTCCAGGTGTCTGTCTTCGTGGGTGAGTGTTTCTGTGCGTGGTTGTGTGTGTGTGTGTGTATTGAACCTATATATGCTCAATCCATTGGACTTTGAGCCAAGTGTTGATGACCAGCATCGAAAATATTTGGGCAGCGAGCAAAATTGAGAGAGACAGGCAGGAAAAGAGCGAGAAAGAAGGAGAGAGAGAGAAAGAGACAGTGATTTTTGGCAAGTAATTATTAATTTAAGAGTCACGCAATGCGCTTCGAAATGTGAAGATTTTGGTAAAATGCATTCCGATTGCACAATAAAAAGATGATGAAATCGAGTTGAAGAGAGAAATTACAGACTAACAGGTACCCTTGAAACTTTACAAACTAAAAAATGAACACAGGGAAGCAAACCAAAAAGTGTGAACCTAAAGTGTTGCACTTCACTGTTATCGATATATATTGATATAAAAAAATGAGTCCTTTCTCAATATTTTAACTTTGCTGTTGATACTTTTATCTGTCTACTTTTCGCATACCCCACACTGATAAATGGTTACAGGGTATGCAAGGAATAAATGAAATACGCAATTTTCGCAGCGCAGCTGCATTTTAAATGCGCTTGCAACTGGTGCAGGCTTGAGGAGTGCTGCTGCAACTGCGTGCGGGGCCATTAAGAATTTATGATGTTCATGACAGCGTCAGCAATTGCAACACCAACAACAACAGGAACAACAACAACTTTAGCTCCGTCATATGCCGGACATGGCCTGTACGCTGTGATTTCCCCGAATGGGCGAAAAATGAAAATCTCTTTCGGCTGCTTAAATTGCAATTTAATGACGCATAAAAGCATATACACAATCCGCAGTCCGCCATCCCGCAAATATTAAAGACAATTAATTCATTCATTGCCAATAAAAAATCGTTGCAAACAACTTACAAGAAAACCAAAATAATTTCTTAACTGTTCGTAATGAGGATAATGCTGAAAATCGGATGAGCGAAAGACGTGCAAACAGAGCATTAAACATCCTTGAGAACAGCTGTGAGAGTTTTGAATGAAAAATCTTGGCAGTAAGTAAAAGGTGTTCAAATCAACAGATATCTTAACCAAAAGAAGGATAACAAAATTATATGTTTTAAACTTTTTCGCAAGCTCGAAACAAATCAAAAGCTTAGTAAAGTTGTTGGCAAGGTTTTTAAGTGAATTTTGGTGCCAATCATTGACACTGATTTTATTTTCAACAAGTTAAATCCATAAGCTAAGCACCGCGTCACAAATATGTCGAGCTACATTTGGCATGTGGCTTGGCTTGGGGCTTTCATCTGCTTGCCTCGAAGGAATTTGTAGTTTGTCAAGGGAATCGTATGTGTTGAACAAGTCAAAGAAATGGCACAAAAAATTCTTGCCATATTTTTGTATGTTTTTTTTTGTATTTGGCATTTTACAATCCTTTCTAGGTTAACAGTTGCTGCTGCTGCTGTGCGGAAGTTATGGGTGTTTTGGCATAAATATTTAAGGGGCGAAAAACACTTTTACAAATTAATAAATCGACGAAGGGAATTTAAGCAAGAGGAATGCGGAAGGATGTTCAAATAATGAGTGATATTTTTAACAATAAAAAGAAAATTATTTACAAACTAACAAAGGCGGCAATAAAAATCCAAATGTACTTAGAACTGTTTTTGCTGTTGCCCTTCGGCGCGATTTAAAAAAGGATCTGGGTAAACAGCGCAGAAGAAAATGTACAAATAAGTGTTTGCCAAACGGGAAGCTCAAGCGGCAAGCGACAAAAACATTTTACACAAAATACTTAATATATATTCTATGTTTGTGTTTTAACTAAACAAATATTGTAGATACTCAAGTGTTTGCAATAGCGCGAAAAAGGAAATGGAAATTGCCGCGGCATAAATTTAATTGCAGTTGGGAGGAAAAGTTGTAATGTGCCTTGTGGAATTCTCAACTCAAACAAACTTTAATCGCAAGCATATCAAAATTGGATCTTGGCAAAAGAAATAAAATAGCGCTAACCTAAATATTATATTCAAATCAGCGGCAATCTGCATCTCAATTGCTGTGGCCCCAATCAAATTGAAGAGGATCAAAGTGGCAAAAAGAAGAAGAAGAGGAAATATGATACGAAGCAGGAGTAAAAGTTACCCAGGGAATAGTTAAGTGAGATAAAATGTTGGGAAAATTGTAAGGTATTTATATCAAAACTATTTCAAAATCTATTCAATTTAGGCTTATAAATAAACAATGAGAATATTCTAACTTTTTGGCTTGTCAAGAAATACTTTTTCGGAAGGTTAAGCATTTGACTACAACACAAAAAGGACAATACACCCTTTTAGTCCTAGTCATAGGGTATTAAACCTGTAGCTAATGTTGTTGTTGCTGTTGCTGCTGCTGCCACTGACGATTGTGGCAACCACAAAGCGGCAATCAGTAACAGTTTTAGCGGAAAATGCCTATAATAGGAGCTGATATGAATATCTCAACCACAAAAAAACCAAAACAGGAGGCAGAAAATTGCAAAATGGCCCCAAAACTGTTTGACCAGAAAAGGCTGCCTGCCTGTCTGTTCGGTTCGTTCGCACAGTGTGTGCCGAGGTTCAGCTGAACACACACACATGAGCAAAAATTAAAATAACAACAACATTCGAAACAGCCGAAGCAACCACAAAAGCAATTTTGATCAGGCGCAAAGATAGAGAGGCTCAACACAAAAAGGGAAAACGCAAAACGGATTCCAAGCTGCCAAGCAAAGTAACAAAAACAAAAAAAAAAGCAACTCAGAAGGAAGAAATTTAGGCTACCAAAAACAGGAAAAAGTAACAGAGCCAACAGCCAAAGCATACCAGATTAAGACAAACCACACAAAGAAAGAAACAAAAAGCGAGCAAGAAGAAGAAATTTGAGTAAAAAACATTCGTTGCAAGCCGCTGCTTTTGTGCTGTGTTCAAAGGGGGCTGCCACGTCGTTTCTGCCGCTGAAGGTGCGCGGCAAAATTATGCAAATCATCGTAATACTTTTACCCAAATACACAAGGAATGGCTTAAGGATATTGTGAGCAGCGCACGCTCGCGCCTTCGACTTTGTCTATCAAATTGTCTGCCTATTTTGTTGTGCTCGGCCCCCTTTTTTTTTTATTCTTTGGGCAAAGCTACAAGGCATATAATTGCCCTGCCCCAAACCCCCAGCTGTGTATTCTCACGCTTGAAAATTGGGGCTATGCTATAACGGATCCGCTTCCTTTGAGCGCATGTGTGTGTTTGGCTTTAATGATGATATTTACTTAAATAAAAAAAACTCTTTCTTTTTTCGTATAAAAAACTTTAAGTGGAGTTTTCTTTAGAGCAACACAAAAGTCAAAAAATAAATTCCCTTTTAGCAAATTGGATTAGTGCATCAAAACTTTGCCCTGAAATGAAGAAAAGCGCGCGTTGACTGGCTGATATGTGCACTCAGCAAAAAAGGGGGTAAGTTCTTGCTTAAAAAATAACTCAAATCAGTAATTGTTTTGATTTGATTTAGATATTCAGCTCAAGGAAAGATAAATATGTATTTAGGAACTAAATGTTTTCTCTCTGTGTAAACTGACATTCTTAAAGCAGCTGCTGTCAACCATTCTTTTTATTTCAGGTAGATTTTCTGCAATGTAAAGCTGAGGCACAAAATTTAATAAATGTCAAGCCCGAGCAGCTTTCTTGCCAGCTGTGGCAAAAGTACAATGGGCTTGCGTGCCACCTGGTGCGGGGGATGCAGGGCGTTACAGCGTAACTGCCACCGCATTCGCAGTTGCGACCGACGCACACGCTGAAATCAATAAAAATGCTGCAAAAAGAAGATAAAAACAAATATTAAGTATACGACGCGTGTTGTAAAACTACATTAAAGTGCGGCCCTTGTGTTATCTAAGAAGAAAAAGAACAAGAAAGTAGTGCAAGTTCGATGCATGTTTTTCGACCTAGAAAAGTCGCTATGATTAATGATTGTTAGTTTTGTTTGTTTGCAAGACCTTCGCATGTTGCATGTAGCAGTGCTTAATGCCTTTTTGGGGTCATTTATAAATCTTATATCTTAAGCCTAGGCTCAAAAACTAGAGACAGACACACAAAAAGTGATTTGAAACTTTTGCAATTTCGTTTCGGTTATTTCGCGCAACATTAACTTGGCTTATTAATCGTTAAATATTACCGTTAAGCGAGGAAAGACAGACTGATTGACTGCAAAAATACTCTGTTTATTTGGTTGATGTTTGGAATGATTATTAAACTTGATTAATGAATGTTTCATTTTTATAATGGAACAAAAAGTTTAAAGTAAACTTACTTGCTTTTTATACCTTTTTTTACATAAAATATTCTTCCTGTTTGTTGTCGCAGACAATTTTTCATGTTTTGATCTTTGGTCTTTTGAAATTGCCGATTCGTTTTGGCATTTACATTCATTCCGCTTAAGCGTTTGAATGTTTGTTTAAGGATTTTATTGGACCCGGAGCGCGTATGCTTTAATGATTTCCCGAGCACGCCAAGTGGGCCGTTATAAACATATATATAGTAAAGCATTTACATATTGCAGAGTGTGTAGAGTGTGAAAGTGTTTTGAATATGCCTGTTGGGGTTGAACGGGGGGAGGCTATAAAAGACAGGCCAGGTTGGGTTTTTGTCTGGTTTTAAGCGCCTCTTGCGGCACATTTACGTGCAACAAAATAGCGCTTGAAAGCTAGAAAGCCACAAATTCGCTCCCGCTCTCCCTCTCTCACTCTCGCTCTCTTTCTCTTCCTCACAGAACGTGGCAAAAGTTGGCCACGAAATTCGCCTTTGCCAAATCCAACACCCAAATTACTTGGCTCAAAGCATTCGCAGGGCACGTAACGCAAACATACCTATATGGCTACACATGTATGTGTGTGTGTGTGGTACTTATGTATATGCATAAGTATTTGATGTATGCGCATGTATTAGTTTTGCCAGGCCATTGAAGGCAGGTCCTTGCAGCCGTTTAGGGATTTACCAGGCATATATAAATTTATATTATTGAACGCTAACAAAAACAAAAATACACGTTGAGAAAAAACAATCGACAAAGTTCGAAAACTGTGCATTAAAAGTTGACTCAACCTTTTTTTTTGATGAACGCAAAACTTTTAAGCTTAACTTTAGTCGAAGTTTAAACATGATTCGATATTTATTTTATAGTTTTTATAATGGGAAAATAAATTTCCATTTATAACCGACATTTTCTTTGACTGCATGGAAGTGCACATTGCGTATACGCAACTTTTAGCCACATTATGACAATTTAATACAAAACTAAATAACAATCGTTTCTACTTGTTGTTGTTATTGTTATTGCAGCTTGTTAAACATGACCAAAAGTCAATGCCTTTGCCGAAAAGTCAGTTAATCTGTTTGCACAACACATGCAAAACATGGCACATGAAATAATTCAATTTGTGTTAAAGTCAATTATATTGTTGCTGCTGCTGCCGTTGCTGAACATTAAAGCCAAACAGCAACAACAACAACAAACATGCATAACACAATGGTTTTTTGGTAAGTGTAACACAAAAGTACCTTATGTGAAGAAGGAAAACAAGAAACAAACCCAAGCCAATTTTCGGGCCAACAAACAATGCAAAAGGCTTATCGAAATATTCCTAGTCCTGGCCCTTGACAACTTCCTTTGCGTTTTTGCGCCCAAGTCCAGCCAAACGAGTTGCAATTGTTGTTTATGCTTGGACCGAATTGCTTTGATGTATGCATTCCAATTAGTTGCCTCCGCTCGGCCTCATACTGTATGGACAGCTTTGTTTTCAATACACTCAACGAAAAGAAACAAGAAAATTAAAAGCAACTCACAATTATTGCGTTGAAGAAATGAATATTAAAGACGTGGAAGGTCATACAAAAATATATGTAGCTGGTTCGTTTAATATATACATATTTTCATTTTTTATTTCTTTTTGCGTCGATCTCGCGTTACTTTAACATATTCAAGTGAATTTGGCTGCGCGTCGATCGTGGTACTGCCAGAAGACAGGAAAACCGAGCTGGTATGTTATGTTAATTAACATTTTGCAAAATGGAAGCGGAACAACAAATAGTTGGTCAATAAGTTATATGTATTTTTTTGAGTGCATTCGCTTTTCAACTGTTTGCTATATCCATTTCTCTGTTTGTTTGTCAGTTTACTTTCTACATATTCAAGTCAGTTTATTCTTTTGATTTGTTTTTAGCTAAGAATTTAAATATCTGTGATTGACAAACTTTGAACTGAACAAACATTCTTCTGGCCAATTGGTTTCACTTGCAGCATTTATTTAATAATTTTCATTTAATCTCAAAGAGAATCGACAAATAATTGCTTGATTGTGTTTTTAAAATGTTTGCAACAGCAAAAATAATTCTATTCTTTGGGAATTATAAATATGTGTGCTTAAAATTGCTCATGCGAAAGAGACACAAAATTTATTATGCACTCGAATTGTTTTTCAAAGCAAAGAGCAAAAATAGAAAAATATATTTTAAAACAATTTTTGGTCAAAGCAAAAATTTAAAAAGGTTTTTAGAGCTTTTGTTTTATGGGCTTCAAATTTTTGGACAGTTCATAAGTTAATCGAATCAAAGAAACATTAAAAAACGAAAAACACTTTTTGCCTGCCTCTTAAACAAATCAATTTTCATAAATCATAAAACAGAGATGGCCATTTAGCTGGCAGCAACAGCAACAATTGCATTATGGACAGATTCGTTTGGACTTTTAATGGTCATTCCGTGGCGGATCATAAATTGTGGCAGCAATTCAAATTGCCCGACGTTCCCAATGTGAAGGTGTGTGTGTGTGTGTCTGTTGGGTTGTGCAATAAAACCACAATTGTTGCTTGGGCTGCCGTCTAAAACGCAGACATTGAATAAATTATTCAGCATGCCTTTGAAATGCGGCTCAATGTAAGATTATTATGTGCGTATAACAGGCAGGGGCGTAGTCAAAGGGCGAGTCGGAGAGAAAGGATTCATTTTAGTTTAAGATGTTAACTTTCCGATTCTTCGACTACGCCCATGCCACATGGACAGTGGATATTGTGTGTGGCGCTGCTTGGCCATAAAGTTTTTGGCATAATTTTGCTAGGTTCTGGACACCTCCCTCCCTCGCTCTCTCGATTGAGCGCACGCATAAAACCGAACACTTGTAATTGCGCTGTAAACACGCAACTCGAATGGCATTATAAAATGTGCTTCTATCTCTCTCTGTGTGTGTGTGTGTGTGCCACGCCCATTCACTGGAGAAATGAGTGCTGGGCAGAGCAGTCCTGCATTGCGGCAGCAATTTAATTTATGCATCGGTTTTTGTGGTCGGCTTGTTGATTGTGTGCTGCTTTTATAGACCGCCTTTTTATTATCATTGACCATTTACAAATGCGCCCACACACACACACACACACACGCAAACACTCGAGCACAGCTCACTCTCATTCACTCACTACATGATTTTATATGGCATAATTTGGCGCCCGAATAGACTCAAATTGCTAGAAAATTACATTTACTTCTCTCTCTCGCTCTCTCTCACGCTCGCATTAAGAACTCGACAAATGGCCACAAAAGCGTTGCACAAAAGCATTGCGTACTTTTAAGCGCATTACAAATTTCTAGTATTATTCCGCAGTTTGTTGTTGCTTATTGTTGTTGCTTATTGTTAACAAAATGCATTTTTGCATAACAATTGAATGACAGATAAAAGTCCCAAGGCACTATTGTGTGAATTTCTTATTTGGGTTAGTAAGAAAGAATACAAATGAATGCCATTTTTTTTGTATTAATATGCACAAATATTTCATATCTTTGAGGGAATGTTTTTAGGTCTAAAGAAAAATTGGGGTTTTATTATAATTGTAGTAACTTGAACACAATACATTTTTATTACTATTTATCTTATTTCTTAGGTAAATATATGAACTCATATTTTTTTTTTCATCGAAAATAATTTTTATCGTAATTCAAAAATTTTTTAATAATTTTCGTTTTCTATTTTTTTACACCCAAGCAAAATCTTATTAAACTTGATACTGGGCACAAAGTGCATTTGCTGTGAAGTTTACAAGAATGCAACATTTTGTAGCTGCCAAACTATAAACTTTAGAAGTGTTCATGTTTTTGCCTGTCTGTATGTGTGCGTGTGTGTGTATTTGTGTCTGTATGTGTAAAGGCTACAAAGTGCTACAATGCCAAGCGGACAACATTTATTCGCCATAAAATACAGCCAAATAATTTTGGGCTAAATATTTTTGTAATAAAAATTCATTAAATTGCCAAAAAAAAAGAAAAATAAAAACAAAAACAGAAACAGGATGAAGCATGTTGACCCAGTTTAAAGGGATGTGTGCCACAAGCTGCATGTACAATATGTATTTCTGGTCGGAAAGTGGAAATTACTGAGTGCATCCGGCGTTATATACAGACATATAGTATATAGTATTTTCATGGCTGCCATTCAATGTGAACAAAATTAAAATAATAAAATACTTGTTCTATTTTTTTTTTTCCACAGCGCTTACAAAAATATGTTGCTAAGCATTTGCTGCACTTCATTGTCTTGCAACAGACAACAAAAACAGCTTCAGTTTTAAGTAGATACAATTTGTGCAATGAATTTGTGAGAAGGGGCAGCAATAAGTTTCTGGCTTTAATTTAAGTCCTAAACTCATCAACTGACTTTTAAACTGTTTATAAATGAACGAATAAATATGTTGGATTTAAGCATAGTTTAATGTTTTTGAACTCAACTTTAATGTGTACACTGAGCAAAAAATTAGTTATTAAATTACTTATAAGTATCAGTTTAATTTTAAACGTTTTACCATAATAAAAATAATTTTTCATATTTTTCTTATCTTTGAACAACTTTAAAAAGTTCATTGCTGTCTACCCAGAAGCATGATTGACTGAGTTGTATTTTTATTAGATATTTCGCTGACCCGACAAATAGTTTCAAGTGCGCATTTTGTGTTTTTTTTTCTTGCGCTTTGCACCTTTAGATTTAATTTTAGATAAGTGGCTTGAGCGCAGCGATGATAAAATGCAGCGAAAACACATAAAGGCTCCCAGCTAAAATGCTTCAAAATATTATGTGGTATGCAACGCCAGCAACACCCCTTTTGTTATTATACACACATAATAACCTAGGTATCTCTCTATGTGTGTTTGTGTGTGTGTTTGTGTGTGTGTGTGCAGTTGCCAAACAAATAGCGAGGCTGACATTTCCACTTGGCGAGGCCTGATAATAAACACTGATAAGCAACAACGAAGGGGCTTGGCACATTTTTTTTCTATGAATAAACCTGGGCTGACAGCAGCAGGAGGCCAACAACTTACCTAAGTTCAGCTAGCTGTGTGTGTGTGTGTTTGTGTTTGGCTTTTGGCTATCAGCGATGACCCGCCGATCTGAAGCCTCGGCGACAACACATTGAAATGGCAATTTATGAATAAGACACGCGATAAGGAGAAAATGCAAAAAAACCGAAAGGTGACAGATAAACATGTAATATACACAGTTTAAACATAAAGAAAGCAACGCCGTTTTGTGATAATCCAAAGATTTTCTTTAACCTTAATAATCATAAATAAATTCGAACCGAAAGTAGTAGATAAAGAATTATTTGTTGGCCTTCTGTTAAATAAATAATAAATTTTTGTTATTTATTTTTGATATTTTCTTATGATAAATAAACGAAAAGTTATAACATATAAAATTTAATAATGTCTTGGCCTTTTCTTGAGTATTTTAATAATTTATTTTAATTTATACATAAATAACAACAGATTTTTTTCTATACTTCTTTTTCTTTTTAAGAAAGGCACAGATTATTTGAGAATATTAAAATTTATAAAAAACCGGTCTATACAAATTTTCTTTACAGGTTAAACTATTATGAAATTCTCATTATTTAATTTGTTTTAATTTCACAGCTGATTTAAATCTCTCACTTAGTATTTGAACGTCAAATACTAAAATTTTGAAGTATCCTTTTTTTGAGGTCAGCTTTCAATTTTATTTAGACCGACAAAAAATGAAAGTGTTTGTTCTTTATTTACAGAATTGAATCCCAATTAAACCAAATTTAATTATTATTATTTTAACAAAAAACGGCAACAAAGTTGTTTAATTAAAAGTGTGAAAAAAAAATATTTGTTGTCAAATAACTTTTGTTTTGCGTTTTCCAACAAAAGAAAGCGAATGTAAAAAAACAACTGATAAAACATTATTGAAACCGTTTGTTGGGAAAGAGAATTTAGCGATCCAAAGCTGTGTCAACTTTGTGGCATTATCTATTTAAGCATGCAAAACACATTATTTACTCAACTTTGCACGACTTTGTTTTTTACTTTTATTTAACGATTTGATGTATATATTTGAGAGCAATCGGACCGAATCTTCAGTTCTTAAGCTTGCTTTGAGGTCTTAAGATGAACGCGTTGCTTAGTTTATGTTTCTTGGCGCGTAAGTACAAAGAAAGTTAATAAAATTTAAAGTTATTAACACTTAGAATTTGTAGTATTTTGGCATGCCAATGCCGATTGTCAGCTTGATGCTGCCAACATCGCTTCGACCAATCGAATCTTTGCTTTCCGCGATGGCAAACAATTTGAACCGCTCCGTTTGGATGTTGTGCGCGCCCGCCAAACACTGGATATGATCTGCAATGATGGCGATGTGGTGCAAACCACTTGCCAGCTGAACGGCAACCTCAGCCCCGCCTTGCCACTGAAAGAATGTTCGAGTCCCGTCAAGCCAAGCGTGGAGGTAGTCGAGGATTCAAGCTGTCCTTTCACCATGTACCGCGTGGGCTATAAACTAAACGAAGATCAGTTCATGGAACTTTACAGAAGTTGTTTCGATGTGGCAAATCAAACGGCGCATTTCGTCATCCACGTAACCTACCCAAGCAGCCTGAGTAAGTTCGAGAATATCAAAGACATATCGACGAATCTAACTTTTGTTTTTCACCACAGCAAGTCGCCCCAATCAGGGCTTCACCACCGATGGCGTCATCACTGGCGCCATGGCTGCCGCTTATCAGGCCAAGAACATTTACCAACGCTTCCAGGAGCTGTTGGGACCCAAGCAAACCATTGTTACTTCCGCCCGCGACATGATCTTCGATCGTGGCCATTTGGCGCCGTCGGCTGACTTCGGCTTCGATGCGTACATGCGTCAGAGCTTCAAGTATATCAATTTGATGGCACAGTTCCGTGGCATCAATCGCAGCAACTGGAAGATCATTGAGACCTGGGTGCGCAAGCAGCTAACCGATGGCAATTCCAAGGCTCTGCAACTTTGCACCGGCGGCTTCGGTGTGCTGCAGTTGCCGCACAGCCAAACTGGCAAGCTCGTGTCGATTTACTTGATCGCACCCCAAGGCACTGCCGTACCCAAGTGGATGTTCAAGATTGCCAGCGATGACGAGGGCACTCGCGTCGCCTTCCTTACCTACAACAATGTTTATGACGAAAAGATGCCAACGCCCAATTGTCGCCAGGTTGCATGCCCCGCAACAATTTCATTTACCGAAACCAAGGAGGCAGGTTTCACCGTTTGCTGCGATCCCGATGATTTAATTTCGAAGAACCTTCCATACTTGAGAGGCGTTTGTTAAGTTTTTTTTTTAACGGTGAATAAAATATATGAAAAATGATTAAAGTAAATTAAAGAAAGCAAAACTTGAGTAGGTTTGCCTATTGACCCACTAACAGAAAGACGAAATTCCAGAGTTCTTGATGTTAACGTGCTGTAAACATTTCTCAGCCTACGGTATGTTATGCCAGAAAAAGAAAACAAAACAAGATTTTTTACAGTTTCAAATCACTTTGACAAATGCAATATAATTTGGCAATTTTATCATCAATACACTTTGAATCCTTCTCGTACGAGTTGGTGCGACTTATTGTCTCCACATCGACATCGACGAATCCGGTTAGGTTATTAAACAAAACAGTTGCAAAGAAATCGGCGCTATTCTGTTGCACCTTGAACTTGGTGCGATACAGTCCAACATCGATTTGTGGCAATTCGGCATGAAAATCAAACTGAAGTCCAATCTTCACTTCCGTCTTGTGAATGTAGGACAAAGTGAGATTTGTGCAGAGATTGCTGAGACTTCTATTCGCAAGATATTCATTAATCCGACCAATGACCCCCAAAGCTATCCGATCCGACCAAGCAAAGGTAATGCGTTTGAAGGGAATGCAGGTACAGTAATGCTCCGGTATTCCCGCATCGGAACAGGTTCGGGTCGCATTCACAGGGTGGAACAGCGACTGGCATTTGGGACAATCGTTGGCTTTGGGCAACGTTGGAGCATTTCTTGGATTGCCCAGTTCAATGATGTGTTTCAGGGTATTATGCAAATCGAAGTTGGATGTCAAACGATTTTTATTCGCTGCCAAAGCTTGGACATATTCGGGATACGCGGCTCGGAACCAACCCGGCAAGTAGATGAACAACATTGGTAGACGTTCCTCCAGGAAACCGCTGCTCAAATCCATCAGTTTGCCATAACGCGAGCCATGATCCGCAAAGAATATCACAATGTGCTCCGCCATAACGCCATCCCGCTCAAAGTCCAGCAAATAATCCAACACAAAATCCTGCATTTTCGAGGGCATGGCAAAGTCGTCGTGGCTAAAGCTATTCGACCAAAACAAGCCCCAAACGGGTTGCCCCTCCGCCTTAGCATAACGTCTCGCAAACTCCGCCCCATAGTCGTAGACATAGCTGCTGTGGATCCTTCGGCCGATGCAATAGGTCATTGTGCAATTTTCACAAGTCCAAGTTTTCATTTCACTCTCGAAGGCTTTGAGCAGGGGCCTGTAATAATAATCGGTTGGTGGGTGGCGGAAGCCTGGTTTCAAGTAGTTGAAGGTATTAATGCCGCACGCATCCTCGCCGTAGGCTGTCAAGTAGCTGGCATTGCGGAAATACTTCCAAATGAAGGGGAAACGATCGAGGCAACCCGCCTCGTCCGTGTCACAAACCTCCGCCTTGGCTGATTCGGGGGTAAAACCCGATAGGATGGCCATCAAATTGGGAAACGTATTGTCGGCGACCTGAGAAGGAGTTGGGATTATATAGATTTCTTGGCGATTTAGTGGCTACTCACTTTATTGTAGCCCTGCATTTCATGCCAACCCGATTTGGTCAGATATTCATAGACTTTTGGCATTGTGCGTCTCAGATTGATTCTCGATATGCTATCGATGCCAAACATTATAACACTCGGCTTGCGACGATCCGATTTTACTTTGAGTCCTTCCCCTTTTTGTTGTATTAAGCCGAAGGCATCGGTTTGGAGCACGTATGTATTATTTGCCGCCTCGCTGCAGCCGACAATCATGCCTTCAACATGCAACGGCACGACATAACCCTCACTGAAGTAGATCCGTGGAGGTAAGCTAAAGGAAAGGGAGATATTATTTACATATATATATGGAATCCTTAAAGAGATTTTGTCTAACTCTTAAATTGCCTTTAAAAAAGGTTTACAATTATTATTGAAAAGCAAAACTTTATTATAGTGTATTACAAAATCGTTGTAAAAATATTCAAAAAAAGCAGAAAACTTTTTTTTTTTTTTCATTAGCAAATTTTTTTATAAAATTTATCATTATCAAGGGCAAAAGGCAATCCAATTAAATAGTTAAAATCAATAGCGATACCGATAACAAAACCGATTTCATTAAAATATTACTCATTATAGCTATCATGCTCGTCCCGCGTTATTTCCAGATAATAACAATTTAACTCAATATCGCTGGAGTTGAGTAATTTGGCCGCAACACTTTTATCGATATGAAGAATATATCGATTTATGCTCTTATCGAGAATGGGTTTAATGAGATCCGAATCGTTGGAGCAGGTTTCGAATTGCATTGGCTGGAAGACAGCCAAAGCTTCTTTGGCGAATGGATCTATATAGGGTATTTGGCACTGTTCGTTATACACATAATACTTCGATTCGATTTCTTCGATTTTATCGATTTTGTCGTTATTTCGATTAGTCAGACAATAGAGTAAAAACATAACTGGAAAACAGACAGCGAGCCATTTGAAGCGCGAACGAGCGAAATACATTTCGAGTTCGAAAGTTGCCCGTGTATTGTTCGAAACTGTTGGAGAGCCCAAACTATCCGAGGCAACGTCGCGGAAGACATTGCGAATCTGATGTGCAATTTGAAGTGCATTTCAAGTGGAAGAACAACTTGAACAACTTCAACTTTAACTAATTGGAATGGAACTAATTTTTTATCTCCAACTATCATAAATAAACTTTTGTTGCAATAACCGTTTTAGCCAGTACTCGAACCTATCAGCGCTGCCACATAGCAAAATTATGGTTAGCTGCGCACGATTCCTCATAGATGACGTTGAGCAAAAGTGCCATCTGACATCTGTTAAACAGATTGTTTTTAACAAATAATTAGCAAATACAGATAGGCCACTCACAAAAAAATGTCATTTTAATATTATTAGTTATGTTTGTTTAAACAAAACACATTATTAGTCTGAAGAAGCTGAGGGCACATGTTGCAAGCAACTCAATTTGAGTAAACATGTAGACAAAGCCAAAAGATACCAAACACCATTATTTTGCGCAATATAATAAGGTGGTATTTTTGGTTATGCCTGCCAGCGGGCACATTGTTTGTGACTTTAGTTGATATTTGAGAAAATTTGAGCGTGTGTCTGCGCGTAGTTTGCGGTGCGTGAAATTCATTTAAAAACTAACTAAATATGTAGTTAAATCAACGCAAGTGAGCAACACGCACAACTTGTTAAAGCATTTCCGGCCGGCAATTGTGTACGCTGGATTTGGCCATCGAAAACGTAGCATTGCCAACCAGAAAAAAAAGTTAAGAAAATTCATATCCTTTGCCCCCGCAGGATAGCCGTGAAAAGCAAACGCGAGAAAAAAAAACACAATTTAGCCGCTGTGAAATATGATATTAAAAAAGTGAGAGAGAAAAATGCATTTGTGATTAAAAATATGTATGTATGTAAGTGAAATGTGCGGCATGCAACAACAATGCGTTGTGTAAAGTAAAAGGCCAAAGCAAAAACGAAGAACAAACAAAACCAAACACAACACACACTCTCACACACACACACGCGCGCTTAACGTGTGCGAGTGAGAGAGAGCGAGAGTAACCATACTTTGCCGCTGCTGCCACTGTCGTCTGCGTCGCTGTCGCGTCTGGGCGCTCACAACAAATTATCGGTATAATTTCTTTTGCACTTTTGCACAAAGCACAAAGCGGGTGACTTTTGTGCAGCAGCAGCCACCACCGCGACCTACCCCGCCCACGCACAACAACCCGCCACCTCGCGGGCGCGAGTCCTTATCAGCCATTGATAATTAGTCGGCAGAGAGAGGTCGACGCCGCCGCTCAGTCGCTAAGCCTATTTGACTGGCTGAATGACAGTGTGACCATGTCATGTCTTGGCTAAAGGTAAGTTTACAGTTTAATAAACGCTGAGACACCCACACACACACACACACAAACGCAACGACCTCGCGCTTTAAGAAGTTGCTTAGGGAAATAACTGTTTATACCAAAAAATAAAATATTAAGTATACAAAAAATTCAACCTTTAAACACGTTTGCCAACGCTCTTCAAACGTCGGCGGCCAATTACAGTTGCGACTAAAATGCAGAAAAAAAACGAATTGCAAAAAAATAAGTTTTGGAGTTGATATTTAACCTTAACGACTAAGCAATGCTCTATTTTTTTGTTTTCATAGACATTTAACTAAAATTTGTTGAGTTAAAAATTAAAAAAAAAAAATACAGTGTAGATATATTTTTTAATTACTCCAATTGGATGTCAAATAAAATATATTTATAGAAAAATAATAGATAGATTTATACTAAAACTGGCTTTATTTATTTAATTATATTTTTGTCCCATATTTTTCAATTATCCTAACTTTATCGTATTCCAATTTGATATAAAAACCAAGCTTTTTATACATTTAGCTATTAGCTATTTTGAACCATACTCTGTTTTTTTTTTTTAGCATTTTTTAAAACAGAGCAATAAAAAAATAAATTATTAAAAGCTCGCCGGCTGCTGGCTCTGCCTCTGCTTTGGCTGCCTCTGCTTTGGCTGCCTCTGCTTTGGCTGCACTTGAGCGTTGCTCAAAGCCTAACGAGTCAAACAGCAACAACTATGAAAAAACAACTACAACAACTCAATGTGTGTGTGTGTTAGTGTTGTGCTTTAAATATTATTTGATGTAACTGCACAAAAAGAAAGAGTGAAAGAGAGAGAGAGAGTGAGGGGGAAAAACAAAGTTCTTCAGTTAGCAGTTTTTATTATTATTATGATTTTTTTGTTGCCGGCAAAACTTTTATGGAATGAAAACACAACAACAATGCCGACAGAAGGAGCAGCTTTCGCCTCATGCCACTCCCTCGTCCAGGCTCGAATGGGATCTCGTCGCCGCTGTGAGTTAATATTGCAGCACAGACAAAAGCGCCAACAGCACGACGGCGGCGGCGGCGATGTCTGCAACAATTTCTCGTTATGATATCAACAACGTCAGAATCGACATCGACACTATGCAAAAGCTTCTCACTCAGAACTGGCAATGAATCAGGCGCCAAGCGAAAGCGAAAATGCCATTAGAGCACATCTGATAGATACCCTTTCGAATGGCAATCGAAAACACTTTAAAGAGTGAAGGTTTCTTCCTGTTTGATTCATAACAATTTTAGTTTGATTAGTCAGAAATGATTCAACATCTTTATTTGTTCTTGACTTTGAAATGATATCAAAGAATTCCAAGAAATTCTCATAGTAACTTTTATTTATAGGGTATCCACGGAATGACTCGTTCGAGTCGAACGATGAGTCTTGTCATAAATTGCAGTGGAATTTCTGTTTAACGGTTTTTTTTTGTTACATTTTTGACGTTTGCGCAATTGACGTAATTGCCAAGAAGCAAAGTCAAAGCCAAAGCCAAAGTCAGACACTAGACGCGACCCAGACACACTACCAATGTGTGTGTGTGTGTGTGTGTAGGGACTGTAACACTCCTGTTTCTCCTGCTCAGACCTACTAGAACCAAAAACCAGAACCCAGAACTCAAAACTCAAAGCAGACCCAGACCCGGTTTTCTCTCTTTTGGCCATTTCATGAGTCTGCATTACATTTTTGCATTTGAATTTGCATTTTTTGCGGTTTTTCCACATCTATTTTAATGTCGCTATTTGTGTGAGGATACACTGAAAAATAAATAAGGTGAATTTCGGCTGATAAAATCTACAAATTTGTGTAAAAATATTTAAATTTAACAAAAAATAAGAAAAAATATTTCACTACATATTTTGGCTGGATATTGTTTATTTCTTGAAGTGTATTTAGTTACTTTGTATAATTTGCATTCGCGCACATTTTTTCATGCCACACTGCGCTTTCGTCAAGCATTTTTGATGGCTTACCTTCCCTCGCTTGCCCCCTTTGAAGCACTTGCAAATCATTTAACGAGCTGCTTTAAAGCTTACCCTAAAATGAATTAAGAACAAAATATTATATGTTGCCCGTGTGTGTGGCGGGCGACCTGAGGCAATTAAGTTCTCATTGCACGCCCAAAAGCACAAAGCGCTAAAACGAACCGCAACATTAATATTTTAGCCAAAGAGGCAGCAAGAAACAGAAAAAGGAAAAAGGACGACAGCCACTTAAGGACCTGCTGGTTATTATTATTATTAATTGAATTGAGGACACATTTTGGAAGCCAGCAAAAATCAATACAAAATTTTATTATAAAACTGCCCACAGCAGCAATATTCTTGTCATAATTGCATTAAAACAGTGCTCGCTCGACAAGTTAAATTTTTGGTAGACATTTTAATGGCTAAATTCAATATTTTTATGGAATTTGTTTAGAATTATGAGATCCTGTTTTATGCGTTTCAATTCTCTAAAGTTTTTATGCGTAAATTTTTAAAATATTTGTTTCCTCTTTACTTTTTTTGGTTCTAATTTTCATATCAAGAATATCTTAAAAATTTGAGTTTATGTTTGATAAAAATATTTATAATTGATAAAAATATTTATAATTAATAAAATAAAATATTTTTATCAAACATAAACTCAAATTTCATATATTTTTATTTATTTTATAAATGTTTCATATTAATTTCCATTTTATATTTATATCTTTCAAAACGAATTGAATTTTTAGAAAACCCTCATAAGATTTATTACTAATTTTAGTGGTCCTCACCAGTTCCGAAAAACAATCATAATTTCCCTATAACCGCTGTAGTCAACGAAACGAAACGTGTTTTGTGACTTTTGTCGCTATTGAAACGGCGACGTGTCCTTTTTTTGAAATGGCTAAAATGCACGCAAGGGGCAAGGACACGAGGCCTGAGTCATTCAATCGAGATGTGAGGAGTGTTGTGTAAATGGCACAAGTCATAAACTCAAATGTTGTTGTTGTTATCTTCTGGCCCAGGGTCAAGGGCTGTGTGTGTTTGTTATTTTCCCGCTGGCTTTTCCTAGTTCCTGGTTCCTCAGTCTCTGGGAAAAACACTCAAAATACGAATGGGCCTCTTCACTGTTAACAACTTCATTCGCAGCATGTGTGTGTGTGTGCTAATGAGCGACACTTTGGTTTGGCGTTTAACCCATGTTGGCCGAAAAACCGCGCACAAAACAGGCGTGTCAAATTGCGGACAGGTAGACGGGCGCCCATCTAGGGGTAACTACACTCGGCAAAAAAGCGGACAACTCGAAAAGAATTAAGTGTAATAAATTAAATAATTATTAAATGCAAAATCAACTTTTAGTATATAAAAAAAAAAACGACTAGAAATTATTTAAGTTTCATCATTTGTTGATATTTTTCGCTCAGTGTATGCACATATATTTTATGAGCACTTGACAACTCTATAAACTGAGCGCTTATCACGCATGACACTTCACACATCTCACCCACGCACACACACACCCACACCCACGAACACACCTGTGTCTACCCCACCCGCACTCCGCCCCTACCACCCACACACACTCGAAATAACTGCAGTTTGAACACTTAAGCCGCAATTTTCACACGGCTTTAATAGCCTGATAGCTTTAAGCTTTGCTCCACCTACAAAAAAACAAAACCCGTCTCCAAGGCATCTCTGGCTGGATACATAAATAATGCCGGAGCAAGCAAAGAAATATAAGTATATATAGCAAGATGAAAGCACTGACCCACGTCTAGCCCCCACTACCCCCAACCCCCCTCTGAAATAAGCTGTTAGACAAAGTTTTTCGCTTGTAAAGAAAAGCAACAGAAAAAACAACAAAATAATAATAAAAATTGCACAAAAGCATAGCCAAGTGCTGAGCGAGCGAGACCTTTTTTTATTATACATATATATAAGTTTATACATTTTTATGACCTTACCAGCGGGTATAATTGTTGTGAACTATTATTTGCAACGACAGAAAGAGAAGAGAGATATACAAGCCAGATAAGTTTAAGGTTTACATTTATTTAATCGTGTTCAAATCAGCTTAAACATTTCGCAAACTAGGCACAAGACAAGACCAAGACAGAAGATTAATCGGCAGACTAACTGAATTATGTTCCGAGAAAGTCGGACAAATCTATTAAAAATAAACTTAAGTTATTTAATTTAGTTGCTTCTTTGTCATTTTTAATAATTTCGAAACAAAAATCGCAAAAATATATAACAAACAATTTTTGTCAGCTCTAAGAATCAGATTATCTTTAGTGTTTGGTTTATAAAAATCGTTTGGAGCATGTGAAATATTTTTGGGAATTCCCTCAACAATTTTAAGTAGTTTATCGACTTTTCAGAATAAATCCAATAACACTTAAAATAAAGTCCAAAACCGATTTGTCAGCTTAATCAACTTAATTCAACTTTATGAGTTGGGTTGACAGATTATTTATGTAAACAGTCAAAAAGATTATACGGAGATATATAATCGTCTAACTGTGTATGCAATATTTGTACTATGTTGCTGCTTTCTAAGAGTATTATTCATACTTATATAGCCTCTTGAGAGAAGTGCCTACAAGAAACACAAAAACTTTCCTTTCCAAAGTATTTTTTTGCTGCTGCAAGTTGTCAAAATTGCTTTGACGTTTTATTAGTTTTAGACAGAGCAGATGGCGAAGCTGCACTTCAACCCATCATCGTCATCGTCATCATCATCATCATCGTGCTCCTCTTTTTGATCATCATCAACTTTTCTTAACCTCAGCTGCTTCAAATTTATATTGAAGGATGCTCCAAGCAACTCAAAACTAAGCGCTAAAAATAACAAAAAAGAAAAGAAGATACAGATTGCATCAGCGCGCTGACCAAAGCGAAATGAATACCCAATCTCTCGGCGGAATAAACATTCATCTTCGTATATTCATATTCGAAAATAGTGTTTGTGGCATGTCGAAAAAGCCACTGACCGCATTAAATTTTACTTGACAAACACTTTTTACTTTTTATGTTTTTTTGGAACAGTTCCAGGCGGGTTCCAGGCTGCTGGCAGCAGCTGAATCTAAATCTGAAATGTAGACGGTGACCGGGGTCCACCTATTTGTAGCCAAAAAAACGAAAACGAAAAAAAGAAGAGATTTACATATTCCCAACGTTGCATAATACCCTTTCTTTGCTTGAGGTTGATTCCCATTTGGATTGGGTTTGAAAATTGCGAAAGTAAAACATTTCACTCACAAAAAATATGTCAAAAAATTGTGGAAATATTTTTAAAATATTTTTATATTTTTATATTTTATTTGCAATAAAATACTTATCTGAAAAATCTTGAACATGAAAAAATCACCACAAAAATATTTTGAAATTTTTACGAACTTTTCTCTTTCCATAGAGCATTCAATAGTCGGTTTAATAGTGCGCCATATCTATATCTAATTTTCGCTGTTTTCGCCTTTATTTTTGTTGTAATTTGCTTTCTTCTTTTCTGTCATTTTTGTTGTTGTTGTTGTTGTTGGGGCAAATGGAGCACACGACGACGGCGACTTTCAATGAGATTTGTGTGTGGCTATTTTTGTGTGGACCGTTTTGTTGCAAGCAGCCGGAGCCGCAGCCGCAGCCGGGGCAACTATGACAAACAGTTCAAAAGGCCTATTGGAGTTTTATTTTTCGTATTTCATTGGACTGTTTTTGGCTTCCACCATTTCCATTTCTATGTATTAGTTTTATGTGTTGTTTTAAGTTTTATTTCGATGTTGTTTCGAGTTTGATTTGTGTTATTTTTAGCCCAATAGAAAGAGAGAGGAGAGTCGGACGTGCTTATGTAGCGTGCGTAATAATTAAATCCATATGCAATAAACAAAACAATTTGGTCAGCTGGCCGGCGAACCGTCGAAACATCGAAATGGGTCAGCAATTGTGATTGACCCCAACGAATGACCTGTCTTCCTGTCTATTGTGTTGCGGTCGTAACTCAATTTTGGATGATGTTTGAAATGTCGAAACTTATATCAACAATAAAGGTTCTAAATGAAGGATTGATATGCCAAACTAATAACTCAAACAGTGAGCCCCACTCCCACAAAACGAAACAGAGATTGTCTTTTATGTCTCCCTCTCGACCCGCCCATCCCCATTTAAATCTCTCCTCTCTCTTTTCTCACTTACTGCCTTTCCTTTGTTTTTACTTTGCAATTCAACTGATTATGAGATTGTTGACTTGTTCCGCGGCAGCAAATGAGGAAGTGACGCAGAACCACAGCTGTGAGACGACTCTCTGACTCTCGCTGCCACAGCGACGTCTGTCTACGGTGTCGCTGTGTCTGTCTGTCGGCACTTGGTGTTTAGTTTAATGCCATAAAGTATAGAAGCACTTTAAAGCGTCTTCATTTTGCGTCTTCGTTATACCCTATGTAAGGTTGGGGTAGGTCTGTGGAAGTTCCCTCTTTAAATTTACTTACTAAAAGTATTTATTTGAAGAAACTTTTAATATTAAACTCAATAATTTTTATATTTTCAGGCAATTTATTCGAAATATTGTTGCTCAAACTAAGGTAAGTTAATTATCTATCTATAACTCGAATGCAAAATAATATTTCAACGTTTTCAGTGTTAGGAGACTCCCAAATTATTATCTAAGTGATAAGATTTTTAGTCCGTATTCCAAAATGACCAAAGAAATATCTTAAACAATTCAATAACAAAACCTTTTGTCTCCTCTTTATTCCAACTCTCCTCTGACATCTTTCTCTGAGGTATCTTTTAGTCGTGCCAGAAACTCCGAACCAATTGCACTTTGTACTTACTTATTTGTGCCTTGTTATTGTGCTTTATTTACATTCCGCTTTGTGCGCTGTGCTCTTCGTCATGGTCAATGCCCGACGCATGAGGCATTATAGCAACAGCCAGCGACTCGATGATGATCATTATGTGTCGACAACAATAATAATGATGATAATACGTTCAAACGTTGGGGTTATGATATAATCTCCAGTCGACCGATGTCAGCGACTTTGCTCACAAGAAAAAAAGTGAGCATTTCATCGGCTTGCTGCCGTTTTGCTTCCCTCTCAAGCTGCATCTGCATTTGTTTGTTGTACAATTTTACTTTCGTGTCAAGTATTTCTCACTGTGTACGCGGCAAGCACAGCACATACACACGCATTATGAGCTCTTTGCAGCTGCCGCCAAGTGCAGTTAAATTAAAAACGCACCGCACATGAAATGAAATGCCAGCAGTTTAGTTTAGGCCTAACAGCAGCCCCTCAAATCGCTGGCAGTGCGGCATCCGCGTTTCCACTTTTTGTCTGACTCAAAACAAAGTCAAAGAGATGGCAGGTGCGGGGAAAGGGTGGAGAGGGTGTCGAGGTGTAGACCTTGCAGATCCTTTTTTGTAAAGCTTCGCGCTATGCAATTTACATAACACTCACTTAGGCTTAGTGGTTGACCCAAATACACATTTTTGTAGGCAACGAGATGCTGTGTGTGCGGCAGGGGGGGCCGTTGATAGATGGTTGAGCAAAAGGCCCATGTGTAATTAACTCAATGAACGAAAGAGGTGAGGGAGAGCGGGAGAGTGAGAGAGAGAGATGGCAACCACAAAGGTCAGGGCTTTTTATGGTTGTTGTTGTTGTCGATTCAGATAAAGAGCAAATGGTGAAAGCGAAAATATTGTAATGGATTTCTTGAACATTTTACTTTTAGTTTTTTCTGGCGTTCCACCTGAAAAGGCAGCTGCTGCTTTTGACTTTTGAAACAGGTTGTTGAAGCTTGCAACTCGAAACAGCAGCCAGCAGCATTGATAAAATAATCTAAATGAGTTGAATCTGAATAAATAAATGTGAATACGTAATTTGTGGTTGCATTGAGTTGAAAACGATTAATTAGAGTATGGAATGGCAAAGACGGAATATTTAATAAAGCATCAATTAATTTGGTTAACAATAAATTAAATATTTAATGTTGATAAAAGGTGTTCAAAGTTTGAACTTCAATAATTTCCATGGCTGCCAACCTAAAGCAATTATGAATATAATGAGAATATTTTAGTATAAGCACAACTGACAGAACTAAAAGATATCGTAAATATGATAAATGTATATGTTTTGAATATAGCCTAATACACAAGTTGTGAACATAAAATCAATTTAATTTATCAAAGTTTGCAAATGTTGCGAATGATGTTTATTAAGTGCAAAATGCACATCCTGCATCATTAAGTAGCACCTGTGTTGTCTGTTGTGTGTGTGATGATGCAAGTGCAACGGATGCCACACACACACAGACTCTGAAGCCCCAACAACCCACAACAGACAGCACAACAAGCGCAACATGACGACAACATCCAACAAACCATTAATTTTCCCCTTGTGCAATCTCAACCGGCAAACATTTATCATCGATGAGATGCCCCTAGAACACACAAACACATGGAGTGTATCTAGTGTATGTGTGTGTGTGTGTGTGTGGGTGGTTTAGATACAACCATTTGACCCACACACACCAAAAACTGATTGGGTTGGGTTGGTTTGCTCGGCTGCCAACTGTTGGCATTTAATTTCTTGTGTCGTTTTTTTTTAAGTTTTATTGCATTTGCTCTCAATTTTCAATAGATTCCATGCAGTTGGCATTCCCCCTTGCCGACATGGGCGTTGGGGGCAAAATGATTAATGGAAAAAAGCATCGAAAGTGTTGCGACTTGACTAAATTCTAGCCTGAGTCATGATGAGCCAAAGAGCGAGAGAGAGGAAGCTAAAAGTGCCAGCTGCATTATTAAAAGCATGTACAGTCGAACCTCATTATAACGAACTTTCATTCAATCCAAAACCCTGCCGTAAATTGCTTCAATTAAAAACCCATTCCCATTCTTTGTTACGAATTTTCTTTGTTACAAAGTTTTCTCCTCGCACCTCAGGATTCATTTTATGGTTAAATTTGAACATTTTCAAAATTCCTCCTCGTCCTGGCTGTCAAGGGGCGTGGCAGTGGCAGTTTCCTGCCCTTTCTAAAGTGCTGCGAAAAATCCTTCGTCTTCCTTTCTCGTTCGTTAAGTTTTGGGCTGTCAGCAATTTTGTCGATGGACATTGTAATGGGTTTTTTTTAAACCAAGTGGATACACAGCAACAACAACAACAACAGCACTTTGTGACCCACATTCTACGGTAACAACAGCAACAACAACAACCAGCCATTATGCGGCTCCATCCTGGCAGCCATTTTAATTGCATTGTTTTATTGCCTGCAATGAAGTTGTTGCTGTTGCCTCTACATAAAACATTATGCACTGAAACCAAAAACTAAACTACTTTCGAGTACTTTATCGCTTAGTTCATCTAGTTTTTCTCGCTGTGCATAATGCCCATTTAAAATAAATGAAATATAAATTGCAATCGTTAAGCGGCAAAATATAACCAAAGAAAAAAATGTAAATTACACTCACAAAATTGTAAATGTTGCATGCCTCTTGGCAGCATATCCCCTCACTCTTTGACTAGCCTAAAAAGTCAACAAACATCGAGCCAATATTTATGCAAAAATAAACAAAAATAAACACAAATTTGTTGACTCTTCGCAAATGCTTATGAATGGCAGATAAAGATAAAGTTACTCAAGTTTCTAGCTATTTGTAGATACTTATGAATGACAGATATAGTTACTTATGTGTCTAGCTATTTAGATAGATACCTTATAAAGGCGCCACAATTAGATAAATAGAACTCTTTATACCTCATTGCTCATTGCGATCGGCATTCGTGATAAGACATTCCACGCCGCGATTATATGTCAATAAATAACTCAAACATTCAATGAAAATTCGTTGTTGTTTATTTGTCTATTTTTTGCGAATAAACTGTGAATAAACACCTCGATTGTTTACCTTAACTAAAAATGTTTGTTATTCATCATCAACTATTAATTAAGACTAAGACCAAAGCTCTCTCTAAATCAAACCAAAACCAAAGTCCGATACTTCACTTGAGGCAAATGAAACCTAGTAAAAAAGCCAATTGAAGCGTAAACAAACCAAAATGAAACAACAACAACAACCATGGGTAGTAAAAATATCAAAAAAGAGTGGCATGAATGAAATGTTTGTGTTTATGCCATGACGAGGCACGCCCCATTCTCCCTCGCCGGCGCCACTCAACTCGCTGCTTGTCCGGGATTTTATGAGCTTTAACCATATGCACAGCTTGACGAATAAAATGTTGCCAGTTGTTAACGACGACGACGACGCCGACACTTTGGCTAATTGCTAACGGAGCATGCACCACTTGGCTTGGAACCAACCCGATAAGCTGCCTATTTATTTAGGCAAACTAAGACAAACTTTTTGTCTCAACACAACAAAAAAAAACATTTCCCAATTACGAGATGACAAAAGATGAGCAAGAAAGTTGGAAAAGAGAAGAAGAAAAATAAACACTGAGTGTCATAATAATAATATATCAAATGCATTACGCATTCAACAAAAAGCTAAGAAGATAAAGAGTTTTCTTTGAGTCATTGCACAAAAGACAACAAAGAAAAATAAAGTACAGTTGAATTTGTCGAATAAGTCAAAAGGCATTTGGTCGAAATTTCTATATAACCGTTGAGTATTGAAGTTCTTAAAGTAATTTGCCGCTGTCTTTTTTAAGCCATTTTCACATTTGATAACGGATCATTTTCACTTAGTAACGTTTTTCACATTTCGTTTTCATCTCACCGTCATTTTCTCGTTTTGCTTCCGCGCCATTCGCTTGTCCATCCATCGAGTCACTTCACTTAATTATATAGTATTTTCTTTTCATTTGATTTTCTTTTTTATCTCATTTATCTTTTCAACCCAATCAGGTAATGTTTGCTTCCGTTCCGTCTAAACTTGGCAGCCAACTGCAATTACGATAACTTTTGCCGATTTTCCAGTTAATTGACAAGTTTTACTAATTTTAGCGAGCGCCCCCAGTGTCCCCTCCCCCCTTCAAATACAAGCTGCAATTAATTGGTGGAGCGACCGCCGTTTTTGGCATTTCACCGGCCAAATTTGCAAATTTTGTGCAGCGCGCCAATCGAAGGCCATTAAATTTGACATAGTGCTTTAAATGGGGTTTTTATGGTGGTGTCTATGGTCGTGTCTGCAACATACTACCTGCCACACCAACATGCCACACACATAATTATTGTGTGTACGGACTTTGTCTGTGTTTGTCTGTCTGTCTCTGTCTGTCGATGTGCTAATGTTGTTTGCCAACGCATTAACATGGGCATCAAATCAACATTACGCATACGTCACGTGTGCCGTGTATAGATTTATGTGTGTGTGTGTTCGTTCGTTTTGCCAATTATCTTTGCAGTCTCAAGCGCACTAAGTGTCAGCATAAATAATTGACTGACTAAAGTGCCCGGCCTGACGAGTGCCCAGCGTCGACTCTAGACTCTATAGTCTATAATGCTGTCTATCACTCAAGATATGTATAGTATGTATATGTTTGCATACGGCTATCTGCACTTGGGAAAAATGTAGAGAATGTTGTACTTAAAAGCGTATTAAAATGTTCAACAAGGTCAAAGAATATATTATCGGAACAAAATTCCTAAACAAAAGAAATGTTTCAGATAAATATTTTAAACGAATGACTCGGGTTTTGAAGAATTTTGTTTGTAAAAATATATAAAATTAGTAACAATTTGTTAATTAAATTAACATAAATACTCAGTTCCTTAAACCAATATTAACTCAAAATAAAACTGCTTCAACAAATTACTTCAACTTCCTTTAAGCTTTCATAAGCTTCTTGATAGGCAAACGGCTCGAAAGTATGGAGAATAAGTCTTCATCCTTTACGTTTTAATGACAAAAGATGAAAACTCAACTTTAGAAAAGACACATTATATTCTCTCAGTGTCAAGCCAAGTAACATACATTTTTAGTTCGAACTTTGTAGCGTATGCAAAAAAGACTCTTATCGAGTTAACACAGTTGCATGCAACGCCGGAAATTTGATTGTAATTATTAGCAAGATATTATTGAATGGAAAACGAGTTTATTCAAGCTGCCTGCTTGCATTGCATGTCTGCATAAGAAAACTAACTCGTTTGGCTTTGACCAGATTGCTTCGTTCGCCCACTGACAGAACAATTTGCGGCAATTGGGCAAACTGGCTAACTGGCAATGAAACGTTGGCCTGATTAGACACAATCAGCCGCTACTCGGACAATTCGGCCACTTAATGGATCAAATATTGCAAATGCTTGGCGGCCCCTCGGCGTATGCGTTATTTCTATATTAAAACACAAATACAAGCGACTAATGATAATGACTTGTGGTTGTTGTTGTTGCTATTGCTGATAAGGCTTATTTGTGGGCAATGAACAATTGGCAAAAGGCGTTAACAGCTGTCAACAAAGAAGAAGAACGGAACACAAATTGATTGTGACAAAATATGTTTGTTTGTTAATTTTGATTTATTGTTAGATGATAGCTCTAGCATTTTGTTGGGAATTTAATTCGATGATAATATAGAAATAATGTTCGACCACATTGTCATTTTGAGTGAGAAATTAAATTAAATAATTAATAAATTAATAATAACTCTTTCTAGTGCAACGATACTCCAAAAATAAAGCAATGAAGTTTTGCTTAAGCGCAAGTTTTCCATTATTAAATTAGTTTCTCCTTTGCAGCTTTAACTCAACTTTAAGCAATTTAATTTATACAGCTGAGTGTGTTCTTGTTTAATTTACATATTCGAAAAACAAGAGAAACCATAATTACAATTACCATTTGCATGTGATTTTCCGTTGAGGAAGTTGCGTGTTCTTAATGGAGATGTTATTCATGTGTGTGTGTGTGTTGAATGTTAGGTGTGTGTTGCAACTTCCTCGTGCAAGGAAAAACCAGAAAATGACGCATGGCTTTCAATTAGAATTCCCAGCTGTGTAAAAGTTATTTACATAAAAATTAAATGCTGGAAAAAAAACAAAAACCAAAATAAATTTATATAGTTAAAGCATTTAGTGCAGCCGCAAAAATGTTTTAACTAATTGACTTTATTTTATATTTAGCATTTGTTATGCACTGACAAAAATTAAGTCGTTTTTTTTGTCGTTTCGTCGTTGACAACGTTTCAATTAACTTAAATGAAAAAATTAAAACATTTCGCGTTTGTTGGCCAAATTGAAAAATTTGCATTTGACGCACAAAGCGAAAACATGCAGCAAAGAGTGAAGCAACAAACACACACACACACATAGACGCAAATTGCGACGCTGCAAGCCACAAAAAGCATTTAACCCACATTTGGCTGAAAGGCACAGAAAAAATAAAGAAGGAAAAAAAACTTTGTTAAATAGCTCTGGATTTGGCTTTGGCTTTAACTGTGGCTTAGCTCTCGTGTGTAGGCTCAATTGTTGGCCAACTAACTGCACATGGAATTTGCTAGCAAATTGCAAACGAGCCAAACGAAGACAGACCAGCTGCCACTGGCGCTGCTTAAATTGCATTTTAATTTGTTGTAGACTCGCATTAATTAGCAAAAAGCCGTGGACAAACATACATATCCCTCCTTAACTTTAAAATGAAGCGCACCCCACAGACTAAAAGAAACATTTGCATATGAAAACCGGCTGCTTGGCAGAATGTGTATCAAGTGACCAATTGGCGGGATGAGCTGGCACCGGGCACTGGCCAAATGTGCGGCATTTCCATGGCTCCCGCAGCTGTCATTTGTTTTGACAAAATATATTTCCTTGTGTGTGCTGCAATGTGAAACCCTATAAAATGACATACAGTGGGCAAAAACAAATGATTAACTTATAGGAAAAATTTAATAGAAATGTTTTTTGGTTAAGGAGCCCTAAAGAAACTTTTTTTCTTATTGTTAAAATATATATAAGTAAATAGCCTCAAAGAAACTCCATTTCCTATCTTAAAAATATATATAAAAAATATTAAATCAAATTTGATCTATTTTTAAAATTTTTAGTTTCATAGATGTCGACTTATGACACAAAAAATATGTGCACTTTGGTAATGAATAAAAATTTAAGAATAAAAATAAAAGTTCTCTCAGGCAGCCTAAACGATCAACAAGCTTAAAACATCGAAGTCAGGAATCTTCAATAAAATACTTTCTATCGATTTTTTTTAATTACATATATGCTTTCTTTACTCTATTTATTGAGTTCAAAGAACTGCAGTTTGCTATCTTCCTATCACATTTATAATTTGTTATTTTCCAAAAAAAAAAAACTGTTAATTTTAGTAACACATTTTACAGAATAATAGAATATTTTGAATTAAGGCAATGCAGATTTTTTTTCATTGCGAGTGTGAAATGTAAAATGTGAAATGTGTATGTATCAAGTTTTCGGATAGAAGCAGCAAACTGCCATGACCATTCTCATGCCCCCCGCCCTTAGTCCCTATTGCCCACATGTGCCCATCCATCGCCAGTCGCATTCCCGACTCGCCCGAGCCACCACTGACACACTTTCAAATGAATATATTCGCAACAGTTTTATGTCGCGTGGCACTTTTGTAGCCTCTTTCCCTTGCATCCACACATACAACACGTGCGTGGGCCGCATAAATTTCCCTCAAAATATATATGCAACGCAATAAATTTAATAGAATTGTACAATGCGAGCGAGTATGCAATATAATATGTATTATCCCTCTTATCCCTTTGCTTGCCGCAGATAATTTGCACAGCGCTGACATCATGGCTGGCCGGATGGATGGATGGTTGGATGGATGAATTAATGAATTGCATAAAATATATTGGGCGTGGTTGCATTTACATTTAAATGTGGTGGAGGCCGGTGCCTTAATTTATGCTCATTGTTGTCGGCATTTTATTGTTGTTGTGTGGCTTTTGTGTTCAAATTATCATTATTGTTGTCATTGTTTCAGTTTGTTTAATGCTTGCTCAAGGTCAAAGCGTGGGCTTTCACACCATAAACTGTAAAAGCTTCATTTCAGTGTTGGAAAATAATAAAGGTTACAATTTTACTTTAAATTAAATTTTTCTTTCATTTACTCTACACATTTTGTAGAACAAAAATTCTTCTTCGATTCATATCCTCATCGATTCGAGGCAAAAATCTAATTGGAAACAAAATTCTCGTTCGATTAATATCCCCGGTCGTTTCGTTATTGTCTATCGATAGATTTATATCGAAGCTCGAATCCTTCTTTAATTTATTTGATTTTTTTCTCTGTTGAAAAATAATTTTATGGATATTCTACGTCATTCAATACTTTATTTGAATATTGAAAATTATTTATGTTGTTTGAAATTATACAAAAAACAAAAAATTAATTCATTATAATAAATTCCCTTTATAATCACTCCATAGTTGTTCCACTCTGAAATGTTTATTTATTGAATAACAATTATGCAAGCTATAAATAAAATATATTTTTTGTGCCTGTAATAAACATTGCTACTTAATATGCAGCGCCAAGGCTTAATCGGGTCGTTAATCTACGCTGATTGTCAATCGATATTGTTCTGGTTTTTATTATCAACTTCCTCATTACCAGAGGCGGCAGGGTTCAGGCTGAAACATGGCCTGACCCGGCGTACAGTTGAATGCTCGGGCAAAATGTTGGTGATGCGGCCAATTGCGATTGACGCGCTCGTTGTGCAAGCCGTGCTCGACATCTGTTGTGGTATTCACCGCCTTAATCCTCGCCATATTGGCGCACAGAAACTGCACCGAGTTGATAAAAAAGAGCTGCTCTTGTGTATAATCGCCATTTAATTGCCGCTCGTCGGCCTGCTGCTGCTGCCGGAAGTAGGAGTCGTAGGCGAGACGCAGACCCACAATATCCGCAACGCTTTCCGAGAGCAACAGTTGCTCTGAACTTCCTTTGGTATAGCAGCGACTGAAGTTGCCAAAATGCTGAAGTATCTCGACGCCCGTCTGGTTGTAGTTGCCTCGGGCATCGTAGACAATGTGAAAGTAGTCGAAGGCATGTTGCAGCTCATGGGCCAAGATAAAGCCCAATTGGGCGTGCTGCAGCAGCTGCGAGAGACGTGCATCGTAGAGCGGCAGTTGCAAGTAGCCATGTGGCAGTAGGACGGCATTCTGAAATATTTTCACCGGCGATGAGCTGCGTGCCACAACTGCCTCCTGCTGATAGTATTCGTGTGCGGCAAAGGAGCCGAGTTGATTCTGAAGCTGTTGCTGCTCCTGTCGCTGATGGAAACGCAGCAGTTGCAACTTATTGCCATAGAAATCATTCACGTGCAACTGCAAATCCTTGTAGTAAGCATTCAGTTGCTTCATTTGTAAGTCATGAGGCATGTTACATATCTTCAGGCGCAATGAATGCAATTCCTCCAGCACAAAAGCCAGCTCTGCCTCATTCAGCTGCAGATTATTTTCCAGCACAAGTCGCTCCAGTTCTGCGCTCAATTCACGTTGCAAGCGCTGCAAGGCGGCATCAGTTGACTTTCTGCGTTGCTGGTAATAATGCTGCTCGTACAGGTAGTTCATGGCAAGGGGCATGTGTCCTCGCAGCTGCAACACGCACAGAATCTCACGATTCTCACTCAGAGGCAGCTCCTCATTGAAAGCGTAGAGCAGCTTGAACATTATGTAATAACAGATTGTTTCGTTTGAAGTTGAGGCGAGTATATTTTGTAGTTGCTGCAAGTAGTCGGAAGTTAACGATGACACTTGCAACAGCTGCTTGGGTGGGGCTGTTGCCCCAAGCACATTGTTCAGATAATGCTGCCAGTTGATTTGTGGCAATTGCTGTTGCAGTTGCAGCAAGTTCAATTCATACATTTCACTTGCCGCGTCTCTTGACATATTTCCAAATCTCCATTCCAGTTCCATGAGCTTCGCTGTCAGCTTTTCGGCCAGCTGCTCATCGAGTCCAAATGCCACATACAAGTCGAGTGCATCCTGTGCAGTAAGTGGCGGCGCCTCCACTGGCTGTGGCGCCACTAGCAGCACATAATGTGAACCATTCTCACGTCGCACATTCACATCCAATCTGATAAATACCCCATTCAGGCCATAAGCACGCAATTTGCCCAACGTTGCCAACCAATCGAATTCAGTTTGATTGCGCCACAATTCACTTTGATTGCCGCGAAAGATGGGCCACTCCAGCTGCAGCTCTTGCTCCAACAAGTGCAGCAATTCATTCAAAGCCGGCTGCCTCAAGTCGCGGCACGCCGCATAATAAGCCCAAAGCTGCTCATAAATGTCGCCCTCGAAACGATGCTGCGCCAGCGCACTCAACAGCTGTGAATTGTACTTGTAATCCATATAGCCAGGCATATCCAAATAGTTGGCCGTATCCTCATAGTTTTCAGTCCAATTTCCACACGCATAGCCATAGAAATCGTCACAGGGTTCAATTTGTGCATTCACATTGAGCAAAACCTGCTGCAGATAGTTTGCATTGAGCTCCGAGTCGACGCTGCGGCCAGATGCAACTGATATACCCAATGGCAGTAGCAGCAGCAGGAAATTCAATTCAAGGCGACACTTCATTGTGGCAGCTGCATCTCAACTGTTGCTTCAAAGCTGACTCCAACATTTTATTCAATGCAGCTTATCTATTGCTCTCGATTTGCTTGAACATGCTGATATTTGTGTTATCTTGCCACAAGTTTTATTTCCATTTCATTTGCACACAGTGAGAAAAGACTTATAATACTCTACAGTTTAGTAGATTCAGAGATTAGCCCCGACAGCCTCACAAACTTAACCTCCTTGTAGATTATTATTAATCAAGAATAGAATATTTAACATAATTTAAGTTGGCCTTATGCACTTGTAACTCGACTCTTTCGCTCTGTGTGTCTAAGATAGCTCTTATTCATATCTCTTTCTCGCTCTGTTGTCCATTGAGTTCATTTGCATCCTGCTTGGCAATTAGTACAAGTGGCTGCTGCCATTGATTAGAAAGCTCTTTTTAACGGCATTATAAGTCACTTCTCTTTCTTCACTCACAGCTCTAGCTCTACTTGGCTTAATCCAATCAATGTCAAAGACTTCAATGCTGGCTCACTCTCCGTTCGCCGTTCGCCATTCTCCGTTCCGATTGCAATTTTCACTGATTCAATTTGTGCTTGACGAAAAATGAACTTTTCTCGCAAATTGAAAACTTCAGCACAGCCAACAACCAAAAACTCAACCGACAGCCAAACAAATATCAAAGGCAAAAACCCTGACAAAAAGGATTTTCGGTTGACAATTGTTTGGCGGTTTTCTGGCTTTTCTTGTTCATACCCTTTTGTCAAGGCAGTTGAGCTAACTGTAACAAGCAGCTAACCTAAATTCGAGTTGGCCAAGCCAATTTGTGGTATGCTTCGAGTAAGGCCGGAAATGACTTTATAGAGTTGCTTCTAACATAAAATGACATAAATTCAATTTGATGTAAGATGTTGTAATCCATATGAACTGAACTGGAGTTGTTTTGATAAGCTTTGACCGAGTTGAAAATAGTTTTATGTAAGAAAAAAATGAAGACATAGATAAATATTTTATGTGTAATGCGTAATGCTCAGATCTGTGGTTGGGACCTTAAGACAAACATTTAAGCAGAATTTAAAATTAGTTGGTTTCTAGACAGAATCATTTTACTTTAAGTACAGATTTTATGTCTTGCGTTGCTTTGACGATTTGAGACAATAAAACAAAATATTAAAGACTTTTCTTAAACATTATTTTCAATAAGTAACTGGGACATGAAAACAAAGAATTTCCTAGTCGACTTCTCTTGTTTTAAAATCACACTGACTTCAAATTTGACAGTGGAACCCATAAATAATTAAATACTGAACAGCTTTCAAGCAAATTGGCTTGCTTATAGGGTAAAAAGTAAGTCGAGCTTTAAATGTTGTTTTGGTCGTTGTTGTTGGAGCTGATTATGATTGCGACGCCTGTGGCATGTGTTGCTCTTTAGTGTTGGGTTGTGTGCATTCGAGTGTTGTTAATATTCATTAGCAGCAAAACGAAAAAGATGAAGAACACCTGATGCGGCTGAATCTCTGACATTAGCATCCATCCATCAATGTGAAAAAGTGTTTGATTAGCGCATCGTTGAGAAAATTGCCTCATCCAACCATTTTTATTTTCACTTTAACAAAGTGGGTCACAAACTAAACTAAAATGAGACCACAAACAACAACAACAATCGATATTTACCACTTGACATATTAATGGGAAAATCGTGTATAGGCCAAGCCAGGCCGAAATAAAAAATAGTTCCGCCCAGTCAGGTTTTTCTTTGCTATTTTCCATTTTTCAATTAGTGCAGCTAATTGAAATGACATTTTGCTTGTTCGAATTTGCAATTGCAATTAGAAAAAGGGCAACGGCACTAAATTAAGCTTCATAAATAACTTTAAAATGCAAATGCGATTAGGTTAAAATTTAATATACATCCAACGATTTGGGTGAGTTATTTCATCAGTCAATATTTATTTGGCTAAAAGTATTTGGCAACATTTTCACGCTTCTTCGAAGCTGTGTTAGAGCGTCAATAATTGCATTTTGTTTTAAATGTTTAATTGCACTTTAGGATTGGCAAACGGCCAACAATAAAAGCAATCAAATTGCATACACTCAATTGAACTAAATGCTATTACAAACATCCATATATATATATTTACTATATCTCCAATATAAATAATAGCTGCAATCAGCCAAACAGTTTGATAAACAGATTAACGATAATCACATTTTATACCTGCAGCTGTTTCCAATTTTGCTTTAGCTAGTTCGACTTTCAATTGTGTGTGTGTGTGTTTGTGTTCATGGCTTTGAATGGATTTTAGTTTTGGTAAATGAGATTTTTTTATGAAGAGATTAAAGTACATATTTGGGTTTTTTGTTTTATTTTTTGTTTGCTTTATTCCATTCAATAAATCAAGCTTAATTACTTTATTTGGTTTGAGTTGAAAGTTTAAATACACAGATAAAACATTGAAGCTTAAGAGTATTTTTGGTCGGGAGAAATTATGTGTAAAGAGAATTGTTTGGTAATTTATTCGTTTCTTAAACTTACCAAATATTATGAGACTAAAAAATGCCAATAGATAAAATTAATATACTTTGCAATATTAATACTTCACACTCGCCTTGACTTAAGTACTTTAATTAGTTATTTTTACCTAAAGAATTACCTTAGCATAATTTTAAATATTATTGCTACAGGCTTAGCGCCTGAACTTAGTTGTAAAACATAAAAACATGTTAATCAATCTTTGATCTGTTTTTCTTTCCACTTACTGCCCCGGCAATCATCGACATAGCCGCTTGAGTTAAGCTCATCAAACTCCAAGCAAACATGTTCGTTGTAGCATGTTGCAAAGCCTGAATTTGAATGTCAAAGTCATCTCTACAATGTTATTGGTATAAGTAGAATCCACTTAATGTCAACTTGAACCCGATTGCAGTTGGGTTACTTTTGTACTTGACCAGCACTCAAATCTGGTCGAAAGGGGTGAAGTCGGGAAGGAAGGTGAAAGGAAATGCTGCAATTAAGCGACAATAAGCTGACTCAAAGCTTACGCACGTACCCAAACCCCACCCCATCCCCTTCCTGTCACGCCCCCACTCTGTTTGCAATTTGCCATTTTGTTTTCCGTTTACACCCAGGCACTTGTCAGCGCCACAGAAAGCTTAGAACGGGGGGAGCTACGAACCGACGTAGCCGTAGCTAAATCAATGCCAAAATGGGATACATTTGTAACTGCATACTTGCCACACAACGTGGCATGTGTGTGGCATAGGAGCAAACTGTGAATGTAATCAGTTTCAACATTAATTAAACCTGAAGCCACACGGCAAGGACGTGGTCCTTCTGTGCATGAGCCACGACAACGTGAGCTTGCATTTTCTCGAGCTTAAATCAAGTAAGGAAAAAGCGAGAGTTTGAGTAGCAAGAGCTGCAAGAGGATACGCCTTACATTAATTTAAGTCCACACTTGGAGAAACATCTGTTTAAAGCTGAAAATATTCCGTTTTTGATTCGTAGAAGGCCTTAAATCCGTTTCATCAAGTGACAGAATAGGCCTTCAATATTTAGTTCAAGAAATTTTTTGTGAAGTTTATGACCTGACTTGAGTCTGGTTTGATCCCGTATTGAGGTATTAAGATATTTTTGAAGAAATTCTTTTGAAAAACTCTTATAAAATGAGTAGAAAAAAAGTTTTCTTTTCTTTTCGAACTTAATGTTATTAAAGTAATAAATTCTGTTATGCTTTTTTTCGAGTGCATCGTCAACTTGTATAGCAATGCGCTGCTTTTATGTCGGGCTTGGGCTAAAGTTTTCAGTTCAATTAAATTACGAACGTAATGAAACCTAACGGCCAAAAAAGGAATGGCAAACAGGATGGCTTTTCAATAACATTTCAGACGACAGCCAATGAATAAAATATAGTATTCAAGCTTCATTCACACACACACACACACATTCACACACACACACATAGAGACCGCCATCAATATATTAAGGACTAAAAGATGAGTTTTCCCTGAAATGTCCTGTAACGAAAGGTTGAATTATAATTTGATTAAATGTTTCTTAACAAACAGACAAAAATAACTTGCAAAAATATATTTTTTCGACATCTTTTACACATAACTTAAGATCTGAAGATGACATTTGAAACAGCGAGGGTGGAAAGAGAAGTTATAAAAGATGGTAAGAATAAACTTTTTTATTAATTTTTAGCTTAAGTGAACTAGATCTTAAACAAAGAACTTATCGAAGACACCTCGCACACATTACGTTACGAAAAACACGCAGTTATTGAAAGACAAACACGAAAGAGACGCAAACAAAAAATATGCCAAGCCCTAGAGGCCGAGAGCGTAGAGAGAGAGGAAGCGGAAATGCCGTAAGGTTCATGAAGTGCGTGTTTCTGCACATGTCACAAGAAATGAAAGCACGTGGGATCGGGTAGGGGGATGGTATAGGGAATGCAGTGAGGGCGTTGTTTGTCAAAACGATGTCAATAAGCAGCACACAGCAACAACGCCCGGACGACAACAGACAGAATGAACGAGAGAGAGAGAGAGGAGAGGGTTGGAAGTTCACAAAAACATGGGGAGAAATATTGTGTGCGTGACACCATTTTGACGTAGATAAAACGTAGGTCGAGACGAGACGAGAGTGCAACTTGCGAAAAGACAATGATGCAACTTGATGCAAGCAAATAAATACCCAATATATAAAACTATATGCAATGGACTATATGAACTATATGGAAAGGTTTGAAGTCTTAGTATAGTTAAACAACTTAGTAGACTGACAGTGGTAGGTGGTAGTACCACAGATCGATACACTGTAGTAGATGTTAGTGAAGCCGATAAGATCGATGGAAGAAATTTAGTAAAGAACCGGCTACAACACCTCTCCATATTCCCCATTTGAACCGACTTTATAAATATAAAATAAAACAACGATTTAAATGTTCCTTTACTGGAGCATCAGCAAGTCAATATACCCGTTAAGCAAACCACTTCTCAACTCGAACATAAAACTGCAGTTTGTACTAATTTCAGTGCATTCGCTTGTCTCGCTTAACAATGGCGCGAGGCGTTCACAGTTTATCTTTTAGCATTCACAGCAACTTTACAAATGTAAAAAGAGTGAATGTGAAAGGCTTTTTACTCCATTTGCTATGATGATGTTGATGAGCTTTTAAGGACACACTCTCGACAACAACAACGATGCTCTCATATCCTTTGGCAGCATTTAGAAGCAATGCACAAACAAGCAGAATGAATGCATTTGAATGATTTATGAGAATGCAAACACAGTCTGCATGGCAGCCATGAAAAATTAAGGTTTAATTAAGCGTTCGTCAAAATGCCTGTAGGGAATAAATGGGGCGCATCCTGGCTTCTCTAGCCCAACTCCCCTGTCGACATCCTGGCACAAAATGCATTGTCCTTTTTTTTTTGATGGTGCCCGCATTGAATTCACTTCCGTTCCAGCCAAACGGCCGCAAACCAAAACCAAACACTAAACACAATGCCAGTGCTGGGCACATATCAAGGACCAAGGACAACAACAGTAGCAAACAAACAGCTAGCAATCTGGGGTGTTTTGGGAGCCATAAGCACTTTAGCTCAGCATCTTTCCGACTCGGACTTCTCCTTCTCCGCCCTACTCGTATTGCATTCCAAAAAATTAAGCGCTTTTAAAAACCCTGTGCAACATTCGTTTTGATTACGTCTCTGGGTATTGTATTTAGTTTCCTTTTTTCCCTGACGTTGCCTGCAGCAAACTAGAAAATCGATTCGAAACTTTTCCACGTTTCCTTTGCTGCTGCCAACTGTTCACATTGCACTAAGCTGACTTCCCAACAAAAATCTGCACGTTCAGCGAATTCCGAGTATATCCTGTATACCCTGTAAATTTGTGCATGACCTGTGTTTTGGCATAACAATTCCAGGAATTATAAATTTACATAAAATTACATGTTTGTCTACCTAAGTTATTGATTTACCTGTTGATTTTCGACTTAAAATTCAAAGTTAGATTTTAGGTAAGGGTATCTAGCATGCGAGTACCTTTTAGTTGTTGTTTACTGTTGTTTTTTTGGGCGTACCTGCACTCGAAAGTACATAAAGGAAACAATATAATGATTCCCATAGAAGCGCAACAACCAACATCTAAGCTCTTAATCAGCTTTCAGCTTTGCAGTCAGCTTAGAAGTAAAAAATTGGTATAAAAAATAAAGTGCAATCCTAGCTGTAAGTAACTTAATTAAGATTGCGCTTGAACCAGCTAAGAATTTTAATGTTAACTAAACAGAAAAATATATAAAATGAGAGCCAAAGTAAAGAAAAAGTATCTCAGAGTCAAGCAAATCAACGAGAATAGAATTTCTTATCGCATGTTACTGATAAACAATTTGTTTGGAATATATTTGATTTGTTTTTTGTGCTTTCGATTGTGCCACTGATTGGAGCAAGGATGCTGCCTGCAGCATAAGTAATAGATAAAAATAGATGGGGGAGAGAGGGGGGGAGACATACATCAATATGCTTCTACGTAAGATGTTTTTTTTCGCTTTTTCTTTTGCTTTTACGCTTGCAACATGCGTCGCATTTGTAATGCATGGAATAAATATATTTTGCTTTGGCAAACTTATTGCCTGGCATATTTGAACGAGTCAGCAGCAACACAATCAACAACAACAGCAACTGATAATATAAACATGAGGCAACAAGAGGAACAACGTGAAAATGAATAAACTAAGAGCATCAAGCATAATGACAGATGGAAATGTGAATACAAATTAATGGCACACTTCCTGCGCAGACATCCTTTTGGAAATTACCGCGATATTGCAGGCAGGTACACGGTTATACACTGAGAAAAAAGAGATGTTGGTGCTCCAGAAAATATTCAAAAACTAACCCAACTTGTAAATTCTTAAGTAAATTATTTTTCTTATCTCCCAGACTTTATCACAGTGATTTTCTCAGAGTGTAGTTGCTGTGGCTTCAACTGTTAACATTTCAATTACGCCCGTTGCACGTCCAAAACTTCAGTTGCTGCTCTTGTGGCAAACGTCAAACTACGGTTGCCGTGCTAACTTTTTATATATGTTTTTTTATTTTATTTTTTGTGCCAAGGAACATTTAAAGTGCGGGAATATTGTTAAGTTCCCACGCTGCAGCGGATCAAGTTCAGGCAGCTGTTGCCTGTTGCAAATACACAGATATTCAGATACAGATACATTTTTTTGTGTTGTTGTTGTTTCGCCATATGCGCCGCTGGTTGAACATTTGTTCATTGCCTGCTAGCCAACAAATATTTATTTATTTACGCACAAACATATAAAGTGTGTGCGTGTGTGTGTGTGCTTGTGCACATTTCTTGTATTAAAAATTTCGTTCTTTTGTTTTGGCGCAATTAATAAAAAGTGTTTCGCTTTTTCCTTCCTTTTGTTTACATTAAATTTCGGCAGCTTGTCGATGATATTTTAACAACTTTTGCACATTTTAATAGCCTTCAAATATATATGATTATTTATTGTTTTTAAGCTATTGACCCTGTAGAAAATAAGCACCAAGAAGCACAACAAGAATTTCCAAAATATAAATATTTGAGGTTAGATTTTGTGGCGTTATTGAAGAATGCGATAAACAATTCTAAACATAATGGAAAATGATAAATCAAATGGATTTTATAAAAATCTATTAAAATATATTTATGGTTCATGCAAGATTTAAGAGCTCAAGAATAAAGCAATTTCTAAATTCATAAAATTCCAAGAAATTTGTTCCACTTTTGCTTTGAATATTTCATAAAATAATACTTTTATTTTACCCTTAAATTAAAATTACTTTCGTAAGTTGAAACAAATCTTAGTTAAGATCCTTTTCTCTCTTACTTTTGAAAACAAAACAAAACGCTTTATTTGCCAGCTGCATGAGTGTGTGTGTGTGTTCTCTAGCGAGCCGTTTGGACGACTCGCTTATAAATCGCGCAGAAGACTCAAGAGTCCAAACGGTTCGCTTGCGAGTCTTCTGCGCGATCCCCCTAACTCGCTAATACACACACACACTTATGCAGCTGGCAAATAAAGCTAATCGCGCAGAAGACTCGCGCGCGAGTCGTCCAAACGGCTCGCTAGCGAACACACGATTCATAAGCGAGTAGCAACGCTTTATTTGCCAGCTGCATGAGTTCTGCTATAAGCACGGGCCCAACCAGAGTTTCGCACAGTTGCTTTAAAGTTTCCCAAGATAAAAGTCGCCTTTTTTTGCGCGCCCCTGCTAAACTGTCAATAACTACATTAGACTAAAACGTTCATTGGATGAGACGAGCGTCTCTTTGGTCCTTCCACTGTGTGTGGCATTGTGGTCAGCAAATGGAATTGTGGCTGCCGGGAAAAAAACAGACAGAATGACAAATGCCGTAAGGCAGACAGATGGCGATTCAACTCTAACCGAGTTTTCATTTGTCTTTGACGAATGGCTGGTTTTACTGGTGTGTCCTTTCTGTTGGTTAATCAAAAGATTTAACGTCTGACTTGCTCACATTATGGTAATTTATCAAATGTCGATGTTATTTGTGCTTGCCACACTTTGTGGCAACTATACTCGTAGCAACGTCACACACACACACACACACCGCGAAACGACACTCTCAAGTCGTAAATCATTTTATGCTCCAATCGATTTTTATTTCTGTGGTTACGTTTCTTTTTCTTGAGCAAAAAGTTTTGGTTTTTACACGGCGAGAAAAGTGAGTGTGAGTTGCTTTAACTAGAGAGAAACTTTAACTTCAAGAAAACACATCAACCTTTTACTAGAGTTCTTAATTTGAGGTCATTTCAACTTGAATTTAGTTGTGATTGTATTTTTATCTCGGTGTATTGTTCGCCTTAATGTTTCCGAGTCGTCGTTTCATTGTAGCTGAACGTGCTGAATTTGCTCCATTTCTGTCGGAAAGTTGCACAACAAGCGCCAAGCGCATCATTAGTTACATTTTGCCCCACTATCCCCCCGCCACCGCTCCATCAACAAAGACACTCCTGCGTACAGCTGTCGAGTGCTGTGCTCGAAACGCAACGACTAAATTGAAGTTTAAAATAAAAACTTTTGCAGCATAAAGCGTGTTATTTGCCCAGCATTCAGCGCCGACGAGGATCCCATAGCAAACCACCCAACTTAAGCCACCCATTAGCCAAACCCAACCAACTCGAACCAAACCACGCGCATTGTACATAAACGGCTTGGTGAGAACAAAAGACGTTGGCCAGAGAGACAAGCTCTAAAAAATATATAATGACTAGATATTTTTCATTCGACGGGGGGCTTTTAGAAAACTTCGTGACTTCAATTGGATTTACTTAACAATTTTAAACGGAAATAGGATTTTCATTCTTTTACTTAAGTTGAATTTGTTGTTCCATTATTCTTTATATTTTAATCTAGCATACTTTTTAGACCAGGATCAAAATTCATCTAGTACAACCCAACTCTAAAACCACAAAACTCGTGTCGTTAAACTCTTATAGCTTGTGATTTAATTTTGTGTACTTTGTTATTTTTATGTGGTATCGTCTTGGGATCATCACTAAACCCACCTCGTATGTGTTGGGGTGGTTAGTAAGAAGTTGGGTGTGACGGGGCGGGGCTGTTAAACAGGTTTAGTGCGAATGTGTAAAGAAGAAAGTGCTCTACCAAAGGGTTAAGAGTGTGCACAAAATCAGGTCAATTGTTCACAGAACACTAAAAAATATATAAAAGAAAGAGTGAGGCTACCATAAAAAAACGGCAACAATCCGAGGAGTAAAGTAAAAAGAGTGCTCGTTAGGGCTAAAAGGAACAAAATCTAAGGCAACATAAAAGCCATGTTAGTCGAATGTGTACGAGCTAATATTGTAAATTTTAAAGATATAAAATTATGATGAGATAATCAACAGCTATTTGAGCTACTTTGTAGATAAAGAACTTCAAATTTAATAAGAAAATATTGCTCAAATAATTATCATCTTTAAGTTCAAACTCTGTTCTCATTTGGTCTCCCTTTTAATATACTTGCAGTCAGACGAATTTGCACAAAATCAACGCAAGGATAATCACACTGTGTGTAAATACTCGAAAACTGGGAGACAGCCAAGAGCCAACGACAACAAATACTTTAGTAGCAAATAGCAACAACAATGTCTAAGCACACAAACAACGATAATCTGCGCAATGACATCTACGAGAATCTGCCCTGTCAGGCCATGTATAATGAATCCGTGCGCAAAATGCAACAACAGCAGCAGCATCATCATCATCATCATCAGAAATCCTCATCAGCTGGCGGTGGGGTGCAGCAGTCGGTGCTGTTGAACCATAACAATATCAATCCGAATGCCAACAGCAATTCGTTGGGCAACAATGTCACCGCCACTGGCAATCTGCCCAAGGAGATGCTCTATGCAACACCCTTACGTAAATCGGATCGGTACAAAAGCAGCGATAGAAGGCGCCTGGAAGGAGCAACGGCTTGCGATGCCAAGTTGTCAAACTTAAGGGACTCCAATAGGCGTAATGGAAATCCGGTGCAGGTAAAAATTCTTAGCATTTAAATCAAACTTTTTTGGAAAGGTCTTCAATGAAACTTTTAATTAAATATTTTCCTTCAAATGCAGGTTACCGATTTGGATGCGAATGATGAAGTGGAACAGGAGCTTGCGGATCGCGAGGCAGATGCAAATGCTTCGACTAGTGCGCTGGTTGGTGGTTCGAAGTACAACAATCAGTCGTCTGCTGTTGCCACACCCAATCAGCAGCTGGAAGATCGGCGGATACTCAACTTCCTCAAGGACACGACGCAGGTGCACAAGAAGCTGGAGATTAGCGGTCGCGATTGTCCCAATGCTAGTTTCTCGAATCTGGCACGCGAAGAACACTTTGCCAATCTAGTGCAACAGAATTTTGCCCTGGAGCTAACCAATGGCAGTTCCGCACCTGAAGAGGATGGTTTAGAGTCGGTGGGCGGGAAACAGCAACCGGCATCAGAGACAGCTGATAATCTGGAATCGTTGATGCAGCGCAAGCATTCGCCGGACAAGGAAGTTAATGGTCTGGCACCCATAGAGCACAATCATCACCGGATCGTCAACAACGTTTATATACATCGCGAGTGGGTGCTCAAGAAGATTGCACTGTGTCTGGAGCAGCGTACGGCGGGCAAGAAACCCATGCCAGTTGCTTTGGGAGCTGCTGGTAGTTCGGGCTATGTTTCTTCGCGTGCCAAGGCATCCGCCATATCCAGTTCCAGCTATAATGGTTGCCTTGTGCTCGGCTCAAATGGTTCCGGCAAGACTTCAATATGTCAGGCCATCATGAAGGGCAACTCTGGCACCAAGGGCATACTCAACCGCAAGTTGCTGGCCTGCTATCTAATCGAGTCCCAGAATCCCGAGTGTCATAGCTTGTCGCTGTTCATGCGCAAGATTGTGCTGCAGTTGCTAAGTCATGCCTCATTGATAAGTCGCGATGATAGTCAGCGTATCATCGACGAAGGTTTCTCCTTTCTGCAGCAGCAGGAATCCAAGCTGGATGAAGCAATGCAAAATATCAGTCTCAGTGAAAATGCGGAAGAGCTGCTCATCGAGGAGCTCAAGCGCGGTGCCAGTGAATGCGACACCAAGGAGTTGGAGAGCTTTCAAAAGCAACGCACCTCTACGGCTCAAAAGCCGGGAAAAACAAGTCTTACCCGGCAACAATCGGAGCCAGCACCGTTAGAGTCTTTGGACAAGCCCAACGGGTCCAACAGCTATGGCACACATCCACCCAAAAGAGGAGGTGGCTCCTCGTCAATAATCCAGGAACGCGGTGAACAGGACAAAGACACTGGCAGCGAAAAGGAACAAAAGCACAAGGAAAAGGAAAAAGACAAAGAGAAGGAGAAGGAGAAGGAAAAAGAGGTGCCTAAAAGCAGTCCCATCAAAACAAAATCGAAAATACCAGTTAAGCGGGGACGTTCCGGTAGCGGTGTCTCCTCGCCAGCTAAGCTGGTTGCGGCTACTCCCACAACGAATAGTATTCAGCAAGGAGGCGGTGAGGATATTGCCGACTTACTTAGCGAGCAGCTGAAGAGCGAGATTGAGGCGGCCATCAAAGATGACAAACAAGAGGGGGAAGAGAAGGAGGAGGAGAAGCACAACGAAGACAAGCCCGAGGCGGATAAGGAAACCCAATCAGAAGCAGAAACAGCGACAACAACAACAACAGCTGAGGAGCCGGCGGAGAAAGCTGAAGCAGAACCATTGATTGACTTTGAAGAGCATCAACAAGTTGTGGAGCACAAGGAATTCACACCAACGGCACCAATGCTACCACCTATACCCGGCGAGAAACCCAAGGTGCGCCTCAGCACCAACACCCTGCCTCCGCCCTTGCCCAAAACGAAAAGTTGTCGCACCATCATTGCGGATGGATATTATGAGCTGCTCATGTCGAATCCGGAGATTCTCGAGTGCCTCAGCGTCGACAGCATTGAAAAGAATCCCGATGAGTGTTTCAAAAAGGCATTGCTCTTCCCACTGCTGGAGCTGACACCGCCAAAGACCGCACTTCTACTGCTCATTGACTCAATCGATGAGAACTACATAAACGAGGGTAATCTGATCTCAACACTGAAGGGTGGACGTGGCACAGTGACCAATCACAAGAGTCGCAACGTTGCCGAACTACTCTCGAATCATATACATTTGTTCCCCAAGTGGCTGTTCCTTGTGTGCACCACCAAGAAGCAGACAAAGCAGATAACAAAAATGTTTACGGGTTTCAAGAAGATCACATTGGATGATCTGCGTAAATCGCATGTAGTCAAGGATGTGCAGGAGTATATTATAAATCGCTTAAACTCTGACTTCAAGGATAGCATTATGTTGACCAAGGAGATTATCGAATCGTTGCATCAGCTGTACATCAAATCCAATGGCTGCATACTCTACCTCGAGAAGGTCCTGCATGGCATTAAGGACAATTTCTTTAGCTTTCGCGAGATTAAGCTCATACCCTGCACGCTCAACGGCTTGTACTTGTACATCTGTCAGAAGTCCTTCAACAAGAAGCAGTACATGAAGATAAGGCCACTGCTCAATGTCCTGCTCGCCTCCTCGGGCTATGTGGATAAGCTGTTCCTCTTCAATTGTTTGCGAACACACAATTACACCATCGATTGCCAGGAGTTTGAGAAGCGTTTGCAAATAATGCGCAACATCCTGTCGTACGATTCGAATGCTCAACGCTTGAAGATCTTTCACAACTCCTTTGCGGATTGGTTGGTTGACGTTAAGTTTGCCACCAAGAAGTTCATCTGCGATGTCAACGAGGGACATGTCATGATCTCCATGTACTATCTTCTAGTGGCGGACACTCTGTGTGCGAATACAGTGCGCCGATTTGCCTATCATCTGATCAAGTCGGGCGAGTATCTGACTAGTCGGCATGTGGACTTGGATCTCATTTTGATGCTGCTCGAGTCGCGTCTAAATCTAAGCGATTGCTTCTATACCAACCATTTCAATTGCTGTGCCCAGTGCGAGCATGACTTCAAAAACGATGGCAACTTTTTGCCCAAGACGCGCGGCATGCTGGAACGTTTTCTGGCCAATGAGTTGAGTGAACCCTTTGCGCAGTTCCTGTGTGACTTCTTTAAGCCAAGTCTGCCAACGGATGCAAAGATGTTGAAGCTTCTCATCGAGACGGGCATTAATAATGCCGAAGCGCAAAACTCCTGCGAATCCTCATTGATGTCACCCGAGCTGTCGGATAAATCGCAGAACATTGACTTTGAGCTAGCCGATTTGTTACTCTCCAGCGAGAAGAGTTGTCTTCTCGAGACTCAGCGCACGGTCAGTCCTTCGGAGCAGAGCGAACCGCCGCATGAGAGTCAGGATGAGAATGTCTCGAGTACGCTCCATCAGCTCTCGGACTCTCATCACATTGAGTTGCACAAGGGCAAGGCGTTGATACACATCTTGGCCAACGATGGCAATCATCAGTTGTTGGAGCGTGCGCTCAATGCCTGCAAGAGTCCAATCGATCTGGAGATTGAGGACTACAATGGTCAGACAGCATTGAATATTGCCTCGAGGAACGGTCATTTGGAAGTGGTGAAACTCTTGTTGAGTTTCTCGCAGCCCTGCAACGATGGCACGGGCAGAATGAAGCGTGTGGATGTCAATCATGCGGATCGCGATGGCTGGACACCATTGAGATCCGCTTCCTGGGGTGGACACAGTGAGGTAGTGCGTCTTCTCATTTCGCAACCCGCTTGCAAGATTGACTTGGCGGATAAGGAAGGACGTACGGCTTTGCGTGCTGCTGCCTGGAGTGGACACGAGGATATATTGAAGCTACTTATTGAGTCGGGCGCCGATGTTAACTCTGTGGATCGCCAGGGACGCACTTCGCTCATTGCCGCCTCGTATATGGGTCACTACGATATTGTGGAGATCCTTTTGGATAATGGCGCCAATGTGAACCACTTGGATCTGGATGGACGCAGTGCTCTGTGCGTGGCTGCCTTGTGTGGTTCCTCCGGCTACAGCAAGGTCATCTCCACTTTGCTCGATCATGGTGCGAATACGGATCAACTGGACAATGATGGCATGTCGCCGCTGCTCGTCAGCTCTTTCGAGGGCAATGCTGAGGTCTGTGAACTCTTGCTGGAGAATGCAGCGGATCCTGATCTGGCCGACTTTATGGGTCGGACACCCTTGTGGGCCGCCTGCACTGCTGGGCATGCGACTGTGGTGCGTCTGCTGCTCTTCTGGGGCTGTGGCATCGATTGCATGGACTCGGAGGGACGCACGGTGCTCAGCATTGGTGCTGCCCAGGGTAATGTGGAGACTGTTCGCCAACTGCTTGATCGCGGTCTAGACGAAACTCATCGGGATAATGCCGGCTGGACTCCATTGCACTATGCTGCCTTCGAGGGTTTCCATGAGGTTTGTCTGCAACTACTCGAATCGGGCGCCAAGATCGATGAGTGCGACAACGAAGGAAAAACCGCACTCCATCTGGCTGCCCAGGAGGGAAGACTGCGCTGCGTGCAGACCCTGCTCGAAATCCACTCAAGCTTTGTGGATCAGAAGGCGCACGACGGCAAGACGGCATTCCGTTTGGCCAGCCTCGAAGGCCACATGGAGACGGTGGAGTACTTGCTTAAGTTCTGTTGCGATGTCAACTCCAAGGATGCGGATTCACGCACCACCTTGTACATTCTGGCGCTGGAGAACAAGCTGGACATTGTCAAGTATCTGCTGGACATGACGAATGTCGATGTCAATATACCCGACAGTGAGGGACGCACGGCGCTTCATGTCGCCGCCTGGCAGGGACATTCGGATATGGTTAAGACCCTGATCGAAGCAGGTGCCGATGTCAACTCTATGGATCTGGAGGCGCGTACACCGTTGCACTCATGCGCCTGGCAAGGCAACCATGATGTCATGAACATCCTGCTCTACTTTGGCGCTCTGGCGGATCATGCGTGTAAGCAGGGCGCCACAGCTTTGGGCATTTCCGCTCAGGAGGGGCACGAGAAGTGCGTCATTGCGCTGCTGCAGTTTGGCGCCAATCCCTACAAGTCGGATCATTGCGGCAGGACACCCATTAAACTGGCAGCCAAATCCAGTCGCAGTAGCATACTCAAGATCTTCGAGAGCTATACCAAAAGTAAGCGAAAGCAAACCTTTTTCCCAAACAATTATCAATGGAATATAATTCCCATTGTTTTCTGCTTAAGATTTTAAAGCTTACTTAATTCGAAGTTCTTGAACAAAAGCTAACCCCTTTGCCTTTTCCTGCCTTCTTTTAGATGAAGCTAGCAATCCCAATGAATCGAAATTCCATGCCAGCATGCTGCGCTCACCCGATCAGCCGCCGGCATTGCCCCTGCACCAAAATCTTGCCCCTTATCCGGCACACGCATCCGCCTCCTCAGTTTGCTCTGCCGCCACCACGGCCACCGTGCACAATGGCAGTCAACTGCAGGCACTCAACGCATCCAGTTCGACGCACAGCTCCAACAATTTCTATCAGAACACAATGCAATCGGATACGAGCAGTTTGCACAAGCGCAAGAGCGTCATCTCTAGTCAATCTACGGGCAGCAGCAATGATGTAAGAGTAGATATAATTACTATATTTCATGAGCTAACTTTTTCGATTTGTCTTTTAGCAAGCGCCGCTCACCTTTACACAGCAATTGCAGCGACAAACCAAACTAAGTTCACGCAACAATCTGATGGTCAACTCAAGGCATGCCTCCAGTTCGTCACACAAATCCAGCAGCAATGGCGGCGCAGGCGCTCACCAACGTCATTCTCAAGTGCTGCCCGATCTCAGCGAGCATCAACTAGGTAAGTCTTACCTTAATTTTTTCTATAACATAACTAATTACTTTTCCATGTTACAGCAAGCAACATGACTAACGATGCGGATCTGTATGATATGGAGTGCATGTCGCCATTGTATGCCACGCCTCCACACTCGCCGAGCAGTGAGTTGAGCTCGCCGGGCCAGCTGCCTGGTTTGAATGCTTTCGTCGATGATGATAGAGCTGGACCCAGTAATGGTGGTTCAAAGTCTGCGTTGCCCGACAATCATTTTGCGCGGGACACGCATATGCGCATAATATTGGGCAATCTCAAGGAGAATCAGCCCAGTTCGTCAAGGTAAACTAAACTGTAACTCAACTTTTTGTAAAATCCAAACTAATTCTCGATTATTTTGTATAGCAAAAGCAAACGCAGTAGCGGCTCCAGTAATCCGGCAATGCGACTTATTCGCAGTCGCTTCGATTCGGCAGCACAACTTATAAGGAGGACCAACAATATGCTCTCCTCGAATAGCAATCAGGGCTCATCTAGCATTGGCGTCAAATCGGGCACCTTTCAGTGGCGCAAGGAGAGTCAAATGTAAACATGCAAAGACACACACGGATACACACACATACACTTGCATACTCAATTATAAAGTAGCTTATATTTTGAATTAATTGAGTTGATACGTTTCTATATACTTTGTGAATAGAGTATTTGTTTTTTTGTGATAGTTTCAATTTTAGTGTACTACAACAACTCGTATTATGTTTTCCCCATCTTTAAAATAACTTAAAAACCCCCAACTAGACCTATCTGCAATTGAATCGTAGTAGTTAAAGGCACGCGCAGAAGTATTAAGCTGTTTAGGAACGAACCCCTAATACCATTATATCTAGAATATTTCATCATACTATTTCGAATACATTTTTGGCATGCAATCGTAGAAAAATACCTTAACAACGAAAATAAATTACGTGCAAAAATATATTAACTTAAAAAACCAACTGAACCTTTGCGTGGACAACGTCTTAGAAGCAATGAAACAAAAACAATGCACATGAAATTATTTATTATTAATTCCCAAATCAAGTTATGATAAAAAAAAACTCAATTATTTTAAATTTAGCATTTTATTTAATCAAATTCTAAGCGCCATACTAAACAAAAAATTAAGCATATTTAATATAAATATATTTGACAAAGGGCTGAATAATGTAATTTATTTAATATATAGTATAGTTTCAACAAAACTGTTCAGAAAAACGTTAATGCATTTTCTTAAAAAATAAAAACGTTTGCTATGATATTCAGTTAAGCACACTTATGTAATCCTAGAGACACCTTGAAGCACTTAATGTGACCCGTTCCTGTACCTACATGTCACTCATTTTAGAATCACACACACGCACACACACGAACCAGTAGAAAACAACAACTGATAAATTATTAAAGTCTCCGATCGAATATTTTGTGAAACTCTACTCTCTACTGCAAAGCAGCAAAACAAAACATTGAACAGGCAGACACACTCACACACACAAACATACAACGTACATGGCTATATACAAAAAAAAACATGAACACTTTAAGAGCGAAATGTTGATTTAAAATGAAACATTATAACGTAATTAATTGTTAAATATACACAAAAATATATAAAAATATTTATATATTTATTTCCGAAAAAAAAAAAAACAACTACAAATATTTACAAGTTAACAAGCAAAGTTATTCAAAGATACATTACGAACATTTAAAAGCATTATAAAAGGTAATCGAAACACACAAAACTGAATAACACCCAAAACTCAAAAACACACAAATTTGCATGATAGGGGTCGAAAGAAACCAAAGATAAATACTTAAATTCAGAACTAACATAAATACATTAATACACAAGATTACCTATACAAAAAAAAAAATATATCTATACATATATATATACATGTATGTATTTATACAAAGTAGTGTTGTAGTTGAAGTTTGATTACAAAATATATACATATAATAATAATAATAGCTATGGATTAATATATTGACGAAATTGGATACAGGAACATTTACAGCAATTCTGAGTGTGTTTTTAAGTTTAGAACAACAACATTTTGAGCGAAACGACAAGAAACGAAGCATTATACACATAAAAGAAAAATAAATATATAACTATGAAACGGAATAAAGTGTTTGTTCATTGTTAAGCTACTGACATCTCTTCACCTGGTGCTTTAGCTAAAATTTCGAGAGGTTTTAGACGACGATCACGAACTGATAAAATAAAACATAAAACGGATGCGTAGATGTAAATGTATAGATTTTATTATAAAACTTTTTACTTATTATTGTCAACGAGTATTTTGGGGTTGGCCACACGAAACACGTTTGGCACCATGCCAGCCAATGTAGTGAACAGCTCCTCGGATATGTCGTGTGGCAGCAGCAATTGCAGAGTGCTAAGAAACAAATAGAAAAATTAGAATCAACCTAAGGGCTTTAAAAGGGCCAACTTACCTCAACTCAGCACCACCCCAAGAGGCTGATTCGATCATGAAACCCTTGGCGCATTTAAACACCAATTCCGCACGTCTGATGCACCACTGTACGGTCATGTCCTCGCTCATCTCGTGCCGCAACAAAGCGGGAATCGTCAAGGTGGTGATATCATGTCGACTGGCAGTTTTTAGTATATTGCGCAAGCCCAGGATCACCGGATGCCTCGAGTTGATTTCGCTAGGACTGTTGATGGGCTCGTCGGATATCAAATGGAATATAACGTGCGATTGTGAGAGATTCGAGTGTTTTGTTATAAAGAAATCGCCCGTCTTAAGCTTGGCCACCGACGATGACTGTTTGACTGGCGAGGATGTGGCGCTGCCATCGCCACTATTCCCACTGTTCCCGCTGCCTTGGCTTGGTGTGCTGCTTGTGTCGCTGGTGTTTAACGAGCGTATCTGCTTTTCAATCTTCTCCAGCTGCACGTCCATCTGATCGAAATGAAACTCGGTCGATTTATTGGCATTCTTGATGATGCTTTTATTGGCTTGGGCCTGTATCGATGGAGTCAGCACGACGACGCCGCACAGCGAGCTCGAATACAGACCCAATGCCATATTCAATCCATTCAAATTCTCATCCGCATGCAGAGGACTGCACAAGTCCGTTACATTGGCGCTTAGGATGCGTATGTTGTGCATGTGCTTCAGCTGGGAGCCCAAATGTATCGTGAAGCTCTCCTCCATCGATGGCTGCTGCGAGACGAACATGGAGGAGCGATTCCCGAGTGGCGTGGATACCGGCGACACCTGGAACATTTGGCTAACTTGACTCGTTATCCAGTCCCGATACTCGTTCTTCTGATGACCCATCATCGCTTCCAGTTCGGACTCGTAGCGTTTGCGCACAAAGTTCTGGGTTGTATACTGTTGGGCCAGCAGATTGTTAATGTCCTCCGAGGTGGTTGTTATGTCCAACTGATTGATCTGGGCATCCATTTCGTGCTGCTGCGAATTGTTAAGGGTCTCCACTTCGGCATCCATGTGCTCTGTCATATCCGATATGACCTTGGCATAGTTGCGCTCCCGTTTAAGTATATCCTCTAGGGAGGAGGAGTGCACCAGGCGATGGAAACTCTGTGCAAAGATGTCCTCGTCGGTGGGACCGACGCGATCTGCAAATTGCAAGAGTTCCTCTTTATACAGACGCTCCGTATTGCGCACTATTGCCTCCAAATCCAGCTCGTCATTGGCTGCTTGATCAATTAACTTGTCCGCATAATCATCGTGGAACTTTTGATGTTCCCGATCAATAAACGACTTCAGTTCCCGCTGCAAATCTTAATTGGGGGGAGTGTCTGATAAGAGATAGCTGCACTTTTGTTGTTATACTCTACTTACTTATATCCTCATCCAAGTAGCGCATCATTGGATCCATTTGAGCCAAGAGCTGTGTCACCAACTCCTCGACGCTTTCATCCTCGTATGGAAATTGAATATCCAACTTGACTTCACAATCTTTGCTCGCAAAGTTCTTGTATTTGTACACAAATTGCACGTTGCGACTGGTTTCCATATTAAATGGATTTATTCTCAGCACCTATTTATTGTTTTAATTATAAATTAAATGCTTTAAATTAAATGCTTTGCTGTTTTTTATGCTAACCAAAACAGCTGTTCTGTTCAATAACATTTTCTGTTAACGTGAGTAAACTAGAGATGTGTGCGTTTGTTGAAAATCCGCAAATTATTTAACTGCTTTTCATGCCTTTTTTACGAAAAAGCTTTTCCCTATAATATAAGTACTAATCGAGGTTGAAGGTTACATTATTATCACCAAATATACATCCTTTCACTGCATGATAAAAGAAAGTTTTATCGTTCTTGCTTCCGCTTCCCATTTTCGATAAACACTGCCGTAGCTGTAACATTACCAGTGTGTACACACTTTGGCACCAAAAAAAGCTAACAATTGAAACACACTTTTTACGTTTTGAGACGGTTTTTTTATTTTGATATATTTGTTTAATAAAATGAGATTGTATAAATTATAAAGCAAATCATTAGTTTAGTTAGCAGCAGAACGATTTACAATCCAATGTCGGCCACCTGAAATTTACCACTTACCCAGAGATTGACCTCTCCCAGGAGCAGAACAGGGTAGGGGTTGACTGCTGCTGACCCAATTTTCAAGAGCGCTGCAGAGCCGTGGCTGATTTTCTCCGCCTTTTGTGGCTGAGTTTTGTAGTAGCATGGCGACCATCATTTAGCGCTCTTTGCAATACATTTTTCAGCCAACTTGTAACAGAAATTACAATATTTACAAAATTTATATGTGACAATAGAGTAAATATACGATGGTGGTTGTGGTGGTTGGTGGTGTATTTCAAAATGAAAATCATTTCAAATTAAAATAGTTGAATTAAAGGTGCGCCCCGCCCCACGACAAAAGGCTACTGTTATTTGGAATAGAATTGGCTTACACTGACTCTACTCTCATTTTTACTTGCCTCTCCTCTCTTCTTTTCGACTCTGCTGCGCCTAAATAAGGAACACTTAAACTAGATACGAATACGAATAAATATTACACTAACAACTAAACAAAGTTTGTTTTACTTTTTTAATTTTTTGTTGGTATTTTTTCTTTGTCAATTTTTACATAAATTCCATGATGTATGTATGTATGTATTTTGGAGTTTTGAATCTTTCTTTTGCTATATATATTTTAATGTAAATTTTTTACTTGTTTTGTTAACATATTAAAATCCTTAATTGCGCCGACCTTTCGCCTTCTCGATATATTATACTGCTACAAGGTAACGATTACAATTAATTTGTTGTTGTTGTTGTAAACACACATTATTGGGAGAGATTATTAAAATCGCAACAAGGAGCATTCGAAAACTCCTCCTCGCTCTACACATATGGTTTTTGATATATATAAAGATATATGTATTTAATGCTAAGATTAAGTGGCACGACTCTTGAAAAATGAGCGCACATTCTACTCGGTTTTTTGTTTTATGTTTTTTCTTTTTAAATTATGAGAGAACTTAAGCCTAGAGAAAAGGTAGTAATACAATTAAATATATAGAAGTATAAGTATATATATAAGATTATATATATTGATTTGTGTGTGAAATTTCTTTGCACTGATTATCAGAAAATTGTGAACGGCAGCCAGGTTTAGCTGTAAAAATTGTTGGCTGCCGCCATGAAGTTTTTGTGTACATTCTAAGGATGTGTGACGTCTCTACACAAGAATACAAGAGTTTCAACTTAAGTTTTTCGTTTGTTTCGATTTGTTTTGAAGCTTTTTTCTTTATCTTTAGCTACAAAAATTGTGAACATTATCCTATTTTACAAAGTTGCTTAAATGTGTGTTTTTTTGTCGGATTTTGCTACAAAATGTTTTTGTTGAATATAGAATATATTTTAATATTTATGCTATTGATTATATTGGATAGATAGATAGAGAGAATATATCAATCAATCATTGTATGTATGCAAAAAGTTACACTTAAATCGAATCCTGGGCCTGGGTCAGGCTTTGCTGTGTACGTGTACTGCTTTTGGATGCGTATGTGTGATGCTCTCTCTCATTTCTTCTTTTCACTTGTAATTTGTAAGATCTCTGTTAACACTCTCATTCTGCTGCTGCTGCTCTTCTGATGTTAACACAATCGACGCTCTGCACTCTCTTCTGATTTTATCATATACACACTCCAACACAACAATACACACACATAATGCTTTTGCTTTCTGTACTTGTACTGACTTTGCGACTCAACCAAAATCTCACACACGAATGGACTGCACTGCACTGCACTGGACCTGCACTGCTCTCTCCTCGCTCTCTTTTTTTGTTTGTCTGCTGTCTCTATAGGTATGTGTCTCTGATATTTTATCTTCTCTGCTGCTGGTATGGAGGAGGTTGTGTGTGTGTTCTCGGAAAACTTCTTCTGTTTAGGTATATGAGTTGTTGCTCATATCATTGAATTGCGTATCGTTTACTTGACTTTGACTTTTGGGCATAAACTGAGCACCTGCTAATTTACCACCTATAAAAATGTCGATAAATGAGAAACGTTATTTAAATCAATTGTTTTTGGTTGTTGTTGTTGATTGTTTGTTTTTTAAATGCATTCCAACAGTACTTAAATGTTGTTTTTGGTTTTTCTAAATACTTTTTCACAAAACAAATATTAGTTTAAAAAAAAAAACAAATCAAAAATTTGAAAGGTATACTTAAACATAAAAAATATATTTAGTTTCAATACTTTTCGGTTCTAGTAAGATGCTGTTAGAAAACTACCAGGAAAGTGCCGATAAGATATATGAAGAGACAAATTAAAAGCACAAAACCTACGCACGTTTTTTTTTTTTGTTGAAGAAAACGTTAAAATAATGAAAATGGTTTGGTTTTTTGATAAGAAGTCGATGGAAGGATGGTACTACACCCTTGCAGAGTAAAATGAATGTCGCTAACCTAAGTCCTCCTCCTAACTACCAAAATATATATATCTGTTTTGAAGCTAACTAGAAATAGGAATAATCATAAGTTTGTTTGCCAAGATGCCTTATCGAAAAGCTATATAAACGTCAGACAACTAATACTTTTTTTTGTTAAGCTAGAACTGCATTCTGCAAGGGTATTTAAGCTTCGGGCTGGCCGAAGTTCGCTTCTATTTAAGATTATTAATTAAATTTGTTTGCTTTTTGTTAGGGTCCTTAACTAAGTTTGTTTTTGGTTTATTAAACTATGCTCTCACCTCTTGTGGGCGGCGCCTCAATATCTGCGATTGTTGCCGCCACCGTTATTGAAGCCCTGATTGTTGCCATAATTGCCTTGGGTGCCACCGCCTTAAAGAACAACAAAAGAACACGAGCCCACGTCCACTTTTTGTTTAGAAAAAACATTGCTAACCCTCAAAATTAAATGTTGGCTTAAACTAAAATTGACTAGACTAATAGTTAATAATTATCTCACAGCTTTCAGCTAAGCCCACTAACGATGTCAAGGGTATATAGAAAGTATATATACTGTGATTTGTCTACAATATAAAAACGATTTGCGAGTACAGCACGAATGCACAAAGAGCTTTGGATAAACTCCCCTCTCAATGCGCATGCATGCTGCACTCGTTGTTTGGATTCAATTCAAGATTCGGATGGGGGATGCACAAAGTATAAGAAGTGGGGGAGAGAGAGGACCCTTGCTAAAAGGGTTGTTGCTGTTGCTTACCTGCTTTGTTGAAGTTGCCCCCCGAATAGGGTTGCATGCGATTGTTGCCGAAGCCGCCGCCGCGCTGTGGTCCGCCGCTGTAGCCGCCCTGCTGGTAGTTGCCGAAATCACTGCCGCCGCCACCGCCGCTGCTGTTGCTGCCTCCCCAGTTGCCACCGCCGCCGCCACCACCGCCGCCACCACCACCACTGAAACCACCGCCATTGTTGCCCCAACTGTTGTCCCAGGGTCCGGCATTGTTGCCCCAGCAATTGTTACCGCCGCCGCCACCACCTCCATAGCCGCCGCCACCGCCAAAGTTGCTGCCACCGCCGCCGCCCCAGTTGTCACTATTGCCGCCGCGATTGCCCCAGCTACCGTTCTGGCCACCATAGTTGCCACCGCCGCCCATGCCGCCGCCCATACCACCCCGGTTGCCGCCACCACCGCGACCGCCGCCCTGGCCGCGACCACCCCCTCCGCCGCCCATTTCATTCTGCTTGGGCAACGCTTTCTTAACGTCCACCATTTTGCCATTCAGTTGATGCTGTTTTTGCACTGTAAAAATCGAAAGGACCGAGAATTAGTTGAGTGTAAAAGGATAATAAAGAATAACACATAATAAAATATCATTTGTAACGAGGCTGCGTGTTACGCTGAATAGGATTGGTAACATTCGCATAACATAGCGTAAGCCGACGCTTTCTATTTATCTCACAGCTTTTTTAAATAAAACCGTACAAGCGTTGAGGTCAAACTTGTCAATTTGTCAGAACTGTGAAGAGTTATCAAATATGAATATGTGGCACATACGTTTTCATCAATAGGACACAGGTGTCGCATCAACAACGATATAATACGTGCAACATTTGTTGTTACAGTCATGAAACGCCGCACAGACACATCGAACATTGCTATGCGGAGCTGGGACTGTGAAATTATGATACAAATATTTATGTAACGAGGCTGCGTGTTACGCTGAATAGGATATAGATTACATTCGCATAACATAGCGTAAGCCGACGCTTTTAAATTCATCTCACAGCGTTTAAAAAGGAAACCGTACAAGCGTTGAGGTCAAACTTGTCAATTTGTCAGAACTGTGTTAAAATTTACTATTTGTTTTTGTGGCACATACGTTTTCATCAATGGGGCACACACAGAAGCCCCATTAACAACGATATAATACGTGCAACATTTGCTGTTACAGTCATGAAACGCCGCACAGACACATCAAACATTGCTATGCGGAGCTGGGACTGTGGACAAAACCTAAAGTTTTCATTGGCCAATTGTGGCGCATACCTTTTCATCAATACAGCATACAGGTTGCCACATTAACAATGATATAATATGAGCAAACATTCCTCTTACAGCCATGAAACGCCGCATAGTCACATCAAACATTGCTATGCGGAGCTGGGACTGTCTTCGATATTAATTTAAGATAATTGCAATTTGTACTTACAAACAACTTTGTCGACGGGATCGTAGTCATCGAACTCAACGAAGGCGAAGCCACGCTTTTTGCCCGTCTCCTTGTCCATCACAATGTTGATGTCGACAATGCTTCCATAATGTTGGAAATATTCGCGCAGACTCTGCTCATCATGATCGTCCTTGAGGGCGCCCACGAACAGTTTCTTGACGGTGGCACCGGCATTGGGCGAGTCAATCTCCTGGCGGGGCACAGCGCGTTTGGGTTCGACGACGCGACCATCGATTTTGTGGGGACGCGCCTTTTGGGCCTCGTCGACCATGCTCGAGTGCGAGTAGGTGATGAAGCCGAAGCCGCGAGAACGCTTCGTGCGCGGATCCTTCATGACGACAACATCGACAATCTGACCCCATTTTTCAAAGTGCGCTTTCAGATTGTCGTCGGTGGTGCGGTAGTCCAGGCCACCAATGAACAATTTGCGCATATGCTCTGGCTCGGTGATCGAATCCTAAATAAAAATTTTTATAAGTCTCTTATCGATTTTTTCATCAAGTCTAAACCTAACCTCTACCCCGCGCTGACGCACATGAAAAAATTCTCAATTTCAAAATGGCGGTCGACGAGACACGCGTGTCTACCTATGCATGCATACATTCACACCACCCATACATACACACATAAAAAAGTTTTACTTTCAATATTTGAAGTACTTACATCATCGTGCTGGCCATTGGAGTTACCATTTTGATCGTTATGACCGCCCATTTTAACTATTTTCTTAAGTTTTTACTTTTATAATATTTGCTTATATATTTTTTTTAAACACGACACAATTCACATACGTTCCAAACGCTAGCGATGAAAAGTAAAAATTTAATGGTAATGATATGCTGTGTGCCCGTAAACCGAACACATAAAAATACTTTGCTTAGGGTTGCTTAGACAAACTATCGATTGTTCAACACTGACTTGAGCACCGTACGGGTCTTGACAAGTTTACTATATATTTTTTTTATCCACAACTTAAGATGCCGAAAAAGAAAACTGGCCAGCGAAAAAAAGCTGAAAAGCAAAAGTTACGTTTAAAGGAGATTCGTGGACGCGAGGTGCCCCTTGCCGATCTGCCGTGCAATGCGCCAATGGACTGCGACAAGTGCGAAAAGAAGCAGAAATCTCGTGCGTTCTGCTATTTTTGCCAGAGCGTTCAACGTCTGCCGATTTGTGCTCAATGTGGCAAAATAAAATGCATGTTGAAGACCGGCGATTGTGTGATCAAGCATCCTGGTGTCTATACTACAGGATTCCCTGGTATGGTTGGTGCCATTTGCGACTTTTGTGAGGCTTGGGTGTGTCACGGACGTAAATGCCTTACCTCCCATGCCTGCACTTGCCCCCTCCAAAACGCAGTGTGTCTGGAGTGCGAGCGTGGCGTTTGGGAGCATGGTGGAAGGATCTTTAAGTGTTCATTCTGCGATGGTTTCCTCTGCGAGGACGATCAGTTCGAGCACCAGGCCTCGTGCCAAGTCCTGGAGTCCGAGAACTATAAATGTCAATCGTGCAATCGCCTAGGACAATATTCCTGTCTGCGCTGCAAGACCTGCTACTGCGAGGATCATGTGCGTCGCAAGGGCTTCAAGTATGACAAGAACAAGGGCATACCATGCCCCAAGTGCAACTACGAAACATCTGTCACCAAGGATTTGAGCATGTCCACACGCTCCCATAAATTCGGAAGACAGCAACAAGGTGGTGGCAGCGACGACGAGGAGGGAGGATATGGAGGTTACTATGGTGGCTATGGTGCTAGTGGCAGCACTGGTTACACCTATGGGGACGATGACGATGAGGACGACGATGATGATGATGATTATGATGAAGATGACAGCGATGAGGACGAAGAGGACGAGTCAACTGGCAGCGAAGCTGAAGAAACTGCCAAAGCAACAGATGTTAAAAAAGCTGATAAATAATTCATGTTAATCAACTTCCAAATTAATGTACTAAATAGATTAAAGCATTGTGTGTTTTAGCTATGTAGTGCTACGTCACGAAACTTGTGGTTTTTTATTTAAATAATAAAATTTGGTTTTTGTTAACAAAATGTGAAAAACTTTATCATATACAAAAGCTAACTGCTATGAGTTGGTGAATGGGTGATGTGTTGCGCACTTCACAGCACTGTTGGCCTGCACGTGCAATACAAACAATATGTTTTGATTTGGCATGGACATATTTAATAATCGTCCCGGATTTTGTCCGACTTGCGGATCCATTTTACCGCCGCTGCATGCCAAAGGCAACGTCATTTGCTATAACTGCAAAAAAGAATTTGCACCAGATGGTAAGCTCTCTGTAAAACGATACCAATTATTTGCGCGTTTTAAAGCGGCATATTTTTTCTGCAGTTTACGCCGGTGAAAAATCGGAATACACAATTCATTTCAACACCTACGATCCCAGTGAGCTGAAAAAGAAGGCGCTTCCTGAGTCCGAAACGGAGGCAGACGGTCCCATCGTCGAACGCAAATGTCCAAAATGTTCCCACGATAAAATGTCCTATGCAACACTGCAGCTGCGTTCTGCCGATGAAGGCCAAACGGTTTTCTTTACCTGTTTGAAGTGCAAGTAAGAAACAAAATGCATATAAAAAAAATAACAGTTACGTTTCATTAATACTTTTATTTTTTGCTTTACAGATATAAGGAATCGGAGAATTCATAAATGCATTACTTTAGCTGTTAGTCTGATTTTTGGAAATAAACAAATGCTTAAATTTAATGAAAGTAACTGTGCTCGACGGCCTGTAAGTGTTGGGAAAGTTTTAAATGTTTGGCTATGCATGGCGATTGTAAAATGGCTTACCTCGGTGGCTTTAAGACGATTTTTGGGATTATAAACAACCAAATTGGAAACTAGATCAATTTCAACGGCATGCGTGCAACTGGGAAACAAATTATCCCAATGAATGCCAACTGAATTGGGAAATCTAAGCGATGAGAAATTTGATTAAAATAAGCTGTATCTGTAATTGAATCGGAGTCTTACCCTATTTTACTGTAATCCGGCAGCGCGGTCAGCTCGGGCCATTCGTTCAAGCGCGGACTGCCCAAAGTACGTATGATAATGGCCAATTGCTCGATGTCTGTTGTGCCCGCAAAGAGCGGCACGCCGCGCAACATTTCGGCCAGGACATTGCCGCAGGCCCACAGATCGACGGCTGTGCCATATTTCTGACTGCCCCAAAGGATTTCGGGCGCTCGATACCAGCGTGTGGAGACTTGCGGTGAATACAAACGCGCCTCCTCATCCGGAAAGTAGAGACGCGCCAAACCAAAGTCGGCGATTTTCAGGACATCCTCGTGACTGATTAGCAAATTGGCTGGCTTAATGTCCCTGTGCATAATGCCCGCCTCGTGCAGATAGGACATGCCCTTGAACATCATCAGGGAATACTTGCGCACCTGCTGGCGACTCAAGGGATTCACTTCGCTCTTGAGGCGACTGTACAGCGTATCCGGCATGTATTCCAGCACCAACGACAGGCCCGTCAGATCGGGATATATCTCTATAATGTTAAGGATCTGCAAAAGCAAGTTTAATTTCGTTTCTACTAATATTTTTACACCCATTGTAACTTACATATTCGGAATTGCATAGTTGTAGGGTTTTGATTTCGCGCAGTGTATTCAACGAAATGTTGCCAAATTTATTTTTTAATGCCACCTTTTTGATGGCCACGTCGACGTTGCGCTGCAAATCGATGGCCTTGAACACACATCCATGGACGCCTTCGCCAATCTTATCCTGCATTTTATAGCGACTCGGAGCATAGTCCTCCATAACGAATGCAAAGGACACCTTCCACCTTCAAGTTTTCATTTTTGTGTATGTATTTGTTTGCCGTTCGCTGTAGTCCTTGGCAACGGTCATAACAACACTCGAACAGCCGTTATCCTGCGAAAGGACTTTAAAACACAACCAACTGTTGCCTGTTTGTTTACGAATTGCCTAAGCTCCTTGTTGACAATGCGAATGAGAAGCCAAAGCGCAGACTGTCAAAATTACAGGACATGCGCATTTTCATATATCCTTGCGAAGGGCTGTCAGATGAATCGGAACTGTCAGCTTGCAAGGATACACAATTTTCGTAGCTGCCAAACGAAACGCGAAAAGCTGCGTGAAAATATCAATTAAAACGATTTAAATATGCTTTTAGTTATGAATTAAGTTCTGGAACTTGAAACAGATTTCGGGTAGGTTCGGTGAAAAATTAAAACTTAAGGAATTTCCTTGGAAAACATAAAGAAAAAGTGGAGTAAAAGTAACGTGAAAATTAGTAGTAGTACTAGTACTAGTACTAGTGTGTTTGTGTGTGTGAATAGATTTTTTTTTTGTATTTTTAATAAATGAAATATTGTGAGAAGTTAGAGTAAAACCTGTTTCGCCAGCAATTCAATATGTTAGTTTGGCCCAAGGACTTTTTCCACATGCAAGCTAAAGGTTATAAGCGTGTGTATGTATAGCCACACACACACACACACTTACTGGTATGTGTGTGAACTTTCGTGAGACATGCATTGACATGTTCGTTGAACATTTGCAGCAGCACCTTGAACTAAATTCTTCGAATTGCCATTAGTCGAAGGTTAATGTTCCCTTCTTATATCTCCTTTATAGTTAAAAACTTACAACATGTTGTCTCAAGGACATACAGTCCTGTGCTTGTTCCTGTGCTTTGGTCTGTTCCTGGTTCAGGTTCAGTGTCGAACTGCCAAACGCTCCGATGTCTATATAGCTGGCTTTTTTCCATACGGCGATGGCGTTGAGAACTCCTATACGGGGCGTGGAGTTATGCCCAGTGTCAAGTTGGCTCTGGGACATGTCAACGAGCATCCACAGATCCTGACCAACTACAGGCTGCACATGTGGTGGAATGATACGCAGGTAAGGACAGAATCATTCAGATAAGTTCTTATGATAACTTTTATCCTTCTGCCAGTGCAACGCTGCTGTTGGTGTCAAATCCTTTTTCGACATGATGCATTCGGGTCCGAACAAGGTGATGCTGTTTGGTGCCGCCTGCACCCATGTAACCGATCCCATTGCCAAGGCCAGCAAACATTGGCATCTGACCCAACTCAGCTATGCGGACACACATCCCATGTTCACCAAGGATGCGTTTCCCAATTTCTTTCGTGTCGTGCCATCGGAAAATGCATTTAATGCGCCGCGCCTTGCGCTGCTCAAGGAGTTCAATTGGACGCGGGTGGGCACCGTCTATCAGAACGAACCTCGCTACTCCCTGCCACACAATCATATGGTCGCCGATCTGGATTCCATGGAACTGGAGGTTGTGGAGACCCAGAGTTTCGTCAACGATGTCGCCGAGTCGCTAAAAAAGCTACGCGAAAAAGATGTCCGCATCATTTTGGGCAACTTCAATGAACATTTCGCTCGCAAAGTATTTTGCGAAGCTTTCAAGTGAGTTTTGATACTAAATTATTCCTTTCATTATTATACATTTAATACATTTTAGACTGCAAATGTTTGGACGCGCCTATCAATGGCTGATAATGGCCACTTATACAACGGATTGGTGGAACATAACGCAGGACAGCGAATGCAGCGTCAAGGAGATTGCAACGGCCTTGGAGGGTGCCATTCTGGTTGACCTCTTGCCCCTATCCACCAGCGGAGACATTACAGTTGCAGGCATTGTGAGTTAACTGTTTGAGATTTGGAAATTGTTATTAATTAATTTTTATAACAGACCGCCGATGAGTATCTGATTGAATATGATAGATTGAGGGGCAGTGAATACTCCCGCTTCCATGGCTATACCTACGATGGTATCTGGGCTGCCGCCTTGGCCATACAATATGTGGCGGAGAAGCGTGAGAATCTGTTGACGCACTTTGATTATCGTGTCCAGGATTGGGAGGACATATTCCTCGAGGCCCTACGCAACACTTCCTTCGAAGGCGTTACGGTAAGCTGTCATTTCAACAATAACAACAGGAACTACATTTTGTATTTTTAAGGGTCCCGTACGCTTTTATAATAATGAGCGCAAGGCAAACATTTTGATTACCCAACTGCAATTGGGTCAAATGGAGAAGATTGGTGAATACCATTCCCAGCAGGAGCACTTGGACATGACGCTGGGCAAGCCAGTGCGTTGGGTGGGCAAAACTCCGCCAAAGGATCGCACTGTCATCTATATCGAGCACAGTCAGGTCAATCCAACCATATATATTGTCTCCGCCAGCGCCTCAGTTATTGGCGTCATTATAGCCACCGTTTTTCTGGCCTTCAACATCAAGTATCGCAATCAACGGTGGGTGGAACTTTCCGTCAATCTTTATAATATATATTTCCTTATAAATTTTCTATAACTTGCAGCTACATCAAGATGTCGAGTCCCCATTTAAACAATCTTATTATTGTCGGTTGCATGCTGACCTACTTGAGCATAATATTCCTGGGTCTGGACACAACGCTGAGCAGTGTAGCTGCCTTTCCGTATATTTGTACGGCTCGTGCTTGGATTTTGATGGCTGGCTTTAGTTTGGCCTTTGGTGCGATGTTCTCGAAAACGTGGCGTGTCCATTCGATCTTCACCGACCTGAAGTTGAACAAGAAGGTGATCAAGGACTATCAGTTGTTCATGGTTGTCGGCGTTCTGCTGTTCTTCGATATAGCAATTATAACCACCTGGCAAATAGCCGATCCATTCTATCGTGAAACGAAGCAGTTGGAACCGAAGGTAAGTAATTAGTTTGGTTCGAATGTTTTTGTATTTTAAAGGTTTCATTGTAGCATCATGAAAATATCGATGATATTCTGGTTATACCCGAGAATGAGTATTGCCAATCGGAGCATATGACCATATTTGTTAGCATTATCTATGCCTATAAGGGTTTGCTGTTGGTTCGTATTATTTATTTATCTCACAATAATCATTTGATAAACATTATTTTATTTTCGTAGGTTTTTGGTGCCTTTCTGGCCTGGGAAACCCGTCATGTCTCGATACCCGCTCTAAATGATTCCAAGCATATTGGTTTCTCTGTTTATAATGTGTTCATAACGTGCATTGCTGGCGCTGCTATATCGCTGGTCTTGTCGGATCGCAAGGATTTAGTTTTTGTCTTACTCTCGTTTTTCATAATTTTTTGTACAACCGTCACTTTGTGTTTGGTGTTCGTACCGAAAGTAAGACTGGTAGTAAGGAAGTTTTGTAGTTTTTGTAGCTGTTAAAAAACAATTCATATATATATATATATATGTATACTTTTGTACCGATTTATATATATATGGATGTAATATGAATGTTGTTATTATAATTAATTCGCTCAATCATTTCGAATGCTTTTAAAATAACCAACTAAACGGTTTTACGCACATTTCAAAAAACTAACAAAAACTAAAACAAACAAATTTAAACAAAAAGTAGTTATTACTAAATTGTCAACTTTGAATGCTACATAACACTACATACTAACTGTTTGTCCTTTATATCCTACATACTATCTTTATGTATAGCAGCAATGTGCTTAAATCTTATAAAATATGAGAAACAAAATTTAAGCTTTTTCTACTTTTTTGTTGCATTTCTATTTTAATTTTGTGCTTGATTGGAATTCTTTAGAATAGACATTGCTGCTATATTATAATCTTTGTCTATACCTAAATCTATCCTAGCTGTGAAATCGAAGTTTTCTTAAGCAGTTTTGCTAATCTAATTTTTTCGATCAAAATTGTAGCTCGTCGAATTGAAACGCAATCCTCAGGGTGTGGTGGACAAGCGTGTGAGGGCGACGCTGCGTCCCATGTCCAAGAATCGTCGAGATTCATCTGTATGCGAGCTGGAGCAGAGATTGCGGGATGTGAAGAATACGAATTGTCGCTTCCGTAAGGCGCTGATGGAGAAGGAGAATGAGTTGCAGGCACTGATCCGCAAGTTGGGGCCGGAGGCGCGTAAATGGATTGATGGTGCAACCTGTACAGGTGCCGCAACCGACATGGAACCCATACTAAGCGAAGATATAGCCAGATTATCGGCGCCACCAGTGCGACGCGAGATGCCCAGTACAACAGGTGGGTGAAATTGATTTTTGCTAGCAATAAATATATATCTCATTTGCTTTTTGCTTGCACTTAGAAGTTACTGAGCTGACTTCGGTCGATAGCATCACCTCCACCCATGTCGAAATGGACAACTCCTTTGTCTCCGTGCAGTCCACGACTCTGGCGCCCTCGCTGCCACCAAAAAAGAAGAAGCAATCGATTGTCGAGCATCATGCTCCGACTCTAATGCAGCCCATACAACAACAGCTCCAACAGCATCTACAGCAGCAGCAACAACAAATGCAGCAAATCCAACAACAACAGCAACATCAGCATCATCGACATGTTGAGAAACGGAACTCGGTGTCGGCCCAAACCGATGCCAATATTGGCAGCATTACCAGCAGTGCCGGCAAACGTGCCCCCAACGACTGTGCCGCAATGCGAGAGCGTCGCCAATCGAATGCCTCAAGGCACTATGACAGTGGCAGTCAGACGCCCACCGCTAAGCCAAAGTACGGCAGCACCCATCGCAATTCATCCACGAATATATCCACCTCACAATCGGAGCTAAGCAACGTTTGTCCGCACAGCAAACCGGGCGTCATGAAAAGTAAGTTTAATAATAGTAAAGATTAAATATATTTATAGCTAGATATAACATCCTTTTCAGCTCCCACTACATCCGATCATCGACGCACAAGCATGGGCTCCGCACTCAAGTCGAACTTTGTTGTCTCGCAAAGTGATCTGTGGGACACCCATACGCTCTCGCATGCCAAGCAGCATTCAAGGCAATCGCAGCGCACCTATGCGAGTCCACAACGCTGCCTGGAGCATGGACACGTGATGGCCGCCTACGAGCAGAGCAGCACATCGCCCATACAACGCTCGGTCTCGGAGAAGAATCGCAACAAGCATCGACCCAAGCCGCAAAAGGGCACCGTTTGCCAAAGCGAAACGGACAGTGAGCGCGAAAGGGAGCCAACGCCCACAGTGTTGCAGCAACAATGTCAGTCGCAGCCGCGTAAATTTACACGCAACTCGAATATTCAGCATGCGGCCCATCATCATAGTTCGCCCAATGTGGCGCCGGACAAGCAGCGCAAGCATCGCAACAAAACCGATCATTCGTCAGCCATCTATGGTGCCAGCTCTGAGACGGAATTGATTGAGGGCGAGACAGCTATATTGCCCATATTTCGTAAACTTCTGACCGAGAAGAGTCCCAACTATCGTGGCCGTAGTGTTGTTGGCCAAAGCTGTCCAAATATATCCATCAAATGCGATATCGTTGAATACTTGTAAACGGAAAACTCTGTTCTCTCTCGTTTTTAATAACTAGTTGAACCTAATTTGATTTGTAGTAAACGAAACGAATTCCTCAGTTGAATACACAATTTTGAAAATTGCTGGCACAAATCATATTGAGATTTCAAATAAAAGAAAAAGGAATTAAATTAATAGTGAAATTGTTGTTTGAAATTTGGCGAAGGAATCAAATCAGTAAAATCAGTTTTACAAGTAACATTTATTAAATCACTTCAACACATTTAAATATATTATAGTATAAGTTCATTAAAGGAAGTACAAGGTTTTCAGTTAGGTCATTAAATTTTTACTTTGTTTAAACATAGAATTTGCATTTTTATCAATTTTGTCACCTTCTGTATATCACAGTTAAATGGTTACATTACAAACGTGAGTGTGTGTTGTATTTTTTCAAACATTTAGAGCTAATTAGGATAGACACAACACATTTAGTAGTAGTAGATATCAGTATACACTATAATGGCCGGCATTCAACATTGTTGGCATGGCTGGCATTAATTAACAGCTAATAAAAATTTAGAGTATAAATAGGTTTTTTCTTTTGATTACACTTAAGTTACGTCAATAGTATACATATAAACAATTACATATATATATTCGTTTTTAGAGTTATGTTTGAGCTACAAACTAATAATACCGACAGTATGCAGTCGTACAGTTATGGACGTACCCAGTACTCTGCCGCTAATTGCTTCAGTTTACATAATTAAGTAGAGCTTACTTAATGTTAGCTCGAAAAGTTTACAACAAACTAAGTATAAAAGCGCGCATTGCAACGGTATTGAAGCCACACTAAATAGTAGTTTTGCTTCCTTCAGCAATGCCTAACAAAGTAGTATTACAACTATATCTATATATGTAGACATACATATAGTATATATATATATTGTATTAATGCAGAACTGTGTGTCCTTGTCCTTGTATAAAAAATGCAAAATATTTGCAGCATCCTGACGAGACAAAGTAAATAGCTCTCCCTTTTAGTGCGGCGTTTGAAATGAATGCTCAAAGTCGTTGGGCAGCGTTGATAGTGCACTTTCAGTGCCTGAAATCGTTTTTATCTGATTGCTCGAATTCAAAGATTCCAATTCATGTGTCTCCGAATTGGCCATCTCAACAATGGCCGAACTGGTGGGCGTTAGCAGCTGTTCTGTGGCAATTATTTGGCTCGGTTTGCTGTCAGAGATAACAAAGGTTAGAGTTGAAAAGATATAAGCAATCGTACCAACCGTTCATAGAATTTAGTAGACTTTGCTGTGCGTCGTTTGCGCCAGGCCGGCCAACTGAGCTGCATGAAACCGTATTGCGGTCCGGCCACTTTGAGCAGGCTCATCAGAAAGAAGGTGGCATACAGCCAGCTGGTAACCATGACCACAACCAGAAAGACGCCAATTTGTATATAGGGTAATATATTTGATGCCATCATAATGCCGCCGGCGAAGCCAGTCGTCGCCGCAGCCATAACCGTCGGTCCAACGATGCGAGACAACACAAATTGTGTGGCTGCAATGCGTTCCTTTGAGGGCGACAGGCCATAGTGGATGCCATAATGTAAACTGAAATCGACAGCCAAGCCAATGGCCGTCGATACCGCAATGCTCTCCAGGACATTGAGCTGCCAGCCGAGCAGAATGAGTACAGCAATCGTGTTGAAAATAGTCAACGAGACGGTGATGACGGCATATATCGATATGATCAAGTTGAGGGTGAAACAGAGGAGAACCACAAGCGATGCAGCCATGGCCAAAACGATGGCAACGAGCGTATCATGTGACAGTGTGTCCTGGACATTGAAGAACTTTAGATCGCTAATAAACCAACCGCCACGTAGCTCCACGGGTGCTGTGATCAGTTGCTGCTGGAACCAGCTCTCGACGCTCTCAACAAATGCCTTCATGTTGCCATAGAGTGTACTGTAGCTGACATTCGAATCGAACTCAACAATCAATGCCTTAACGAGCAGTTGCGCCGATGTGGATTCGAAGGTCTCGTTACTGCTGCTGAGATCTAGGTACTCGTCGAGGCGAGACGCGGGTGCTGCGGCAAACTTTGGGCCAGCTTTGCCGGGCTGATAGAAGCTCGTCTCACACAAGTTGGAGATGCACTGTGGCAAGCATTGCTCGAATATGTGCGGCTCGTAGGGAAACTGTTCATCGCAACAAGGCGTGCGATCTGTGCTCGTTGAGTCCATGTCATCAATGCACCTAAAACAAACAACAAATCAGTTAATAAGAAGAAGAGAAAGGTTAAGAACAATGTAACTTACCTTCGCTCCATGTATCTGATAAAATTCTCAATGAAACAATTGGGCAACAAAAATCCAAAGGTGGCCTGATAGAATGGCTGCTGTCGCATATTTTGGCAAAAGTTACGCAACCAGATCTGCGCCGGCTTGCTTGATATATTAAAATTATTGTCATAGTGCAGATTGCCGTACGAATGCGGATTCGTATAGTCGCCATCATCGACAGCTTGAACGCCCCAAACGAAGCTCATGCTCATGTTTAGATTCTCTTTCGATTGAATTGGCTTCTCGAACCAAAACTGATGCTTCAGCTTCGCATAGACCTCAAACGGATGATGCGAGACAAAGAGTTGAAAATCGGGTTTCTCTGGCAGCTGAAGACCTGGATACCCGAACACTATAAATGCACTCGATGCACCCAGAAATCCAAAGACTGTCAGCCACAAGCCGGCATAGTTCATGATGCTCTGTGTAATGCGTTGCTCGAATAGTTCGCTAAATCGATTAATTGACTTCATGCAGCCGTTAATTAGTTTCTGTGCCAAATGGTGCTGACACGAAATGCGGCTGGCAAAGAGGCGTTCCATAATTGAAACCGACGCCGGCAGCCACGTGATCATCAGCAAATAGTTAGTGACCACAACAGTGCCAGCAAAAATTCTAGAAAAAATATGATTTAGTAAGAATTTATATTTTTGTAACAAACACTTACCCAAAACATTTGATGGCCGTTATTGAGCTGCTGTAGGAGGCAAAAAATGCTCCGGCTGTGGTCACCGAGGTGACAAACATAGATGCAGCTGCATGCCGCATGGTCAACGCCATTAGATTCTCCAACGTTTCCGTATGCTCCGTGTGCTCCAATGGCGTTGGCAGCGTCGATTGTGTATTCAATGTGCTGCTCTTGCTGAAACGCTCCGCCAGCACACATTGCCAGATCTTGAGGAACAAGAACACATCGTCAGCGCCAATGCCAATGATCACAACAACAGCGAGCAGATTCATGTAGGGGAAGAAGCTAAACTCAAAGACCAGTGTATATATGAAGTATGCCAATCCGAGCGAGAAACAAATGGCACAGCTCGACATTAGGGTTATAAAAGCGGATCCAGTATACACCCAAACGCACGTCATTACAAACAAACCGCCAAGCGAAACTAGCCAAACGTCCGTAAGCAAAAGCTCGCTAAAAAGTTCATTCTCCAGGCCCAAATCCATGGCAATGACATCGACAAGTTCATTGCTCAGATCGCTGGAAAACAAAGTAGGAATTAGGATATATAGAAATAATCAAGACAAAGTTCACATTCAAACCGAATTATAGTTACGCTCGAATATTAGAAATTTAAATTAAATTAATTTATAGATAAACACAATGGCTTCGGAACAGGAATCGCAGGCGCGCAGCGAAAGATTGGCTCAGGTGGACATAGAAGATTATTTGCCAGCATGCTTGAAGGCGAAGACTATGACGAAAAAGGACTTTATAAATCATATGGCTGATGGCCGCAGTCACAAGCCGTCCAAGATATTGAAATATCAAGAGGATCCAGCCATAGTTACTGGACATTATGCGAATAACTTGAAGGTGAATGCGTTGGAGGAGAAGACACGCACCTGGCCTTATGCCATGGATTGGCGTGAAGAGTATCGTCAGTTTTTGCTGCGCACCAAATGGTGCAATGAGCACATATACAAGCTCTTCTTTGAGTGTCCGCCGGTGCGCTACGATCAAGTTGAAGATTACCTAAAAGATTTGCGCAAGACTCTCTACACTTCGAGCTATTCGCCCAATTATTATGTTTCGCTGAACAGTCAGAAATCGATTAAGCCGGACATGAATAATCCGGATCGTAAGTCAAAGGATATGCTAACGACTTATGGCAATTACTATAATCGCTTGCATGAGCTGCAAGATCAATTTGGTGCTGAACTCTATCGTCGTCCATCGCCCATAAATATGACACAGGAAATGTTTGCCAAAAATATGCGCAAACTATTTCGCAAATATGATTTGTCCACCTACTACGAGACAATCTGTGTGCCGGCTTTGGTGCTGGCCAAGGATGGCAAGATGCCATCGGGACCCATAGATCGTTATACGCTGCGCAGATATTAGTTAAAGTCGGAACTTACACGTCTTCCCATTCGTGAAAGAGCGGCAGGATGCGATTGGAGCGTGGAACGGGCAAAAATATCATTGCGTATTTCAAATAAACATTCGTGTCCTGCGGAAAAAGATCTTTGTTAAAATAAAGTTGTTGCAACAGTTTCTCTCGCACTTACATTCGGCTTGATGAAATTATAGTCGCTTAAATAGTTGAGGACATTGAAGACGAGGTTGTTGCGTGTGCATTCGTCGGGGGCGTAGCAACGATTCGATTCGTTGCAATTGATGCCGAGCTTGAGGTGATGAAAGTACTCGTAGCAGTTGAGTAGCAACGAATGCAGCAGTCCAACATCTTCGGTAGTTAGATCGAAGCACGAACTCTTATTGGCCAACAGTGTGGCATAGTTGGCCAGCGACCAAGGACGACAGCAATTCGTTGTCAGCATTTCGAGCTCACAGAATGCCTGATAGCTGGGCACCGCGGCGATTTGCTGCTGCAGCTGGCACATGGCCAACATGCCGTTCAAGTCGAACAGCGAATCCGTAGCATTCGGCCCAATCCGTTCGACCACAAAGTGCGAAAACGTCTTGTGCGGCGACGAATCGCAGAAGAAACCTTCGATGGGCTGACGCATATTGGAATCCGACCAGCCAACTTTTGGCAAGGCAGCTTGTTTGAGCATGCGCCAGGTGCTTTTCTTGGTTTGCACACGCTCACGATGCTCATCCTCATCGACAAAGGTCGTGTTGTGTCCATATTCGATCTGTTTGATGTGCCGCTTTGGCTCCAGCAAATTCGACGAATTGCTATCGTTGGTTACTTGGTAGTCACGAAAGACACCGCTATCGCCCAACCAATTGTCGCTTAGTGTTGTTGTTGGACTCTTTGTTGCCTTCAAGCGCTTGTTGATCATCATCATTTGGTAGGCAACGTCCTCGTGCTCGTTTTTTTTGTGCTCCTTGCGATTGTGCCTATTATTGTTTTTGTGCTTTCGCCGCTGATTCTTGTGCCTTCGATGATTGGGATGCTGATGCTGCTGGTGGCGTGTCACTCCACGCGTCTTTTCATATTGCAACTTTTGCAGCAGATCCGTCGGATTGGAGAACAGTGCACCATTGCCATCGATCTCCTGGTCGAGATTATGCCAGGCCGTCAGACGTTTGCCTATTTCGGTGCCGCGCGTCTCGAAGCCCTGCAATGTGCGAGTGTGAGAGTATTTGTTAGCCAGCGACTACTGTACTTTAAAGAGGGATATGATACGAACCAAGGTGGGATCAGTGAAGTCAGGTAACTCGTTTAGGATGAGAGCCACGATTATGCAGGCAACACAATAAACAGCTATGGAAACGACCACCAGATAGGGTCGACGGGCCAAAACATGATAATACCAGTTCATCTTCTCCGAATCGAAACACAACATGCCGAGGCAAGGAATTCTCTTTTCACAATATATTCTTTAGTCTAGCGTATTTTCATGTTTGTTGTGGCAGCTGCAGTCTCAGCATGTGGAGTTCAATATACACATGTATTTGTGTGTGTGTAACCTTGAGTTTGGCGAATGTCCTGGGGGCAGCGCTATATTGTTGTTGTTTATGTTATAAATCAAAATTGCTGGCTTATTTAATCTTTAAATGTCCGTACGTCTTTTTTCCTCTTCTTACACAAGCCTCTTCTTAGACCAGGAGGTGGAGGGGTCAGGCAGTAGAAGTTACCATTTTGTACCATGTACCATGTATCCATAAGACTGGTCATACAATAAGGCACGTATTTCGGGCATTTTTAATATATTCTCATTTTTAAAGTTTTTTCAGCATCCCGTACGAGGGGGGGGGTCGATTGGTGCCAGTTAGAGAGGAGAGCACCAGTTGTCGCTTTTGCGCAACGAAATTAATACTGTCGTCTCTAACACCCAACAAACAAACAGCGGAGACGGCGACACACATATTATTAATTACATATTACGTGAAACATGGATGAGAACCACGGATTATGATTATTATTATGCTTTTTTATATGCTGCGCTTATTCCAAGACCTGAAACGTCCTTTGGCCATTTTTGTCAGCTTCGAAACTTTTTCTTTTAACCACCCCCTTGTTGTGGGTGTTGGGTTCTAGACCAAATCGAATGCGGCGTTATGCCGTTGCGTTTAATAATGCAGTTTTGCACCCCGTTTAACAGGTGGTTATCGGACTTCACTTTTTGTATGTGTGCGTGCACGTGCGTGTACAGGAGATGTGTATAACATCTGTTCTTCAATCCTATAAGAATTAAGTTATCGACCTTTCGAATACTGCTGCTCGATTTTGAATTGATGTGGCGGTTAAACATGCGAATTTAAATTACAAATTGATTGAAAAACTTCGTACTTCTTTGTTAGTATAAATTAGAAGAGTCGAAATGATCAGATTAGTTAAATGCAGTCAAAATGAGTGAAGCGGCAGGCAGCAAAAGCCAAAACGTAAACACATAAACCGTCAACCTGCAGTCCGAAGGAAATTTAAGCAAAGAGATAGTAAACAGTTAGCTCAGTGTAATACCGCCCATAACCATTCCGCCCTTAGCCAGCCTGCCTTTTCAAAACTTCAACTTGTTTAAAATCCGCTAGTTGACAACAAGTGTTCAACAATCCAGTTGAGCTGCAATGCAAATCGATAGCACTAGTTCGATAAGCAAATCGATAGCACATTTCGATAAATTTCACAGCTGATCCAATATTTGGGGTCTGAAATAACAAACAAAATAATTACAAATTGCTAAAAATGCGTCGCCGTGCGGGCCTGGGAGCCATACAGCAACAAAAATTAGCGGCCGAGAAATACAAGGGTAAAGGTGCCGATTTGCAAGAGTCACAGCTGGAGCAAATGACCAAACAACTAGAAGTTTTTCGCAACAAGCTGGAGGAGTTTGCAATGAAACACAAAGAGGATATACGCAAAAATGCCCAGTTTCGTAAACAATTTCAAGAAATGTGTGCCGCCATTGGCGTGGACCCACTCGCCACAGGCAAGGGTTTCTGGAGTGTGCTCGGCATGGGCGACTTCTACTACGAACTCAGTGTTCAGGTCGTGGAAGTCTGCCTGGCGTCGAATCACAAAACTGGCGGACTAATGGAACTAGATGAACTGCGTCGTCGTTTGATTGCTTCGCGTGGCCAAAATGCTGTTCATCAGGAGATCACCAAAGAGGACATTCTAATGGCAACCAAAAAACTAATCATTTTTGGCAATGGGTACGCCCCAAACATTTATAAACTCTTTTCCATCATATATAGAAACCTTTTTCATTTACAGTTTTGTGGTCCATAAGCTGGGCAAGGGCAAGTACATGGTGCAATCGATACCCGGTGAGCTTAGCATGGAGGAAACGAACATTTTGAATGCGGCATCGAATACTGAAACCGGCTGCGTTACACAAAAGCAACTTATCAAGGATTTGGGGTGAGCTTAAAGTCAATTCTTATAATGCTAATACTAATACTATTTGTTTTTAGCTGGACGGATTATCGCACAAAGCAGGCCTTGGAGAAGGTGTTGGGCGAGGGCCTGTGCTGGATTGATCGACAAACGGATGATATGGAGCACAGCTATTGGTTTCCCAGCTTGTTTCCCGCTCGCAATGCCCAATTAGCTGCATAGATTTAAGTACTTATTTATTTCCAACATTTAAAACTTTAACAAAAAAGGACATTAAACAGATGCTACATATACTGGCCAATGCCATCGCCACCAGATCCGGGCTTAAGCAATTCGTTTTGTGCCTCCAAGATGCGTTTCTCCTTCAGCAGCTTCTCGTAGGCGCACTCAAATTTACTTGTGATATCCTGCAGGGCGTCATCGTAGCTTGCCTTCAACTCTTTGTATGCACGCACATATTTCGCCATTTCAGCATCGTTTTCTTCCTTGCTATAAAATATATAATATATAATATAGTATCTTTATAATATTTGTACTGTTTTGTGTTTTACCTTTTCAAATTTGTTTCCCCATCTTGGCTGGCACATTCCTCCATCTGCAGCAGCTGCGTCTTGCACTCCTCCACATACAAATCGAGTTTCTCGTTCTGTTTCAACGTTTCTTTGTATTTTTGTGTCAGACTTTTGTAGCGAGCTTCGAGCAATTGCATCGTTTTCTGGTGATCTTCGGCCTCAGTTGTTAGCTGAAGAATATTAAATAATAAATATATCTATGATACATATTAAATATTTCAATTCGAACCTGTTTACGCAGCGCCGATATATTCTTGTCTTTCTCAGACAGTTTCTCTTTGAGTTGGGCGACTTCGCTGTCGACCCGCTTGGCGGCCTCCTCCATTATGCTGCCAATGTTGACGGCCAGCGTTGTGGCCTCCTCTTTATAGGCAACCGCACGCTTCTCCGCATCCTCCTTTTCGAGCGTGGCTGCCTCGCTAACGGCCAGAGCATCTTGCACCCGACGCATTGCCTCGCGCTCGCGCTTCGTGCTCTCATCGAGCAGGCTGCACTTGACCAGCAGCGCTTTCTCGCAGTCCTTTAGGTTTTTCTGTAAATTTTTTAGCTTCGACTGGATTTCGTCCTGCGTGGCTGCATCCCGTTGACGCTCCTTCAGTTTGCCTTGCAAATATTCAATATGCTCGTCGCAGTGCTGTTTGTTCTCGCGAAGCTTCTTGATGATCTCCAAGTGTGTGCGAATCTCTTCCTGCTGTTTGTTCACCTTACCGTCCAGCATTTTGATAGCTTTATTGCAATTTTCAAGCTAAGAAATAAAAGATTTTATTTATTTTTTTGGTTTTATGTCGATGCGATTGACTCACCTGGTCTTGATTACCCAGCGGCATTTGAGATCGATATGAGTTGAGTTCGGCTTCCAGGTTTTTGATGGTCCTTTGCGAGCAGAGATGCATCCTTTGCAGATTCCGACGATCCTTGGTCAGCGTATTGATTTGTTCCATTGCCTTGCCGAGGCCATCACTGGTCAGGATTAGCCGCTGCTTTAAATCATCATAGCTGATGGCCGTCATGATTTGCTGTTTATATTTGCCCACTTCGCCGGTTAGTTGGTGATTCTCGTTGAGGACTTCACTGACTTGGCAACGCAACTGAGCTTGTTCGGCACGAAACTTGCGCAGATCCTCTGTCGTCTGCTGCACCAAACGCGCCACCTCTTCGGCACTAAAAGTTAATAAAAATAAAATTGCAAAATATATAAAAATTTTGTTCAAGTTTCACTTCGAGTGTTTTTTTGTCTAGACTTTGTTCGGACCTGGTTGACGCAATGCTATTAGCCTTCTCAGTCATGCTAAAGCCGGTTTATTGAAATATTTATTTGACAGTTTTAATAGGTAAGAAAAAAAGGCTGACAAATTCACATTGCAAGATTTTGTGTTATGGCCGAAACGTGGTTGTCCTGGCAACGTTTTATGTTTGGTCAAGTTTTGTTTACAATCCTTTTTTAGTACGAATAAAAGATGCCGCTGTTTAACAAGAAGTTCGAGGCAAAACCAATTCCAGCTCGTTTAAATCGCTGTAATATTGGTTTTCCCGTCGTCAACGAGGATATTGAGGATTTTCGCAATATATCCTTGAGTTTGGGCAACAAGGAGCTGCGCTTTGCCGATGGCATTTGGATGCATTTGTCACGAAAGGGCGATGTCGACGATATGCTGCGTTTGAACAAGAAATTTCGTGCGTTGGAGGAGGAGAATAATATGTGCAATCTGAAGATTGAAGTCATGTTGGATTTGCTGGCGGAACACGCAACCGAGCACAAGACAAAGGATAAATGTAAGAAAGGATAACAAGAAAAGAATGTAAAGTAATAATGTTATGTTTTCTATCGTAGAATCGTAAGGGTGGAAATTTCAATAAAAGCGGTTCAACAAACTTTGTAAGGTTTGATTGGATTATATAAAACTACCGAATTGAATTGAATATTTATGTATTTGTTGTCTCATACAACGATATCATTTGATCAGGCGGTAGCTAAGGGTCTATCTCTATAAGGGCTTTAATCATGCCACAAGCTTGTTGAAACTTATCAATTGGGCAAAGTATTATGCGGAGGCTCAAATAGCAACCGCCTTGGTTGGTTGGCTTTGTTGACAAGACCATTGGGCATTAATTTGGATTTGTTGGGGCAACGTTTCGATTTAGGTCTGGTCAAATCGTTGTCGTCCCCATCAAGGCAGCAATCAATAGAAGCCATCGGCTGCTTCCGCTTGGCTCCCTGCTATTTATTATTATTATTATGGGTATAGAATATTGATAAGGTATGCAGTTAACCGATAACTAACGAGCCAGCCAAAATAAACAAATGACGAGGGTTCCAAGCAAAATAACAACCATAGTAACGAACAGATACCCTGTAATCAATTTATAGATAGCAAGTTTGCATTGTCAAAGAGCTATAAAATAAAGAAACGATAATTATTGTTAATCGATTTTTATCGATAGCTTGAATAATCAATGCCATTGAGTTACAGATGATGCCTTTGACCTGTTACAGGGTATAAAAATATAAATGACTCTAACCATCTATATATTTCCTTCTCTTTTTCACACAGACCCTATTTGTGGGATAGATAAGGCTTAGTGTTTGGACGTAGACTAATCGTTCCGACGACAATATATGTATGTATGTATGTGTTCGATATCGGGACACTATATCGACTACTGTATATTTACGCATTTATATTGATATGCGTTAAAGCGAAACTGCTTATAAAACACATTTATTTAGTTGTTTCTCCCCCGAGACAAAGCAAGGCAAACACCTCGTTTCCCGAGAGAGAGAGAGGGGATCGTAAGTAACACTTGTTCGATTCGTGTATTACAGTAGTTTGTTGATAGCCAGCCGATCGTACGGACGCACCAATACGATCCCCGAGAGATCGATGAGAGCCAACTAATAAGTATTTACCGCCGAGTGAAAAACAACAGCAAAACAAATAACAACAACAAAAAAGAATACAATTAAATGTTTGCACACTTTGTTTTTAAATTGTAGGCGGTCCAATTGGGTTCATTATGTGGCATTAGGTAACAAAAGTCGGCTAAAGTCAGCGGAAATTAGAAATTAATTCAAACCCAATTCAAATTTATTCCGAAACCGTGTCAAGTTAAGGTTTTCTGCTCTCCCATCGATTCTAAAGTGTTCTCTGTATTTTCTTCAAGTGTACAAATTTTGGCGCATTCATCAAATATAAACTCGGGCCATATCAGCAAAGTTTCAATTTCAGTTCGACGTGCTTCGATGTGAAATGATTAAAAAACAAAAATAATAATAATAAAAATAAAACCAAAGCAAATCGACAGTCGATCGAGTTGCAAGTTGGACGACGCCTCATCGATTTCTGAGCGCCTGTAATTAGGCGTAGTTCTCGAAACTTTTGCTCCCGAACGGCCCATAAACAAATTGTCCATCTATCAATAGCAAAAGATACTATTTTTTTGTGGTTCGAAACAAGCGGAATACCTTGTAAATCAATTGAGTGAATGCCAATCAAATGTGCGGCAAAGTGTAATAAATCTAGCCAACAAATGGATCATGCCACATGCCACAGAACCTCGATCAGTCCGGAAAGATATATGTTTAAATTGTTCGAGTCGACGAGGCGTTCAGACAAATCGCTTTAATGAGCAGCGAATTTATTTACAAACGAATCAAGAAGTGTGGAATTTTATTTGGCATTTCGTGGTAAAGTGGAAATATTTGTAGTAAAAATAAAATTCCTTAAAATAAAGCTTACTTTGAAGAAAGTTAATCAAACGTAACCTGAGGTAAAGTCAATTTAAAATTTATGTTATTAAAATTCATAATTAAAACTTTGAATAACTGAGCTCCAAGAACTTGAAATATTTCTAGAGTAGAACAACTCTCTGTGTTATTGTTTTCAGTGTATTCTATCAACGTACAGGTTTAGTGGGTAGCGATTTGATAAATGGGTATTATCGCATTTATGATTTATTGTTTTATAAATGGGGTCCCCGCCGCCGCGTACGTTATTGAATAATAATGGAAAACCAAAATGCCATTATTTATATATACAACAAGTAAACCAAGGACTTATACACAGCACATTAATTTCAGTGTAAGTGTGTGGGTGTGTTCTCATCTAATTGTATGTGGATCAGTCGGTTTTAGATGGCCAAGTAAATAAACAAAAGAAAATTGCAAACTCAGACAACAATAAAATGTGTGAAAAAAGTGCGGTGAGCGAGCGAGAAGTGAAAAATGCAACGCCAAAATAAATAAATGAAAATAAATAAATAAAAACCTGAATGTTTACATTGAAAAAACTTAAAAACAAATCAATCATTGTGTAGCGCAAATATTTTAATGCAAAAAGTGAGTGAAAAATTAATTTCGATTATTTTTGCATCAAAAATCGTATCAAAAGATTTGGCAAAGAAGGCCAACGAATAGAAATCCAAAATATTATTATGAGAACTTAATAAGTTGAAAATAATTTAGAATCGGAATGTTGACAATTGGCATTAGTAAGAAGCAGCTTCGAATGCAATATTTAGTGACCATCTGGTTGTTGATTGGCATCTGTTTATGGCCAACAATACTTGGCTACTTTATCGACTATACAGGTGGGTGTGAAAAACAATTTAAACTATTTACATTAAGTTCATCAACTTTGAATGTGAATTGCTATCATTTTTCGATAAGATAATTTACATTTTGCGGTATGGTTTTTAAGATTTTCTAATGATTTTTGGCATTTCTTTTCGAACAGAGAACACGGAACTGATACAACAAAGAGCCGGCTACGATGTGAGATTGCAGTGCAACCTAACGGGTCTTGTTGATCAACAAAAACTGGCGGATATTAAGATACATTGGTACTTTAAGGTAAGGCCAGAAACACTCTGAATAACGTGACTTTCTTATGGTACACGATCCAAAGATAAACCAATTCAACTACTTTGCAGCAATGCAGCGACAACAATTGCTATCAACTGGAATCGGCGCATGATTGGACAGTTTTGCCCTGCGAATCGACGCTCTGCCGTGCCGAATTGTGGCTACGCAATGTCACCGAACGCTATTCGGGATTGTATAAGTGCAGCATTAATCCGCACGTCTGGGATGCGACTCAAGCCGTCGATGTACAACTTGTGCGAACCTACCAACTGGATGTAAAGAGTAAGGATCTTTTGAGGAAAGTGAAACTCAACTACATTCTTTTCTCATCCCCATTTTCAGATAGTTCTTTGGCCGCACCGGAATTTCTGGATGCCTATCCGAGCAATAAAACCGTCAATCTGGATAGTCGAGTTGTGTTCCAGTGTCGGGTGCACAGCGAGGAGCATTTGACTATTAAGTGGTTTCGCCGAGGCTATGCAGAAGCGCCACAGCCCACAAGTGGAGCCCCCTCTTCGAACTTTAGTGCTCACATTGTGCGCTACAATGGCAGGACCTATGAGCTGCTCGCCACCTCGCCCGAGAAGCTCGTCAGCCCACAGATCTATCTCAGCAAGCTGATACTGAACGGCGTGCGGCAAAGGGATGCAGGATACTATGCCTGTGTTGCAATTAGCTATCGGGGACACAAGATTAGGGAGGCCTATTTGGAGGTACTGACACCCGATGAGGATGTGGAATACTGGCTCGAGTACGATACCAGCGATGAGGTCGATGTCGCCGACGACGATGTCAGCGATCCTCGCGAGTTTCTGTTGCTGTTTCTCATGCCACTCGGATTGGCTTTGTTGCCACTCAGCGTTTGGGGCGGTTATATGATCTACAAACGTTGCAGCCGGCACAGCGAGTGTGAGCGAATCGAGCAGCAATATTCCGATGAGGAACTAGACACGGAACGTTATGTCCTTGGTGGCAGTTGACATAGTTAGGGCGGGAGAAGGGAGGGAGTTAGCCAAAGACTGTATTTAACTTCAAATAGAAGATTTATTACTAAAATTTGTATTGAGTTTTATTATTTAGTTGTTGAAAACTTACTGTAAGTTTCAGTTGCCAGTACGTTCAAATTTTAAACATTTCCATGAAATTCCAAATTATTTGTCGCCTCTCAGTTCCGGTCAGAACATCTCCAACAACAAAAACTATTATTGCTGAATCGAACCCAAAGCTCTGATGATCTTTGAACTATATCTGCAGGTCTATTTGTTGCGGCAGTGCGGGGTGCGTATCTACTTTGCGCGACTCTACCTGAACATTGTCAACCAGAACGAACCCATCGAGGGTAGAGCCATTGAGGAGTATTAGTATGTCGGGTCATGGTTATCGCACGACAACCGTTGAATATTACGAGTATTGCGAAATGCCAGAGAATCGAGAGGTCAGCTACGAACCGATGATGCAACCGATGCAGTATCCTTTACAAGATGTCTTTTTGGAGAGCTACGAGCCGCGGCATGTCAACTACCTGAGATATCATCAGCCTTTAGATCATTCATCAATGGATGACGATCAGGCTGAGCAGGAGAACGAACTCGTCTATCGTTTGGTTCCATGTCGTCAGAGGCACACTATCATCGAGTACTGCGAACAGGAAGCAGAGCAGCTACCCTCTAACGACTCACTGCCCAATTCCAGTTCCTCCAACGTGGATCAACATCAAGCTAATGAGTATGAGGCCGGCAATGGAGATGCTTCGGCAACGGAAGCGAATGATAAGCCAAAGCCGAGTGGCAAGAAAAAAAATATCTATTGTGCCGAGGAGGGTTATTTGGTGGAGGAGCCCACCAGTGAGTCCGAAGAAGACCAACAAGCCAAAACCTAACACGTTTGGCACTATCTAATATTCTCTTTGAAATGCAGGCTTGCCATACTTCCAATCATATTTTGATACAAAAGAAAAAGTCCTGTTCCTGAATACATATAGTATTTACTTGAATACTTTGTTCGAATACACACATACATATATTTTTTATAAACAAGCCTGCAAAAAATAAAGAAAAATATATATTTACTTATGTAAATCAACAAGTTTTAGTTGCCATAAGCATTGATAACTCATTGTTGTCTTTGGCCATGATCCAATATCTGATGCATAGTAAATTTCCTACTGGGGTGCCTCCTACATAATTTGATTATTAGCACTTGTTTGACGACTCTCTCTCTTTTTAGTGCGCACTATCTGGCGCTCTTCACATTTAAGTGGGTTACGTTTCGCGTTTCGCTCGCACTTGCTCTGTCTCTCTTATTGCCGTCTCTCTGCAAGTTTTTGGGGGAAAAGCTGCTATCGATTTATAGTTGATGCTCAGTTGTCGCCAAGAATTTGCTGTTGTTTGACGTGTTGCTTTTGCGCTACGTGCTGTTGTTGTTTATTTGTGCAAAAGCCATAACATAAAATAAACAAAAAAAAAACAACTATTTTTAGGCTGTGAAAATATCAAAAGTGCCCTAGTGCATACACGCATACATACACGTACGTACATGAACGAACTGCAGCCAGAAAAAACAACAAGTAGCATGTCACCGTTGGACTGCAAATCACGGCGTGGCACCAAAATATCAGTTATAATACTGGGCAGCGCATTATGTATTGTAATGATGTCTTACTTTGTCTTTGGCGACAGCAACGATGAGCAGGGTCTCAAAAAGCTACGCATGATATCAATTGTGAGCATAAATCAATATATACCCTTGCAGTGGGTCGAATATTTGTTGGAAAAGGTGTAACGCCACTGCAAGGGTATTTCAATCTCGGTCAATCGAAATCGTTTCTATTCATTTTGTGTGTGTTGTTGTTTCTTTTTAACAGCTATTTCGGCATGGTGCCAAGAGCCCGAGCGGCTTTTACCCGAACGACCCGCATGCAGCGCACGATTGGCAAGAAGGGCTCGGTGCACTCACACAGGTAGATAGAGACAAAGGATGACAGCACGACAGATAACATATGTTTATATGTACATATATGTTTGTCTTCTTATTGTTTCTATCTAGAAGGGCACGCTGCAATCGTACAATTTGGGACGCAATTTGCGCTTGCGCTATTACCGTTTATTGCCATCGAACAGTATTTATACGCAGCAGCAGGTGCATGTTCTCAGCTCGGCGGCGGAACGCTGTGTGGTGCGTCTAACTCCAAATCTTTATACTATATTTAGTTGGTGATAAGAGAAACTGTCTTATCAGTTGGTAGTTACTATCTTTTAGATGAGCGCTCAAAGCGTTTTGGCTGGTTTGATGCCGCCGCTGGACAACAACAATGTGCTACCAATACCCTGGCAACCGGTGGCCATAAACACACTCGCCCGCCACGATGATATTGTAAGTATTTATCTCCGAAGAACCTTTAACATTATAACTTTTTCCTTCATTCATTCACAGCTCTTGGCCCAAAAGAAACCTTGCGCCAAGTATGACAACATATTGCAAAAGCTATACAAAAATCCGCCACCGGAGCTACAAAAGCTAAACGATGACAATAAGGCGCTCTACAAGTTGCTAGCCAAAAATTCAGGAAAGGTAAAGAAACCATTTACAAAAGGATTAAGAAATTTCTCAACTAAACTAAATCTTTTAGAACATTTCCACTGTGCTGGATGTGGAACTGCTTTATACCACATTGAAAACTGAAGAGGAAGTTAGTCTGGCGCTGCCCGATTGGACAGAGAATATATACCCGGAGGAGATTAGACCGCTGGCTGAACGAAGCTATGCGCTATTTACGGAAACACATCTGATGAAGCGCATTAAGGGCGGCGCTTTCTTGACCGAGATCCTCAAGAAAATGCAAAACAAACGACGCAAGAATCTTGATCCAGATCGCAAGATCTTTCTGTATTCGGGGCATGATGTAACGCTTGTGAATGTCATGAATTCGCTGGGAATATTGGATCAGACCGCCAAGTTGCCGGAATATGCGGCGGCATTGGTCTTTGAGTTGCATCACAGTAAATCTTTCGCCGACGACGATTTCGAAGTGAAGGTATAAAAAAGAAAAGCAAGTTTGAATTAAATATTAATCTATATTTATTTGTGTTTAGCTGGTGTACTATTTTAATAGCGAGGACAAGTTCCCCAAGGAGCTGAGCATCCCGAAATGCGATGCGCCCTGTTCGCTTAGCCAATTTAGTGCCTTGTTGGAGCCCCTTTTGCTGGACAACTACGACGACACCTGCGAGAATCCCACAATGGACTGCAAGAATTAACATTATAATTAAGTTGTGTTTATGTTTTAAAACTGTTTGTTGCTATGTTGTACTAGAATGTATAGCCCCCAAATACTACGCTGTGAAAAAATGTTAATTTTATATCGGACGAAAATTAAAGTTTCTTCCATTTTTCCAAATATAGTTGCGAAAGTTTCTTCAGTCAGTCGATAAATTCCTACATGCCTTAGCATATCATTTCGGAGTTGTTCAGTTTTTCAGTAAATTTTTAATTTTAAAATCTTGACCCTTTTTCTTCGGCATACAAAAAATAAATCGGCACCTCCACCTTATCGCCGATGCGAACGAGCTCTTTGTGGCTAATTAGGCGAATTGCGGCAAGTCCATAGAAGAGCATTGGTAGGCCTGGGACAAAGTTGTTTACACCGTTTCCATATTATACTTTGAACTTTTGTGCTTACCCAAATTAATAACTTTCAGGAAGCGAAAGAATTTGTCCTCCAGCGAAAGATCTTCGTATTGGCGTTTGGTGCAATGATACTTCATATAGGGATAGCAACCAGTGCGTAATATATGATAGTTTGTTCCCGTCTCCAATGTCCAATTGAAGTGCGACATTCCACGCTGATCATTTTGCACATCCTTAAACTAAATTCGTGGTGTTTATTTTTTTTAACTTTTTACTTGACTGCCGCCTGTCTCGACTTACTTTAACAAAATATGACGTCCAGAATGGCTCGTGGCACTGTTTTAAATAGGCTGTTAGCACTTCGGAGGCTCGGGGCTTCAGCAAAATTCGTGTAAGTTGCATATTTATATATTTTAAAATCAATTGTTATTGCATAAATAGCAAAACATTTGGCGCTGCACATTTACCAAAAGAATCGCAGCTGTTGCTGTGAGCTGATACCAACAGCTGCTCGATATTTTTGTGAACTGGCGGTATTTTTTTGTTCACAATTTTATTACGTGGATTATTTTGAATTTATTTATTCGTATTTGATTATTGTAGATTAAATTTTCGCCATTACGCACAAAACAATGTGAGAACGGAACATTTTAAAATGCTGCCAATTGAGAACGAGCGGCTGTTAAAATACGAAAACGGTTCTGCGGAGCGGGATCATGTTAAAGCAGCGCTATTCGAAATCCTAAAAAAAGTCGAGTCGGTTCCAATTGTCATAAATGGCAAGGAGATTTACGATATTTGCGACAAGACGCAGGTGTTGCCTTTTTGTATGCACCAGCATATAGCCCGGTAAGCTTTGATTAACGAATTGTCTAAGGATTATCAAAGTAATAAATATAATCTTTCAGTTACAATCACACCAATGTTAGGACGATTGAATCGGCAATCGAAGCAGCGGTTAAAACCCAGCCGATTTGGGATAGCACTAAGCTAAGTGAACGTATTGCTATATGGGAAAGGGCGGCCGATTTGATAGCAACGAAATATCGTTTTCAAATTGTGGCAGCAACAATGCTGGGTCAGGGCAAGACCCTGTGCCAGGCCGAGATGGATGTCGCCGAACTGGTGGATTTTATGCGCATTAATCCCATATTCCTGCGCGATATAGCCAACTATGAGCCCGTCAACGACTGTCCCACCAAGTGCCACAACCATATGATATTGCGCGGTCTTAGCGGCTTTGTTGCGGCAATAAGTCCATTCAATTATACGAGCATTGCTGGTAACTTGGCCTATACACCAGCTCTGATGGGCAATGCAGTGCTGTGGAAGCCATCCGATTCGGCCATCTTATCCAATTGGCTGGTGTTCAAGGCGTTGCGAGAGGCTGGACTACCCGATGGTGTTGTCAACTTCATACCAGCCGAGCCAACCAAATTTGCCGGGGCTATTACCAATAGTTCCAAACTCGCGGGCATACATTTTACCGGTACGGCGTCCGTTCTGAAGCTGCTGTGGAAGCGGGTTGGCCGGAATATTGATAACTATGCGAACTATCCGCGTTTGGTTGGCGATTGTGGTGGTAAAAATTTCCATTTCATCCATTCGTCGGCGAATTGCGATGCCGCCGTTGCCTGCACCATAAGGGCGGCCTTCGAGTATGCCGGACAAAAGTGTTCGTCCTGCTCGATGCTCTATGTGCCCGTCTCCCGATGGAAGTCCGAGATTGAGAAACCTTTGCTCGAAATAGCACGCCAGCTCTTTGTCAGCGATGCCATCTATTGCGATTGCTTTTACTCCGCGGTGATCAACAAGGCGGCCTACGAGCGAATCTTTAAGCTTTTGAAATATATACATAATAATCGCAAGTGTAAAGTGCTGTGTGGTGGCACCTGTAGCCGAGGCAGCGGTTACTATGTGGATCCAACGATCGTGCAAGTCGATAATTTGGATAGTTCTCTGTGCCGCGAAGAGCTAATGGCGCCCATACTCTGTGTTCATGTCTACAAGGACAATCATCTGTACAATGTCATGGATAAAGTGGCGGAAATCAATCAAGGTCTAACCGCGTCCGTTTTCGCAACGGATAATGTATTTATTCAGGAGGCTTGCGAAGCCTTCAAATCGAATGTCGGCAATCTGAATATCAACGATAAATGCACCGGTTCCATGGTGGGCAAGCAACCATTTGGCGCTGGCCAGGTGACTGGCACAAACGAGAAAATAGGCAGCCCACAATATCTGTTGCGCTGGACATCGCCGCAAGTTATTAAAGAGTCATTTGTGCCCCATGTCAACATATATTATCCCTATATGGAGATCAGTGATGAACCGGATGTTACCCAAATTCCGAATGAACCCAACTTGAACAACTCTTGAATTTTAAATTTCTAAATAAAACAAACAAATTTTATTTCATACTTCCTTAGAACTTGAATATTGCTTTAGCTAATTTTTCTCTAAATCGTTTTGAGTTATACGTCCGACAGTATCGTCAGTATAATCGAGCTGAATAAAAAGCAAACACAACGCAAAACATTTCGAAAAAACAAATAACTTGTGCGGTTTTTGGCAAAATGAAATGTCTGCTTGGTATAATCTCAATCGAATAACGATCCTCTATCTTTTGTTACTCCTATCGATGACCAACCCAGCGAATGCGACGAAAATGAACCAAGTGAAACGCCATCCAGCCAACGTGAAGCGAGTGACGAACTACAAATTGAATATACCCCGTCTCTACTCGGCGTACAGGGTGCTGTTGGCAGACAATAAGATTGACGGTGATTTGACTAAATTGAATGTCGACCAGGTAGGCAAAAAGGTAGCATTTATAGAAGACGGCGAGTCGGCTTCGATTAAGAAACTTGTCCTGTCACAAAGGGCGCTCGACAAAGAAGTGAAAGCCGCGTTGCCCGTCAAAAAAGTTAAGGAAATCGATAAAAAGCCAGATAAAACCAATTTTAAATGCCCTCCGCCACCCAAATTGGCTGATAGTAAAAGCGAGCAACGAGCTGGGCCGGGGCCGGGCGTGGTTAAATGTGTGCAGGAAAGCAAGAAACATCAACCTGTCGAAAAGTTGGCGGGCATCGTCCAAGTGAAGGTATCTTCGAAAATAGGTGATAATTCGTTGAATGCAGTAGCAAGACAGCTGGACATCGATGCAGCTCAAGCGCGTATCGTACAGCTAAACAAGATTTATACGGACTTTGTGAATGCCTGGCGCAAACCCATGCCAGTGTCAAAAGGTTTCAATGTGCTGGGCGACAAGAAGCCATTTCGCCTGAGTGCCCTGAGTGAGCTCGTCAACATTGTTGAGAATCTTCAGAAATCGAATCCTGTGGATGAAATTGTCAAGGCCATCAACGATGAAATGAATCCCGAAAGTACCAGTCTAATCAGTGCCAGCAAACAAAGCCCGAAGAACTTGGACACCTCGAAAAAGATTAAGCGAGATGAAGCGACGCCAAATGTGGAGAAAGCTAATAATGGCGGTCTCTATGAAGAGTGTAAGAAAAATCTGAATGGCATTTTGCAAGTGGACAAACAGCCAAGTATATCACTCTCCCCACTCAAGCAACAATCCCAATGCCATTGCGATGAAAGGAAATCTGCTAAAATGTCGCTGGATGGTGGCGGGCCGACAATACTCAAGGATTCTGCACCCTGTCGTTGTGAGGCAACCCAACCAGCCGCTGTGGATGCCGATGGGAAAGTATCTAGTCTGGTAGTTCCGTGTCGCTGTGAGGAGTTAGCCGGCACCAACTTGGCCGTTGTCCCAAAGATAAATAATATTGAGCCGGATAAGGAAGTGTCGCCGAACCAGGACCAAATGAATGGCGGCCTCAAGCCATATTACCTAAACAATTCGAGGCACAGGCAAATGGTTTGGAACGATGTACCGTTGATGAGATCCGGTGGCAAGGAAAAAACTAAACCTTCGGCAACCCTACCACCAAAGACCCTACCCAAAGAGTTTCCCAAACTAATCAATGTGGTATCGAATGATACCCAAGCAACTCTTAAAAGAAATGCCACACAAGCTACACTGCTAAAGAACCAAAAGCAACTGCAGCACATTCTTCGAATATTCGAAGTCCGCCATCGTCATACGAATATGGAAAAACAGCACAAGCGTAGTTTGTCTAACGCTTTTGACGGGACACCAGCCAATTTGGCGTTTCCCGAAGTGCTTGTCAATAAATTTGGACAGTCAGCGGATGCATCGGGCGGTGGCAAGATGATCGAGAATATGGCCAGGCAAATGCATGTTTCGCCCGTGGAGATGGCTCAACGTATAGCTGGCATCGATTCTAATTTGGGTAAGTAAAGTGTGATTTATTTATTATCTTCTTATCTAACGAACATTTTTAAAAAGTTAGCCAGACCAACGGCGGCCAAATACCGAATCTCAAAGCTCAAGCAAGCCAATTGCAACACCAACTGCCAAGCCAATTGCAAAACCAACTGCCAAGCCAACAGCCAAACCAACAGGCGCCCGCTGAAAATATAGCGCCCATGTTGGATAAGATACTGCAACGTTTGCAGGTCTTGCAGGATGTTAGCTTGAATGCGGAAGCGAAAGAAAGAGAGAAATTGCCTTGCTGCTTTGCCGAACCAACAGACGGTTAGCTGAACTACTAAGAACTACTTAACTAAGGTTTGAAATGCATATAGATATATATAACTTTGTCCTTTATCAGGTGCTCCTTGTGAATTAACAGGCTCCTGGGAGTCCGCCCTGCTAGGTATACGCATTAACATCAGAAACGATAATCCATCCGCTCCACTACGAGAAAAAAATAAACCCACATGCTATCAAGCCAAACCTCGTCGACAATGTGTGAAAATTACTCAAGCTGATATTAAGGAACATTTCGAATCAAATCCGCAAAATTTTGACGTTAAACCGTTAAATATAACAATCGAAGAAACGTTGCCACCACGTAAACATGAAATGATCGATAACATATCCGATTGGGTATTCACGGCCAACGCATTGAACATACAAGGCGGACCCATAACGATAAGCTGTCGTAAAACCAACACCAAATTGATGGGCACCTTCGTGGGTTTTTGTCGTCAATGCGGTTGCATCGATTCGATTTTTGGTAGTTGGACGTTTTGTCAGCCGTCGCGTGATTGTCATGATATAACAATGGCCATTTTCGATAGACGTGATTTACTGCGACGTTTTCGACTGGAGGATTTGCGTAGGGAGCATTTAAAGGATACATTATATATGAAATTCGACAAGCAAGAAAAAGATCAACAGAAAAAAAATTCAAAGAGAAATCAACATTAAGTTACAGTTATGTTTATTCGTTGTCCATGCATTTATTTTGATATTGAAATATAATATTTGGTTATTGATTTACTTTTACAGCAGATTATGTTTATGGTGGCTGATAAAGGACATTGCATAGCCAATCGAGCGTTTGACACAATGCTCGTCCATAGTGTTGCCCGTCTTGCACTGTCTCAACTGGTTGCCGACATATTCGATAACTTGTTTTTTGAGTTGCTCGTTGTCGATGCGTTCCAAACGCTTCTCAACTTTGTGGATAAGCAAATAGGCTTCTGGGTAGTCGGCTACATCGCAGGGCCACATATCTGCATGCCTGTGTGTCCAGCTGGGTCTGGCTTCCTCACTACTTGAGACGTAGTCCTCTGACTGTCGCCAGGTTCCAGCCTGAGCCAGTCCCAAAACACAGGCAAGCAGTATAATATACGAAAAATGCATAATAATTCGCTTTGAATGAAACGCGTAGTAAAACAATTGCTTGTTTGCTGGTTGTGCTACAATTTATACATTTTTCTAAACAAATTTAAGCTGAGATTGCACTTTTTGCCAGGTCTTTGAACTTATGAATAGCTTACGTTTGCCTTTCTTATCTCTTGTATATGTATTTAAAAGCGAGCTGAGCGCGCGTTGCAAATAAATCGATAACAGTTGCTAAGGCATTGCACGCCAACACTTAAATTGTCCTAGTATTTGGCAACCCTGCACGAAAAGACACCAACAAGAAGAAGTGGTGGCTCGATTTGCTTAATTAAAAACAAAACAAATAGCAACAAACAGATTGTTTTGGCCAAGCATTTAGGAGCAAATGTGAGCAAAATGGGTAATCAATTGGTTGGCATTGCACCATCGCAGATCTATGCAGTGGAACACTACTTTTCGGGCCAGTTTGGCAACGAAATCGTTTTTGACCTGAAGTGAGTAGAAAATTAAACAGATATCTTTTTGCGTATGTATTTGTGACTATTAATGACGTTTTTGTTTTCGTTTATCCACCCACTCGCAGCATGGGCAGTACGCGTTTCTTTAAGGTAGCCAAAGCTAAGACCGACGAGGGCCTTATTGTTGTCAAAGTTTTTGTCAAACATGATCCAACATTACCGTTAGAGGACCACAAGGATCGCTTGGAGAGCATCAAGAAAACATTAACGCTAGCGAATGCTGTCAATTGTTTGCCCTTTCAACGGGTAGAGCTTATTGACAAGGCTGCCTATATAATGCGCGAGTATGTTAAGCATAGTCTCTACGATCGTGTCTCGACGCGTCCATTTCTAACGGTGCTCGAGAAGAAATGGATAACTTTTCAGATATTGTGCGCGCTGAATCAGTGCCACAAGCAAAAGATCTGCCATGGCGATATCAAGCTGGAGAACATATTGATAACGTCTTGGAATTGGATTTTATTGTCGGACTTTGCGTCGTTCAAGCCCACATATCTTCCCGAAGATAATCCAGCTGATTATACCTACTTCTTCGATACGAGTCGTCGTCGCACTTGCTACATCGCCCCGGAACGTTTTGTCAAAACGATATCTTCGGACGATGATCCCTATAATGCAAATATGTCGGTAATCCACTCGGATTCGATTACCCCCGTGCCGCCCTCATATGCGGGGAACACTTTGCAGCCGGCCATGGATATATTCTCCGCTGGGTAAGTCGTGAAACTCTTTGAAGTTTACCTATTCATTCGGATTACTTGCAGTTGTGCCTTGCTGGAGCTGTGGACAGAGGGAACAGCTCCATTTGAGTTGTCGCAACTGCTTGCCTATCGGCTCGGCGAACGGGAGTTGGTGGAGAGACACTTGGCTGGCATTGAGAATGAGCGTTTGCGTAATCTCCTCGCTTCCATGATTGACATCAACTCATCGAATCGGATGAGCGCCGAGGATTATTTGGCTCACGAACGTGACCAACTGTTTCCCGAATATTTCTACTCATTTCTGCAGTCGTATTTGCAAATGTTCTCATCGACGCCCATCATGTCGCCGGACGACAAGATCCAATGTCTGCACAAGGACATTCGACACTGCATCAAGGTGCTGACCCAGGCACAGGACCTGACACCCAGCGAGGAGGAGGACTCGCTGGAGAAGAGGGATCCGGTTAAATGTGAACGTCTGCCGCCGGAACAGGACGGCCTCATCCTTATCATCACGGTGGTTACCTCTTGCATTCGTGGCCTCAAGCAGTCCAATACAAAAATAGCTGCACTGCAGCTGCTGCAAAAGCTCTCAAAGTATACCACATCGGAGACCATACTGGATCGCATTCTACCCTACATTGTATGTACATTTGAGGGAGGATCGAAACAAATCTTTCAATTAATTCCGTTTCATTTTAGCTTAATTTGGCACAGAAGTCAACGGCCAAGGTGCAGGTTCAGGCAATTGAGACGCTGACAACTTGCCTCAGCATGGTCAAGGACATTCCGAGGAGTGATGCCAATGTCTTTCCCGAATACATACTGCCCTACATCACCGAGCTGTCCAGCGAATCGAGTGCGGTTATTGTGCGTGTCGCCTTTGCCCGGAATATTGCGGCGTTGGCAAAGAGCGCCGTCTACTTTCTGGAGGAGACGCAGAGGAATGCACCCAATGAGATGCCAACGCCACGCTACGAGGCGGAGTTGAATGCCTTGCATGACATTGTTCGCCAGGCGGTGCTCAGCTTGCTGACCGACTCCCGACCGATTGTCAAGCAGACGCTTATGGAGTCGGGCATTTGTGATTTGTGCGCGTTCTTTGGCAAGGAGAAGGCCAACGATGTGATCCTCTCGCACATCATGACCTACCTCAACGACGATGATAAGAATCTGCGGGGCGCATTCTATGATAACATCGCTGGCGTTGCCGGCTATGTGGGCTGGCAGGCATCGGATATATTGGTGCCGCTGCTGCAGCAAGGATTCACGGATCGCGAAGAGTTTGTCATTGCCAAGGCCATACGGGCAGTGACAATTCTAATCGAACTGGGACACATTAGGAAACCCACGGTGACGGAAATAGTCAATGAGACCGCCTGCTATATGTGCCATCCGAATTTGTGGGTGCGTCATGAGATCTGTGGCATGATTGCGACAACGGCGCGTAATCTGAGCGCCATTGATGTCCAGTGCAAGATTATGCCGGCAATTGGTAGATTCCTCAAGGCGCCGCTCATTCAAGTGGAGCAGCCACACATTCTGCTGGACTGCCTGCTGCCGCCGATACCCAGGCAAATCTTTGACAGCGTGCTGCGATTCCAGGACATACAGCATTTCGTTTCCGCTTTGGAGGATCGGGTGCGTGGCCAGCCACAGTTGGAGGACATGGGCCAGACGTTGCGCAATGTAAGTGATTTGGCAATTTCGGTCGTTCCCCAAGCGAACCACTCACATTTCCAAAACACTACAGCTCTTCAGACGACTCAATTCGGAGGGCTTGACGGCGACTATTGAGATGCAGCTGTTGGCCATGAAACCGTTTCTCATTGCTCTCAAGCACAAGTCCATGCAGGATCTGGATGATGGCGCCCAGGCCAATGGGCGCATTGTTGTTAGCCGCAAGCAGGTTGGCTGCCACGAATATCCTCTGGCGGATAAATCCAATAAAATGCAAATGGATAATCGTAAGATTTCAAGATTTCAACAATTTGTCAATCTCAACAAAGATAACTTTTAGGCATGAACGATGCACATGCTCCAACGCTGGTGTCCCCGGCTTCGGATGCGGCCATTACACCACACTTGACCGCCGGCTCGTCGGGCAGTCCAGCCTCTGGCGTTATGGTCTTGGGCGTACCGACGACCACAGTGAGTGCGGCCACTTCGTTGGGTGAGTATACGATGCCGGATCGTAATTACTCGTTGGAACGTTCGTCGGAGTGTTGCAAGGACTTGGAGTCGCTAACGCTAAAGATCAAGCGTCGCTACAATGTCCTGGCCCTGTCGCAGCGATGCAACTATGATAAGCTCGTGACGCCATACCCAGCCAATTGGCGTCTCAATGGCACCCTGGTGGCCCATCTGCACGAGCATTCCGAGTCGGTGATCAAGTTGGCACCGCTGCGTCCCGACGGCTCTCTCTTTGCCAGCGGCAGCATCGATGGCACCGTTCGCCTGTGGGACTGCAGCAAACTGAACGGCAATCAGGGCATAAATAAATCGCGTCAGGTTTATTCCGCCCAGACGCCCATCTATGCGCTGGCCGCTTGTGATGCGGGGCAATCCCTGGCCGTCGGTGGCAAGGATGGCAGTTTACTCATCATGCGCATCGATCGCAATTCCACGAAGATGACGCTGCAACAGGCACTGGATCAGAAGTGGGTAGAAGGCGGAAAACTTATGCTTGGCTTAATCCATTCTTCTCTTTTTGCAGCGAGTACAATGATGGACCCGTTGTGGACATGCATGCGTATGATCAGGCGGCGCAAAGTGTCATCGTCTATGCCACACTGTATGGCGGCATTGTCGCTTGGGACACCCGAATGCAGCACAGCGCCTGGCGTTTGCAGAACGAGCTGCGACATGGGGTTATAACGACCATCTGTGCGGATCCGACGGGCTCGTGGCTGGCAACGGGCACCAGTGGGGGCAAGCATATATGCTGGGATCTGCGCTTTCGACTGCCAATCACAGAGATCAAGCATCCGGCTGATTCGTGGATCAGAAAAGTCGCCTGCCATCCCACAGAGCCATCGTATCTGATATCCGCCTCGCAGTCAAATAATGAGGTATCCGTGTGGAACATTGAGACGGGTCAGCGTCAAACGGTGCTGTGGGCCAGCTCGGCGCCGGTGCTAACCAACACCAGTCTCAATGATACGGCAACGAATTGTGGCATTCTGAGCGGAGTTGTCGATGGATCGCCCTTCATATTGACGGGCAGCTCGGATCAGCGGATCAGATACTGGGACATTGGAATGCCAAAGAACTCGGCCCTCAAAATTCCCGCGGCCAATGATAATTTGACAAATGTATCCTTCAACTATAAGTAAGTTTGGAGATTTACATATATTTTCATCATATATTAATCCGAATGATTATATTTAGTGCCCGTCTCATCGATGGCAGCCAGGTGATTGAGGAGCAAATCATTCCGAAGAATAATGCAGGTGACTCGCAACAGTTGCGCACTTCGATCGAGGAGAGTCCCCGGTCGGGACCGGATATGCCCAAGGCAAGTCATCATGATGCAATTACCGATTTGCTCATGTGCAAGGATAAGGGTCAAATCTATATCGCATCGGCATCGCGAGACGGTGTTATTAAGCTTTGGAAGTAATATCTGTATTTTAACTCTTTTTATCTGTGATTAGCCTAATTAAAAAATCATTATTACTAAAAATAAATCATGTTGTATATAGATTATACACGTTAAATTCAAATACCAAAATGTGATTTTTAATGAAGTGGAAAAGATTGAAGAACCTTCAATAAATGCTTGCGCGAAATATTAAATGCTAATAATAAATATGCATTAAAATTAGTTCTCGATGATGCCCAACTAAAACCATCTCGCTTACAGCCACACAGACTTAAGATCGGCTGTTTCTTACGTTATGTTCAAATTGTATGCTGCATTGCGGTGCATCATTTTGATTTCATCTATTTACGTAGCCAGATCGTTTGAGACCAGAATTGTTCCTGGCCATTCTTTTCGCGCCAAGTGATTTTGGCGTGGTGGCAACTTTACTTTGTGAAAATTTCAATGACAACCCTATAAACAGACGCCGCAGCCAACATCACGTTTTTTGACATTTGCAGCTGGCGCTGTTTTACGCTTTTGTATCTTTGCAAGCGCCGTTATGAGCAGAGCGGCCCAAGCGGTATAAGTCAAAGTGAAAAAGTGAGTTGTGTGTGACGCTTATATACAAAAAATTAAAATTGAATAAACTAACTTCAAAATATTTAGGCTCCTTACAATTTAACAAATACCTAAGCTATAACGGAGCGCGTAACCAAAGTCAAAGTACCAAAGCGGCAATACAACAAGAATATCCCAACAACAAACAGGCACGGCACGCAACCGCAGTGTGCAGCAGGACAACAACAACAACAGTAGACATTATTCAAAATGGCGCCAATTAAGGGCACAACTCGGGCCGCCGCTGCAAGCAGCCAAACCACAGGCATTATTGGAAAGCTACCTCTGCGGGGCAAAGGGTTAAACCGTCGCGCTTCAGCGGCTACTAACAACAACAACAACATTGATCCAAACACGGAGAATATGCAGACGCGGGGCAAGCGCAAGGCGGATAACAGTCCGATCAAAAAAGATAATATCAAGCGCACGGCGCTGGGCAATTTGACCAACAATGTTAAAGTAATGACGCTGCATCCCAGCGACGATGAGCAGCAAGTGGAACCGCCCACGAAGCCGACGGCACAACAGCTGCAGGCGCTCCTGGATGCTAAGAATAGTGACAATCTGAATGTTATTGCTGCTGTTGCCGCCACAGCAGCGCCAGCTTTGCCAAATAAAATAATGACGCGCGCCTCCTGCAAAAATGAGGATCCGGTGGAGTACTGTCACAAGGTGCTCGACAAGTTTGAGGAGACATTGGCGCGCCAAAGACCACGCAAACCGCCGGTGGCTGTCAAAAAATCAATGCCCATGCCCGGTACAGTGCCAAAGCCGGTGCAAAAGTTGGCCGCACCAAAACCACCACCGCCGCCAGGACCTCAAGCTGCTAACCTAAAGCCGGTGCGGCGCATTTCGAATGATTTTAACAAGACTGAGGAGAGCCTCTACATGTCCGCCTTGGAGGACATCTCCAGCAGCGAATCGATGCGTCTGTCTGGCAACTTTGAAGCAGCGCGTCGTCGCTCCGCTAAACTGCAACAAAAGACTGAACAGCCGCCAACAGTGCAGCATTCGATGGTTATGGCGGCAGCTGCTGCTGCATGCACGCTGTCGCCCATACCACCGGTGCCCGCGAATGTGGAGGACTTTGATCGCAAGCATTGGGACGATCCGTTGCAGGTGTCGCAATATGCCATGGACATATTCAACTATCTGAAGCAGCGCGAACCCGAGTTCAAAATCAATGATTATATGCCAAAACAAATCCATTTGACAACCTGGATGCGAACGCTGCTCGTTGACTGGATGGTCGAGGTGCAGGAGACGTTCGAACTGAACCACGAGACGCTCTATCTGGCGGTCAAGATTGTCGATCTCTACTTGTGCAGCAAGGTGATCAACAAGGAGAAGCTGCAGCTGCTGGGCGCCGCTGCTTTTTTCATTGCCTGCAAATATGATGAACGCCAGCCGCCGCTAATTGAGGACTTTTTGTACATCTGCGATGGGGCATACAATCATGATGAGCTGGTCAAAATGGAAATGGAAACGTTGCGCACCATCAAATATGATCTCGGCATACCGCTGTCGTATCGCTTCCTGCGCCGCTATGCCCGCTGTGCCAAGGTCCAGATGCCGACGTTGACATTGGCGCGTTATATACTGGAGCTGTCGCTGATGGATTATGCAACAATTGGATTCAGTGACTCACAGATGGCATCGGCCGCTCTGTTTATGGCGTTGCGCATGCACGGAGGCGCTGCTTATCTCGATGACCAGACCTGGACCTCAACTCTCGTTTACTACACGGGCTATCAACTGGCTGACTTTGCCGAGATTATACCGCTGCTGAATGCGAATCTGCATCGCAAGTCTCGTGTCACCATCAAGACGATACGCAACAAGTATTCGCACAAGATCTTTCATGAGGTGGCCAAGGTGCCGCTGCTCAGCAATCAGGAGATGTTCAAATGCAATCTCGACCTTAACGATAGCACCGTCTGATGAGCAGCGATTGGAAACATGTCATCATCATTTAGCCAAATTGATAATCAATGGAACAACAAACTACAAAATAAAACAAAATGTTACGCTTCGCTTAGGAATTAAGACGCTTCTTTCAACTAATCATCAGATGCAAACCAAAACAAAACAAATTATATCTAAATAAGTAACAAAAAAAAACAATTCAGATACATATGCATATTAACTATTTTATATTTTTGTATTTAATTTGATTTGAATTTATTTTGTATGGTTTTTCTCCGTTATCACATTTTTATAATTAATATTTTTTCGCTTATTTTGATTTTCATTCAAGTTTCTTGTTTAACATTATTTTTTTTGATGCAGCAAAAACTGACCACGAAACAAAGTCCCCAAATATCTCTGTCATATACTATATATAAATATATCTGTATCGATTGTGTTTAAAAACTTATGCTATTTATAATAATCAGAAAACCGAATAACCAATAAACTTTTAAGGACACCAAAGCTCTGACATGGATTATATAACAACAACAATGCTCCAACTAACAACTAACCCAACCAGGATGTGCTCCAACTTTTATGTATGTAATGTTGTAGTTGTTATATTAATATATATGTATTGATGTATGTTTCGCATTTGTCCTAAGTATAATTTGTACTAGTTATGTATGTATTTTGTATGCCATGTTATATGTATGTGTATGTATATGTTTATATATGTATGTATATGTATTTGTATGCAGGTATTATGCTGACACTCCCGAAAAAGATCCAATAAACACACACACACGCACACTTTTTATATCCATTCAAAACAAAACTCAAACTATTCGAAAAGTGCCTTGGAGGAGGGTGGAAATTGCAGTTGAGTTTTACAGCCGCTCTGGATTTCCTTGTGATTTTAGTTCAGGTGAGTCTTTGATCCTTTGTCACACACACACACACACACACACACACACACACACACACACACACACACACACACACACACACACACACACACACACACACACACACACACACACACAAGTTCAAAATCAATAACCTTTATGTATTTTTTTTGCAGGCTCTCTCTTTGATTTCCCATTTGGCGCGCCTGCAACAATTTTTAGCGCCAAATTATTTTTGGGCAGGCTGCGCATGCGCGCGCCGCAAGACATCAGCAAGGACATCGACATTGGGCTCGGATCCCCGAGTCGTCTCTCTCTCTTTAAGTTATGTTTCCGTACCCGTTGTCATTGTCCTAAAAATCACTGCATACATAACCGATTTCAACCGCTGCAATTGAGTCTCAACGAAAAAAAAGGTCCTGTCTGTCTCCGTGTATGTCTGACACGTTACCACCACCTTTCTTAGGGCATTATGCTCGTTCTGTTTTTCGGGCTGCCTGCAACCAGGTAGTTTAATGTGTCTTGCCTTTTGTGCCTTGCCTCTTGCTCAAACGACTCGTTCGCAAGTTAGGGTGTCCAATACAAAGCGAAACAGTTGTCCTTATGTTCTGCTTCTTGTAGTCCTCTTTTTTTTTTTTTTTTCATTTTTGCATTTGCTTAAGGTGCAACCCGGAATACATTGCTAATTAGTTTGGTTTTTGTCAAATCAAGTTTATTTTATTTTTTTTTTTTCGTATTATTCCAAAGCAGCTGCTTCAGACGTGGACACCGCCCGACACCGAAGCAGGCAAGTAAACTTACACCTAACTTATGATCATAATTTAAAAGTGTGCTATTTTTTTCAGTAACCTGGCCTTTTGAAGGCACCATTATAACCGCCTCCAAATCCACTGCCATAGCCCTGCCCACCGAAGGGCCCTCTATGCGCACCATCTTCGCTGTTATCCCAATGATCTCGACCTCCTGGTGTTGCATGCGGCGCATAATTATGTTGATTCTGATAGCTGATGGGTGGTGGTCGTGCTCCAGGAACGCCTACAACTGGCAGGTTGCCTGGACCTGGATAATAACCCGCCGGAAAAGCTGGATACTGTGGCAAGTATGTGCCAGGATAAGCAAAGCCTGGCTGTGCAATTGGATATGCAGGTGGATGTGCTCCATAGCTTGGATAGACGCCTCGTGGGTTACTTCCTAACGGATTAGCTGGATATGGTTGAGTGGGATAACTAGCTGGTGACGTTGCCTGTTCTACGCTAGCTCCTCCTGGTTGCTGACATCCTCTTGCTATGGAGTTGGGATGAGCACCCGGTGGCCTACGTCCACATGAAATTGGTGTTGATGGCTGTCCTGGATAGCCACCTGGTTGTGGAATGCCACCGCTCTCATGCGCAGAGGGTTCATCGATATCACCAGATGAGTAACCGACACCATAAGGTCTTGCTGGTAGCTGTGTTAAATCCGGATATAGCTGGGAACGATGACGATTGCTTGCGATTCCGCCCTTGAACCCATTCCTCTCATCGCCCGAATATTGCGATGATGATGATGTTGCCTGGGCCAGACTTAAAGTCAGGGCTAATACCAGCACTATATGCAAAATTGGCCAGCGCATTGTGAAGCCGTCAATGAAACTGGACATTAAAGGCACACGCTATTTATATTTAAAGGTTGATTTCTGTTTAGTTTGCTTTCGGTGGGGTTATCGATTCAGGTCAGTTTCTAGACTGAGATTTTCATTGATCACAACAGCATCAATAGACGATGTTTGCAAAGAAACCGATACTTAAATTCCCTTTCCATATTTAATTTTTTTTTTTTTGCAAAATATTCCTTTAGAAAATTCCCCGACTCTATTTTTGGACTTAAGAACATTTTTAGTTTGCTTTTGATTTGTGAAACAAGACTAATACTTTTGGTATACACTATGTTTATGTTGAGGGCTATTAGCCCGTTTTAAATTTAATAAACCTTGAATTTCTTTTGCTAAGCCCTGAGACTTTCATGCGATTGGCCTATTAATTGTTTGATCAACAACATTATAGTAGATTACCTTATAAATAAGCATATATATAGATTTGATTATCAGCATGTTGTCCGATTGCTATATAAGGCCGGGTCTGGTAGAAAATCGGTATAATTCCATATTAAACAGCAGCACAGATGCAGTTCAACATTAGATTCTCTATGTTCTTGCTGTCGATCCTGGTGAGTGCGCTGGCTAAGCCTACATTCGATAAGATGGCCGAGGTGCTGCTGGAGGTGTTGGATGATAGACCCCATTACACCAGACCGGTACCGCATTACGCACCCGTACCCATATACCCTGCTGGACCCATTATACAGGAAGGCTACGATCATGGCTATGATTATTATTATGGAGGCGGCGGCGGCGGTGGTCATGGCTATGGAAATGTTCAAGTTCATAACAGTCCCTATGCCCAGGCACCACCTCCTGTCTATGTCTACCATCCCCGACCGGTAGTGCAGGCTCCAGTCAAGGGCAACTACTATGGGCAACCTCAATATCAACAGCATTATGCACCTACTGGACCTAGCTATGGACATGGCTATGGCAGATCAGCGCCTGCTGAAGTCGTCGGCTACAAGCACCATGGCTATTAATTTACAAATGTTTATTAATAAAAGATAAGTTTATTTTAAAATAATTTATTACAATGTGCTTTTTATCTTCTCATGTATATTTGTTGTTTGTTTTATTTTCGAGCTTGCCAAACTTGTTTGCAGTTATAATTCTAGGGATTGCAAATTGAATGTAAATATTGAATCAGAACTACATATGTCATTTGCCTAGCACTTGTAGACTTTTAGTATGACCTAACACATCTGTCTACGCACTTCGTTTGGTTCCGCTTGAGATTCCGAAAGTTATCTACAAGTCAAAACAAAGGTAGAACAGGATGGTTCGATCTCGAACAACTGAACTCCTATCAACTTATACAAAAACATTTTTTTCCAGTGCAGCTATAAATGCAACTCAATAAATATACATAATTTTGAATATCATTGCCCTTTTCTTTTGTGATTGTTTTTTTTGAGCACGTCGAACCTGTTTATTATCTATACCCTATAAGGCAACAACAAACAACAACGAAAACGAACTTGAGTTCGAATCTCAGAGAATATTAAGTTAAGTGATTATTTAAGTTTGCTTTGTTGTGTATTTGTGTTTATTGATATATAAATATTTATGAATAACAATTAAGTCTATTAAGCATTTAAACAGAAATCATGGGTTATCTTACGTATCGACGTCGACGCACATCGATTTGCTCCATCTGCAGATCTTGGCTGGGACCATGAACATATTGCGTGGACGTGGGAAAGATTATGTGGCGCAGCTTGGACAGCTCATGGGAACGGGAACCAGAATAATGTGGGGCTACTAATGGTGGACGATTTGTTCCCACAATTAACGTATCATCACCCTGTCCCGGCGGTGGAGTAGGTGCATATACCAGAGGTGGTGGATTTGTTCCTGATATCAGCGTTTTCTCGTTGGGCTGTGTGCTTGGCAGTGGTATAGTAGGCTTGGGTGTTGGCTTTGGATTGGAGTTTCCGTTGCCGTTACTAGGTGATCCGTTGTTATCGTCCCAGCCTAGTTGAGGCTCACTGCCCCATCCATTCGGTGCTTGTTGTGCGTTTCCATCTCGATTCGGTGGCTGTTGTCCATTGCCATCAATCCAACCATTTGGGGGCTGTTGTCCATTGCCATCGCCCCTTCCGTTCGGTGGTTGTTGTCCATTGCCATCACCCCAACCGGACTGTGATGAATCATTTCCTTCGCCCCATCCGGTTTGTTGGTATGCATTGTTGTTATTCCATCCGGGTGGTTGTGGCCTGTTTGCCCAGTGTCCTCCACCTCCCCATCCGGGTGGCGGTTGCCTGCCACCTCCCCAACTGCCCCATCCAGGAGGATTGTGTCTACCACCTGACCAGCCATGTGAGTTTGGTCGTCCACCTCCCCAGCCAGGAGGTGGATATTGATTGCCACCGCCATTCCAACCGCCACCTCCTCTGTTCCAGCCTCCACCGCCGCCTTCCCATGGCATTGGTGAAGGATGTCTCATTCCAGGTCTTTGTCCATTCATACTCTTATGTTGCCAGCCAAAGACGCTGCCCTGTTGTGGTGGAAAGTATCCATTTTGTTGTTGTTGCCAACCATCGAAACCACCAAAGCCTCCAAAACCGCCAGCAAATCCACCCGCGGATGCAACTGCAACACCACCAGCCGACGAGGATGCCGATGAGGTTGCAAAGGACAGGTGCGCCGAACACGTGCGAAAATCAAAGAATAAAAGCAGCAGAAATATTGTCAAGGCCGTTGGCATATAACTTGATTGTATTCGCGTCATGTTTATCGCGATTTATGAAACAGAAGCGTCCATGCGCCAAGAGCACCAAATTCTAACTGAGGGGAAAGTATTGTGGCTTTGGGCGATAAGAGTAACAACAACGACGACGGCTTCTGTTCCAATGATTTGCTTTTAAAACCTGTCGTCGGTTTTGTTTGTTTGGCTTGTGCTAATCAATGCTGAGAGATAATTTCATGGATGATAATGACGATGATGATGATGAGACATAAGTTGAGAGCTACCAAATAAGATTCACGCTCTCTCTTTTACTCTCTCTTACCTCTCGGACCTTACTTAACTAAGTGATCATCGAAGAGCTTGTCAACAAAAATAAGTATACCCCCTGCAAAAAGTAAGCTTGAAGCTAAAAGGTAGGAAACAAGATTAGATCTTTGAACTTTCTTTTTGAAATTTTAAAAATTGATCAATACTGGTGAGGGTTCACATTACTATTATTCCTACAGATAGATGTCTCTCCACTTTTGTACACTCTATCAAAAAAAAAAAAAAAAATAATAATTATAAACAAAATCGGATGATAGCAGCCGTTGACCGTTGGCTTTAACTGGCTACAACGACGACGACTCATGGATCCGCTTAGACGACGTGTTCTTCCTGATCGTACGTGGTCGGCATTGCTGATTATGTTGTTGTTAATGTTGTGGTTCAATCTGTTTACGCTTAAATTATTCAGAGTAATGCCTGAAATTGTTTTGTTGTTTTGGGATGACTTCGAGGCATTAGCATTATGGCAGCAGATCTCCAGCGATCCAGGTTTCGAGAAATTAAAACCATTAAGAACACATACAAATGTGTCATCCCTATGAGCCAACTCCATTCTCCAATCCTCAGGGTATAAATACAATTGAACGGCGTAGGTCTATGGCCAGAAAGTAATACGATCCGAATCGGAGACATGAGAGTCTTAATGCTCCTCACTTGGTTGTTGCTGGGCGGCTGTCTGGACTTGGGACAAGCTTTGTTCCTCAAAGCGTTTAAGGGACAGCAAGGAGGTGGCGGCTATGGAGGTTACAACTCTGGCTATGGACGTGGTTATAGCTCTGGCTATGGGGCAGGCCATGCCTCCAGCTATGACTATAATCCAGGCTATGCTTCAAACTATGGCTACAATGGAGGCTATGGAGACAGTTCTGGATATGATGGCTATGGCGGATATGGCGGCTATGGTGGCTATACGCAGCAGTCCAATCGACGCCATTATCGCCAGCCAGGACGCACGGGACGTTCCTACTCCGATATAGCCAAAGTTGGTAGAGCAGATCGTTATCTAGGTCTGGGAGCGGTTCGTTATATACCCAATGCTCCATATTCACAGCTGTGGGGTTAACTTTTAAGAATAAATATTTGATAACTAAAAATTAATTTACTTTATGTTAAAATACTTACCTATGAAAAATCATATCGTGAAAGTGAGGTTTAAATTTATAATCAAAATTTAGGTTTTCTGAATATGATTAAATTTACTTCCACCTGTTTGTATGTTTTCAGAGTCTTTAAAGTTTTAGTCATGTCTAGTCTTGATTGATGCTACGTGACTGAAATGAGTTATTATAGTGATGGGAGTGTCACGTAGCTGTCACGCGAATCACGCTTCAGAGAGCAATCCCATCTTCACATATCAAGTCAAATATTTTTAGTTATTCACAAAAGTCGTTCTATGTTCTAGTGTTGCCCTTTCATTATAGAAGATATAAATATTTTTTATGGATTTTTCTGGAAAGAGGATACATTTAGTTTCGTGGAATACATTTTCATTAATAAGCTTTTAATCTAAAAAGCTTGTTATTACAGATAATTAAGCCATTAAATTACTTATTGATTGATTTATTAAAAAGAGCTTTACGGAAAAGGTCCAACATAGTTTTTAGTACTATTCATGGTTCAAAAAAAAAAAAAAAATGATGAAAAGACTGGTTACAAGAAACATAAATCAAACAAGTCTGAACAATCCCAATTGATTCACAATTGACAGTAATTATTCTCATTTAAGCGAACACTTACCTAGGAGGAGTTCCCCTTAGCTAGAAACCAGACATTACGGAAAGCAAAAACAATAGAAATAATATATGTAGTAAAGCTGTTCCCATACTAAACATATGTCTAAGCGCTTGTCTATGCAATCTGAGACATTAATTAAAACTGGCGCACCTACGTCATTCGATACAGTCAGATAGGATTGTTGTCATTCGATACAGTCAGATAGTTGCTCGCTTGTTGTTAATTAGTATTTAAATTGTCATAGTTATGCTCGGATTTAAGATCATTAACAATGCACAGGCAAGTGTTGATAGCTTTGATCGCAATGTTTCATAAGTCAAAACGTGTTTTGTTGTTAGTTTAACTTAAGATCTACGTCAGAAGCTCCAAATGGAGAAGTTGGCATAAGGAATTTAACGATTTTCAATGCATTTCCATAATATGCTTCTTGTTGTTACACTTAAACCTGATCGATAAACAGGAAACTGTTTACCAAAGATGCTTCTGGCCAGTGACTTTTATATAAAAGGTTTGAGTTTGATTGCCTTAAAGTTCAGTTCTAATCGACAATCAATACAAACATAATGTCTCCGCTTCAAGGAGAAGTCTTTTGGATCAGCCTATTGATCTCCCTTGTGCTGTTATCAATGGCTTTTGGCTATCCACAAAGATCATATTCGGATATAGCCAGAGTGGTTAATCCCAATCCATATGCAGCTGTTGGGTCTCGCAACTATCCAGGACAACCATTTTGGCCCCACGGAAGAAAAGTGTGATAATTATTTTGTTAAATATTATATTAAGTAAAACCAATTAAATGTTATAGAAAGAACACCTAAACTCAGCCAATTATAGAAGAATTACAAAGTAATAAACTTTACTAAAAACAACATTCAAAGTTTTTTAAAAAAAAATTCTTTTTAAATGTTGCCAAACCGTTGAGAAATGAAGATGATTCAAAGCTGGGTTTTTGCATAAATAAAAACTTATAAGTGCTACATATAAGTAATGAAGATCCCAGAACTTGACTCCGTGACTGTTCTGAGTTGTAAAATTGTTATGCAGATCAAGTAGTCATCACAAGTCAGGGGAACACCATGGCTTTCTAAGATCAAGATGTTACAGGAGATTGATTAAAACAAAATACCATAAAACTCATTATTTGCATACATAAACACAGTGCAATATTTTTACATAATCCAAATTTATTCATGCATCGATTTCGTCACACTTTATTACCCCATAAACAACAAACAGATGCACCCCAAACCCCATCTTAAACGTCAGCAGAGTCGATCAAATAGTAAATAGTAAAATCAATCACAATGCTTTTTATAGCGCGTGTTAAAAGCTAAGATCGCTACGCACAGATATGCACACAGCGGTAATGGGTTCTGTGTTAAAACATGAACAACGAATTATTTTAGTGTGAATGACATTTGTGAGATGGAAAGAGCTGAAGATGAGAGAGAGAGAGAGTAGTTGAAGAAGAGCTTCGCAATTCGGACAGAGTGACTCTCAAACTGTAAGCAGCAGTATTGTTACTGTTATTGTTGTTGTCCCACCAGCAACAGATGAGAGAGTAATTGAAGAGGTTCACAATGACTCTTGAGCTGTAAGCAGCAGTATTGTCTATGTTATTGTTGTTTTTTCGCACCAAAACCTGATTGATAAGCAAAGCTGAACTGAATGTCAATCTGATCTGGACATCAAAACATATAAAAGGCTGCTCATTGTCGGAATTGATGCTCAGTTCTTCATCAAGAATCTCTCGCAGCGGTATGAAAGGAAAAAGCTTTTTACTCGCGCTGCTGGCCTGCCTTATGGGGCTGCTGTCGGTGGCTCGAAGCTCGCCTTCTTATGGCTATCGTTCGGAACGTAATGGACGCAGCTATACGGATATAGCTCGCGTTCTTAATCCCAATCCGTATGCCTTTGTTGGCAGTCGCAACTATCCGGGGCAGCCTTTTTGGACAGCGGGAAAATAGAAAATACAATTTGAATTTTTTTTTTATTATAAGTATTTTTATCCTTTTTATGTAATAAATAAGTTTAGGGAAAATTCCCAGATTTCGACATAATTTATGTTTAAAAATAATTTACTGAATCATCATATTAAATGTGTTTGTTGTATTCAACTTAAAAATCGTTTGGTATTTTTTATACTTAGTTTTTTTTATATATATTTTTGTATTCTGCACAATTCAAATTAACTGACAACTTTAAATTTTTTTCAACGCACAAAGGTAGCCAATACTTCCTTAATTAATTGCAGTTCGGCACCGAATCGGTACAAAATGTTGTTCTCTTATTAAAATAATTGTAATTAGTGCAATGTTAATAACTATTGATATTCTGTAATGTAAGTTTTGTTTATGCTAAATTGAATTAACAAATGAGCTTCCACAGCGCTAAGTATTTCTTGTTTTGTATCACCAAACTTGGCACAAGTAGTTGGCAGCGCGTGTAATTGATTTGCTGCTTAGAAGTATGCTGCACTTTTGCTCTATAATTACAACAAAAGTTTTTCGTTCGGGCTGCTTGCAACAATTAAAACATACGTTAATGATGAACATGCATTAGGGCCGCGCGTCTGGCCACGCCGACTGTTTGCTGCATTTAAGACAACCAATTGTTTGACAAAGACGTTCAGTTGGCAGACAGCACGAGTAAGGTAAACGTGGGACGCATTTGATTCATCGTTAAAATTGTTCGCTTCGATGGTTAATATTGAATCAACATCGAATGCCATCTGGTGGATTAAAAAACCCAATGCCGGTGGGGCTGGGCGTGGCAAGCGGCAAGCATCGCTTGGATCGAGCTTTTGTCGGGATATGGTTGCTCTGGTGCGCAACATATCTTTGCAGGGCTACGACAAACTTTTGGCACCCGAACTAACATTGGTCGAAAGGTAAGACTGGTGAAGTGATATCTGTTAGTTTACAAAGATATATAGACAAATAATATACATCTTCCTTCGTTACAAACTTGACATGTAAATTGCTATGCCCTTCGGAAGGGTATGCTCACACGTTACTCATACGCAAACTCCATACAAAGTTTTCCAGCTGCAATTCGTTTCTTTTATCTTTGTCATCGTCATCGTCCTCCTCGTCGTCGTCTTTGTCTTTGTCTCAACTCATCTCATTGCATTTTTTTGTTCCACAATTTTTCATTTCCTGTTTCCGTTTTTGTCTCAAAGCGGCGCAAATGCACCAAAAAAAATTTAACCCAAGTTGTAAAAGAATTTAAATTGTTTTGGTTTAATCAAAAGTGTTCTTTATCATATCGCCCTTTAAGCTACAATATATAAAAAAAAATAATTTAAAATTATTTAGAAGAATTCTTTTGGACTACAACTTTTTTTTGCCAGTGTTGCCGTGCGTTTTGTCACATCCTATTTTTTTGTGCCCTTTTTGTTGGTTGGTTTATTTGCAGATTAATTTGGCTGCTGGTGCACGCGACCACGTTCATTGGTATGCTGTCGGTGCTTTTGCTCACCTGGGAGCAATTTATAGCACAATACTTTGTCATCAATCTGAAAGATCCGCTTTATCCCGTCGAGAATGTGCCATTTCCTGCTGTCTCAATATGCGCCAACAATCGCATCTCCCTGCAGGCCGTCACCAACTATGCCCGCGAACTGTGAGTAGCCATCAAGCATTGGCCCTTCACCCCTGTCTCACTGTCTCTTCTCAGGCAAAGCAGCGATCCATCGTCACATGAACTGAAATATTATTTGGACAAACTGCGGCATCTGCGCCAATTGTATGTGCCCGGTGAAAGGGAGCTGGATCTGGAGGAGATTGCCAACTTTCAGGCATTTCTCGACATATTCGGCACCTGGGATAACGAAACCTTCTTCAATACGCGACGCATTATGAAAATGGTAAGAAGAAAAAGTTTAGGAACAAGTTTGCATCAAGGATATCTTCCAGACTCTTGAGTCTTTTTCTTCTCTTTCTTTTAGGTAGCGCCAAAGTGCAGTGATTTCATTTTGAAATGCAGTTTGGCCAACGTGGATATACCCTGCTTTGGCGAAGATGCTTTTGAGGATAGTCAAACTAAGTATGGACCCTGCTGCACATTCAATTCGAGGAACAAGTAATTTATCTTCCTTTAATTTCATTATAAAATATATTTTTGTTAATTTTCCTTAGACTGAAAAAGCGCGATTTTAAGAATCGCCTTGCCAGCGCGGGGCTGGGGCTATCAGTTGTCATTAATTCGAGTCAAGTGGATTATTTTGCGCCAGTTTTGAATACAAATGGATATATTGTGATTATACACGATGCGGATAACTTTGCGTCGATAGCCTCGTCGAATGCCTTGGAACTGTTTCCCGGCCACGGCGAAGAAAGCTTTCTAAAGATCTTTGCCCGCATCATCGATACGGATTCAAGTTTGAATTCCTTTTCGCCAGATGGAGTAGGTTTGATTATTTTTCTAAAAAAAACTATAGCTACTTGATCCTTGATTGCTTCTAGCGTCGCTGCTACTTTCATGGCGAGGCAAATATCCCGAGTGTCGGGTCGATTTATTCGTTTCCCAATTGCATAACCGGCTGTCGGATCCGCAGTGTGATTGCCCTGTGCAACTGTCTGCCCTATCAACTGCCTCTGGATCAGGTGGAGAGCTTGGAAGGTGTCGTCTACTGCACCCTCATCCATGCCTCGTGTCTAGCCCAATATGCCTGTGAGTTGACTCAAACTTTAACTGAACTTTTTCGAAGAAATATCTTTTTCAAGTCAAGTGGAATAATGTTCTGACGGAGCGAGCGCAGATACCGGGCTTGGAGCGTGAAATCGAGGAGGCACTGTACTGCCCGCAATGTCTACCCTCTTGCATTGACGTGCAGTACAGGGTATCCCTAGCCGCGCTGCCCATTGATAGCTTTGTCGCCACACTCAAACCGGAGACGAATGCCTCAAACCTTTGCTCGGATATCTCCGTTTTGAGGGTTTATTTTGGCAAGCCGAATGCGGAGCTTTTCATGCGGCTGTTGAACAACGAATGGTTCGAAATATTCAGTACAATTGGCAACATTTTATCCATATTTATGGGCTTCTCGTTGGTTGCCGTATTCGAGACGCTTTTCTTCTTCTGCAAATATGTTTTTATGGGCTGCTTTCGCATTGTGCACAACAACAATGCAAATCAGAAGGCCAAAATGATGGAATCGCAAAAGCTACAAATATGTCCATGAAAAATGTTCAAAAATAAATTCAAATAAAAAATTGTGTTTATTTGTTCGTAAGGCACTATTCAATCACATTTTATTGGTCGACATCGATGGGCTGAGGCGCATCGGGCTGTGATTCTTGGGTTGCGGCCATGCTCTTTAAGCCGTACGAATCCAAGATGATGCTCCATTTGCCAAACTTGATGGACACCACAAAGTTGCGCTTGAACTTGAACTTCAGATCGGCGCCAAACAACACATCGCCGAGCAGCTTGTAATGATACAGCTGGCGACTCGGATCGACGCTGCGGTCAAACGGAATCGTGTCACAGGTCAGACTATGAATGGAATGCTGCGATGGCGCCAACGACTTGATGCGCATTTCGATTTCGGCTTTGCCATGCACCCTGTTGCCAAGCAGGTCGAAAACTGCATTCGCATCATAAAACTCACCGAGAAACTGCAACGACAAAAAATGTATTTCGCTTTTTTCATAACCTCAAAATTGCCATTTTTCGGCTGCTCACATCACGGTTCTGGTCAAATCTATCGTAATACAGACAAATGAAAGCCTCAAAGGCCACGGCGTTGGGATGTACCTGGCGAGAAAATTTCAACCAAAAAAAATATATTCAAATTTATTTTAATCTTAATTTTTAGTGAAAATTAAATGTGCTTATTAATTTATTTATTTTAAGGAACTTACGACGTTCATTGCGACGTGAAAATTTTAAGTGAAGTGTGACGCCTTTAAGCTGGTTGCGCTTAAATCGATAGCTTTCGACTTAGTATTATCGAAATGCCCATTTTGACAGCAAAGTATGCTGCGCCTATAAGAATTTTCTGTCGCATGTCGCACAACAGGACACAGAAAATACTGTTATATATTTTTAAGCTTATTAAAAATGTGAATAGCAAAAAAAAAAAATATATCTCTTCATAATTCTACCTGAAGCGGTATTTTGTTGTTGTTTTCTATTTTTTTGTTGCCAGCGCAACTTAAGCTGACGTCAAATCTTGAAACAAGGACATGAACTGCTTTTGCTCCTTGTCGCTTTTAATGCTGATTATGATATTCCTGATGAGGATTTTATGTTTTTTTTTGTTCGTTGCTATTCGACATTAAACTAATTTCATTTTAAATTGTTGACAATTAAGGCAAATTGCCAAGACGAATCAAGGAGCCAGGTTGAACCGACGCAGGAGCGAATCGCTAGGATAATTGTTGAGAGAGAACACCACGTGCCATGTCGCAGTTAATTTGTTGGCAATAAGTCGAAACACGAGGCCTAATTACAACAGCAACAAAAACATGACACGACATGACTGCAAAATTTTCATTAAAATGAGCAAACCAAAGGCAGCAAAGACACCAAAGCTCAACGACAATCATTAGCAATAATACACTGTGAGGAAAGATAGACTATATTGTCTATTGTAAAGTTTTGGAAGAGCTTCATCGAATTGTTGCATAATTAATACTAAAATATTATATATACTCTTCTCGACAAGGATAAAATACCAAAAAGAAAACAACATCACAGCATCTGGTCACACTTGGTTTGCTTTTTGAATAAATTGCAATATGACAAAACATAAATATTTACCTGATACCCACATGATTTTCTCCCAGTGCAGTCGACAAATGAATAAAATGTCGAGGAATGCGTTGTCCGCCGCAACAGTTGCAATCCACAAAAAGGCTGAACAAGAGCGATTCGAAACAAAATGGCGGCAAATACTGAACGGTCAAAACGCAAGGGTTTCGAGCGTTTGGTTGTGGGCCGCGCGGCTTGGTGGATACCCAAACCCATCGAAAATAAATCGAATGAGGAAATCGTTGTGCAAAAATCGTCATTTGCTGCGGCGCTTAAGGACTTGCTGCAGAACCTATCGTTTCATTGTTACGGCAAGCTGGTCGAGCAGGGTCGCAGCAATAAAGAGCGGTAAGAAGCCGCTGTCCCCCACCCGCCCCACTCTCTCCCCTTTCAATTGACTGTCTCTGTCCGTTGGCAGATTCTGTTGGCTTGTTGGCCACATAACTGCGCTGTGCTTTCTCATTGCCTTCGTTTGTGGCGTTTACAAGAATGCAGCGTACGAGCTGGTGACGACCATGTACGATCCATTGTACCCCGTCTCCCAGGTCGCTTTACCCGCTGTCTCTGTCTGCACCCAGAATCGCATATCCAAGCGTGCCGTCTGGCGTTATGCAATCGAGCTGTAAGTAGGAATAAACTATCCTAAAATGGGTTAACGTTCCCTACTTACGTCAAACTACAGCAGCTTAAAGGATCCCCAAATGCGTAGTCCCGATTATTTTTATGACGAACTTCGAGCCTTTGGTCTGTACTACAGTTCCATGGATCTGGACGATTTTGAGAGAGTTCTACGCTTTCAGGGCCTCTTGGACCTAATTGATACCGAGCCCAATGAGCTGTTCTTCGATACGCGGGAACGTTTGCGGCTTCTAACCCCAAATTGCAGCGATATTTTGGTATCCTGTCGCTTAGCAGGAGTTAACTTTCTTTGCCGGGAACATTTTATTGAAACGCTGACAAGTTTTGGCTTCTGTTGTACCCTCAATCACAAGGGAGAGTAAGCGAAACTGCGGCTTCCATTCGAAAATGTTTTATGAGAGATCCTTTCTTTCTTTTCCTCGAAAGTTTCCTTAAGGGCTATACTTTTCATCAGCGTTTCTATGGCGTGGACATGGGTCTGGTGCTGACACTTAACTCCACGCTTAGTGATAGCTTTTATCGAATGAATCAACGCGATGGATTATTGGTGAGTACAGTCTAACTTCCATGTAGCAAATCTTAAGGAAAAACCTTCATTAGGGAGAAAATTCATTTTACCGTAACCCTTCATCCCTTACGTCAACAGGTTGCCATTTATGAACCCGACAATTATCCCGATCCCCAATCGGGTGGAGTTACCATACGCTATGTGCTACCGGGTCTGACGACGCTTCTTCCCGTGCGACCCAAAATCTATGAGACAGTTGAGGAGGCCCGTTGCTTAAGTCCAACCGAGGTGCGTGTCGTTGTCAATCATGTCAATCACTCAATCAATCAATCAACCATTTAACAGCGTAAATGCCGCTTCTGGGACGAGATGCCGTATAACTTCACCAATCGCTATACCTTCAGCAAATGCATCTCCGCCTGCCGAGCTCGCAGCATTTACAATCTCTGTGGCTGCCTGCCCTTTCAGATGCCCTATCGTTATGTGGGCGAAGCTGCAGGGCGCGTCCTTTGCACGTTCCAGCACATGGAGTGCCTCAGGCACTACAAATGTGTGTGTGAGACAGTAGTTCCCACCCCTTAGTCGCTCATCATCTGTCTTCCTTTTCGATTATTTCAGTTAAATGGCTGAATGTCATTACCATTCGCGCGGATGTTCCCGGCCTGGAGCATGAGCTGCAGGACGCCCTCTACTGTCCGGAGTGTCTGGCCTCCTGCACGGAGATACGCTATCATGTCCGTGGCACAATGACGCTCGCCCTCAACGGCTTCAACAAGCCAATGACGTAAGCAGAAATGTATTGTCTTTGTTTGTGTCCCGAGTACAAATAACAGTTGTAACAACTCGAATCATTCATTAACGCTTCATTAACCATCTTACTTTGCCATGAGGAACTTCAATCGATAAGGTTTCTTAGCTCAAACGAAGCTGGAATATTGGGAAAAATTTCTTTTATTTTTCCTAATATTCTGAGATTTTTCTAAGGTAAACATTTGAAGGAATTTTCATTATTACAACTTTAACTTTGTTTAATTTCAACATTGCAACATTGAAGCTTCATTGCAACATTAACATATTAAATTTTATAGCTGTGCCGAATCGCCAATTTTATTTTTTTTTATGGCTCAAGTTCTGCGCATTGCTTCTCTTTCATGCATTCCAAAAGTAAGGAGTTTACCCTTCGTTTAATTTTGCAGCAACAACAACAGTTACGACGACGAGATTTCCGTTGTGCGTATATACTATGCCGTAACGCACATCCAATACTTTCGCCAGATTATTAAAAATGCCTGGTTCGAGGTCTTCAGTGAGTTGAAGTTGTTCCCTTTTATGTTTTTTGCATACATATGTATCTGTTTTTGTTTGCTACTTCCTGCGCTGTTGCAGGTAAAATTGGCAGCATCTGTGGCATCATAGCGGGCTTCTCTTTGATTGGCATCTGCGAGCTGCTATTTTTCCTAGCCAAACAATTATGGCATGCATACAAATCGGAACTGAAGTCGGAACTCTATCCAACTCACCGCTCCCGCACCCTAACCAGGGCTAATGGCCGTGCAAAGGCAACTCAGCAGGAACAGCAGCAGCAACAGCAACGGCCATTGGAGCTTCTCATACTGCCGTAATTGAGCGAAAGGCTGTGCCAATTTTAAAGCTCACTGATTTTTATACACTCTCTTTGCATTGAGTGTAGGTGAGAGTGTGTGTGTGTGTGTGTAAGTGAGTAGTTTCCGCACACTCTCTTTGCATTGAGTGGGGGTGTTGCGTGTGTGTGTAAGCTTACTTGTCCATGGTCGTGGAAAGTATACGAAAAAATAAAGGTTCAATTTTCAATATTCAAAATAAACTTGATTTTAATAGGCTTAAATATGTTTTCACTCAATACAAATAATTTTGATGAGCTACAAAATTATAATTTTATATATGTACACACTTAATTTCCCTACAGCCAATCAGAATGTTAAGACTAACAAAAGCTTCTGTGAGCTAAAATTTCCCTTTGTTCGTTGCTTCTGCGACTACTCCCATGTTTGCGTATGTGTGTTTGTGTGTGTGTGTGTGTGTGTGTGGAGTGTGTGTGGAGTGTGTCTGGGTGTATTTTAGTTGTTGACCTGCGTAACAAATGTTAATTATCGGGCACTGAGCAGCAGCCAGCTGATTGTAGTAGGCTCGGGAACAGTACAACTCAAGAGCACTTACTTTGCATTGTCACAATAAAAATAAACAGCAACAAGAGACACAAAGACAAGGACAGAGAAGAGGGCAGAGCAGTGCTGAGTGGACGGACATTTGCTGGACACCAAAAAGGTCCAGACGGTGACATTAGCGCCAAGAGTATTTTCTGGACAGTTGCCCAACAGCAGTTGGCCAACAGTCAACAGCAGTCGACAGTTATGGACCACAAAATCCAAAAGAGATGCCTAAACAAGAAGAGACAGTGTGAGACAGAGAGGGAGGGGGAGGAGGAAGTGAAGTTATCCTTGGCATGATGCCCGACTGGCACTTAAAATCAAAATAAACTTTTATATGTTATTTGTTATATGCAGAGATTGACAATATTGGTGAGCAAATGAAATGCCAAAAGCATATGTGCAATTTCACAAATGCCAATATACTACACGTTTTGGGAATTCCTTAAACAATATAATTTAATGGTATGTAATTTCGAATTTGTAAGAAAGGGAACGGTTCCAGACGCGACAACGAAGGACAGCAGTGACAGAAACGGGACTTTTGACACAAGCTCATAAAGAGAGTAAGGATCGCTTTCCTTCACAAGCCAAAGAGAGTCTGCTCATGCAGAAAATGACTCGCGCTCATCGTCCGACAGAGACCACACACAGCAGAGGTAGCGAGCGCGGATGTTAGAACAGGACACAGCACCAAAAAACGCCGTTAGAAGCTTAAAGCAGAGCAGCGATCACGACTGACCAAGGGTACAGTGCTGTAAAATGGCACGCGCCTAATTAGTCTTGGTCGCTGGCCGGTAAAGTAAAGAGGTGCGGGAGTGCGTTAGCAAGTTTAGAGAAAATTGGCGCGGAAACGTCAAGCGGCGCGCGACAATAAAAACCGATGAAAACACAAAAAGCAAGGCAATGGGACGAAAACACAGTCACGGCGGAGGAAATGGGGGGCGGGTAAGCTGGCCTAAAAGTTTCTAGTTTCAATCTAAATCAATCTACATATTTTTGCTGTTGAGATTTTTGCCGGACTTCATGGAAGCCCGACGCGTTTTATCTTAATGAAATTTTTGTTCGAGTTTTAACTTTGCAATTGATTTGCACATTCACTCGATTTTGGGGGAGAGTAAAAGTACACACACACATGTATACATGTATATGCAAATTCTTTGCACAGTATCTGAAAATTGAAATGATTTTGGTTGAATTTGAATTTTGTATGCGAGAATGAGTTCGGTTTCGGTTTTGTTTTGCTTTGCCATGCATAAAACTGCCTAAAAATTGCAAAAAATTTAAATGAACGCACTCGAGCAGAGTACGCGAACGATATGCCCAGATACCACACATACATACACACATACATACATTTATAGTAGTGGCAACAAAGGCAGCCAAGGTAAACACTAGAAAGAAAAGGAAGAAAAAAACTCAAAATGGCTTCTGATGCTAGCTGCAGAGTGAATTCTCTTTTTTTGTTGTAGCCGCGTGGCGTATTATCGCACAATACAATATGTATATTGGATTATTTCGTTTGTGCTAGAGCTCCCTAGGCTCTCTCTCTACCTGGGACCAAAACATAGACAGACAAACACACACACACACAAACATAGGCACAATGCAAAGAGAACTGGGAAATATGGCTGTGATTCGTTTGGAGTTTTGTTTGGCATTGATACTATTAGTTCTTCTTCTTGTTGCTTTTGTATCAAACTTAAAGCCAGAAAAAATAATATTCTTGCCACAACAATTTATTAAATATATTCGTTGGATTTTTGCACGTAATTAATTGAAGTTTTTGCAAGATGAAAAATAAATTTAAAGCTTTTCATTAGAATATTATAATAGTTGAATATTTTTGTCATTTATTCAAAATAAAAATTAAATTGCTTTGATCTTAAAAGTGCTTTAAATCACATAAAGAATTCCTTTAAGTATAATATTTACTGTGGGGAGATTCCCAAGTTTTGCGCACCCTACCCGGAATAATAAATAAAGCTTAGCCTCGTTTTTTTTGTTGGCGGTCCTTTGGGGTTAAGCTTTCTAGTACTAAGGCCAATTCGGGCACTGCCACAACTTAGGACACATTCTTAGTCGCATTTTAATGTATGTTTCCCCCCCCCAAAAAAATTGGGGCATGGCATTTAAAATACTTTTGTTTCTACAAGGAAAATTTCTGTGTGTGTTTTTTTTGTTTTTTCAAGGGTCTTTTGTTGTTGTTGTTCGACAAAGAGAATTGTTGACTGTTCTTAGGCGCTTAAGCTTTCAATTTTGTAGCTGTTGAATTATTTAAAAACCTTGCCTTACGGGTGAATAATCCAGAGATGCTGTGAGAGAGAAAGAATAAGAACTCAAGCGCTTTAAGAATTTTCGCACTGTTTGTTTCAGCGTCTGCCTCTTGTCTGAGTTCTTAGCGCGAAATTTCTTTGTCATGAATAAACATGCAAACAAATTGCGATGCTTGACAAACAAAAGCTTCGGCTTGCACACACCTGTGACTGTGCACACCTGTGAATTGTTTGTGTTGTTGTTGGTTTCACTAGATTCACTTTTTGGGCTGTTTTTGTGAAAGATGCGAATGGAAACTGGGCTAAAATTTTAATAGCAAAATGTTACGACATTTTAATAGAACTTAAAATTAGAGGTGAGTGTGGGACGTGTTTATTTTTGACACAAATATATTCAAGGTTTAACACGGTTTAGTTTTGGGAACGAAAGCATATAGGGGAGGATAGAATTATAAGATAAATTTGTTGCCAAAGGAAATATTTTAATACTCAAAAAATCCGGACATAGTTTGAATTTAAATTTTGTTATTTTCTAGAAGTAAAAATGCGATCACAAGCAAAATAAACCCTTTAAAAAGGGTTGAAAAATCTAAAGAGCCGCAAAAACTCAAAACTAACTCTTCAAAATGTGCCGAAATGGGTAACTTTCTCTCATAGCAGAATCTGTTTTTCAAACTTAATATATTCGTGATATGCTTTCAATATTTCTGCAAAAAAATACTTATTTCTCCTACATGAATTGCTTTGCATTGTACAAAAAATAATCCCATTCGACATTGGATCAAAGACATGCCCCAATGCATTTCTAAGCTTGTCAAATGCCCAGCTTAGTAGCTTCGCTTACTACCCCGCCACTCCTTGCCTTTACAAATTCCGAACTATTCAAGTGTGCCCAGGCGTTGTCAAGAGACGCTCGATTTGGTATACAATGGCACCCACAACCTAAGCAACCAAATTTGGGGAACCTAACCAGAACCGAACAAAACTCAATGCGTAGCTGTCAAAAAATATATCAGAGAGTGTATATGAAATGTGTTTTTGTCGCTCAGCTGAACTGACAACTCCCCCCTCCCCCCCTTCAACTGGAGCCTAAAAAGTCTATCGAGTCTAGACATCCATCAGCACCTTGGCCAAGTTGATTGACAGGCGAAACGACAGCATGAAAAATAAATCTGTCATTTGCATGTTTGAGTTTCGTTTGAAATCAATATGAATATTGTACTCAACGGAGTTTCCCTTCTTCTTGTTGTTATTCTGTATGATGATTGCAAGCATAGTCAATTTGTCAAAAACAGGCCGCAAAACACGAAAAACAAAAAATTCACAGTCTCCCCACAAAAAAGGCTTTTTATTTTCTTCTATAATTCATTTCATTTTCAGTTTCAGTTTTCAACTCGTTAAAGGAAAATTCGTCAAACACTTTTTTGCTTAATTTATGTTTATGTTGCAGCTAAAAAATATAGATTTTTCTCACTTATAATATTATTTATGTATGTGCTTTTGTATAACAAAAAATCTCTCACATTTGATTAATACAAAATAAATGATTGGGAAATAAATTACGCAAATAAATTCGGCAAATAAATTCGAATGCAGCAGACGTGAAATTGTTATTTGAGTATAATAAAAATATTTGTTAATGGCCGGCGATTTTACATTGAACCACCTTTGCCACACACACCCACTCACACACACACACACACACACACACACATTGCCTGCTGCCTTCAGTTTTCTGTTATTTATTTAAATCATATTCAATCATATTTGCCTGCAAATATGCGAAATACATTTTTTATTGTCCAATACTTTCTGTTTGTCTGCAACCTTTCTGTCTGATTCTTGGAAAGCTTCGTTTGTTTTAATGTCGTTAAGCTTATTATTACAACTACAAACAAAGAGCGTTGAGTCTTTTATGTTAATATCCTGTAAACATTTTATTTATTTACGCAGAGATGAATTTAACCAAAGAAGCTTCATGGCAATCGGCATGTTGATTATCTTTTATAGCGATAACAAACAAAGTTTCATTTAATATTTCAATGCTACCCTTTGATATTTTTGGGCTTATCCTCAAACAAAGTACTTTGGAAATATTCAAAAAATGCATTTACTTCAAAAATATTATTATACAAAAGTGCAAGCTGCGAAAAAGTTTGATTTATAAGGAAAAAACAGCGGCCCTAAAACATATATAAAAGTGAAGCTTAAAAAAAGCTATTAAAAATTCAATAAATAATTTATAAATAAAATCCAGAAATCAGAAATTATGACTTTTTTTTTACTGAAACTAACATATATCTACCATATCTTTGAAGACTTTCTTTTCTCTTATTCATACCCAAATATTATTCATTCGTTCAGTTCTCTTAACTTTCGAATACCCTTTCCCTGTTTCGCCCATTGTTTGACTTCAAACATATAACTTTTCAATGAAGCGCATTTTAAATGCGAAATTAAATTGAGTTACAAGCATATATACTTAATACTATATAAATGTTCATGAGTGTTCACATTAAATACTCAGTATTTTCGCAATTCTACAAAAGATTAAAAAAGATGTTGGGGCGTGGGAAAAGTGTTCGTCGGGAGAAGGGGGTGTTGAGGAAAATTGCTGTTTATGTTTTACATGCTGCTTGTAATTTTCGCTTGCGAAAATGCTGCAAAATATCCTGCAGCTGATTTTTAATTACGTAAACACAGAAAACAGCACAAAAAAGGACGAAGAAGAAAGAAATGAAAGGAAGGAAGTTGTTGCGATTTCGTGCATGTATGTAAACACAAACGCAATCACGCCCACACACACACACACATACACCTATAGCTCTGACTTGCTAGACCTCAATGAAGCCGTCTGTCTGCCAGCTCTGTTGCCTCTGTGTGTGTGTGTGCTTAAGTATACATGTGCGTGTGTGTGTTTGTTTGGCAGCAGATTTCAATTTTTGTGTGTTAATTACATTGCCGGCATAAGTTCAGGCCCCGCTCTTTCCCTTTGCCAACTGCCCCTCGCCGCATGGGCGTGGCATGCCGCAGTCATCGCTTGCATCTTTCCCCCCAATTTTCTCCCCATTTCGCCTTGTGTTAAGCATTTTGGCGCTTGTGAATGTTTAATTATCAAAAATTTTGCACTTGATCCTTGTTCAGGCTTTGTTGTTGTTGTTGTTGGGCCACATTTCGTTTTATGGCCATGTGTGCCACGAGTTTGTGTGTGTGTGTGTGTGTGTTTTGGCTTATGGTAATTGCAACCTCAGATTGTTCTTCTAATGTTTTACAAGTACTAGTTTATTTACTTTAAGCTCATCCGGCCTAGGGAAATGCACAAAGAGAAATAAAGTTTAAAATATTTTCAAATATTCTGTGAAAAAGTTTTCATGATTAATAAACACACCCAAATTAGTTTAATATACATTTAATCAAAGTTTAATATAAATAAAATTCTAGATCCTTTTTTTGTAGAATTTCAATACCAACTAAAATATATCAAGATTATTATTAAAGCCTGTCAAAAACACTCCCCCACAACCCAACTGAACTTCAGCCATATAAATCTTCCACGACTCAAAGTAGGTATATATATTCTCTAAGTGTATGGCTTAAGCAAGGCCCCTGGCTGCCTTGTGGACGAAAGAATTTGATTTGCTTGTGTTTGCCTGGCATAATTGTGCATAATTCAAAAAGGCGAGTTTTCCTTAAGCTTGTAGTTGGCCTCTCGTCTCTTAACTTATTAATGCCTAACAAATCTGGCTAACAACAAACAACAACAACAACGCGCAACAAAAAAGCAAATTATTTATAATTACAACTGAAAAGCATAACAAGTAAGAGACAAAAGCAACTAGATGAAGCATTGCAACAAAGTCACGAGGCATATTTTTCATTTTTATGGTTGGATTTAATTTTTTTTCTTTTTTGGCTTAAGTGTGGGCAACATCCGAAACAGCAACAATGACAATTTAATGCCTTTAAAAACAGCAAAATGCCGTTACAAAATAATGCTAACAACAAGAAAGAAACATCCCGTACGGAGTCGCAGTCGCAGTCTGTCCTTTAGCCGGATTCCTGTTTCTGGTTTTCTCTTATTATCATCGCGTTGTCGCCTGACACACAGTATGTGTGTGTCCTTCTAAAAGATTCAACAACCAACAACAACATTAAATTAAATACATAAATCATCTTTTTTGTGTGTGTGTGTTTGGCGACAGGGCGTTTCATATCCTTGCTGGCCTTGCTGGGAAAGACAATAAAAAGCGAGAGAAAAATAACCAAAAAAACAAAAAACAAGAGTAAATAGGGAAGACTTCTTTTTTTTTTTGTGCGTTGTTGGTGTGTTTTGTTGTAATTATAAATGTCTGCCAAGCAACACAGAAAGAGAGAGAGAGAGAAAATAGAGAGAGAGAGAGATAGCGACAGTCCCAGACATTGTTTATCATTTTAGACGGAGTTTAAGGCTCTGTTCGCAGCTTGCCTTAAAGTTGACCCCTAATGCGGGTTGCTTAAACTAATTCACTTGCAACAAAAAACAGGAAAAAAAAAAAAAACTTGTTGATTAAAGGCAGCAAGAAGATTCCTAAAGAGAGTTGCGATTCATAATATTTATGTGGAAGACTTTGCCCCGAACTTCTAGCTTAGGCGGAAGCTCAAAGTGTCTTCTTTTTCTTACAGGTTAACTTACTTAATATTAAATTTAATCAATCAGCTAATTTATGTAAAAACTTTTTTATTTTCGTTTGCATTTTTCCTGTTCGACACAAGATTTTTTAAGTTAACTTATCTCTGACATTAATATTTAAATACTTTAGAATTGAAAATAAATTGCATACTAATTTATTCACTTTGCATTCCTGTGACAACCGCTTTGTGGAGTTTATTAAAGCGAATCAAAAGCCCAACTGATTAAAATTGTAATAAAAGTCATTGTAAATAAAGTCCGCCTATGTTGAGTACATTATCATTATCATTATCTACATAATTAATTGTTAATGACGATTATGTGTAATTAACGTGTTCAGGTTTTGATTTTCTCTTTGTTCTTTTTTCTTTGTTTAATTTATGCGCTACATTTAAAATTAATTTCACATTATTCGCCAAATCAAGCGTAAATGCGATAAATTAATGTAGTTGAAATAAATCAAAAGCCTTTGTATTAAATCAACTCAAACTAACTAAAAAAATGAATCAGGTGTTTCAATTAAATATTAAAATTAAATATTCTGTTGTAAAGGATTTTCTATTAGCCAGGCGAGGCACTCAGACGGGGGCGGGAGGGCTTGAATAAATTGCCAAAGCGTTTCAGCTTAAAACAAGCTTTGGTGCCACAACTTGGCAACACTTTTTATGGTATGTTTGTCTTTTTACGAGCTTAGAATTTTATAATGCAAAAGTTACCCAAATATTTAAGTGGAACATAAAAAGGTGTGTTGAAAGTATGAGTTTTCCGCTTTGACACGTTTTGAAATATTTGTCTTGCACTTTCAAGTTTGTTACTCTATACAAATTTTTGATGATTTGCTGGCTTGGAGTTATTTTTAACTGTCGAGTTGTCATTTTAATTGCTGCATATTAAATTTGCTCAGCATAATTTTTTGGCTTTTACTCATTAATTGAGGAGGGAGAGCGAGCTTTATGCCGTTTTCATGATGTGATTTAGCAACCCGCTGTTTTATGTTTTCTTCATCACAATTTTCCCCTATCGCGTTGCATATTTTAGTTTGCTTAGTGCTTAATGCTTACTGACTTGTACTACATTTTCACAGTGCCCCAACAACCTGCACATAATTTCTATGCTGAGTTTTGGTCGTAAAAAGTGCACCGAAAAGAACCCAACAGTTAAATGAACAGTAAAAGTACAACCACTAAGCCTGAAGGGTACTTCAACTTTTGAATACCCTACCCTATATAGCTGATATACTTTTCTGTATGTTTGGCAATATTATCAAAGTCAGCAATACCTCATTCCGCCCTAACCCTTTTATTATAATCAAACTATATTATAGGGTATATAGAAGTTCTATAATAGAACTAATAACTGGCATTGGCTACCCAAAGGGTCACTCCCATACTGGCTGGGTTGCCGGATTCGTTCGGTTGCGCATTTCTGCGTCAGTTTTAAACGATGATACTTAAGTTTCCATTAAAGCACTTGCCGCTGCGACCATCAATTCAATAAACCAGCCCCAACAACAACAACAACCGTTGGACCTTTGGAGTGCGTAGTTTGCCTGCCTGCTGCCTGGTTGCAAGTCAAGCATGCGCTGCGGTTATTTTGTCCGCCTCCTCATCTCCCTTCGCCTCCAACAACAACTTGTACAAAAGTGAGCGGAGTGGGCGGTGAGGCCAAATATTTACAGTGCACAACTTTTGCAGCTACAAACTGTATTTTATTGTATGGCACTCTGATGAATGTACTATAAATACATATAAAAAATATTGAGATGAAAACTTGTACAAAAAAAAAATAAATATAAAATTAAAAGTGTTACAATTTAGTGAAATATTTATTTTTACAATTTTTAAAGTAGTTTTGAATTGAGCAATTGCCCAGCCCTGTCAGGGCGAACATACTATATATATCGGATTTATATATATGATATTGATTGTAAGCCCAGCGAACGCTACGCACATGTAAATTGAGTGATGCTGCGGTTGACTTTGAGCGCCGCACAATTTCATTACAGTTTTTTTTTGTTGTTGTTGTATTATTTTCATTTAAGCGTCCCAGCACGCAAATATTTGCACTTTAAACAGAAATTCAGTAGTGGCAGTAAAGGCCAGGGCTTAATGCATTTGCCTGGCCTACAAACGCAATGCGCCAAGGCAGCGAAAAAACAAACAGCGATTTAATAAGATGGGAAACTTATTGATACCCTCGATTAAAGGCTGTCCAATCACTTTGTAGTTTCCAGAAAATATTTTATGATGAATATAGAATAACTTAATACTGTCTCTTTCAACGACTGTTTGACTGTAGGGTATAAAATCAACGGCAAAAGCGTAGCAAAATGAAAAACGAAACAAGTTTCCGGCTGACACACACACACACACACGTCGTCAAGCAGTCCGATTGAAAATACTTGAAATAATTATATAATTTTTGCCAGCCGCAGCCGCAACTTTTGAACGAAGCCTGTGGGCAAAAATAAAAGGAGAGTCGAGGCTGGACTCTAATTCGAGGACTTGTATGGCCCGAAGCTGATGTGAAAATGATAAGTTTGCTTGTGGCTGGGGGGCGGGAGGTGGGGTTGGGCAGGCTTAATAATAATGATAATGTGTCATAAGGTAATTATTCAGTTGCAATAAAGGGGGGGGCATAAATAAATATCCTGCAGTTATTTGGAGTGTGTGTTGACAGCGAAATTGCGATTGCAATTAATGTGGCAAGAAGGAGGAGGAAGCATCGGTTGGAGGAACTGGAGCTGAATGAATCCGTGGCTGCCTGGGAGATTTGTTTTAAAGGCCTGGTTAATATGCATCCGTTTTCTAGGCAGCTGCAAAGTTGCGACCTGCAACTGAAGTGCGTCTACTTTAAGCCTGAGTGCACCAGCTCAAAGCAAGTTGACTGAAACTGAAACAACAACAACAACAACAATCTGCTGCTAAGATGCTTAATATTTCACTTGTGGCATGGTTTATCAATTAGGCAAATTAGTTGCTGCTGAAACTTAATGGCACTTTCAACTTTTCAAGTCGTTAAATGGAAGGAAACTAGACTCAAGCTTAAAGCCATTCTGCACTTTCTGTTTAGAAATCAATTAGCTTTGGGTCTGCGCTAAAGACCCAATGGCAGGCAGGCAGCGCGCCACTGTAAGCCAATTTGGCTGTGTCAATATACTTAACAAATACACAGTGCCTTCCAAAGGATAAATAACTAGTTGGAATGTTACAGAGTAGAGAGTGTGTAGAGAGTGTACCCTAGAAAAACAAAAAAATAAATGTGTTACAATCAAATGTTAAATTCTTGACAAAATTGAGTTTAAGTGAATTTATTCTAGACTTCTTCGCTTACAATCAAATCATGCTACCCTTTGCTACCCATTGAAACCAACAGACAGGGGAGAAAAATGGGGCGAATGGCATTCGAGGCATGTAAATATTCAAATCAAAAGCGCAATTGAATGTGCGAGTAAAATGTCATCGTATCTTGCATTCAAATCTTTGATTGCCAGCTATTCAGCAACAACAAAAAGAAAAAGAGAAGCGAGTTTATTGCACTACACTTTGCACTCAGCCAGAAGAGTCAGAAGAACGAAAGAACGAAAGAAAACTAAACTCAATTCAGCTTCAGTCGGTTGCTGCTGTTCTGGGTGATGATGCTAGTGACACTCAGACACAGTGCTGGGAATTGACACAGAATAGCCGCCAAATGCCAAGGCACAAAGCCAAATGAGGAAGTGTTTAAAGAAGACAGAGAGAGAGATACCATTGCATATAAATAGGGTAGTAGTAGAACTACCTGAACCCTGAAGTAACAGGAAGTCGACCATGGCCAAAGCGGCATTGATCTTAGCATTGGACACTGTTCACCTAAGGTTGAGGTTGAGTTCGGTGTTTGGTGTTCCGTTGTTGTTGGTGGTGTTTGCCTGCGGGTCACTCATGGGTTTTGAGTTGCATTTGCCACTTCAAAAGGCGAGTGTCCGAGTGCTTACTGAGTTTTCACTAAGTATTTCTCAAGTGGCGGTGCTTAGTTAATACCCGGTTCATTCAACTCTAAAGTGCTTTCGCAACACTCAAGAGCCCGTACTCATACCCTAAGTATATGATACTACAAATAAGTAAAGAAGTTGACTAATAATATTATTTTGTGACTCCATTAGGCACTCGACTTTGACAAAAAGTTTTATTTGAATGTGATTCTTGCTGCTATCAGTTAATACTTGGCATTTCACATGTCTAATTTTAGTCTGATAATTATGTTAAAAAAATATTTATTGCTTAGATCAAAGTATTTTATGCGAAAGACTTTTGTTAAGAAATATTATTATGACAATTGAGTAGAAAAATGTATGTTAGGGAAGACAAAAAGTAGAAAACTTAAACTAAATCAAATGTCAGCTAAAGAAGACGCTTTTCATGACTTTGCATTAAGGTGATGTTACTCCAACAAAACTGCTCAAAATGCAGTTAATGCATAATAGGTATGTCTTCGGGCTTCAACTGTTTGCATAATCAATTAACAGCAATCATTGCGTATGATTGATTTAGTGAAGCAGCATTTATTGTGCGAGATGTTAATTGATGATCCGCAGCTGTTTGCATTTACTGTTGCAGCATACTACTACCATATACACATAATGCAGCTAATAAATATTTGCGCAACATTGCGTATGCTTAATGTGTGTTGCATAAATTAAATAGCAGCAGCGAAAATAATCATTATTATAATGGCCCGTTTGTCGCTTGTTTTAAATTTCATTAAAAATTAATACAGCCGGAAAATTAATTAAATAGCCACTAAATGTTAGTACGTCGTACTGATTATGGTTAGTTAGTTGGTTTCGCATTTTAATTGAGAATTTATTTGAAATTGTGAAATTTTCTCTCCCAATCTCTTTCTCGCTCTTTCTCTTTTTACAGTCCGCATGCCATGGGGCAAATTACAGTAAAACAAAAAAGATAGAAAAATGTAAAATTGTTTGAATTTTGCATGGTTATTAAGATACTCGAAGGGTGGTGGCAAGCAAGCAGTACTTCTACTAGCTACTAGCTGAGCCATAACGCCATGGGGCATGCAACACACAGCACACAAACAACAGAGAGGGTGGCGGCTTTTGTCTGAGTGGAAGAAGTGCTTAGCTCTCAGCTGCTGACAAGATGCCTGTAGTTAAACATGTACACACACACACTAACACACAGAGAAGTTGTCTATCAAGATACATCTTGGCTGTGAACGGATGTGTGTGTGTTTGCTTGTTCCACTTGAGGTGTCTTTAAATGCGACCAGATCTTTATGGAGTTGTATATGTTTGTGTGTGGCTCAGCTTGGCTTAGCCTTAGCCTGGCATCTCTGGCGTCTTTGCAGATGTATCTTGTTGTACTATCTGCAGCTTTTGACGCGCATCTGCGCTGCGTAATGTACACTGAGGTGCTTTCAATATAGATACATTCACTTAGTCATCGAGTTTGTTTGCCTTTAAAATCATTTACGATGCATAATCTTCACAGAAAATTCAGTAAAAATATTTAAGACATTTTATTTATATTTTGGTTGCAAATTCATGTTTAAAACAAGTGAAAAAATAAATTATGTATTCATTTTATATTTTAAACGTATTGGAAATCGAAATTACATATTTGGATAATATTTCAAACATTTTATTGAACTTACAAACATTTTTCTAGAAAGAAAGAGCAACGAACCAGTCAACATCTTGTTCCGTTTTTCAACAATTTCCTTGGGGTTTTTATGTATGTATTTATACATTTATGCTAATCGTGTTTGGTGCGTTGTAATGCCGCTACTTTAACTTTGTGGCTTTTTAAAGGCAACGCAGCTGGCAAGCCCTTTTTTAGTTTCAATCCCAATCCCAGTTAACAGTCACCAGCCAGCCACAGCCCCCAGTCTTCTTTTCGGTCCCAGACGCAGTCAGTCGCCAGTTGCAATCGTAATCCTGCTAGAGAGCGGGGGGCGGAGGATATATCATACGTATACGACGTATCGTATTTTATGTTACATTTTCGCAGCGTCCTTTCATAACATCGCCTTCTGTGTGTGTTGCGCACAATGCGCTTTGTGTTCGACTTGTTTGAAAAACTATTTTACATTTAAGCGCGAAATTCCACACTATGAATGAATTTTTCATGAGCAGAACACTGAACAGAACAGAACAGAGCAATGCAGAGCGGAAAGCCACAGCAAATGAAGAGCGCAGAGAGAAGAAGGAGCGGGCGCAGCCAGGCAGATAGACAGAAAGGCAGAAACGCAGAAAGACAGGCACTTGACTTGCCTAGCCAGAAAAAATAAATAAAAATAAATAAATAGAGATCCACAGCACGCCCTTTCTTTATGCACTCTGAAAAAAGAATGTGAATTGAACAAAATTGCTATTAAAATTAAACAAGAATTTATTCTTTTGCCTGTAAATTATTTGTTTAATTTCTAAGTTTTAAAGCATAAGAAGGAGTTTGTACAGCAATTGATGACGGAAAAAAAATATAGAAATAATTTTCATGATTGTTAAATCATATAAAAAAAAAAATACTTTAAAGCCATGCCGAAATATAATATCTCATCTTAATTTTTGTTGGGTAAAAATCATTTTCAAACTTGCTAAAAATTGTTTTTTTTTGTAAATCAAAATGAATACTTGATAATTCCTCTAAATGTTGAAAACAAGATGAATTTCTAAGCTACATTTTTGATTGCTGTGTATATGTACTATATTTTTTATTTTGTATCTTGTTTTTTATAAGAAAGAAGGCTGAAAGCCGACAATGCAGAACGGCATCAACGCCGCAGCATTGCCCATCATTATGAAAGAGGGCGTCGGGAATAGGGAATTGAGAATTCAGAATCAGGAAACCAGAATCCACAATTGAGAATCGGTAGTTGTTGGAAGTTGCAAGTTGGTTTTGGCTGTGGCAAGCGTAGATGATGTGGTGCGTGGGGCGTGTAACTCCTTTTGGTCAGTTGCATGGCATTTTAATTGAATTGATTATTTTAGTGCTTGAGTGTGATGCTGTTTGTTGTTGTTCCTGTTGCTGTTGCTGGTTAGACAAAAACTATAAGAAAAAAGAAAGCAATAATGATTCGTTTGGCGTTTGGCTACTCGCTCAGTGTTCAGTGTTCAGGCTGACGCCCGCAAGCTGAAAAATGTTTTATCTGCCTGTGTAATTTAACCCAAATTCCAAAGGCTGTGCAAATTGCATTTGGAGCACAAAAGTGCAACAGGCAAGCGAAAATACTTTTAACAAAACCAAAGTCCACACCGTCCACAAAGGCGCTCGAGGGCAGCTATGTAAATTGTTAGTAATTTGGCGCTGGTTTTGGCCTTCTTTGCCGCCTTGTTGCATTGTTGCATTGTGGGCGGTTGTTGTGTGTTGTGGCACCGAGTGCTTTTGGCAATTGAACAAAATGATTATTGATCACTTAATAAGAAACGCAATCGTACATTGTATTCAATGTGGCGCCACAGACTCGTCTCTCTTTGCAAGTTGCAACAAAATGTTGTCTGAGTTCTGCTTCGTCTGTGCTTGACAAAAAAGCAATTTTAATGAGCTGCACACGGTACGTTGCACTTTAATGCAAAATAAAATACATTGATAGATACTTTTGTATCTTTTGTAAGTAAGTTATTATGCTATTTTCCTTTTGAGATTGGGAATACAAAAAGAAAACCTCCACATCAATGGCCAAAATGTATAAATTTGTATAGATTCTCGAACTGTCGCTGACAACTTGAGACAAGATAATTTGCTGCTTGAAGAGACGTGGTACTTTGTATCCGTCAGATACTTTTGTATGTTGAAAGCGCATGTTGAAGTTTGAGTTTCAAAAGTAGTGTTTGGTTTTGACAGAAGAATAATGTGGCGGAAATCAATTCAGTTCGATAACTAATGATGATTTGGCAATTTATTTTATTTTTTCTAACAAGCTTTAATGCCGTCTTGGCCCTAATTGTTAAGCCCAAAAACGTGACTTCTGCTAATTTAATTCAATTAATTTTATTGACTCGCATCTTGATAAGAAATATGAAATTAAATAGTTGCCAATGCCAGAAGAGGGCCACCGACAAAAAAGAAGTATTTTATTACCCATACGAAATCACAGCAGGAAAGCTAAGTAGAAAGGGAAGTAAAGCACAGCTGGATATTTGTTTGTTAATGGTTATGTTAGAAGTTTCACTCGGCTTTTGATCGGGCGCAGCTCAACCTTACAGGCATGAAGTTCTGACCCATTTTTGGGAACCGCCTAGACATATGTGAAAAAGTGAAACTATGTATGAGATCTTTGTACCTTCAATGGCAGCCGATAGACATCTTTGTGCAAATACGCAAAGAATCTTGTGAATGCATAGTTTGCGAGATTGTCATTTAGCGATAAGGCTTTGGGCGCTGCAGGCGCATCCAAATGAAATCGAGATACATTTGTATCTCACACACACGCTGACCCAGTTGCTATTTCTATAACGATCAAAAGCAGAAGCAAAAACTAAAGAAACAAAAACGAATAGATAAATAGATAGATAAATATTTCTGTGTGTGTGTGTGTGTGTGTGTGATGCGGTCATGTGGCACCTTTTTCATATAAGTTGACTCATCAGTTTTTTAGCTTGTACTTTTTAGATTGTACTTTATATCGTGTTGTTTTTATCGTCTGCCATTGAAATTGCAGTTTGTATTTGAGGCTCATAAATTGTTATTGTGTGACATTTTGTTGTTATTTATTTAGGCATTTGAGCGTGTCTATTTTTAACTTGGACTGACTGAATTAGCAAAAACCCCGCCCCCGCCCTTTCACCCATTTGCTGTGCGTCTGTGCTGGCAATTAAACTACATTTGCTGCAACCAGACAGACACCAAAGACAAACAATGACAATTACAATTGCTAAAAGTGTAATAAATATATTTCTTGGGCGGGTTTCTGTTTACTGTTTGCACTTTCTGGGTGGGCCTTCCCCCGAGTGTGCTATTAATTTCTTGGTCTGGCAATTTTATTGTTGCACCAAAAGGCGAGAGAGCGTGTGGCATAAACTTTATAACACACTTAACATAACTCAACTTCAAGGCGGGGGCATTGGGCTTAATTGGTTTCGTTGGCCAAATCAATAAAATTTACTTATTTTGCATTAATTTAAATTTTTTTTGGAGCATTGCCCTAAGCGTTTTGTCTATATCAAAAATTATGTGGCATTTGTTTGTTATCATTATTATAATTTGTTATCAATATTTTTGGATTTTGAGAGCAATTTATTAGACAGAAAGCTTAAAACTTTTCAATTCTTAAACTGAATATGTTATTTATGCCGGTTTATTTATTTGTTTGTTATTCAAATTATTGAAAATGATTTATTGAAAGATTTATTAGATAGTCAAACGCCATAAAAGGTATTTAAATAAAAATCTAATTAATTCACATAAATTATTTTAAGGCTTCCTGTCAATAGATTGACCCAAAAACACTTTGCTCTTAAGCTTTTAAGTAAATATTTTAATTCTTTTTTCTATTTAACAAACTTTTAATTGCACTTTCTCTTTTACCTTAAATGCGAATTGGTGTCAAATTCATGCAGCGCCTTCTAATTAGACACACGTGGCATTCCTCAGAGTTTTTCAAATAAATATGCCAGGAATTTATATTGAAATAAATTCCAACAATAAATTTCTGCTCCAGAAAATACGAAAAGTCAAAATGAATCAAGCTGGCAGGAGAAAAAAAAAAAAACGAGTAGCTGCAGCAAAAGTAAAATCAAAATGTACTTGCAACAAATATCCGTTGCAAAGTTACAGAGAGAGTCATGAGAATAAGTTGAAGTAGTTGTCCTTTGGGGAGGCAACTGGGTTGACACAAAATGACACGCCATGAAATTACATTTATGCCAAACGGCCTGTCTATCCGTCTGTCTGGCTCTCTGCTGCCTGCAGTGCAAATATTTTACAGTTATGAGCACATGTGGAATGTGGCATGCGAAAGTGTCTAATATACTTCCCAAACGACAAGCGATGACGATGACTCTGACGACACCCCGTCTCAATGGGGCAACTGCAAGTTGAGCAAAGTCCTCAATGTTGTTGCAAATATTTATATACAAGGATATATGTATATATCAAAATGTGTAAGTTACGAAGAACACTTGTTGTCGACTCGTACGCAAAGTGTTTGATTAAATTAGCAAGAAATGTTGCCCTTATTTGCTTATGAGACGCTGTCAGGTTAAATAATTAAACTGGAAAATTACATCCTGGGCAAAAAAGTAATATAAATGTTTGGGTAAATAACTGTGTCAACTGCAACATATATATATATGCATACATCTGCAATGTAAAATGCATTAAAATTCATGAGCATGAACATGTAAATACACTGAGCAAAAAAGAGGAGTCGAAAGGCATGGAATGTTTAAGTAAATTCAGTTTGAATTTTTATAAATTTTATTCGTTTCAAGTTGAATGTTTGAATGTGTTTGTTTCTCTCAGTGCATGTAAGGGCTCGATCTGGCGTTGACTTAATTACAAAAAAAAGGAGAGATAGAGAGTGAAAGAGAGCGAGAGAGAAGACAGATATGGAGAGACAGCCATTTCTGTCCGTTGAAATTGCAACGAAATTCTATCGGACTGCAAATTGTTTCCGCCTGTAACCAGAGCTGCCTGTTGTTGGCAATACACACAGAAAACAAACAGATATAGATAGACCGAAAGACGGACGAATAATAAAAAGCGACAACAAGGCAAACAGATTCGGGGACAGACAAATGCGACATCAACTTGCAACACCTCATTTAAGCGCCTTTGTATTGCAAATTTTAACAGGTATTAAATTACAATTTGCCACTGTTTGCAACACTTTTGTTTGCGTTGCTGTTGTTGTTGTTTATGTGACGCGTCGCGACGCAAGCAACAAAAGTCAAACAATCGAAACGAGAAATGAAGCCAAACCCTGGAAACACAATGCGCTCCAAATAAACAGCCTGATAAGTTAATATGTACGATGTGGCATGATGCACGGGGCAAGGGGCATGGGTTTGGCTACAAATTGAAATGGATCTACAGCAGAACAGCGTCATCAAATGCCAAGATACATATATACATATATATATATATATATATATTTAATGTACTTGGGATGTGCAAAAAAGAAAGCGCAATAATTAAGTGCTCAATGGTAGAATGAAAAAAAACATTTGATTGAAAACAAAAGGGAATTAAAAAAGCTAATGAGTTTCAAGTGGAACACTTTCGTGTCTTAAGGTACTGCACATAATTCTTGATTTGGCTCAAGACTGAAATCAATTAACAAACATTTTAAGTTGCAGACATTAAAATGTCTGGCCAAAATCATTATGCAAGGTGCAGAAAGTATCTTTTCACTCAGCTTAAAGTAAATCAGAAAGCTTAATCATCAGCTATTATTTTTGATTTGATAAAAAAAGACCCAACTCCCACCCGACCGGGAAGCGTTCCACTTGGCGTGCGGCTACGAAGATGGCAAACAATTAGACATTTTTTAAGCAAGCATCTAGGAGTGGCACTATGTATTAAGTGGGAGAGATCGTTAAAAATTGAGCATAAGTTCCGAAAAGTTAAAACTACAAGTATAGTATAGTAATTCTAATCGGAACTGCACAGCTAATTTGGTTGATTAATTAAGATGAATCAATTGATTTTGTTTGTGAATGAAAATTACTTCTAACATTGCGCTACGATCCTAAAGAAAGGAAGATTTTTTAGTAAAAGTCTGCCATGCTAAGAAGGTGGGTTAATGTTATTTTCAGAGCTGAAGCCTCTTATAACTTATTACTAAGTGAAAAATATGTTCAAAAATCTAGATGACAAAATCCATTTACAAGCTGTTTAAGTAGTTTTTACAAGTTTAAGCAATTGTCGAATAAATTTTATTATTTTCGATTAGTTTTTTTTTAATCCTCTAATAATCATAAAACAATACGTACCCAGTTAATCGTTAGTAATTGAAAAATAAACTGAATGTCCAAATGTTTATGATTTGCAATCATTATTTAACAGCCTTGCCTACAGAGCGCACAATAAAAATGCAATTAATTCTAATTCCATATAAATTTTCAAATTGTTTCCCACACTCGGCAGCACTAAACAGTTATAAAGTAATTTGAGCAGAAAAAAACGCTTTAAGTGAATAAACAAAAAATACGAAAAATATAAATAAAGCGATTAAGTTTTATGTTCGATTGTTTGGCATTAAATTCTGAGTTGGCTGAGAATTGTTTGTTATATGCCAAACGGAAATGATGGAAAAACCGTTAAGACGTCGCCAAAGTTTTTTCGAGTCGACGATGCACATGCAAAAAAGAAAGAAAGAAGCAGAACATATTTAAGAATGAAAATTCAATGAATTTTAGTTGCAAAATATGCAAAAATGTTGGCTTAAAGCTTACAACACACTGGCAGTGGCAGTGGCAAGCAGCGATGGCCAGCAGCGGGAGCAGCATCATCATCGTCATGAAACGAAAATGCAAATTTTTTGCCAGTGCATTTTCTTTTGTTTTGCGCTGCTGGCTGCAACTTCCGCATTGTTGATCATGAATAAAAATTTAAGTTCTTATTGTTTGTTGTGTCGAGTGGTCAGGGGCGGGGCGAAGGGCGCACGTGGGTTGAACGAGAGACAAGGCAAATGAAAAAAAAGTCCAATATCTAAAGTTGTTCAAGTTTAGCAAATGTGGCCCGCTGACATCACGCCCACGCCCCAAACAAAAAAAGTGGCAGGAAAAAGTCAAATAGAGTGCGCTTCATTGATTTTGTTTAGGCCTGGCCAACAGTGGAGCAGCAGAGAGGAGGTCATGACTGGCACAAATCTTTATTTTAGCCAGTAATCGTTTCGCCACAATACTTTCTAACTGCCGCCCATTAATCTAGCGCTTGCTTGCTCCGCTTGTGGCTGCTACAAGTGTCCGGCCGTATGACTAAATTAATTTTTGTTCTGGTAGCCACGAACAAGAACGACAACAACAACAACGACAACAGCAACAACAACAAGGCAGCAACTTGTAGAGCCTGTCGTGATTTATAGTGCACTCATTTAGAAAGTTGCTCAACAAGCAGCTGCCTGCCTTTTGACTGCAGCCTTTAAGCCTGGCTGCCTGACTGCCTGCCTGCTTGCTTTGTTGCATGCAACATAGAACAGTTCCTTGTTACAGTTTAGTCGTGCTTCGTCGCTTTTGTCGTTGTTTTATTTTTGGTTCGCTTGATTACACATGGAAAATATCTTCTTCGGCTTTTAATAAAAAAATTATTTTTATTCCTATTTTTTTTAAAAAACTTCAATTTATTTATTTAATAATAAATTACTATTTATTTCTTTATAAAAACTCGCATCAAAAGATTCTTCTTTTCCTGTTCAAAAAATGAATTATTTAATGCTAATTATTCCTTTATATATATATTTTTTTCAAGTGTAACTGCAACAATTTTGCGCTTTGTCCTCTCTCGCCTGTCATTTGTTGTGGCTTTGGGCCATTTGGTTGCCGCTTGTACAATTTAATGAATGACATTTGCTGCGCTGGCGTTTGATTGAGTTGTTTTGACCGGCCAGAATGATGGCCAATTGACGATTGTTAGCTGAAAATTGCTTTGCTTTCCAACTGTTGTACCCAGAACAAGCTAGCATCAGTTAGTATTTTGACCAACTGCCTCACCTGGTTAACTTGATCATAAATATTTATTTCCACAATCTGTGTCCCGTGGTGGTCTTTCTTCGTCTTATCTGCCCGAACATTTATTATTTAGAGGCGCCCTAAACGTTTTATCGCATTTTAAAGAGCCAACATTTCCAATCTGTTTTATGACAATATTTTTTGTTGATACTTTTTTGGCACTCACACAATATCTGAGACATTTATTGGCAACTGTCCAACAAGACAACACTTTATGGCCATATGTTGAATTTTGTATATCAACGCGTATATATATTTTATGAGCTCAAGAGAGAAGCGACGAGTTTTTATGGCCATGTTGACGCCTCTTAAGGCCGCAGCAACAAGAGTTTTGGTATCACATACAACAAGCCGTACAAACTGCCAATGGCTGTAAATGTAGCAAACGATAAGCTGACCATTAGGGCCATAAGTGTTGCTCATTTTGTCAAGTCTTGAAAGCGCATTGGATGCAGCTTAAGATGCAGTTCAAAGCAGTCTGAAGTGTGTTTTATAAAAGGAAGATAAGAAGGCTATGTAAGGCTTTTAAATGAAGGTGGCATAAATTAAACTTTTAAGCATTCTATAGAAGTGGTAATTAGTTAGTTAAGTGCTAGAACTAATATTACCCCTAAAAAATGTCTTAATTCTTATTAAAGGAACTTTCCTAGTCAGTTAAGTTTTTCCACTTTACCTTTTGGACATCTTTTGTTTGCCAAAAGAAGTCTTCAAATAAACTGGTCCCAAACTCCAACCCAACCCAACTTAACCTATTCATAATCTCATCATTAAGTTGCTGTCAGGTTAAGAATAAAGAACGTTTCGTTTTCAATTTCTTTGTTTGTTGCCCCTTAACCAAAAACCCTTTTGTGAAGCCCGAAAATGGCGGACAATAAATGGATGGTTGGCGCCTGGTGAGTGAGTCCTTTAAGCACTCCCAAAGCCTAGTTGAGTTAGAGCAAATAAATTGAGTTGTAAGACGGCTTTTGTTTTTCAGCCATTGACGTGGCTTTGAGTGTCAGCAATCATAATGAAATATGCCGAGCTTTCGACAACTGTGATAAAGTTGAGCGATTTTCTTGTTGTTTTGTTAGCTGCCATAGAGAGAATATGTCAGCAGGCAGGGCTCAAAGCAAACTGGGCAACAGACATGCATTTCATCAAGCAGCAGTATCAAAAACAGCAGCAGGACAAAAAAAATGACATGTGTGAAAACTGAAACGCTGCAAACGGATGCAATAGACGACGTTGACTTTCATCCAGTTGTTGCCTGTTTTTCTGTTTCCTGTTTTGTTGGTATCCACATTTGCCATGCCTTTTGCATTGACAGTTATTGGCAGCTAGGCAACAGGCAGACAACAGACCAAATTGACCCAGTTAGCAACAGCAATCAACAGTGGGTTCCATTTAAGTATTTTGACTGGAAATCTTCTCATTTGATAGCAAAAAATTCTACGGTTCTTATATAAAATAAGATATTCAAGACCTTTTCGATCTCCAAACAATTGCTGATTTCTTTCTGAACTTTTTTTGTGACACTTTAAAACAGAAGCTTGGCAATTGGGCAATAAACATTGCCTGTGGCAGTTGCCAAGCTCGATGGGAAAACTTTGTATTTTTTGTGTTTGTTGCAGAAGTAAGGACTGCTGTGTGGCACGTTTTGTTAGCCTGATTTGTAGTAAGTTTCAAATTGGATAATTACTAAATACTTGCTTATTTTATTGTAATAGCCGAGATGTTAAATGTAATAGCTGTCATTAGAGCCAGGCAGCAGCTTCCGTGCTACGTATGAGCGCGAGTCGGTGAGACTGTGTGTGTTGCAGCAACGAGTTGCAACAACAGAAGCAGCAGCAGCAGCAGCAGCAAGCAGCTCGAATGTCTTGTATTGCTTTGCATGCTGCCACTCATTAATGCAACTGGCCCCGGGGAGGCAAACCAAACCAAATTGCAGTTACGTGTGGAGCGCATCGTCAGGGCTAAAGCTAAAGTTGGAGCTCGGGTTCGGTTTCGGATTGCTTGGGTTTGGTGGTCCTTGGCCAGCAGCTCCAGCTTTGGCACCCATTGAACAGCCATTCGCAGCCTCGGCATGTATATACTTTAATAGCTTTCGATTGCAATCTGTGAAATTGAATTGAAATCAATTGCCAGAGCTTGTTGCAAGCAAGCAACGACGACGGCGACGACGACGAAGACGAAGCATGGCCTGATTGATAAACTGAACAGCGGGGCCATTGACATATTTGCCATAAACAATTTGACATCGTCGTCGTCGAAGGCACGCGTTCAATCTTGTCACTCATCAATGATTGATGGCTCACCTTCAATGTTGCAGCTACCTATATATATATACATATAGAACTATATGTTGATGAGCTGCCAGTTTGGTGGTTGGACATCCACCGGAAATTAGCTTTATTAAGTTAAAAGGTTAGCGCGATGCAGCAAGTCAAAAAGAAACCAACTTTGTGGCAGCACTTGGCCGAAATTGTGGCTTATTGAAAAAGTTTTTCTCTTTCCTGTCAAAATACCCTGTGTAGCTATTAAAAAGCGATAAAAAGGGTGTTCATCAAGTTAAGCAAATTCATAAAAAGAAAAATTTGAAACAAGAAATATTTATTCAACATTTTTTACACTTTTTTTTACGAAATTTAAGGAATGCCTTTTTCCCCCATTTAGGCTTGATCAAAAAGCGGGGTATGTTTGTATTTTATTATTTTTCTGTTATCTATTTTTCTTCTATTTTTTTTTTTTGGGCAAACGCAGACAAGTGTAAGACAAACTTTGTGTCAAAGCCAGACAGTTTTTTGGTCATGTGCGCAAGGAAATTTTGTTTGCGCCAAAGTTCAACACTTGACTTGCAACTTTGGAGACAAGAAGTGCCACGCCCAGAGGCAGTCAAGACAGACAGCCACGTAACACTCACTTACTGAGTTTTTGCAGCATTTAATGGGCAACGGGTCGCATGATTAATATTAAAGCTTAACCAAGTCATTGCTCTACTTTTCGCTTATTTTTCTCTCGTTACTTTTTTGCCCAGGTTTTTTGTTTTTTTAATTTTTTGTTTTCAAGCCTCCTTAATGACAGTGCGTAATGAGTGGTGCGCCCTATTTCAGTTTCGCTTGCCTTCGGATTTTGCTCTTTTTTCTTTGTTCAGTCAGCAAACCAAATTATTTTTGCACAGCTCTTGCCAACTGCTTCATTACGCACAACGCAATTGAAACTTTTGCACACTCACCATACACATATGTGTGCGTGTGTGTGTGTGTGTGAGCCACCCACTTGATTTGCCCACTTGACTTCCTCTTGAATTGAAATGCAGTTTGTATTTCATGACGAGGCTGAGAAATGCGCCACGGCGCCACTTATTTTGCTAGATTTTGCTCGAAAATTTTATTTTATACGTGATGGCATCACTATATATTGTAGATATATATATATGTATTGTGCACCTTCTTACACTTTTACTCTAACCACTTCTCTTGACATTCTTTACGCGCTTTGTACTTTGATTTGAAGGACTTTACGCACAGCAAATGGAATAATTTTCGGAATGGTAAGCATAGAATTAATTGCTTTGTTTTTGAAGGTTGAACTACATTTCAAATGTTTTACCCAAGGACAATATTTTTGTTAAGATAATTAAAATCACTTTCGTTGCCATCCTGCGGTTGATTAATAAGAGTGTCAATGCCAAATGTGCCAGACAAACGATCAGAGATAGTTGAACATCTTTAATACCTTCGAGTCGTAGCTAACATTTTCAACTAAAATGCTTATGTTGTCAATATTTATATTAAAGTATTGCCATAGCATCGCCAGGTTTTGCCGACTCCAAATTGTTGCCATAGCTAGAAATGTATTATATTTTCTATACATAATTGTTTAGCATCTGCCAATAGTATAAGATATCATAGACTGACCTAGCCATGACTTGCTGTTCTGCATACTTTTAGCTTTGGCCTAGTACACATTTTATTTATGTCTTTTATCTATTGACATCAATATATTTATGTATATGATACGAAGTCTGCCTATTTGGGTCACGCTTCGGTTCACATTTGCTTTGATTTGCTGGGCTGGCCGGGGCCGTGTTCTTCCCACGTGATGCATCTTCTTGGCAACTGTTGCCATTAACAGCTGCTGGCCCAGGCACACAAAAAATCTTCACACACACGAAAAAAAAAACCGATTCACAATTTGCCACTTGTGCCACCGTGCCATTCGAGCGCTTAATGCGTCTCCATGGTGTCGTTTATGTGTGTGTATGTCATGTTGTTGTTGTTGTTGGTTAACAAAGTTTTTGCCATAAATCCAAAGACGCAAAACGCAAAACAACTTGACAATTTTTGAGTGTGATTCGGTTTGGTGGTTTGCCGCAGCAGCTTGAAATCATTTAATAACCAGTTTAGATATTTTGTTTTTTGACCAAGTTTGACACATTTTTTGTTGTGTCGGCTTAGGCCCGAGAAATAATTGTCTTAATAATTTTATCATAATCATGCTTTTAATACCTTTATTTTGTTAGTTGCTTTTATAATCTTTTTGCTGAGCTTAGTGGCAGTAAATCGTTGTTGATATTCGCATAAATTTAAATACAGTATTAAGGCACTATATCAATTCTTAAACTCAAGGCAAATACTCGTAGCTAAGCTCTGTTCGGCTCCCCCTTAGACAAATAGAGCCCAAAAAGTGCGCGTTCATGGACAAAAGTTTTGTCTTTTACTTTGTCTTATTTTATTTTTACATTATTTTGACGCAAATGCAAACAAACAATGCTCTCTCAGCAGACTAATTATTTTAGCTCACAAAACTCACAATCCTCACAGTCCCAGACGAAAAAAACTGAGACCCAAACCAAAAGGCGACTTTGCCTGAGAAACTAATCAAAATATTTTCGCAACTTTCCATTATGAAGTGAAAAGTTGAAGACGCGGCAGACCCAGACCCAGACCCGTCTACGTTTGCATTTGCATGAACAATGAAAAGCAAATATTTTGCCGCTATTGACATTCATCTACATAAGGAGAGAGCACTGTCTGCAATTTTCACCCCCACCTCCCCAATCCCCAATACTTCCATGCTGCATTCAATTAAGACAAATTATGGAGCCGAGCATCTCGCATTTCAATAGCCGCCAAGCTGAGCCGAGACATCAAGTGGCAGCAGCTGCTGTTGCGGCTGCTTCTTCTTCATCATCTGCTGGCCTGACAATTTTTACGCTAAGCTTTGACAGACGAACGGACAGGCGGACATGACTGAGCGCGGGTGGGTCAGCTGTGTAATGGGTCCTTGAGCTTAGGTTTTTTCCTTTGAAGTATACCCTGTAATTATTAAAAAACTGGAAAAGAGAGGGCATCACTAAGTTGTGAAAAACACTGTCTGAAGTTCTTTTGAAACAGGTTTTCTTTTATTCTATCAAACTTTCGAATCTCAGAAGCAAATCCAAATTATGTTGTATTCACAAAAATCTTAGTTACCAAAAGTTTCATAATTATTTTCAAGTTCCTAGAATAACCCAGATTTTTATTATTATTTTTTACGTTCAAGTTTAAACATTAAGAAAATATTTTTAAACAACAATTTCGTGTTGGATTTATCAAAAAAAATATTTTTGTGTTAGTTTGTGGATTAAAACTAAGTACAGGGTGTCATTGGCGTACATCTTTCTCACATTTGCTTCGGATTTTTTTTATATTTTCTGGTAAGCTGTTGCGGAAATCATTGCAAGGTTGGCACAATTTCAATTCCAAGATAAGCAAAAGCATATTTTGTGAACTGAAAGTTGTTGTTCTTGCCGCGTTTTTCTTAAGAATTTTATAGCTATGAAATGTGCTCCACATGGACTCTTCGACTCTCTGTCTCTTTGTCTGTGTGTCTGTCTGGCTTGCCTGTTGATTTATGAATTTAATTAAAAGAGTGCAACACGACAATAATGTTGGCGAAAAGCAGCGCTTTGTGAAATGTATTAAATATGTTATTGTTTTTTTTTTCTTTTCGTTTCTTGTTTTTTCGTATGGAAATATATTTTTATGTGATGAAAATTTAGCATGTCTTGTGAACAAAATTTAATGACTCTAAGAGAGTCGCTGGTTTTTTAATGCAGCTTTGAGTTATGCGGCAACGTGTTTGTATTTAATTAGCATTTGGCATTTAGCATTTGGCGTTTAGCATTTGTTATGGCCGTGAATTAAACGTTGGATTTTCCTCTAATACATGCTTCTGGGTTGTTGTATTTGGTCATATTAAAAATGCGCTTGAAGCAATTATTTTTCGCTGTGCCATGCCATTGTGCAAGAAAGAGAGAGAGAGAACTTTGGCTAACAAAAACAACAAGAACATGCTGCTGCGGCCCTAAAGAGAAAAGTTGCCAGGGCAACAAAAGTGCAGTACACAAAAACCGCAAGTATCTTATTTTGGAGCGTCTTAACAGCAGCAGCCCACATAATCAAGACAAAGCTAAAAAGCAGCACGACGCAAACAGCCAGGCCTGCCACACACCGCCCACCACCACTGCCCCCCTTTGCGTATCCCCTATCATCATTCAGAGAGTCTTTGCCTTCCTTTGTCTGCGCGCTTCTGGCGTGCCATGTTTATCTTTTAACTAATTTTTTTCATGTTGCCTTCGCATCGCATAGCAGTTAACTTTGTTGTGCCGTGTGTGTGTCTGTTGTGCTTGTTGATGTTTAATTTCTTTGGGTGCAAGTAATGGCCAAGTCGCCAAGTTGCATGCTGCAAAAGTTTGGCTTGCTGTCCGCAAAACGAAAGACACCCAAAAAAAAAAAAAAAAAAAAAAAACTCAAGAGCTTCTGTTCAGTCCATAAACGAGGAAATCTTGAGACTGGCGACTCCCAAAGAATCGTTCACAAAGCGAAAGTACCAAATTCAGAGGAAGTAACTCAATTTAAAGTGTGTTAGACGCTTCGTTTGTTAAACTGAATGAACTTTCTTATTTGTGGCTTCGTTTGAAGTACTTTTTCTCATCAAAAGATTTCATATTTGCAATTTAGCTGTCTTTGGGAGTTTGAGTAAAAAATTATGAAGTATCTGTGAAATATCAAATTTTCAAATAATTAAAATAATAATAATCATCAATTTGTAAAGTAGTTAAGACAGTAAAATTTATGAATAAATTCTCAAATAATAAAATAATAATTTCAAGTTTTTAGATTTTTACTTGTAATATAAGAAACTTGCTTCAACAATTTAATGTTTAATATGTCTGCATATATTTTCGTAGGGCATTTGTTAAACCGTTTAGTCTTAATTGCCGCCTTTGAAAGTATCTAACAACTTCAGCATCCGCTGCCTAAGCGTATCCGCTGCGGTTGTCTGGGCGTATTTTGGTGCGATAACCACAACTGAAGCAAACTGAAGCGACTGAAGCAGGTTGATGTTGTAGTACTCGATTATCATCTGGCATTGAGTGTGGTGGTTGGTGGCAACTTGTGGCGCCGTCTTTTGGTTGCCTCATGTTGTGTATCGATATCGTGTCTAATTAAAGCGCAACCAAAGTCAACTTAAAGTGGGTTAAAATCAGTTTGTAATTGCATAATGAAGTCGAGAAAATTACTAAACGCTCGGAATTATCTATATCAAACAAAAATAAGTTTTTTATGGCCATAAATAATGGATGAGCACAGCATACAAAATTTAGAGAGGCACTCGAATATATATTGCGCACTGCCAGAAACCTGCAAGAAACCCACATGAAAGTTAAGATAATGTCAAGCGCCGCTGCCTTTGGACTTGGCCGATAAGATCGCCGTTGACGTCGTCGACTGCGTCGTGCTCTGTCTTTGCCACACCCCCGCCATATATCTATGACAAATGTGTGGTGATTCGACAGTCGATTCGACCAGATAAGCAGATACTAATTAATAACTGCTCGCCACAAAGCTATGCCTGTCACATGTTCCACATACCGCGACTCATCGACCCTTCTGTACAAAGGCATTTGCCAAATTAAATGGACAGTTCAATACGTGTGACTTCGGGGCTTGGGGCGGCAACGGCCAAAGTTTATGGAGCCAACTGTCTAAGCTTATTCGATTATTTCTCTCAGTGTACCACGCCATTTGCACGTTACAAGTTGTTTTCATTAATTATGAGCGAATTCGCTGCTTCATTGGAAAAACGTGCAAAACGTTTTGCGGCCTTAGGCGGCTAAGCCAAGTGAATGATTCGAATCTCTTTTGCGCTGGCAAACATGAGGCGCCACTAAGCGGTTGACGCTACTGCTGCTGCTGTTGCATGTGCACCTCTAATCGCAGGGGCGCCATCATCAACATTATGATCATGATCATGGGTCAAGGTAGCCCCAACAGACAGTAGACAGTTTGATGGGCAAGGCAAGGTGCTTTTGGCCATTAACGCAACGCAATGCGTTCCTGCTACTTGCGTACTTGCCACGTTCGACATTCTATTAAATTAGCGCTGCAAAAACGCGCCTCTTCTCCCCCCTCTCTCCTTCCCTATTAGTATCGTCATTTAGTATGCACGCCCACTGAACACAATCAAATGCAGCGCAGCGCGGCTACTGGTTGGGGGCCAAACCCCAAGTTTTGTTAGCAATTTGTTAATAGGCTGTGGCATGCAGCATGTAAATACCTTAGATGAAATGCAAAAGGGGTTTATGGTGGGGTAAGATGAATTCACAGAGCGAGAAAAAGGTGAAAATGTATTCAACTGAAATATTGACTGACTGCTATCAACGCAAAGTTGGAACGATAAAATGTTTCGATTATATTTTGACGCGAAATGATAGTTTGCAATCCCAACACTCAACTCTTTCTCGCCGTGTAGCTCGAAAGGATAGAAACCACACTGGCGTCCTGCTTCGTCGTCGTCGTCGTCGTTGCGGCTCATTAGGTATGCGGCTTTTAGCTGTACTTTAACTACTGGCTATTAGCCGGTTTTGGTTAGGTTGCAGCAGTAGCTGAAAATGGTCTGTCGTGGGGCAACTTAATCCGTTTGGTGGATGAGCGGCCGCACATTAAATTTGCACATGTCTATGGCCAAACAACAAAAAAATTAGCCCTTGCCCAAAGCCAAAGTTATTTAAGGCATCTATTAGTCATAAGAAGAGAGCCGGTTCGAGACTCTTAACATTGGCTATTGATTGCAATTTTAGGCTAGGCTCGGCTCATTTTGAGTTTGAACTCATTCGCACGCTGGACGCTGTGTGTGTTGGTTATACTTGACTTCTTGAACCAGCGCCCACAGAGCGTGACTGGACTTGTTGTTGCTTTCGTTGTTCTGGCTATAACCAAACCCAAAGCAAGTCCAAGCCCAACGCGCTGAACCAGCTCAAAATTGGCTAACCAAAAACTAACAACAATAAGCATTGTGGCAAGTATTATTGTTGTAGCTTGTTGCTTGTTCTGGTTACTTTGTGCTTGTTGAGAGATAGGCAATCTGTTGAACGCCACTTGAAATAGAATTTTCCCACCATCTAAAAATACAAATTCAAACATGCCAACATGTCAACAGTGCTCGACTCTCGGAATGCTCTGCCGAATGCACTTTGATAAATAATTAAGAAGAAATTTTATTTGAAAATTAAAGAAACTTAAACATTTTGAATGAAACTCAGTTTAAAGAAGAGCTGAACAATTCTCGATGCTGTGAACTTGGCGCTTTCGATAGTGGAAACAAAGAACAAGTTATCGACAAGGGTGTATGATTAACAGTTAATTATATTCAGTTAATCGATATATATGATTGTTAAGTATCACTTATTTATCTTTTGTATACAACTTCGGTTATATCCCTCGAAAGCCTTGCAACATAATCATACAACTCTATGAAGATATATACCCCATGCCTTATACATAATTAAATCATTTGCCGGGGAATGATTACATTGAGTTTTCATTGTCTCGTTTCTTATCTGCTTATGTAGCAAACGGATATATTCATATATATAGTGCTGATTCGTACAATAATCATAATTTTTTGCAAATGGTCGGCATTTTTTGTTGTGCTGCTGTTGTTGTTCATGCTTCAGAAGTCGGAGACATGTGGGAGAATTGCACAAGCGTCGAGTACTCGGCTGCAAATTATACAGAAAGAAGGAATGGGGGCTGACCCAACTTCAAACTATGCTATAATAATAAATGAAAATGTCTGTAATTCTCACTGCCCGGCAAAAAAACTGGAAGCACTTATTATGCAGCTCATTTAGGTAGCCGTAAAGGGAGGAAAGGGAATGTGAGATTGCAAAGGGGTTTTGAACAATTCTCACAGCTGGCATCGGAAGCTAAGCCAAGCAAAACAACAAAAATAGGGAATGTAAACGAACTCTGTTTGGGTTACAGGGGGATTAGTGGGAAGAAGCGATGGTTAGGGGTCTGTCTATAAGTAAAACATGTTGACCCATTATTAGCTGCTATCAATAAAAAGCCAAATATATGTATTATTATTGCTGTTGAAAGTTCATATTTGGGTTATAATTAACGAGTGTTGTTTGTGAAATACAAAAAAAAAACCACAAACAAACAGCTGTTGCCAGTTGTCAGATACATCTATCATTCCGGGGGGCTTAACGAGGTGACATGGGAACATCCGTTGCAAATGAAAAACAAAACAGGAATGGGGTGACTTACCTCAGGAAAACGTATGTATATATTTACTTGCCTTCGGGCATACTTTGAGACAAAAATATAATCGAAATTTGTTCTTGATATAAAATGTTGTGATTTTTCCTTTCGAAGGTGTACAAAAGTGGTATAAAAGTATTCCATGCAAGTACAAAATGTTCTTACTTAGCTATTTTGTACTCTTCTACGGGATGACACGGAGGTTTTTTGAGATATTCTGTAATAAAAATAAGTTTATTGGATATAAATAAAAAATTCCGCAGATAACTGCTACTTTCGCATAATCAACTCATCATAAATCTTTCGAAATTGCCCAAATATATTTTTTTATTTTAAATCCCCTCGAGTAACCCTCGCAACACCGGTGTATGGATGGAGTTCAGTAAACTTGCCGAGCAGCAAAAGTTTTGTGCAGCAGACGCAAAAATCTCGGCTGCTGCTGCTGAAAAGCCCAAAGTGGACTTGCCTCTTCTCCCATCTCAAAATGAAAGGCAGTCAGACTGTGAGGGGGTTTTGGCCAGGGTGTAAGGCGGTGTGCTCTGTTCATGCAGCAGGTCTGTCGCTGTGGGCCGCTGCGATACACTTAATTTTGACAGATTACATCTCATTATGTACACCTCGCGGTCAGCAGAAAGTACAAAAAAAAAACATAAACGAGTTAAGGCGCTGCCACTGCCACATAACAGTTTGGCAGTCACTGCAATGCAAGTTGCAAACGCGTTGTGGTTCAAGATTGATGGCTCGATATTGGCTTTGCATAACAAATTCTCGGTTTTTTTTTTTTTTAGGTTTTTTGCGTCGTCCCAAAGCAATGACGATGACGTCCAAGAAGCTGCCATTGACTTATGGCCACTTCAAATTAATTCTCAACCGAAGATCACTCGCAAAGGGTAAAGCAATAGAGACGGCCAATTGACTGCAAGATATCCTGTAAGTGAGTTTCAAGTGGTTTTATCTTTAATTTGTATTCATTAAACGAAGTCAAATGGGCATCGAGCAATAACGTTATTGACGGAGAGATTCCCTGGAATCAGGTTGAAAGTTTGAAAGTCGTATGCCATAAGTTATAAGAGATGCCTTAGTGGAAGTTTCATAGCCTTTATGAAGACTAAACGTTCAAAAGATACCCTGTTAATACGTTAAAAGATTTTAAAGGTGTTATTTTTCCTTAAATAATTTCACTTTTCATTTGTCGATCATTGAAACAACCTAACCTTAGTTGTTTCCATTTTTTTAGGCTAAGAAAAATATTATGAAATTTATCATTGAATTAAATAATATTCACAAATAATTCCTCTGACTTTTTTCATTGACTTTTTACAATCCATATTTTATTTGATTATCTCTCTGACAACTTCTCTTCAGGTCCACTTAAAAATGTTTCCTACAGGGTATTTCAAATTGGCAATAAAATGGGCAACATTTTCTTTTTGCTTTCTTTCCACATTGTTTATGGCAAGTTGAATTGAAGTTCATTTATAAGGCAATTTAAAAACAATTTACGTGTTGCATGTGCCGTTAATTTATCAAGCGACTCGAGACTCGACTTGCTAGTTTAAAACAATTCGCTGCTTCCCCAGACCCGATACTAGTTGAGATGAAGGAGGTGCTGCCAAACAGTCAACACACTCATCATAGGCAATTAATTAAAAATTGAGCTTAGAGAGTGCACACTGTGGCAACCATCCACACAACGATTTTTATATAGATTTTTCGTTTTTTTTTGTGGGCGTGCTGGCATTATGATTTTTTCATTGATACAAATAGAGAAGCTGCCTTCAGCCATCTCACTCGCACACACACACACACACACAGAGACAGTGCGTGCTTGCAACTTGTTGCCGTTGTTGCCGTTTCGAGTGGCATTATTTTTATTGCCTCCGCCTGGCTAATAAGCACAAATTTATCAGCTTTGTACGTGCACGGGGCTTAAGTCGGGAGAGATAGGTGTTGAGTCTGCCATCGAAATCGAAGCAGCTTGTTGAATGTGCCCCACACACCCCTCCTTCAAACAATTTCAAACGGCTTTTCGAGTTTCGAGCATACAAATTGTATTTTTAATGTAAAAAATCCATAAATACTTAGAAAATATGACAAACCAAACTAAGGCTACTTAAATGGCTATAGAAAAAACTGTTGAATAAGGGCTGAATATAAGTTTATATATATGTGACAGCTGAGCATTGATTTCAGTATGGATAAAAAGAAATCCCTTTTAAAGGACATAGACCAAGGTCCAGAACAGCGCATTGAAGATGAGGAATGCGAGGGGAAAACAAAAGCGCATCTTGCGATCGATCCAAAGTGAAACCTCCTTGGGTGTCATTGTGGCGAATGTTTGTGGCGGCTTCTCCGTTAAGCCATCTGTCAGCTGTGCCGTCGAAGCGGAACTTGTCATGCTCCCATTATTCTCCTCTAGACTCAGCGAGGAGTTCTCTCGGCTCAAGCCGTGGCCAATGATGATGGGCGTTTCAATGGTGATGACTGTATTATTTTGAGTTTGTTTGTTGCTGCTCATAGTGCTCTGGCTGCGATTGAAGCTGCGTGGATTCCTTTTGAGCTTCGGCACAAATGTGGATTTGACAATATATTTGGTGGTGCGTTTCTTGAGTTCGAGATTGTTGTTGCGTCGCCAAATCGTGTTGACAAAGGCAAACTCCATCAGGCTGCCAAAAATGAAGACGGTGCAAACAAGAAACCAAACCTCCGACATCGTTATATAGCTGACCTTCGACAAACTGTTTTCCTGCGATAGCGAGAGTGTGATGAAGGACAACAATGTGGAGCAACCGAGCATGGAACGTGCTGGCGTTTGGTCGGCTTGCAGCCAAAAGGATACCCACGAGATGGCCACAATCATCATTGAGGGCACAAAATAATCGATTATATAGTAGCCAACCTCCCGACTAAGCAGCACACTAAAATTCAAGGCGCTATAGTTGCCCTGCAGAGCGCCATGCGACATGGTGTACGCATCCGAGACACTTATCGTTTCGTTGGTCACCCAACCATATAGATCGTATTCGGTTAGCTGAAGTTGCGAGTGAAATGTGACGGGATTGGTGGGTTCCCAATGTAGGTGCAACATCGATGTATTATATATCCAACTCTCGATTATTGTGGTGCACCGCTGTTCGTCGAACGGAAACTTCCGGAAGTTCATCCAACAGTACAAGGTGGCTTGGATGCGCGTCGAGACGAGCACTGTGCCATCCGGATAGATTGTGGTCAGCAAATCCTTTTCGCTGGTGCCCAAGACATTTGAGCTCTGCTCGTTCGCCAGAAATATGTGCGGCACCCAAAGCAATTTCCTCAAATCCGTGCCACCCACAATCGGCTGCTGACGATTTGGGGCATAGTTGGCGTAGGCCAAACGCGAATCGTTGTATCTCAGCTGCAGCAGACCTTGCAGCATGAATTCCAGGTCATTCGAGTCCAGATCTTTCAGTGCATAGATATAGAATCGTGCATAAACCGGGAGTGGTTCAATCTGCCCCATTTTATCGAATGTTATAGGCGGTTCGTGACAATCGTAGCGGCAACTGTCAGTTAAGCGGGTTAAAAGTTGGGTTTGGCTCAGAGAAGCTGCATTCAAAAGCGATGGACAGCTGTCCTGCGACAGATTCAAAGTGACATTAAAGGCAGTGGGATTCGTGTCGGTGAGGGTTGATGTCGTGTAAGAACCATTGCCAGCTGTAAGTTGGAAGAAAAGAAGAGGTGAAAAAAGTCATAGAAGTTTAAAATCTATTTAGTATTTATTAACATTATTTTAATTGGATTATCTACACTATATAGTAATGTTCAGCTTGTGTACCAAACGTTAATATTATCTTCTGTCAAAACATGTGTTTTTTTATTTATTGATTCAACTTCTTCTTTGTACTTTATTAATAGCAAATTGTTTTTATTTACATAAAGTCATCGGATAGGTAAACAAAAATTATTCGCTTTATCATTGAATCAAGAAAAATAACAAACATCTTTTTGTTATTCATAAAGTTGCCTTGAGAGTATAAGTAAGGTCAACCAGTTAGTAACACGAAATGTTAGTAACAACTTCTTATTCCCACCATAAATAATTACATTTCTTTTGCTTGATATAATATAAATCTAAATTACACAACTTTTGACTATGTAAGCCTTTTGATAAGTTGTTTTTTTTTTAAGTCGCAAAACATATATTTTATGATTTATTGGATTTGTAAGTATTCTTATCAACACCATCTTGTTGTTCGATAAAAAAATCATTACAAAAATTATATTTTTTTTTCGGGAATACATCTCGAATATTATTTACAACTTCAGTTTGTTTTACTGAGTTTTTTTTCTCACTCATGAAATTCGATTTATTTTAAAGTCCTTTTAAATTAATTTTTCTTCCTTGGAGATTTCGTTTTATAGTTGCATTTATTTAATTTCGGTATTTAATTTTTTATATATTTTTTATATCACTTTGTTGACAGGATAATTTATTTTTATTTTTGCCAACGTCGAAATATTATTTATACTCAGAACTAACCCAATTGCACTTGTTGTGGGCTTTGTTTTATATTTAAACTTGCAGCTGCCACAAATCCAATGCGCAGTAATCCCAATAGTCCAATAGCAAGGATATCCATTTTGCATTAACAAAAGTACTTTTTCCGTTTATACTTATAACAAACGCGATTTCACGGCCAACCGCTTGGCCTCCGTTCAGACAACTAACTGAATTGCGAACGTCTGCTTCTGGGTTTCTAATAGATATATTACTAAGTTATTATATTAAAAGAGGTTGGGGGGCGGAGGCTATGGTGGCGCTTTTAAAACATGCGCCAAAAGCACTTTGCGGCAGCTTGTACAAAGCAATTTTGCCAGCTGTTGTTATCTGTAATACACAAAAGCACATAAATAAATAAGTTGTAGTTAAATAAATCGCCACTGAATGCAGGCTCTTCGAGGCTTTTCAGGTGGGGTGGCCTTTCAGCTGGTCTAATTGTTCTTATCTGTTATCTAGTCATAGTCGAATGCGAATTGTTTGCCCATGTCGGAATTTTGATTAAGTGGCCAACGGGGCACTGTCATTTTTTGACAGCATTTAAACTCTTCTGCCTCATTTATTTATTGGCAACAAATATTTATGTTGTATTTTATTGTGTTTTTTGTCTTTTTTTCTTTAGTAATAGTTCATTTTGCAATTGATGTTGAGCCATTCTGTCAGCGAATCTATTTTTGCCAAATAAATAATAAATTTTAAAACGATTATTTAGCAATTCGATTGAAGCCTTAAAGTTTTATTTAATTCAAGTGATTCTGGACGGAAATTTCCAAGGCATTTTTATGAGTTTTCAGTTGAGAAAGTTTGGCTGAAAGTGAAGAACTTATTTTAAGGTTTCACTTTTATTCTAGACTCAAATTGTTGAAGGAAATAAAACAAGAATTAAATTTATAAAATCAGTAAAAATATAAAAAATGACGGAACATTCTAAAAATAATGCAAATATATTTAAAAAAAAAATCGTTGAACAAACTACTTGACAAAATTCACATCAGCTTTGTTTTTTTGAACATCTGTTCCCATAATTCAGATACACAAAAGTACTTTAGAGCCATGCGTGATTGATACAAAAATCAACCCCAAATATTCTATTCGACACTCTGCCACTCCGCACGCACTTCAACAGGCACTTAACGCTTTGGAGCACGTGTCGTTCCGGCTAAAAACTCGTAGATCATTAGGTAATCAAATATTTGCTCCATCTGACTTGCGACAGCAGCTAAATGGGTGAGGGTGACAACGGATCAGAGTCGAGACTAAGTAGTCAGAGAGTTTATCAAGCAGTTCACGTTTGCGTTTATCTCACTTGGGCCGGAGTGGATTTTTGTTTATTTGTTCAACATCAACAATGGAAGCGTATGCTAAAAGCTTCTATTCACTTTCGCAAAAGTGAAAAAGTAGGCGTGAAAATGATGCTGATTAGATAAGAGAATACCTAACCTTTCTCTAGAAGTAGATTTAAAATGAAATACGAAAAAATGCAAATGCTTTTCAAACAATTTAAGCACCTTTTGTATAGTTTTATTTTCGACTCTCGCATTTGATTTTAAGCCGGCAGAAACATGGAAAGCTGCTCGCTGCTCGCTGCAAACTAAGCCGATTTGAAAGCACATTTGGATTCAAATGCCGTTAAATGAATTAAAAGCCCCAAAAACTGAAACCTGAACCATCACAATTCCCGCCCCCACCCCACAGATGTGGCACAAAAACTGTCTGCAAAGTTTAGCAGTTTTGTGAGTTTTTTGCAGGCAAATGCAAAAATTATAATCCCTTAAATGGCAAAGTGCCGTGGCTGGGGTAGGCTCATCCGCATACCCTTTCCTCAACTAATCCTTATAGTTGGCCAAATGTTGTCATTTTTGGCAGTTTTCGTGCAGCATGTGGCATTTGTAAAACAGTTTTCTAATTATGTTCCAAAGTGGTCTATGTTTACTCAGACAGACAAACTGCAATAAAAGCAGTTAACCCAAGGCACCTTAGAAAAAGGGTATTGGGCCATTGAATGTTGGGGTTAATGCTATATAGATATTTGGGTTTGCTTTATTTTAATATTTCTAGGAACTTTTGCTTTTGATTTTTGTTAATTTATCATTTTTATTGATTTATTTTAGAGCTTAAAGTTTTCTTTGTTCTTTACATCATGATGTCCATCTCATGACAGATTTGATATAATAATAGTTTCTCGGGGAAATGAAACCCCCTCAACAATTAAGCCTGTCCAGACGGGCAGACGGGCAGCAGACGCGTTTCAAGTTCAAGGCACAGGAAAATGTTGCCAGTTGACAGCTTTGGCTTGGGCCGTAAATCATTCAGCAAGGACCTTTTTACGCTATCCTTGCTGCTGCATCTTGCAATCGTTTATGGCTTTGATTAAATATACTTTTAATCGTTATTTGGGGCGTTTTTTGTTCAGTTTATCAGTTTCTTTGTTTTGTAGATTGTTGCCTGCAATTGCGATTTTCCATTTGAACTTGAAAAATAATATTGTATTTGTTTGCATTGCTTGTTGTTGCTGTTGTTGCTGTTCCATTATTGTTGCCCTTTGATTTATGTACGGTTTCAAGTGATTTCCGCTTGGCATTCAACACGCTTCTTTTTTCTGCCACAAAAAATAGCAAAAAATAAAGAGTAGAAATAAATTCATTCTTAAGTGCGAGCATTTGTCATTTGACATTTTAGCCGGGGTCCGAGTTTTGGTTTCTTTGTTTTTCTTTTCTTTGTTTTTATTGCTGTCCGCGGATTCGGTTTCGTTTAGGTTACGGTTTACGGTTTACGGCTAACTCGGTGTGTGTTGGTTTTTGGCTTTTTCCTTTGATTTTTGCGCTGCTTAATCGTCTGGCTCTCCTTGCCACCCTTGGCTGCATGCAGATTCATTCGGCCACAAATGCAGCTCATAAATTTTTACCCAAAAAAATAAAAAATACTTTGCTCCTTTTATTTCTTTTGGAGTTTTGCGCGTAATTGAAAGCAGCGGTGTGGATGCCACTGGCGAACAAGAAGTACACTCAGAAAAATAAAAAATTTATAATTTTTCGAATATTTAATTCTAGTTTGAAAGTTTTCTTAAAGAATTTTCTATTGATTTAATACAAAAACTTTAATTTATGCCAGTTCAATACTCAAAATCTACCAAAAATTACCAGAAAATACCAAAAACCATAAATTCAACATTAACATAAGCCAAACTGCCAACCGAGCTAACTGATTTTAGTCAGGGCTCTACTTGCTGTTGCCTTAACTCGTTTTGGTGGCTTACCCCAAAAATAATATTTGGCCCCCCGGGCCAGTGTTTCTTATTTTGTTCGTGGCCCATCAATGCCTTGTAATCTGTCAAAATTAGTAGGCTTCTGCGGCAAACGGAAGTGACCCAAAAACAACAAAAGCCAGCCTCAAATTTAAACAGGTTTAGTTAATGCTACACTTTCGGCTCTTAGCTAACCAAAAAAATAAAAGAAGAAGCAAAAACGATGAGAACTATATAAAGGGCCTAAAGACTGAAGTTCATTGTCCTGTGGCACATTGCGGGCGTGGCTGTGGCTCTTGACTTTGAATTCACATTTCCAATAAAGTTTTTTTTGCCCCTTTCTCTTATGTTTTTTCAAGCTTTGCAGTTTGCATTTTGTAGTTTCAATTTGAGTGCAACTTAATAAGGAATTCTCTGTTGTAGGTGAAAAATGTTGGCGAAAGGGAATTACTGTAAAGTTTGATTATTGAAAAACTCATCGAAAAAATCTTATGCGAATTTTTGATGTTTAATTAAGCCTCTAAATAAAATAAGATTTTTTTCTAGAAAATTTTTGTAATGCAAGTTGATCCTACATATTCCCTTTCTAGAGACCTCTAAAAAATATTTGGCCTTTGTTTAATGATAAAAACAATTTATAACACTTTTTTAGTTTTATATTTTTCCTCACAAATTCCAGGGTACTTTTAGTCTGACAATTTGTTGGCTAATCAGCTTTTTGTTATTTCCATGGGATTTTATTTGAATTGAAAGCGAATGCAAAGCAACAACACTAAACTTAAATTTATGAATGGAAAGTGCATGAAGATTGAATTATTAATTCATTCATTCATTTATTGCTTACTTACTTAGTTAGTGCAATACAGTACGACTTCGCTCAACGCAACGTGTGAAAATTTGGCCAATTGCAAAAACTGAGGGAAAATTTTATGCTGGCCGGGAAATAATATTTCCGAAAATGGAGATGCCTTTGCTAAGCATTAAAACCAAATTAAATCGAATAAATCTGTGTTCAAAACAAGGATTTTGATTTTTATTTTATTTATTTTTTGAAAAAATGAAAAATTGTGATTGATTTACGAGGGTTGCGTTGAGCGAGGTCGTACTGTAATATTGTTAAAGCCATTACACACACACACACACACACACACACACGCATTCGCACACTAATCACAATCATAATCAACGACAACAACAACAAACAACTTGAATCAACGACTTTGTTGTATGAAATTGAAATTGAAATTGAAAGTTGGACTTTCACATGAAAAAAAATGAAGATGCCATTGACATTTGTAACTGAGAGTTGTGGGTTAATTTCGAGTTATTAAATGCAATTTTTTGTTGCATTCCCAGCTGAATGTAATTAATCATTTTTAAGGCGTAGCATGCTGAATATCTTAAAGCTTAAATAAATATAAATAAAAATAGAAAAAACAAATTCGTATTAAGCGATCAATAATCATTGTAAATACAACGCCAATGCGATGCCAAAGGCGATAAGCCACAAATATTAACGCACCAATGGAGAAGAAGAAGAAGAACCCTGAAAACCAAGCCTGCAACTAAAGGGGGGGCTCTTGGATTAAAGTTTCGTGCATGGGAATAGGCAAAAAGGGTTACAAAAAATGAAAAAAAAACTATCTGAAAACAAATACTGTTATAATAAAAAAAAATTTTTTAACAAATTTTTTGAAACAATTTTCGAACAAAACTTTTTTTGTTAAAGCTCAATGAGCCGGTTCTTGAAACAGAAATAAACCTTACAAAAGTATATATTAAAATTTTCTACATAAAATAAATAATTATTAACAGATTTTTCAAGGAATTTTCATTTTCCAACTTAGCCAGAAACTCAACCTTAAGCCGAATTTCCCCCCTTCTGGCCTACGCCCATTATCAAGATTTTCTTGGCACATTATATGGGCCTGGCTATGATTTTGGGTTTTGGCTCTGTTGAATGCGAAGGCCTGGCGCATTGTAGATAAACAATAGAAAAGCGTTGAGGGAACGAAACGAAACAGAACGGCAACGGCAAGGAACGGGTCAACATTGAGCGTCAAACGCTTGAGGCGGCTGCTTAAGTCGACTTCGGACTTTCTGTCTCTCTCTGACTCGTTGGCAAAACGATACAAAGTAAGCGAGAATGCAAAAACAAAAACTGATGCTGCGCGGACACTCAACGATGATGATGATGATGATGATGAGCATAGCAAATACAAATTATGGTTGGAAAAGCGCTACGTAAATACTGCAATCATTTTAATAGACCAAAAACGGCGGCGCATAAGCCATAAACCAAACGCCAGGCCGCCTCTCTCCTCCCTTCTTCTTTCACAAAAGACTTTGGTCAAAAGTTCTATGAGAAATTGAAGGCGTTCATGCAAAGAATGCCAAAAGTGCAACAGTTGCTTTTTTTGTTTGGAGATGGCAGCGTGAGTGATTGTTCGAAAGTTCTTTGAGAATATATGAAAATTATTTTGAATAAAAAACTTTGTTGGAAATATTTATAAAAGAATTTATATTTTAATATTTTATAAATAAAATAAAGATTAATTTAATTCATGATAAATTTAAATCAATAGTCATAAGGCTTGAAAATAATATAATAATAAATTTCATAATTATTTATTTACTTCTTAATGAATTATATTTTTTTTTTTTATCGAATACTTATCTAATACTAACGTGTCACGCACATATCTCTGGATCGACTGTTCGAACGAAAAAAAAAGAACAAATCGCCGATATTCGCATTCGCAATCGCATTGGCAGCGACAGCGGCCGAGGCAGCGGCACGCGAGCATCGAAAATTGCCCCGTCCTGATGATGATGCGGTTTTATTACACAAGTTTAGCTATGAAATTAGCGTAGATAAATTTCTAGCTACAAAAATTCCTTTCGTTGTTTCGCTCTCGCTCTCTCTCGTTCGGGTTACTGTGCATGTGCGTGTGTGTGTGTGTTTTGGCTAGACGATGACCATTGTTCGATAGTGGGCTGTGTGCAATAGAAAAGGAACAACAAAGACAACAACAAAATGGCACGCAATGTTTTTGTTGTTGTATTTGGGCATTCCGTGGCGCGTTTTGGCTGATCGATCGGCAATCATGGCAAATTATATTGAAAATTCTCGATTTATAATAGGCATCGTCTACGAATACGAATACTTTGGAATTTACATAAATATCTATTTCCCCCTTTTCCCCAACATTCAGCAGGCCCACTTAGTACAATTAGATCTCTAGGCATCAGTTACTTAAGCAACCCTGATACAAAACAGATGCTAATTCTACCTCCCCCCACCCCAACCCCTCCCCAACCAAAAACACGTAGCCCCTTTTTTCCATGTGTATGTCAAATTCGTTGCGTTTATTTTTGTGGTCGTTGCCATCGCCGGTTCTCTCTCTCTCGCTCTCACTCTCCGTTGGCAATGCGCATGCTTTGCTCTCCAAGTCTCCACTTATTGCAGGTTTTGTTGTGCTCGTTCCATTCGTAACATGTGAAAAGCATTAAGCGGAAAGTTTAAGAAATTAAGAAACTTAAATCAACACAAAATAAATTTAAAAAAATATTTAAGTGCATTGCTTAGAAAAATATGTTTATTTATAGATATAAGATAATCCTATTTAACTTAAATAAATTTAACTTAATAAATAGTAATGAATCAATATACCAGTACCAATAACAATTTGTACTTATTAAATATCTCTACGCTGTTCCTACGATCACACTTTTCCGACCGGCTTCATTTGCGTACTCAATTCATTTCATTCATCTGCTTGTGTTGCATGAACAACATTCTTCATTTGCTTTATTCAAACGCGCTCTCTCTTTCTTTAAGCGCTCTCACAGCAACCGGCACTTTTGAAACTCTACACAACTGGCGCCAAAATCATTTGCCGCCAACACCATCCACACTTGCGTTCCACAATAGAGTCGCCACTGAAGTTGGCTCCAAAAACGCGCAAGCGAACGAAACAGTTGCTGTTTCAACATCGTGGCGAACGTACGTTTGCAGCGCACGTTTATTTTGGCCAGAAGTCTCGCGACTCGCTTCGCTTCGGAATTCGAATTCGGTGTCGGTGTCGTTGTCGGTTGCGTTTGCGTTGTTCGGGTAAAACGTTCGATCGTTGCAAGTTGCAACTTGCAATTGAAGCGGCGAAATACATTTGGCTGTCGCTTTGATTGATGGACTGCAGTTGTCGACTCGGACTCGGTCAGTGCAGTTAGTTAAGCGCGTGTTTCTAACGGTTAAAATACAAACAAATTGTTGTGTTTTCCTAACAATTTTATTATTGCCGGACCTTGACTACTTATTTGGCGCTTTACAAATATATATTCGAATAAAAACAAAATAAACATTAAACAAGTTCAATTTGGCAATTTGCGTTTTACTCCATTTTGACCTCCCCCGCACTCGATTCCTGATTTGATTTTTGTTTCGCCTTCGCTGCTGAAAAAACAACAACAAAACTCAAAGCGACATCGTCGTGTGCTTTGCCTTCATAAATTATACAAAGCGCATTTTTTTTGTTGCTTCGTGAAACGAACGACTTGCAAATATAAATAAGCATTTATGCGTTTATTATTATTGTGCCGAAGTGCGCTCATGTGTGTGCGTGTGTTTTCGAATTTACTGTGCGTGTCAGTGTGTGTGTGTGTGTTTAAGTGAGTTTTCTGCTGAAATCGATCCCATGCGGCGCACAGAAAATATAATAAAATAAAATAAATGCCGACATACAGCCAAAAAGTAATATCATCTTTGGCATACAATCACATTTTTCGCTGGTTGGGGCACAGATTTCTGTGTGTCGATAGCAACAACAAAGCGATCTCTGAATATCACACATACGTATACACAATATACATACACATACGCGCAGTGTTCATTTGGCTGTGTGTATAAATAATTATAGGTAAGTTTTTTCTTTCTTACGCACATTGAACTTTAACACTTCAAAAGTTCAAAGTTATAAAATGTTCAGAGTACATTGACTTGCAATAAACAAACAAATTAAAAATGTAGGGAAAAAAACTACTTTTTACGCATACGCACAAATCGGCGTGAGTGTTATTGTGCTTAGGAATAACAGTAAACATTCGATAGTTAGAACGTGAAATTAATTTTTAATCTAAGAAATAATGTTGAGCTCAGTTTAAGGAGCATTTAATGCATTAAAAATCAAAAAAATAATTTAAAAATGATTTTTTTCTTAATACAGATTTATAAAAGTAAATATTTTCTCAATTTTTGACTATTAAAATAATTAAAAATTAAGAAATATATATTTTTTCAATTCTTTCGCTATTTTTTGACTATGTTTAGAAAAAGGAAATTATTTTAAAATAAAAAAAAAAAAAAATTATATTTGTTTTTTGAAATTTGAGTTTGAAGCTTAATTTTCCTTTTGCAATTTTTTTGTTGCTACTTCAAAATATCCTTAGACTACTTTTACTTTAAGCCTTGCAATCCTGATTATCATAAAATCGCTTTGTTTTCCGCATTCTCGAGGGACTACTGTTCTTTTAAGCGCTTCAGTTGCTTGACATTATGCAAAGCAGCAGCAACAACTACAACAACAACAACAGAAGCATCCTCCCCCCGCGCCCTTATAGTTGTTGTCTTCATCATCAGCGAAATGTTGCATAATTGGAGCATAACTGCAAAGCTGGCAAATGCCAAAGCGCTTGACTCCTTTCTGTGTGTGTGTGTGTGTGTATGTGTTGCATGCAACATACACATTAGTATTTGTTGTTGTTGTGTTGGGTGTCTGTCTAACTGGCTGCCACTAATGAATAAATAAGTGCCACTAATAGTTTTCGCACTTCCTGCTGCAACCCAACCAACATTCAACTATTCCTCCTCCTGCTGCTTGCAACAGCCGCCGCCAGTCAAAGTAGCCACAAAACCGAGCAGCTCATCAAATTGCGAAAGAGAGAGAACAAAAGCAACAACAACAACTACGAACTTGCCTGCATGTTGACAATATTTAATTAAGAAGCTAAAGTCAAGGCTGCAACAACAACAACAACAACACTAATGACAACATAATTGCCGAGCAAAAGTTTATGCCTTTTTTTCATACTCTGTGTTTTGTTGTTGTTCACATAACAAGAATTTAGATTTTTAATAATATTTCTGATTATTTATTTTGTTTTTTTTTCACAAATATTATTTTGAATCTTATTGCGATCTTAAGTAAATATTTTTAAAAAATAAACTTCGCTTTCTTGCGATGATGAAAATTATATATGATTGAATGAAATCGTTAAATATAATATTTTTTTGTCAATGATAATGAATGCAAAATGCAACCAATAATATTCTTTAGAATGTTTTTTTTTTTTAAATTAAAATATTTTCAGTTTTTTTTTCTTCTCAGTTTATTTTTATTTCTAATACAGATTATTTAGTATTTTTAAAAAAGTATTTCTTAGTCAATGACAACTTTAAAGTTATCTTTTTTTTTATTCCATGACATTTTTATATTTTTTTTTTTGCTGTGGGTCGTGGCACAATCGAGTCAATTGCCGCAATGCGTTGTCACAACGTAATAATTATTTTATTTGCTTTTCCCACACACAAAACGAGAGAAAAATAAGAATTATAATAAAAAAAACTGCAAGAACCTTGTTGTTGTTGTTGCTGTTTTGCATAAACATTTATTTGAATTTTTATAGCGCAACTTTGTCACATTTATCGCATGATGCAGCAGCCTCCCCCCTCTCTGTGTCTGTCGCAAAACATTTCCGCTTACAACTATTTGCGGTGCAGCGGATGTGCGCCTCAAACCTCAAAGCCCGCTAATTACACTTGAAGAAAAATGGTGACAACTTCAATTTGCGAAAGAATTTTATTCGTTTTTGATTTTGACTTGAAAATCGAATAAATTAAAGGTTTTAAATAATTTTTGGGAACATAAAAAATGTTCCTTAAGCAAGTTTATAGTTATTTAAGTGTACTAAAGTTACTTCAAAGCTCTCATTATTTTTTTCAAGTGTATAAACTAGCTTTTTGCTTAGAGATAATCATCTCAAACGATGCTGGAAAACGGCGACAGCTCAACGATGATTGCCACAATTGAAAAAAATATATATAAAAACTAATAGAAATAAAAATAAATATGTTAAGGCAACAAGAAGTAACTTCCTTTTCCGTTCCTCTCCTCCCTTGATAATATTTTCCATTTGATTTTCTTTTAGAAACTTCTTTCAGGCCGCTCAAAAACCCATCCACTTTTTAATTAGTTGTAATTTGTCAATTCAAAGTCAAATACACAAGTCACGTTAGGAGAAAGGGGTGGTAGGGGGTGGTTACTAACCGCTTTGATGCTGCCGCCAACTTTTAAGCCACAATTCCTGATGATGATGTTGTCCAAACCAGACAGATTTGCCTGATAAGGACTAGGCCACAAGCCCCCCTTACCGCCTTACCCCTTTCTACCTCGGACTAATCACGCGGCTGCTTTGCATCCATCAGGCCAGCTGTCAGCAGCGTGGCGCCCCAGCCCCAAAAGGGCTGACAATCAAATTGCCTTCAAAACGTTTTCGGCATTTGTTGACACAAATAAATAATATTTTAATGGCAGAGCCCCCGCAAGAGACTCGGCAAACGAAGACAGAAGTTCAAAACAAAGCATTTTCCAAGAGGTTATCAATCTGTTTAAAGTCCAAAATGATGACAAATTGTTTTTGATTTATGACATTTTTGGCTGTTTGTTATGGGATGGATGGAATCTTCATATTAAGTGTAAAAAAAAGGAAGATAGTTAGTAAAAGCTAGAAAGAGACCATAAGAAAAGGAAGAGGAAGTGTAAGAGAGAAACGTAAAACGTAAAAATGTAAATCAATATTTTAAAAGGCTTAACATTGAAATTAAACTTAAATTTCCTAACAATAAGCTCAGTTAAAGCTAAAAAGTTACGCCAGAAATTTAAGCATAATCTTCGCTAATTAATTAATTCATGTTTCTCAATGATTTCTTAGCTCCAACATTGAGCATAAAAATCAATTAAATCGTAAAAAAAATATCATAAAATCAATTTATTATTTTATTGCTCGAAAAACTTCTGGCAAAGAGCAATCAAAGTATTGACTCGACTTTGGCAGCCGACTTTGGCTTTAATTAGCACAAAAACAGCGATGAAAACTGGAACTGAAATTGTTAAAACATATACATATATATACTATACTATACTATATAGCGCACAAACTTTACGAGCTTTAGTTTTATGGCTGTTGCAAATTTAGAAAAATTTCTACAACTTTTTATTACGCAGAGAAAAAAAAAAAACAAACAGAACCAAAAACAATTCACGTGTGACATACAAGCAACAACAACAACAAGTACTAACTAACCAACTAACTAACTTTGGCAACGAAGCTCTATAAATCCACAAGGCCCCAAGCCCAAGGCACTTAATTAATTTCTGAAAAAAAAAGAGAGAGAGAAAAACTTTAAAGAACAAAGGACCAAAGTTGTTGCAGGTCCCTAGCCTAGTTGCACGTTAATTTCCAATTTGACGCAACAGCAGCAACAGCAACAGAAAAAAGACACTAATGTCATACATAGAAAGCAACAACAACAACAACAAGAAAAACACGCAACAATTGCAAAATCAGTGGATGGCCTGAAAACAGTAAAACTAACTGCACAAACGAGCAGTAAAAAGCAACAGCAACAGCATCGAGCCAAGAAGTAGAATAAGAATAAAAATAAGCGAGAGATGGGGAAGAGGAAGCAGCAGCAGTGCAAGAGGAAGAGGAAGGGGAAGCAGCGGCAGCAGCAATGCTTTTGCACCAGTTTCTCATACAGTTACCTGGGCGATATAAAGAAAGAAAAAAAGAAGAAAAAATAACAAAGTCAAAGAAACAAAACTTAAGACAATAATACATGAAAGACGATGAAGATACCCTTTTGTTTCGGTTCTTTAGTGAAATCTATAAGATAGAAAAATGTAGAATCTAATATCGATTGAGTAGCATTCAAATAAGGCAATCGACAAAAGGGGAACTTGATAAGGATATTTCTCAAAAAGAAGAACTTTAAGGGGAAAAAAGACAATTCTCTGCCAAAACAAGTGAACCGAATGAAAAAAGATGCAATAAAGTCAGGGAGATGCGCTGAAAAGAAGAAGAAGTGGAAGAAGTAGAAGAAGATGCCAAGCAGTCAAAGCTTTTTAGAAAGTAGCTGCTGAGGATGAAAAGCCAAAGACTTGAGATGAAGCCAAAACTAAAACTAAAGCTGAATGCTAAGGCCAAAACCCGTTGCAACAGCAACAACAACTGAAGTCGTCGCCTTTGCGTGATGCAATTGCCAGCAACGCGCCAAAAGATTGAAAGCAACGACAGCGGCGGCAACGGCAGCAGCCACGTAACTAGAACACTTGACGATGCCACGCTGATGCCACTCGTGATGCAACAGCCCCAATAGCACCCAAAAAACACTGGAAGAAACAAACAATCTACAACAAATTCTCACAAATTAAGTTTTAATAAATTATATTCATTTAAAAATCAATAAAAAGTTATAAACCCTTTTGCCAAGCATTATAATATCGTTGATTCAAGTAATACATTTTTCGCGCAGTGCAATTTCTTGCTGTTACCATCAACTATTGCTTTTGTCGCTGCTGCTGCTGCTGTTGCGCTTTTACCTGTCCCCGCAACAATTTCCAATTAAAGCAGCTGCTGCCGCGGCTGCTGTTGCTTCATTTTGTTGCGCAATCATACGGCAAGTTCTTGGGATGCTGCTTGGGCGCTGCATCTTACGTAAGACGACGACAACTGCGTCTTGCGACAGGAAGCCATCGGTAATGGCCTTAAAATACACACTTTATGCCCAGCCAACCCCGTCTCCAATTAGACTTTAGTTAATTGCAGCCCGCGCGGCAAAGTTGCTCATTAGATTCATTATTCATCATCATCGTCATATGTTGCTGCCCTCCAAGTGCACCGCCCAATCGGAAGCCAACGGTACCCCAGCCCTAAGTAAAGGTGCCCCCACCCTCTCTGCCAAAAAACTAATTGATCATTAAGTCGATTTCCGCACCAAAGTTGCCAATAGCCAAAGTTGTGGTAAGTAAGCTATAAAGCGTCAACATTCTTCTTCTTCTTGTTTTTGTTGTAGTAGAAACAACAGGCATGTTGCACGCAACATCAGCAGCAACAACTATTAACGCTGACGTTGCCTAAATGATGACTAAACATGGGTGGGGCAACAACCAAACGTTATGCGCTGCTTGTTCGTGCTTGTTCGATGGGGGGGGGGCACTAAAAGGGAACATTTTTCGAAATTTTATGACGCTGCACAGAAAACACACAAAATTTACAGGAAATTTAAGAGAATGGGCAACAACAACAACAACATTGGACACAAAAGTCATAAAAGTAAATGCGTTGCATGTAAAAATCTTAGGATTGGGGGAGGGAAGAAGCAGATGAACTGGGTAAAATCGATTTGTAGTTCTTTTGTAATGCGCTGCCGATGAAGAATCCAATGAACTCCAGTGAGAATCGGTAACATTAATTTGCCGAAGATTAAATGCTCTTTTAAAGTAGAAGAAAGAGAATTTAAAACTGGGTCAAACTCAAATGTTGATTGATTGTTGTGAGAGAAGCTTTGGGATGTCAAAATAAGTGAAGAAAATCGGGAAAACTTAAATACATTATCCAAAAAAGCTTCGTTCTCTGAAGAAGTTATTTCCATAATGATCTGGCTGCTTTGTTGAAGTGAAAATATCTAGAGAATATCTCAAACAAAAGCCAGATTGCAATGCATGAAAACAGATATAGTTCAGGCAGACAAAGTGAAAGGGATGCGGTGGCTGGGGAGGGGTAGGCTGTCAGTTGTTGAAGTTATTCAAAGCAGACGCAGATTGCAGGCAATCAACAAAATCATGAGTGAGAGTTCAGAGAGAGATAAACTTATCCGATGCGATATAGACAAAGATAAGAAACCGTTGTGATTAAGCGCATTGAATTGACCATAGAAAAAGAACTTGGGTTAAGCGAGGCTACGATAAAATGATGAGAAAAAGAAGACTTTTACTTATCCATAGGCAAAGGAGATAAAAAGAACCGTAAAGAACAAATGAGTTGGGAACATAACAGAAAAGAAACAACTTTCAAAGCAAATGCTGACCCACTGCCCACATGTAAATGATGTGGCCAACACACAGACGAGTGTGTATCAGTGTGTGTGTGTATGCGTGATTTGATAGACAGGAGCTGGCTGGGATGGCTGGCTGGCTGGCTGGCTGGCTGGAATGGTTCGTTGAAGTTCTGATGAGCTGCTGCTGGCAAACTAGCAAACTGACTTCTCGGAGCACTTGCGTATGTTTTCTTCTTGTTGCGTCTCTTCATGTGGATGCCACATTTTTCAGTGCGTTGGCGTTGACTGCATTCTGTCTGCAGTCAGTTCTCAACCATTTTTGGGCAGCTGCGTTTTTTCTGCTGTTGTAGCCAAAAATAAAAAAACAAAAACAACAGGCAGCAGCATTTGTGGCACATTTTTAAGGCCCATTCTTTTGTTTACTTGGGCCAAAAAACACAATAAAAAACAAGAAGAAGAAGAAGAACTTGCTTAGCTAAGTTGGCTGCTGGCTGCTTCGCTGTTATGGCTAGAAGAAGAACAAGCGATCTTAATTTACGTTAGCTCGTTAAGCTTGAATTACCGTTAAGCGCACAGAGAGAGCCCCAACTCAAAGCTCTTTCACTCTCAGGCCCAAGCCATTTACTGCTTTTGGGTTCTAGTCTCGTCGTATGTAGTTAATGCACTGAGCGAAAAAAGTGTTGCTTGAGTCAAAAAGTTGCAATTAAAGTTAGTAAAACGAGAAAATATAAGAAAATAATACAAAAAATAGACCAAAAATTCTTAAATAAATCGAAAACATCTCAAAATAAAATAAAATAAATAAATAAAAAATGAAAAATAATAATAAATTATTTAAATCAAAATTAACTAAAGATAAACATAATATTTTCATTACTAATAAAGATTGTTCTTAATTAAAGTAAATGCAAAGTTTTATTGCCAAATCTTCCATTTACAAGCTAATTTCTTTCAGTGTAGTTGTAGTTTTTGGTTCTGGTCTACTTTGTTGGCTGTGGCACAAACCTTTTTTGGGCATTTACAACGCCTCTGCGGCATTGTGGCTGCTTCTAGACATTGTTTGGGAATTGGAGGGCGCGTGAAAATGCCATTGTTACCCCCCACCCAACCGACCGACCAACGAAACATACAGAAAAACAAAGATACATTTTGTATCTGTGAGACGGTAATCAACATTTTGTGGTCAGCAACGGGTGTCTCAGTGTGTGTGTTCTGAAATGGAAAAGAAAGAAAATAGAAAAAGAAATGCCATTGGTTTTTCGCATGCTTTATTGCCAATTGGAAAGTTGGCTAACACAAGTTGACCATGGCCAGAGAGAACCCAACCGAACCTAGAGGAATCCGTGCTAGAATGCTTTATGTGCCATTGTCTACTGTTGTGTTAACTGTAATTGGCAAATGCAAAACACGGCAACAAAAGAAAAGTAAATAAAAAGAGAACAATAATAAAGAAGTTATAGGGGGTAATAAATATGGCTAAAACCAAACGCCGTTAAGTAATAAATTGTGGCGGCTATTGGAAAAATTGATTTAATAACTGTGCAATGAATAACTCTAACTCTAACTGAACTAACTGACTAAACCGTCAGATCATTATATATATTTTAGTCTTGGCTAATTGCATTCTTCCGCGTTTCGCACAGCGGCAAACAACTGCTGCCGCTAATCGAATCAGTTACAAATCAAACTAAGCCAACCAACTAACTAGCTAGTCAACTAACTAGTTCGGCTTTGGCTGCAACTAACGATGCATCAAACGATGCGCGCTCCACAGATTCATCAAATGCCAATGCCATAATTCTAACAGAATCCAACTTGCACCACTCGCACACATAATGAGCAGGGGGTTGGAGGGGCGGGGTGCATTCAGACCACCTCCAAGTCAAGTCGAAACTCTAGTCAAGTCAATCAATTAGGCATTTCAACACATGTTGTTTACAGTTCTAATTTGAGATGCGTTTCGTTTTTCGTTCAAATGCCTCGTTGTCTGCTCGATGCAAGAAATGTTGACGCGAGGCGAGGCGAGATAGAGAACAGATTGCGAGGGGGGGGGAGATGGAGCAGGTTGGGCGTGGGGCCATAACATTTAAAAATAAATTGGAAATTGTCGGTCTGTCGGTCCAGCTCTAATGATTTCCTGTTAAATTATGCGGCATTGACTTTTAACTTAATCTAAATGGAGAAAACATTTCTCGTTGCAGTTAATTTTTTTTTTTTTAAATACACTGTAGTTTTTTAAACGAGGGCATATAAAATACTAGCAATAAATGTGCTCGAGTTGCCTAAGTGCAGCATTAAATAAATGGAAAATATATGAAAATTTCGAGAACCTTGTAAAATATTCTGAAAAATTATAGAACCCAACAAAATATTCTGTACAATTTGTGTGCAGGTTTTAAGGCATTTTTATATGGTATACCATTATATTATATAAGTACTATTTAAATAATTTTGAAATGTTTTACCAACTTTAAAATTATTTCTCAACAATTATTTGTAATCAAAACGAATAAATTACTTTATTATCTTTTCATCGAACTAAACTGTCAACAGAATATTAATCTACATATTCCAAAAACAATAATCTACCCTATAACTTTTTATGAATTTTTGTTCTCATTTGAGGATCGTAAATTGCTGAGTTTAATATAGTTTAATGTGCTTGTGTTTGTTCAAAATGTTAAAGTCAAATGTTAAATGCGTTCGCATAAATAAGGAAACTTTACGAAATAGAACACAAAAAATAAAAATCCTACTTGACTTATGGTCTTTAAAAGTGTTTGGCCTAAGCAGATGACTTGGCCAAAATTCTCTGCGAACTTAAATGCAGCAACAACAACAACATACTAACCCACCAAAAAAAAATAAAAAAATGATTCCCAAAATCTCTTGCCGCAATGAGCTTGGTCAATCAACAATCTAAACGAAAAGTAATAGAAAAATAGAGAAAAAAAGAACAAATAGGAAATAATTCCAATCAATATTAAATTTCTCAGCTACTCAAAAACTCATTAGGTTGTTATTTTTATACTCCGCCAAAGAAGGTGAGGAGTTTGTTGGGTTTGTTTGGAGACTCGAAAGATTGCAAATATCTTATTACAGACAAAGTGTCAAAAAACGAGCGCTGTGCCTGCTGTTGGCCTGGGAAATCGATAGCAAGTCGATAGACCTTCAAGAAAATACAAATAATTACCACATTTCAACAACTAAGCTTGCCCATTTTTTGTGGGAATATATTGTAGCTGGTGAAGTCCTTCAAAGTTGTGTAGAGTATTTGACAGTCGGTTGCGCCCGGACTGCAACGATTTCACTTGTTGTTTCTCAAATTTCGCTAATGGCTTAACTGAGGCGAGTTTCTTGGGAAGCCAAAAAGCCCAGCCAAGCGAAAACCAAAAATTGGTTTTGGCCACTTTCGCTGTTGGCGGCAAAGCCGAAAAGAAATTAAAAGTGTAAACTTGCTAATTTGAGGTGCCAAAACTCAACAGCAGCAGCCCCAAAACCCAATGCCGATGGAGTCTTGTCTTTGAAATATCAATTAGCAGCAATAGCAAATGTATAAGTATATCCAACTTTTGTATATATAGTGGATACAATAATATATATATTATGATTAATGATGTGCCATAAAGCGAGGCCAAAAAAGTAAGCAAAGCATTGACAGCGCCGCACATCAAATAAACTCAATTCTCAGTCACTGTCAGGGGGTGGGTTCAAGGGTTGCCTGTTGCCCGTTGCCCAGCTAGTATCTGCGTACCAGATTTGATTAATTGGCTTCAGACCACCCACGCTCAGCAGCAGCAGCCGCTTTCAATTGTTGCTAACTGTGCAGAAAATGGCCAACAACAAAAGCTTGGAATAGCAACACTAAATATAAATATTAAATTGAGTTGTTAACCTTAAATTGACAAAAGCTTTTGTGGGTGTTGAGACATATAATTTGTAAGTAAATGGCAGATGAAATGGTAGAGTCGAGTGTAAGGTTTACAATAAATATCTGCTTTAGCTTCTGACTTTAACGATCTCTAATAAAAAGTATTTATTGGAAACATTTTTTTATTGCAAAGAAACTCTATGAAATATTCATTAAAGTTGTTAGAGGATGTTAAAATATATCCAACTTATTTGCAAAATGTCTTAGAAGATAAACCGATGAATGAACTTAAGGTGTCAAAATAATATTATCAAAAAATTAACTCTTCAATAAATCGATTAAATAATATTATGCTATAATATTAATATGAATTTATTTACCGGAACAGCTGCTTCATTTTGTTTTGTGCCACAAAATTCGATGCTCATTTTTGCTAATGAATATAAATTGCGCAATTATTTTTGGCCACGGAATATTCATTTTGATATTTATGATAACACATTTGTCAGATCGTGTTTATGTTTCTTGTTCAGAACAGTTGTTTAAAGAATGTGCTCTCTTGCTTTCCCCTCCCGAAAACTGACCTGAATTTGTTGGCAACGCTCGTGCCGCGTCAAACGCTTAACCTTGACACCAGCGGCGTTTGGACCCACATTAAGGTTTAAGAAACCTGGAGCTGGAGCTTGGAGTTTGAAGTCTGGAGTTAGAGGTTTCGGTTTCGGTTCGGGGGGGGCTTTTGAGTCGTCGCCTACGCCGTTAAAGTCAAAAGTGACTTGGTCTTTTTCTGCTGCGGAGTGCCGTTAGATTTCAACTCGAAGAAAAAAACTTTTGCGTGGCATGACTCAAACTAAATAAATTGCAAAATCTTTCGCAGAGCTTACGAAAAAAAAGTGCGGCAATTTTTTTTATGTTTATGTTTTTGTTTTGTTTTTATTGTTTCTTGTATTGCTTTGTGCCGCATATTTTTTATTTTTATTTTTTTATAGTTTGCTGTGTCTCAACGATTTTTTTATTGGATGCGGCCTTTGTGCCAATGCTAGAAAATACTTGAATAAAAAAGAAAAAGCGATCTAAATATTTAATATGCTGTCGAGCAGTACACTGAGAGAAAGGCTCAAGAAGATAATTGCCTAAAAAAGTGAGACGACATAATATTAAATTTATTGCTTCCAAGAAAAATTGTTGCTTGAACAAAGTTATAGCTCGAATCAAGTAAGAATTTATCTTCCTTTTTTCCTTCGAGTGTTTTGTCCAAATGGGAAAATGGCAACTGGCGACACATATGGCAAATAAATTGCCGGGCAATTACTTGGCCCGTTTCGTAGGCTGGCTCTTTAAAAATGTATGTCAATTGGTCAATTTCCGCCCGAGGCGTTCCCGTATCGAGCTATTGGCTCGGTCAATTAAGTGTCATTAACCTGCTGCCGGCATTATCGAGGAGTCAAAGCCATTAGCCAAATCAAATCATTTATTTATAATATGATTAAGCTCTTCCATTTTAATTAGCTAAATGGCATAAGTCAAAGCTCTTTCCATAAATTGCCGACACAATGAGCGAAATTAGTTAAGCTATATGTTTATATATATAAACATTTGTCCGTTGGCGATTGGCAGACAGTTCAATCAACTTGCTGCAGTTGCAAATTTGCAATTTGTGCACGCTGTAATAGAAATTGCAAATCAAATATTACGTATACGCCCGGCGGTAACCCAAAATATCATGTCTCTCTCTCTCCCTCTCGGTTTCTCTCCCAGCAGCGGGCCCATTGTTGTGTCAGCCAACCACCAAAAAAAAGAAGGCAAACAAACAACATGCCAAAGGCGACGCGGTGGCTGACGTCGACAATGCGACAGCAGCCGCAACACCTTTGGAGTGGCAATTTGTTGACGCTGCCGCCAACCGCTTGCCGCATGCCGCATGCCACATGCCGCATTCAGCTTGTTTGTTGCCCCGGTTTGCCCCGGTTTGGCGACAAGCAAACTGAACTGAAACTCAACACTCAAAATGGCATACGAAATTTGCTTTTTTTTCATATACCCTGTAATTGTAAGGATGTGGTGCGTAAGGATATCTTGTGTTTAATTATGAAGTTGAATTATTTATCATTAATTTTGGCATTTTTGGAATTTTCATAAGTATTTTCTGGCACACATTTTATTTTAATTGATGTAAATTTTGCTCATTACAGGGTGTTCATCCGGTTTAACACTCTATAAAGTTGATGTTTTTGTATTTTATTGTTGAAACCCGTTGTGTTCAAGTATGACTCAAGCAATCAATTGGCAGCCAAAGCAGCAGCAACAACTCCCAACAACAATTCCCAACAACAACTCCAACTTGAGTGCGAAATCAGCAATCGAGCTGATCTCAAGAATGACTTAACAGCGTGAAATACCAACCACAACAACTAAAAGCTGCTAATAGCTGTGGCTCTGGCTCTGTCGGCTTTGTTACGCCTTTTAGACGTGTTTGCATTTCAGTTCCGGCCAAACTCTAAGCACTCATAAAATACTCCCAATGCTGTCAAACGCTTTGCAATAAGCTTTCTCATTTGCATCGAGTGTCAAATGCATCCATTTACAATGTTGAAATAACTGTAATTTCATATTGAGCACACACACACACACAGACAAAGTAAAAACTGTCATCTCGTTGCTCTTTGCTACAAATTTGCAACAATTTTCCATTTTCATTTTCATTTGCATTGCGCAAAATTGCACAAACGACATTGCAACAATTTTGTTGTTGCCAATTTTCGATGGCCATAAATTGTAGCCAACTGTCGTTTGCATAAAATTCCAACAACAACCAAAAAAAAACATTTGCTAACTGATCTAATAGAGACAGAGAGACAGAGACAGACAGAGACAGAGAGAGACAGAGGGATAAACGTTCAATTTCCAATGCGTTTATTGAGTGTGCATAAATTTCAACAGCTCCAATTTTGATGGAAAATTGATATATGCACATCAACATTTCTTACACACACACATACATATACATATTATATGCAAATGTAAATTCATATAAATACCCTTCCATTGACAAAAAAGTTGGGTTGAAAAAAAAAAAAAATTGCAAGTGAAATGTGAGTTGAAATGAATTAAATGCAATTACAAAGGTTTGCAACATTTTTTTGTGGCTAACGAAAGATTGGATTCCCTTTAAAATGTCACAAGAATCTTGTTACAAATATGCTAAAGATTTTTTTATTTTATATGAAAAAATATTGCAAAACAAAAATGTTACAAGATCATTAACATAATTATTAAAAATAAATAAACTTGATTTTGTGTTTCAAAAATATTCCATGTCAACTATTGTTGTTACATTCGGCTAATCCAATTAAAATATATTTATTATCCTGCATCACTTTGTTGACCATAAAAGGTATTTTTCAATTATTTGTTATACTCGCTGTGAACAGATTAAATAAATCAAATAACAACACAACACAAAAATCAATCGAGCTTTTAATTAGACATACAAAACAAATTAAATTAACAAGCCACAAAATATTAAGAAATAAACCGCCAAAACATTTAATTGCAACAACGGCGGCGGCGCAAATGTTAAATTTGCTTATCTATTGGGATTTTGTTTTTTTTCAGCATTTATTAGCAAAGCCAAAAAAATTGATTGATCTAGCCCAGAGCAGGGTCCATGTGTCTACGTGCCCCTAGAGGCTAACTGTCTGTCTATCTATCAATTGTGCGCTTGGCACCCCGCGCCGCCTCCCGCCACCACGACTGAGTTCAATCAAAAATTTGTAATGAACAAGCCGGAAAAAATTAAAATCAACAAAGAGTGAGAAAGAAATATTCTACAGAGTCGACGTTGTTTGCTTTTAGTTTGTTTGCTTTGCCTACTTTTGTTATTGGTGCTGCTGCTGTTGCGGTTGTTTGGTGTTTCATTATGTTGCTGTTGCTGCCGTTGCCGGCCTTAACATTTTAATGATACAATTTAAAATCAACGCCAGACTCATGATTTTGCATATTTTAAGCATTAAAGTTTTGTTGGGTTCTGATTCTGTTTTCTGTTTTCAGTCACAATTTTAAGTTTTCAGCAATCAATAGCTCAGTTCTTGAGCCAGCCGCCCGCTGTGATTTGACCAAAAACTGACGGACCACCGTCTTGGCCAAAAGCCCACTGAATATTCCGAGCCTGGCCTGGCCAAAAACCTATCAAATAAATAACATCGCAGACCCGCAGCGTGTGCGAAACAAGCTAGAAATACTTAAGAAGAAATCGTTACACCGAGTTTTTGATGCTCTTTTCAAGAATTGAATCCAAGCTTGACTTATTCAGAATATACCAAAAACTCCTTCACTCAATGTCTGCGCCTTGAATGCCTTAAGTTAAGTCTTATACCCGCCCCGGTTAGTGTATTAAGTTATCAAAATGTTTCTAATGCTGCTTATGGGTGCGCCACCCCATCTAAAGCAATGAAAAGATACGAGAATAATGCTGAATAAGTGAATGGGGCATGGAAAGGAAGGAAGGGGAGGCCCACAACATTTTAGCTAAACGGCGCGCATTACTTTTAATTAAAAGCAACCAGCGCCAGGCAAAAAGAAGAAAAAGAAGAAACAACAAAAAATATACACAACAACTGCACATGACTTGAACTTGAACTCGAACATAACGAGGAACCATGGAGAGCTGGGCGACCCCAAGCGAACCCGAACCCTCTCAAACGCCAAAGACCCAAGACAAGAGAGACAGAGACCCAAAGACCCCGACACAGACGATGTCCAAGTGCACGACCCACCACTGTGTCTAATTCCAAGTCGAAGCCAAGCCGCACATGATTACCCATAAGCTGACATCGCTCGTTCCACAGTTCGTTGCACAAACAGAAAGAGAGAGAGCGAGACACAGTTTAATCAGTTTGGCACAGCAATGCACAAGCTGACATTTGATGTTAATTTGCAATGAGTGACATTGCGCATACGCAACGTTGTCTGTCAGCCAGCTTAATTACATCGAAAAAAAGATTATTTACAAGCTGTGAGCAACTATCAAATTTAAATTATACACACATTAATAAGTTACATACAAACATATATAAACTTATCTCATGTAGGCGTCAATTCAATTTTTCAAGCTTTATTTTCGAACATGGCAATAAAAAACAAGTTTTAAGTGGATATTTGGGATTTGGTTTCTGAACAACTTTGAGTGTATGGCAACAAATCGAACAGACAGGTTGACGCGGCTATAACGAATCGGTCATTGATGCTGCTTAAAAGATCTGAGACGGTTTCCACAACAATGTTGCATCATTTCTTAACAGAATAAAGTGAATTTGTAAGAGCTTCGATTTAATATAATATATATTTCTTAATTTGTTTGTCTCAAGTATTTTTTTTTTAATTTCTTAACTTAAGTCTGTTTTTGTTATGACTGACGATTGCTCGCGAAAAGAATCAATTGGTGAATGCTTAATTAATTGATTGTGTTTGCGGCTCTCTCTCTCTCTCTGGCTTAGCATTCTTGCCTCAGGTGGCAAGTGGCAAGTAGGCGTTGCGACGATGGCAGTGGCCCCACGCCCAATTCCAATTCGAATTCCCGGCAAATAATTAGCATAAAGCACGTGCGCCAGTCAACTTGTGCTCGCCCCTTCCTCATTTGGTATGCCCAACACTAAGCTTAAGGTGCGGAGGGAGGGACGGCGCAGATTGCTACCAGTTCGGCAGCTGTCTGGGCCTGGCTTTTAAAGCTGTAGCTGTGGCTTTAGCTGGGTGGCGGTCGCTACCTGTTGGCTAAACATTCAGCACACAGGTGCGTACACTACAACGCCCTCCACAAGAGGGGCGCGAGAAGGGGAGCTCACTTGCTTTGATTTTATGGAAATTTTCGATGCCTTGGCCTGCAGACATTTCATTTACTCGACTGCATTTCATTTTGAGGTTTTTCTGTTGCAGAACTGATTTATGGCCAAAAGCCAAATGCATGAATCACACAGCTCGAGTTGAGCAATGCAGGCAGCCGGTCAAATCAGTATAAATCTTGCTAATACTCTTTGGCTAAAATAAGCTATGATTAAGTTCCATTTACGTATACTTAATATCTTTCTCTTAAATGTTCTTTAAATCTTTGTTATTAAATATTCTAAGCTACATAACTTGTCTAAATTCATAAACAACCTTTTTCTTTTTTTTAAAGGGTATATAAGCCACGCTGTTTTATGCTGACTTTTGCAATTAAGGCTTCAAGCAAATTTAATTAAGGTAAGCTTTAGTTTAAATACAGTTTACAAATTAATAAACATTTTTATTCAACTTTTCTCTCGCTTCGGTGGAGATTTTAATTCCGAATTTTGTGTTATTTATGTTTTGACGATTTAGTTGGAAAAATAAATGGGTAAGAAAGCCCCTTCGGGGTCGGTCTACTTTAGTTTAAAGCAGAATTTATCAACGAAAAATCCAAACAGAATTTTACTCTTAAAACTATAAATATGTTAAAGAGTTTATTTTTAATAACTTAAAGTATTTTTTCTTCTTTAATTTGTACTAAAATTTCTGCTCTATAAATATGATAAGGGTATCTTAAGTATCCACTTTGTGCTTTATGTCTTTGCCATAGAAAGATACTTTTTGTATCTTGTAACTGCAACGAGCACCTCTCCTTTTAGTTGTTGTTACTGCTATCCTGACTATCTGGAGCAGTTTATATATATATCAATAAATATATATATTTTCTCGGCACATTTCACGCTTTGCCAAATTGCCAACTTGACCGGCATAAAAAAGCAAAAAAATCACGATTAAAAAAATAAAAGCCGCCCATAAGTAGGCGTGCGTGCGAGTGTGTGTGTGTGTTAGTTTTTGCTCATAACATTTTATTTAATGCACATTTCGTTCACAATTTGTTGTTAATGAATGCAATGCGGCGCAATGCTTGGCTTAACTTGGCTAGCTTGACGGCTCTGGCTGTCTGCCTGGCTTAGCCCGGTTAGCTGTTAGTTGCCACAGATTTGCAACAAATTGCGCCCACAAATGAGGTCAGGCAGCCGCCACCGCCGACGCTGCACAATAAGCGCGATACACCCGTTACTTGCACACACACCCACACACCGCTGCCTGGCTGCCTTGCTTGCCTCACGTGTTGACTTGTGAAAGTAATCGCCCCTAGCCTGCATAACCCAACCCTCCCGCCCTCCACCCCTGCGCCCGTCTCCATGGCTTGCAATTTCGTGTGAGCTTGCAACTAACCTTCACATAAATTATTCCCATGGAAAAGCAGCATGCACCATGCAGCATGCAGCAGCAGCAAAGTCGAAAGAAGCAAGGCAGTTTAAGACATCGTGATAAGCTGTAAGATATTTATCTGGCTAGCAAATTACATGAGGCAACGCCTAGACAAGTGCCCCAGCTCACAAAAGAAAGAGAAAGATTGAATATGTGTGTGTGGGAGAGGGAGTTCGAGGGGGAGGAATAGGCAAACATGCAGCAAAGTTAAGAGAAATGAGGTGTCGAAACTATTGTTAGGCCAAACACACACACACACTGAAGACGTGAGCTGCAATTGAAAGCCAAACTCCAGAAAATCTTTTTGTTGATTCTTAGAAAGAGAAAGGTAGAGAGAGAGAGATTGAGATATGTAGATAGAACGTCAGCTAAAAATAATCGTTAAGCTGACAAAAAGGCTATTAAAATAAAAAAGTCTTAAGTATTCATGGGCAATAATCGACACTAAATCAAAGAACTACACTGAGCGAACTATCGACGAGCTCAACTTGGCCAGCCTAGAAAATCTTTGATTTAATTTGTGCTGAGAATTCGTAGAAAATAGCAAAAAGAAAAATCCTTTTACTTCCGCATATTTTTGAGACTTTTTGATATTCTAGAAAAAACATTCTGCTTGCCACATTTTATTTTATTTAGTTTCACATCACATTTTTGGCCTAAAAAATATTTTCTTGAATATTTTATTTAAAGATATGCAGTCGATATTTTTTTTCAAGTGATTTTTCATTTGAAAAAAAAAAATCAGTTAAAATTCTTAGCTTCGTGTGTTGTTGCCACTTAACGAGCTAATGAGGCGCACATAATTTTATTTTAATTGGCAACAGGCACACACAACACACACACACACACAACAAGACATCTGCATATCGTTGCCATATATTTACGTACATAATAATTCATTGTGAGCCAAGCCCATATTATTATTATAAACCTATATTGAATGTTGTTGTACTCTGTACGCTGTACTGTCAAGCAGGCAGAAGGAAGGAATCAACGTGTAGCAGCAATCATTTCGATAACACTTGAATACAAAATGAGGGTCATTAATAATATAACAAACTATGTTGGCCCCAACACACAAAAGGGGCATACTGACTTGAGAGGCCCGCTGCCAGACAGCCAGCCAGCGCCAGAGTCTAGAAGTTGGAGTCAGTTTTGGTTAGGCTTACTCACTCGGGGGCTAGGCGGCGGTCGTCAGCTCGTCAGTTCGTCGTTCGTCAGTCAATCATAACCCGTTTCAGCTGCTTCGAGTACAAATCAAACTTGTTATCGTTCCAAAAAGATCTATGCGACCAATAAAATATACAGCGCACAGCTTACCGACGCCTACCTTGCCATTGGCTTCAAGTTGCTGCTGCTGCTGCTGTTGTTGCTGTTGAGCCTGGCTTTAAAAATATTGTCAAGCTCTACGTGTTTGGCCATCAAAATGTTGCACGCCTCACCAGCCAGTCAGCCAACATCACAGAACTTGGCGCAATGGATGTTTTTTTCTTTTTGATTTTAATTGCAGCCTGCAAATGTCGTTTACATTTGAACTTCGAGCCAAATCGTGGACGCTTTTTTTTGTTCCTTCTTGTGATTTTTGTTTTATTTTTTCTCTCTTTTTGGGTCATGTCTGGCTAATCAGCGTCAGCGTCGGCAGCTGGCCAGCAGCTGGGCGGCAATTGTAACGCCCACCGCCACAAATTTACCAGAGTCAGAGTCTTTCAGTCCGAACCGGTCCGTCCCTTCATCCCTCTCAACTTTTCCAGTCCTTTAGATGCCGCCAGGTTTATTAAGCATATTTTCTGCTATGCCAGTCAGGCAGCCAGCGAAACGTGAGCTTATGGTTTATGGCGACTTAATAAGCCGTCGGCCAACCGTCTCTCGGCTCGACAACTAACAGCTAAACAGCTATGTAACTAACTGCGTCTTGCCTGTTTTTTTGTCCCCATCCACAAATCTTCGGTGAGCTGTGTCAACTACACTCTGCGAAAAGGTAGGCTCTTTAAATAAGTCAAAATCTTTTTTTCAACATTTTAGTTTAACAAAATACGTTTGTTAAAAAATAATGTCAAACGCAGTTGAAATGCAAAAATATTAAATATCTCTCATACTGGTTGATTTGATTTTTCTCAGTGTAATGGCCACCGCATCTGTGGCAGCAACACATTAGCCGCAGCACCTAAGTCTGATGTCGGGGTAAAACTGCGGCATGATAAACAACCGAAGCGTTTTAAACGGCTTCATTAATCTTATTCAGCGCTCCTTGGCCGCTAATGCTGCTGCTGCGCTTGTCTATTAAAGCTTGTAAGCTTGCCTAAAGTCTCACAGATCCTGGTGAAAATGCCGCTGATGAGCAGCTGCGGCAAAGCGCAATCAGCAACAGCAGCAGCAAAAGCTCAGGTTGAAATGTACTAACTGTCAGCTTGATGTCATTTCGGCATTTTATGAGCGGCTGGTTGGTGCCACATTTCTTAAGTTCAGGGATGAATTTCAAGTACGCGAGCGAATGTTGCCTAAAGACATTAACTACTTGGTTACACGGCGGCCACTACTTATAACTACAACTGTCATATTTCTGAGAGGTTTTCAGTGTATGATGAAGTCAGCTGCAACCGAGTCTCGCCGCCTTAAACTAACTTTAAGCCCATCAAATTCACTACAAAATGCGCTGAAGTGTTTCTTTTTAAGTCTATAACTTTTAACTTTTAAATAATTCATCTTGGAAAAATGCACAAATTTTATGAAAATTGCTTTTCCACTGTCTCTTGGAGATATTTATGGCCGTGTCCAATCACATTTGTTGCACATTTCAGTTTAGACATTCGTTTATGAACCGCCCAGACATAAATACTACCAGTAGATGCCACATTTAATGGCGGCTACATAAAACGTTCAGCCAGATAGAAAAACAACACAAGAATTATTTAACGTGACCATCTCTAATCTGCATTTAATTATCCAGACGAGTTGGTCGTTGCTAGACCAAAGATTCAAACGAAAGACTCAACACACAAAAACGAGCCAAGTTTGATTTGCGTGACAGGATTAGCTGTCACGTGTCTATCTTTAGGGACACAAAAAACCTTTGTCACGTGCTCATCGTTTGTGATTTGTGTGTGTTGTTCTGTTGTCTTTGCTGGTTGTTGTTGATGTTGTGTGACGAATCTGGAGCTCATAGCGAAAAACACACATTTATGCAATAACTTTTGAAAAGTGAATAAATTTTCGTTAATATTTTGAATGCTGCTAAGATTTGTAGCCATATATTTATGTTGTTGAGTGCAGCTCAATATATTTTTTATCCGCCGCCGCCCCATCATCATCATAGGCATGACAATTTCTTGCCTTATCATTTCATAATGAATTTGTTTTGTCAGCTAATAAATTATGAACAACACGCTGCACGTCCCTGCCCACAGCAGCAACAGCTAGTCAATGTTAAAGATGGATAGACGATAAAGATGAAGAAGAACAAGCGCAAGCTCTCTCTCTCTTTCTCTTTCGCAGCACATCATAATCAGCATCAGCATCCACAACCGCATCATTGGTAAAATGTTGTCCCTAGACCTGGATTTTCTCAGTTTTTTTGTTTTATCGTGCGACTCGGCTTGATTTAGTGGCTCGCAGTTTGTTTAGCCTTGTTGCCCTTTGCCGCTGAACAAATTGCAATTTGATTTATGTGCGCTGAATAAGTTTATCTGGGAATAGAAAAACAACACAGAATGCGACACGCGACAGGAAACGACGACAACGACAAGCAACAAGCAACATTTGCCCAGGAAATGACATCCATGTTTAGCGTTAAAACACTCACATTCCATTTGCCATTTTGCCACAACATCAAAGGGCATTTAAAAACCAAATTGGTAATTAAGTAAAACGCATAAGCCGCAAAGTGAGCTGGTCGATTATTTACACTCCTAAAGGCAACAACATTCGGTAGGGAGTAGAGTGTGTCAAACTAACTGGCTGACTGACTGACTGACTGAAGCGCATTTCCTTTCGAACTGCAGCCACAAGTCAGAGGCAGAGGCAATATCAACAGCAACAGCAACCACAGCAAACTGTATTAAATAACCGCAAGCGAAAGCTTAACTCAAACACCGGAGGCTAAAATAACGCTAGGGCCAAAAACCCCGCCGACAGCATGTATGTGTGTGTTTGTGTGAATGACGGCTACAAACAACAAACCAATTTGTAATTGAGTCCTCCTTACATTGGAAAAAAAAAATAATCAAGAAGAAATAAACAAAAGAGAATGAAATACTCAATTTCGTCGTCTGAGGGCTTAAATCGGGCTTGTCGAAAATCTATATATTTGAGTATTTGGCAATACTTGATTTTTCCATTTCTGGAATTCTAAGATAGACATAGATGGCGCAGGCCATCTCAATATTCTCATGCTTCATCTAGAAATACAAGTGATTTGAAAAAAACTTCGACTTCGGTTTAAACTATTTTTAATTGAAGCCCACTTCCGACAAAATATGTGTCCACAAAACTACAACTTTGAAAGTGGAATTAAGACTTAAGAATTATATTCTTACAATAAGCACGACTTATCATTCGACTTTTTTTATTATGAATAGTACTAAAATATTTAAGGAACGTGTTTTTCAAATGACATAGGAAAGTTTCCATACAAAATCTGAAGTCTCTAGGTCTTATGGTTTTTGAGATCGATGCGTTCGGATATGGCTACATTGACGCGGATTTTGATGCTGGTCAAGAATTTACAATATGTTCTTTATGGTGTTGGAGATGCTTCCTACTTCCTCTTACACAATTTTTCACAAAACTATTTTACCTTTTTAGCCCATTTCATAAAAATGTTCTTGTTTTCATAACCATCGAGTAGGCCATTAAATTTTTAAAGATCTATAACACACGAAATTTACTTTCACATTATATATTCTTTCGGCTTTCTTTGAGTCAACAGTAAAATTTCAAATCAACTTTAAAATGGAAAATGAACCAAAGGACATGGTTGACGATCTTAACGATGCTATAGCAAATCTTGACAATGCCTTTACTACAACAAAATCCGGATGCACTGAGAATTTTCAGTACAGCTTTTGGTTAACGATAACAGCTCTGACTGTTGTTTTCACTCGCATGTTGTGGAGAGGCCTAATTGGGGCGGAACGCGGGACTTAAATTACCAGCTTGAAAAGATTACCAGCTGCTGGATGTTGACGAATTTATTCAAGTTATTTTTCATTCAATATTGTTGTATTTATTCGAATCAAAAACTCATGTGAGGTGACAAAGCTGTCAGAAAATAAAATGCTTGTCATCGGCCTGGGCCAGCTAGAGTTGGGAATTCTTAAAGTTAGAAAAGCATTTTTATTTCTGTGCAGTGTTTCTCAATTTCTAGGTCCAAAGGTCCTATTTTACCTCCTTAACCCATTTCATAAAAATGTCCCTATCTTAATTGCTATCCGAGTAGCCATTTAATTTTTAGAGATCTATAACTCACAAAATTCGCGCTTACATTATATATTCTTTCGACTTTCGTTCAGTCAACAGTAAAATTTCAATTCAATTTTAATATGGAAAATGAGCCAAGGGATGTTTTTATGGATTTTGCAAACATGGCGAAAGAGCACGCAACAACTTCCGGATGTGCTGAGAACTTTCAGAACAGCTGTTGGTTAACGGTATCAGCTCTGACTGTTGTTTTCAGTCGCATGTTGTGGAGAGGCCTAATTGGGGCGGAACGCGGAACGCGGGACTTAAATGATAGCTGGAAAATATTACCAGCTTCTGGACGTTGACGAATTTATTCAAGTTATTTTTTGTTCAATACAAAAGTTAAGTTCAAAAAACTAAAGCTTTGATTGAAAATGTACATTCAATTCAATATTTTTGGGTAAGATCAAGAATTGTATTCTTAAATAACTTCATTACTTTATCGAGTAGGCTATACGATTTTTTTTAAATTTATAGCATAACATTTACGCTCACATTTTATATTATTTCGACTTTCGTTCAGTCAACAGTAAAATTTCAAATCAACTTTAAAATGGAAAATGATCCAAAAGACATTTGGAGCGACATTATTGAGGACGCGGCGCAAGCATATCGGGAAACAACTTCCGGATGTGCTGAGAATTTTCAGAACAGCTTTTGGTTAACAATATCAGCTCTGACTGTTGTTTTCAGTCGCATGTTGTGGAGAGGCCTAATTGGGGCGGAACGCGGGACTTAAATTACCAGCTTGAAAAGATTACCAGCTGCTGGACGTTGACGAATTTATTCAAGTTATTTTTCGTTCAATGTTGTTTTTTTTTTAATCGTAACCTCATAGAAAACCTTATGTGGAAGTTCGATATAGGGAAGTTGGACTGTAAAAAGTTTTTATTTATTGGGTCCATCCCTAAAAATCTTAACGTTTATCAAAGCTATGACTAGGAGTCAGCATGTACATTATAAAATTAATAAAAGATTAATCTCGTCTACTTCAAAGGTTGCACTCTAAATTTGTTCCGGATTGTACCACAAAATTCTTCGTCGATTCTCAGCGTAGCTCATTATCGCAGTAGTGAGGCATTGAACCGGCTGCGTAGCCAAAACTTCTGCAAATATTTAAGTGGCACTGCTAAAAGCTAAAACAGTTTCAGCATTTTTGCTCCACATTTTAGCCAGAGTTGTTGGCCAGAGTTGTCGCTCATTAGGGCTGTGTGTTCTGGTCTTTGTTTGTATCTGTGTCTGGTTTATATGCCGACTGTTTTGCTGCAACGTAATTTAATGCTATGCAAATGTGGTGGCAAAATGTTTGCTGACATTGTCTGCTGACCCGATTCCCCATAGACACCTATTTGGAATCCCAAGCGTGGCATTAAAAAAAACTGTGAGCTGCTGCTGCTGTTGGCAAAGTTGCGATTGCACAGATTCAACTAACGGGCAACAGTCTGTTGCACATTGCCTGCTGCAGTTGTTGTTGTTGTCCGAAGAACAGTGAAAATAAAGTAACTTAATTTGAGCACTGCATATTTTAAATCGGTTTGTTAAATAGTGCAATAAATGATTTTTTATGTTTGACTGTCTGTTATTCGATCTTGTTTGCGGCATTTGCACAAAACTAAAAATCACGCAAGAACCAACTAACAGCCTTTGACAAACTTTGACGGACTTTCGCTAAAAGGCCAACCAAAGCCTTCAAGCCTGATTAACTTTGAAACAGCAAACGCATATATGTGTGTAAGCTTTCGGTACACGCATAACCACTTAAAACCACCCGCACCACCCTTTCATGCTTAAGCCGTTTGAAAAAACCGGTTTCGCCAAAAAAAAATGCGCATCGCAAAAAAATTGACATTTTTTCGAATGGATTTCTGGCTGGCTGCATGAAAAAATGGCTAAGGCTGATTCCATGTGAAATGACAAAAACGGTTTGGGTCTTTGTTTTGTGAAGCTGTCTACTGCACTCATTTCAATTATATCAAAAGTCGCCATTACTAATCCAGTCTCAGTTTGAAAGGTTTCTCCAAAGAATCCGTCTATCTGCTCAAATCATTCATTTTGATTAGCAATTTTGAATTTTGCTTAAGCACAAAGGTATTTTTAAGTAATACTTTCAGAAATGAGGGATACCCTTGTCAGTAAATAACAATTTAAATAACTAATACAATCTTGGGCTATATAAAAAGATTTCGAAAGCCAAACGTTACTAGGTTAACTTAGTCTGGACTTTGATCTAAATTCATATAGCTTCATTACAGTATCTCAATAATGTATGCCATATTTAAGTGCCTAGCATAACCCAATAGAACCACGATGATTTATTGCTCTCTTGTGTATCTTGTTAGTTATGCAAATGATATCTCGAATAACTTACGTTGTCAGAGGTTGGCTTCAAAAATTTGTTTAATATGTTTATTAAAATTACAACGCTGCAGTTTTTTAGAAAATTAATTAAGGCCGCAACATGTAATTGTAAATTATTAAAAGGTTAAAGTCAACAATTTATGCGTCTCAATAAAAACTATTCTATGTAAAAATGTATACTTAACATCTCAGGGTCTATAATTAGTTCGTATTTACTTAGCTTATATTACGTTCATTATGATAATAATTAGTAATGGAGCCAGTATCAGCGCTCACGTGTCTCATGAATAATGTAAATTGCAACTAGAATTTGTCCCACATTTTAGTCGCGCCTTTGGTTCAGTGGACTGAGAACTTGAAAAGTTCTTGCAAGCATGAAAGAAATGGGTCAGAAACAGTAAAGAAATGAAGAAGAAAAAATCAAACCTGTTGTGTCTTAGGCCAACGAAAAATATGAGACGCTCTTCAGATCGTATCAAAGTTGATCTGTTGACAACAGCATTTAAATAATTTGCTTATTAACGTGTAAATGAGGCGGCGCAGGTTGAATTCGACAGGGCCATTGATTTGGGCAACAGAAAAAAGAAAAAAAATATATGTTTTATGCCTCACTAATAGCCAAAAGGGCGGTGAAAACGTTTTGTAGCATTAATTTAACGAGCTATGCTGCGGCTGTTGCCTGTCTGTTGACCAAGAGATAAAAGTTTCAATTGCCCTTGGCAATAAATTTGCGGTAATAATGCAGTAGAAGGAAATGTGTGTGTGTGTGTGCGAAATTCAATGTGTGTGACGGCTCAGCAGCTAATTGAAGTTATATCGCATATTAGGCATACGCCAAGGTGTCAGCTGGCTTTAAAAATATGCGAATGTTTACACAAAAGATGAAAAAGTTGGGTAAATTATTGGGGTTTGAGTTTAAGTAAATTGGATTTAGCCCCACCCCAAACAAGAACTTTGCCTGATTGCCATTTGGATGAGCTGCTCTTTCGATTTGAGTGAGTCTCTGGGCTGCACCCTCAGCTGCTGCTGCTGTTGATTTCCTATTTTAGCTACTTTTATAGCTCAGCTGACAATGTTGCCAATGCTGCTGCTGCTGCTGCTGTATGGTAATTTTACATAAAAGCACATAAAGTGCAATGTTTGATCGTAAAACTTTTTTACGACATTTTTCCTGTACGCATATATAAAAATGTCGTCATGGCAACAGCAGCACAGCACTTCCTGCCTCCGCTCCCTGGAGTATTTGGTTTTATCTGTTGTGCGTTTATATTATTCTCCTTTTCATTTTTTTTTTTGGTGGCAGGCGTCATGAAAATTGTTTGCTTATATAAAATTTGTAACACGTGTGCAACAACAACAAGTAAGGATTCCTTCTCTTTGCTCTAGGCATAGCAAAATTTATGCGCAATATCTGGTTTATTGTTTGGCGACGCAAGTGAAACACTTTGGAGAATTACCCTAGCAGGTCTTTGGTGCTGTAAACGTCAATCGGAAAGGGAACGGAGAAAAGCAACCTGGCAATTTACTAAACAGAAACGTTCTTGTGCCGCAGTGGCAATTTTAACTGCAATTGCAGCATCCGTTACCTTGAGCTAGTCTCTGTTAAATACACTTTAAATAACAGTTAGTTCGTACGTCAAAATCGGAAAAGAGTGTTATGTAGAATAAATAACTTTTGATGTTTTTCCCCAAGTGTAGACCTTAGACCAGCCAACTCACATTTAAACACTCATAATGTTAATGACACATGCACAGCAGCAGCAGCAGCAGCAAAAAAAAGAGAAGAAAATACGCCCACGCTTTTAACTGACATAATAGCTAAAGTCTGGGACTAAAGCACTCGCGCTCTTCCACTGTCTTGGCCATTGTAGTATCCACAAAATGAAAATGCAAATGCAACTGCAACGGCAACGGCGGCATCTGTGCTATTTTAGAGCAGAGAGAGTCTGTTACTTTTACTTCAGCTGTGTCCCAAACAATCTGCATCAACATTGCAGCTGCAGCAGCAGCAACGTCATTAAAAATAAAGTAATTTTCACGCATATGCCTAGCGCCAAACAGAAAATAAAATGCATTTTCCGCAACATGACGAATGAGCTGATTCTATTTTACAGTTCCACGCTCAACCCCTTCCTCTCTCTCTCTCTGTGTGTTGAAAAATAAGATTTTTTTTCCATGTAAAAAAATTCTTGTAATGCAAGTCACAAACTGGCAGCGGGGGCAGCAAAAACTCCTTCCTTTTGCAACTTGCAACAAGCGGCCACAGCGCGATAACAACAACGTTGAGGTAACAGAAGGTCACAGGGAAAACTAAGCGACTCCTGAATGCCCTAAGACTTTTTCATATGACAAAAAAATAAAAAAATTTTAAAATGAAATAATTTATTTATATTTTTTGGATCACTTTTTCATAGTTTATAGAGTAAACTGAATAATTTGCAAGAAGCTGTTGTATTTTTTTGTTTTTTTTTTTTAACAGCCACGCCTACTGGGCGCTTCAACATATGGCAAGTCTGTGAGTTAGTAACGACAAGTCTGGCAATGTGGCAAGTCTGTGGCAGTTACGCCCCCTCAGTGTAATTTTTTTTGCATTTTGTTGCAGCCAAGTCAAGTTGTCCTAGACGTGGCTGCTGTCGCGTTAGAATCGCTGGCGCACTTTAAGCGAATTTCATTTGTCTGCAGCGTCAACCACTCGACAATCACTCACGTGGCCCAGCAGCCACAGACTCAGACCCCTCAGACCAAACAAGCCAACAGCCAAGAGCAGCCAGCAGCAGCTTCCTGCATCCAGCAGCCAGCAGCACCTTAGGCAGCAGCAGCACCCTTTTTAACTCCCCTGAGTTTGGCTTGTCTGGTGAGCGTGCACGTGCACTTGAAAATAAAAAAAATAATTAAACAAAATAAGTTTTTTTTTTTTGACATATTTTGCTAAGGTCAAATGTTCTATTTGAAAGCAAAAACTTACCTACAACAAAACTTTTTTAGTTACAAAATCAACGACTTTTTTTGCAAGTGTAACTGCTGCAATGTTGTTGGCGCAGTTGGTGTTAACAAGTTCCCATGCAGCCGCTTAAATATTAACGCATACTCACACAAATGTCGCCAGCGCTTGCCGGCAACTGTAAATAAATACTCATAGAGCACACACCAAGATCTTGTGTGTCATTGCACTCAGGCTCAGAGACAGAGATAGAGCGAGGGAAAAAGATGCGGAGGTGTTGTTAACACATGTCTGCTGGTCAAATGAACGTTAAATAGTATTTGTGGCCGGGTAAAATTGCCGCTACAAATCATTAAAATCATCCAAATGCCAAACTTGAGACATAATTAACTGCAACTCAATCACATAACAAGGCCAGCAACTTGTTGTTGTGGAGAGGTGAGGAGCGGAAAGAGAGGTGTGTGTCATTGTCATACCAAAGCGAAACGCGTCAATGCAATTAAAGCAAACCCTGTCAGTGTGTCCAAGCAATCGTCCTGGCTCATTACGTGCCACAAAAAACGAAAAGAAAAAAGAAAACGAAATTGCTTTGGCAGCCTCTCTTTCTCAGTGTGTTGCTTTTGAGCGAAGTGGGCGCCAAGGCACGCCGTCGACCGTGTTAATTGCTGCAAATGCCCGAGGTATGCAATATGCCGCACGTTGCACATGCCCCCACAACACACACACACACACACACAAGTGTCTTTCGCATGTGTTATTGCCTTTGTGGCAGCATTTCTTGCTGAAGTTGTTGCTGTTGCTGCTGCACAATTTATGCTCGCCTGTGGCCGCCTGGCTGGGTCGCCTGGCTGTTCCCGACAATTGCAACCGACACACACACGTACACACACACGTACGCATGTGTGTAAATGCTTGCGCATAATTGTTCCGGCCATAAGGAAACATAAAGCGGCATTCAGCGCATTAAATTATATTATTTACGCATATTTGACGGCCAGTTCTTTTGGCCTGGCCAACTTTTTCCATGGCTATAAAAAGCTCAACAAAATTTTATGAGCATGTCAAAATCGTAGCTGAAGTTTATGTGCATTTCTTCATAATTATCATGGATCATAGAAAAATCATTTAATTTTTGATATTTTCCACTCTTGACATGAGAATTTCAAGAATTCTGATACGAATCAATTTCGATTTCCCTACATCAAAGACTTTGCCAAATGTTAACTTGTGAGTTTTGTCTGGTCGAGAGCTTTCAGCATTGCCCTCATGCCCATCATCATTAGCTTTCAGTTATTTGCAAAAAATAAATCCCAAAGCTCTGGCTTCATTTTCCAGTTCATTTGACTTCAGTTCAGTTTCGCATAGAAAAAACAAAATTCCCAAATAAGCAAAAGATGAAGAAAACGCAAAGAAAGTGCGAGGCACAAAAAGGTAAATCACTGCCCGACAAAATGTGTCAGAAGCCGCCAGACGCCCCCTAAAAAAACAACTTGGGGCGGCAACGCAGCATTTAATCATCATTAAAGTGGGTGGGGGGGGAGTCGAGAGAGGAAAGCAATCCTTCTGTCGACGTCGACTGTGTTCACCGTTCAACGTTCACCTTTAGCCATTTGCACTTTTCGATGCTTTCACGTTTTTCATCATCATTACCAGCAGAGCTTCCCATGCATACAACAAGAACAGCAATAACAACAACAACATCAGCCGCCATTTGCGCCGAAAGTAATAAATAATTTCGTTTAGACCAGAAAGAAAACTGGAGCAGACAGCATCCTGTTGCCAGATGTAGACTACTTCAGGAATGTATAAATGGATGGATGGATGGATTTGTGAGCATGTGCTAAAAGTTTGTTTGCCTTTTGCGTTTTTCTTCTTCTTGTGCTTGTTTTTTTCGGGTGTGACTTCCGCAAACATCAAACACGGTCATCAGAAGGGAGCGGGCGAGGGCGGGCGGTTGTGTTATTTATTGAAATATGACAAAATGCTGTTTGAGACATTTTCAGTTATTGATACGCACAAAATGAAGAAAGTCTCAAGAACGAAGAAGGAATGCAGTCAGAACTTTATGACTCTCTGTCTGTGTGTGTACTTCTTATTAATAATAAGCCCGAAACGATAGATGGCAAAAAAGAAGAAGAAAACAAGCAAAGTGGCAACAGAAAGTAGTAAAATCCGCCCGAAATTGAAAGCAAAGTTTTGCTGCTGATGCCTGATAAATAGACAGATTTTGGTTTGAGGGAGGTTTGATCACGACACACACACACACACACCTAAGCCACAAATCAAGCCAAGGTTTTTCTTATTTTCACGCCTTCTCCCTGCTGATAAATTTGATGGCTGGCAACAACGAAAATTATGAGGGTGTCCTTTTCAGCCATAGCCATAGCCTTTGGATATGATGTCCTGTTGTGTTGCTTAAGCCTAGGCCTTTCCCCAAATATATGCCGCTATAAATATGCCAAGGCTATAAATTTTGTTTTGTTTAGTTGCCGGCGCTCAAAAACCGATCAATGTCATATTTATCACATGTCTTCGATTATTCGGCTTAACTTTGGTTGTAATGGTAATGTTGTTGTTGGTTTTTGCTGTCGCATAAAGATAATATATTTCACTTTGATATGACAAATTTGTCACGAATAAAATAGGGTGAAAATAAAGCTGAAATACCCAAAATAAATATTTTTGTTAATTTTTATTTATAAATATATTTTCTTAGACATTATTTCCTTTTCCTTGGGCAATCTCTATAGCATAGCCCCACTTTTCGGCTGAATGTGATATATGTTTTTTTCTTTCGTCATCATTTTGAAGAATGCTTAACGAGCTGAACATTAAAGAGCGCGCTCGCGTAATTTGTAAAATGTTGTCATAAAAATGCGATACACAAATGTAAATTGTAATTTCCGCTGTGCGTGCTGGCTGCAAGTGCCGCACTGTGGCATGCTGTTGTTGTTGTTGTTGTTGTGGGTGGCGGCTGTTGCTGTTATTGTTGGTTGAAGTTGAACGAACTGGCGTTTGGACGCGTTTGAATGCAATTAAAATTGTATGCAGGGCCATTCATAGTGACTGTCATTCACATGAATAAATATATATACATACATACAATGTATATATGATGTATGAGCTATAGATTTTAATTGAGGCAAGTTGTGAATTCTGATGATGATGATGATGATGTTGCGCTTGTTGTCATGGCAGCTCTATGCCGCTATGTTGACAGAGTGACCAAGTTAAAGCTACAGATGGCTGACACATGTCTGTCAAGTCAGTCTGTCAAGACTTTCCATTAATTAGGCATAATATTTCATTAGCGTAATGAGAGCCTTGAGAGGCAGTAGTGAACTAGCGTTCAAGCCATGTGAAATGTGCCAGCTGAGTGTGTTTGTGCAACAACAACTTGCAACTATTGAAAGCCTAAGCAAAAGCCATGCAAATCTCGCATAGACACAACTATCAACTAAACCGTAACTCTCTTTGTTACTTCAGTTCCAGCTCTATGCAAAATATAAAAGCAAAAAAAACTCACTTGCTTTCATGTGAAATGTGTGAAATGTTAACATGACTTCGTTGCTCTTGTTGTTTGTTTCGCCGTTGCTTTTCATTATGCGAAATGTACATTAATTATTTTGTAAGTTGGCAAAACAGATGTTAGTAGATGCTGCAGACACACACAAAAGCCTGTCAACGGGATCAAAGTGCAACAAGAACAACAACAACAACATCAACTCTCAAATCTCAAAAGAACAAAACACTTCTTTTGCATGGGAAAATATAAATTTGTGCCTGTTCTTAATTTATTAGCTGCTAAAATTCCAGTTTACAAGAGATTTGAGCTACATTTAAGATTGAGAGAAACTTTCTATTGTTTAAATGGATATAAATGGATATAAAGTAAGTTCTTTGCAGAAAAATTTTGAAGAAAAAATTTTAATCTTTCAAAAATTATATTACAAAATGTTGCATTCAGAATTATTGTCCTATTTTTTTTTTGTTATGTTTTAATTTTGAAAAATAACTATTGATTTTCAAGAGAGTTTAATACTTACATTTCTTCAAAATAAATTTGTTCATTAAAAACATTATTTATTTACCTCAACAAATAATTTTAAAAGTATTTTAAGCTGCTGTGGCTATTCTTGTTTAAGTTTATTTAATTAAATGCCAAGTTTATGAACAATGCTTTTATCTATACAGTTTTGAGTCCTCAAAATTGCTCAGGTCTTAAAGTGCCAAACGTTGCTGGCTTTGTCCTTTGTTGCTATATTTTCTATGGTATATATATAGTATCTCTAATGACATAATCTGCTTTTAGGCAACAAGGAGCAAGAGGCAAAAGCAGCAGGCAGTCGTAACACTCGCAGAAGCTTCCCTTTAACTAATCCGCTTAAGTGACTTTTGTTGCTGTTGTAGCTGCTTCGTGCATATTAAACTTATCGTCAGCAACAACAACAACAACCGCAATTATAAAATTATAATGATAATACTCAACTGGGGAGCGGCAACTGCTGACAGTTGGTTTGTCATTGCCATTCTCAGTCCCAATCCCCAATCCCAATCCCAATCCTATCTTTGCCTACCTCTGCTGTTCTGTTTGTTGCCGCGATCTGCGGCACAGATAAGTGCCACCAAGTGGCTTTATACAAAGTTAAGGCCAAAAAGAGTTATTAAAACAAGGCTTCAACTCAACGTGCAACTGTCATCGCCAGCAGTTGCTGCAGTCCAGCCTATCTTTGAAGTGTATCTTAAACCCGTTTACAGCGCGAAACTAATTGCAGTTTTTGCTTTGGCAACCAACATGCAACATGCGACCATGACTCGAACCATGATAGCAAACACATCACAAACTATTTATTAATTATGTGCACAGTTTAATTGCCACTTTCTTCACACACACACACACAAACAACTCTGACAATATCTGTATCTTTATCTTGCAGCTCTCACGCAAAAACAACAACAACAGAAATGCTGAATACTTTGAGTGACAACGCGGCGCATACGCATTTAGCTTGAATCCAATTTTCCAACAAGGTGCAAAAAGCAACAAAGTAAACACATCATGAATTGCCTTTGTCGACCCTCGCGGATAATGTCCGTGCGCATCAATTTGCTGGATGAAACCGACTTCATACACGAGATCAAGGTGAGTTCAGTTGAGTTTTGTGCCTTTCGAACATTCCGACGCCCCTTTAGGTGTTCACATTAACGCAGCGAAAACAACAAAAGTGTTGCCCCCAAAAAACTAAACGCCCCCTTAACTGCCCCATTCTCTGTCGCCAAAAATGTTCTGTGATTAATGCCAGTTGAGAAGAAATGGACGTGTGACTTTTGAGATATCCTGTTTATCGTTGTTGGAACGAATAATAAATCAAAAATCTAGATCATATAAAAACAAAACTCTTATTATGCTGCTGACTTGAAAGCTTAAAGTTAAACAACCCAATAAAAAACTTTTTAAAGGAAAACTTCAACCAAATCATATTATTTATACATTTTACAACACTTTCACATCATTTATACCCTTTGCTGTCCGATTAGTAAAGGGTATCGGGTAAAATAGGTGTTGCATACTTTGCACGTGCCTGCCATACGCTAACCATCAACCCTCTACCCATACTCTACCCTCATCACTGAGCACCCTCATCAATATTTAATGCAGAGAAAGAGCCTTCTGCCGCTGCTGCTGCTGCTGCCGCTGCTTGCTGGCTTGGCAAACATGCAAAGTGTCATCATTCACACGTCGCCTGCTGATGCCTCTGTGACTGTCGACAGCTGATTTTAGTTGTCGTGCCACACAGCGAGTGTGTGGTTTGCCCCATGCTTTAAAACTGCGCACGTTTGCCAAATTAAATGGGTCGTCAGCGGCAACAAGAACTTTGAGATGAGACCTCCGAGAGATTCAAAAAATGAGAGCTTCAAGCTGCTGCCTTTGCTCTCTCGCGTCGTTGTAGCCTTTTGTCAGTCTAACTTTCGATGTCTGTTAGAAAATTGTGCTGATGTTGCACGCCATCTCTTAGTTGGCATCTTTGTGTGGACAAATCAAATAAAATAGTTCTGATTTTCTCATGTGTGTGTGTGTGTGTGCGGCCTCGTTTCTGGTCTTTGATTTCAGCAAAGCTTGGCAAAAATTCATCCAAGCATGAAATATAAATAAATATGTCACATAAAAATACACAAAATGCCCATGAAACCGAAGACATAAATTTGTCGCCGTCTTCTTAATTGAAAAATATATTTTAGTTTTTGATTACTCGACAAGTTCAAAAATAAAGCAAACATAAATTAAATTGTTTATTGGAGCGTGCTGAGATGACTGAAATTGCTGAACAGGACAATAAAATTGTAAAAATATTTAAAAAAAAATAAATATAAAAGTTGATAGTAAAGTTAAAACTAAAAAGGTTCGAACAGCATCGCTTTCTTGTATTTAATTTTATCTCTATTGGGTAAGAAGGTTTTTTGGGCGAGCATCTCGAGGCATCACTGATAAGTGGAATACAATGTGACATGATAAGCATACTTAAATATATTATCTCTTATGCAAATGCATGTCATCAAGGTTGCCTGTGGGGTCTGCGACATAATGAGCAGCAGCTGAGCAGACAGACGACGCTCGAGTTAATTATATGGGGGAATATGGTTAAGGCAGCCGAAGAAGAAGAAGAAGATGCATGCATATGCAACATAAGCATATCTCAAGCTAAGCAGAAAAAGAGAGATACGCTGATACGTTGTGTATCCAACATCTGCATAATCAGAGCAGTTGATCGAGTAAATCGCCCACGGCATAGTGTTCCAGTTCGTTCCTGATTGATCGAGCGGGCCGAGCGGAACGACAGGCTAGTTAGCAATTCCACGAACTGACTAATGACACTTTGGCGTCGTTGCATGTTGTGCATGTGGCATGTAGCTTTTGAGTTTTTAGTACTCCCAACTCAACCTCAACTCAACTACAACCATAACAACATAACTACAGCTGCAGCTACTTGCTACTTGCTGCTTGCTGCAACAGAATTGAAGCACGTAAACGTTAATAATCACAGCTCATCAACAAGACATTTATAATAATTTTACAACCACATGCACCACTTGGCAACAACAACAAGAACAACAAAAACGACAGAGCACACTTGGAGAAAATACAAGGTTCATTTGCAATAGGGTTAAGATGCCTTATTGGATTAATTTTAAGATATACAATAGGCTCGATTCAATTTCATTTCGTCTTCGAAATCGAACTTATTTAAGTCCAAAGAAATATCCATAATTCCATTCTTGCCGAATAACGTTTCTTACTTCGACCAACTCTTCCAACTTGGATTATTTCTTCAAGTGAACGCCTCAAATAGATGCTACAACTTGCTCAGTAAGCCACCAAATCGACTGAAAACAAGCGGCTTTAAAGCGACTTACATATAAACTCCCCCCACACACCCGCCACCATCCGCGCTACCGCACTCTTACCTCTAACCACTTGTAAACCCGGCTTGTTGTTGGCTAGCATAAATTGCGCATTAGACATGTGTTCCGATTCAGGCGTTTGCATTGTGGCGGTGGGCGTGTCCCACAATTTGACAATGGCAACCTAGGCGGACAGCCAACTGCCAGACGTCGTCGTTGTCGTTGTCGCTATCGTCATCGTTGTTGTTGTAGATGGCGCACGCCTCGGGTCATTATTAATGAGTTTAAACTGGCAACAGGGACAGCAATTGCAATTGGTTTGAGTGCGCACCGCTGGTGGATGTGGTGCACTGGTGCGGTGCAGTGGTGCGGTGCACTGGCGGTGTGCGGTGTGTGGTGCACATTTGTCTCATGCCTGCACTTGGGCAACTTATCGCATGTAATTATTGGCCGAGAGGCTCACGTACCACGTCAGGGCACCATGATTGATAAAAGGCCCCGCCGACAAAATACCAAAAAATCAACCATGAATGAAAAATACGCGACACAAAGTGCACCGCGTTGCAGACAGGCTATGCAAAAAAGAAAAAATACCGTCAAGCAGCGGCAGCAGTCTGGGCAAAAAAAAAATAAACTCAACTATGATAGAGAGGTGAAGTAAAAGCGAGTCGACTGTTGGATATACTGTTAGATGAGTTTTGTTTAGATTGGGATGGAAAAGTATATTTCTATTTGTAAGCTTTTCAACATACCGAAATAATGTCTTTAATCAAGTTTGATGAAGAAAAATTATGCTTAACTCTGCAGCTAACTTTCCAGCTACTTTTAAGTCCACAAACATTCATAAGAAATGTCTTTAGGCAAACTCCTATTAAAAATAATGTTTGTAATTACAAAGTTTTCTCACATACATAACATCTTCAGCTACTTTGCTTAACCAACCTGGCATACCTCTTTCTATGGTACCATGTAAACTTTTTGTAAAAGCTGTCAACGTATAGAAATGCGTGTGGCCGCCTTTAGCTGTAAACGTAATTTTATTTACGCGCGCACTTGCCCCAACTGTCGGGGCTATCTATCCGCATGTCTGTCTGTCTGAGTGTCTGTATGTGGCAACCATGTAGACGGCTGCTTTGTCGCTGCTTTTGACGGCTGCCGATGGCACTAAGCGCACGCACTTAAAGTCGCCAACGTCATCGCCGATGCGTTAATGAAATGAGGAAAAGTGTAGGAGGGAGGGCGGAAGTTTGGGGGATTAAGCAAGTGGCTGGTTAGAAAAGGAAAGACAGTTGATGCTGTTGCCCTCACAGTTGCAGTTGTAGTAGCAGCAAATTGCGGTTGACTCGTTTTGCATTGCAACGCACTTGAAAAAAAAACAAACAAACGCAGCTTGCTGCTTTTATCAGACAAACAGCAGCAGCAACAAATTGAAGATATATGTATGTTTGTCATCCGCGACATCAGTCAAATGTTGTTGCCAACTGCCTCGACAACGTGTCGTAATCGATATTTCATTGCCATGACGAGAGCAGAGCACAGCACAGCGCACGTTGCGTATGATTGATTTTTGTTCGGAGGAATGAGATAAAACAACAACAACAATAACACATACACACATATATATGGAGATATGATAGCTATGCTTATGACAATGATTCCAAAAACAACAAACACACACAAAATATATCTACAAGCTTCGTTTGCCTTCAACATCTCATGATGCCATGAATGTTTTATGTGGCAACTGTTTTGTGTGTTGAAAACATGATGCTGATATGTTGTGCCATGTAAACATAAACTAGCAGAAGAGTTGGGGTTTGAGAGTCTTTTTTTAACAGTCTGTTGTTTCTCGTCTCATCATTTCTAATTAATTGGACAAGTTTTGGCTGATGAGTTTGAGTTGAGTTGAACATGGGAGTGTTTTTCGGTTTATGCAAACATAAATCTTGAGATTGTAAAAAATAATGAAAAATCGACTAAAACATTAATTCAATGATGACGAGCTGTTTTCGTGGAAATTTGAATAATATGCTCAATAAATTTAAAAAGAGAAGAGTTTAATAATAATACTTTAAGCTTGAATGCCGTTGAAACATTAAAAAGTCTTTAAATTAATCGAACACGAAACGAAGTTGAAAAAAAATTTTCGAATCGAATTTTCTACATAAAATTGGAATCTTTAAATATTTTTTTGAGTAGATTCAAACATAAAACTTTTTATTAAAATTATGATAAAAAAATTTACAAAACTATTTTTATCAACATAATTTTTCTAAAAGGTTAAAGAACTTTACAAGCCCCCCCAACGAAATTCAACAAATACCAAACAATTGAAAAAGAAAAATTAACTTAAAGCCCTGACAATAGCTAAGTAATGGCAGCAGCTTGGGTCTTTAAAGCTCAGCTCACCGAAAAAATAAAAAAATAAAAGACGCTGACAAAACTGTGACAAATGGTTTTTGACGAGACATGGCACAGCTCAGAGTCCAGACCAGACCAGACAAATCTAACTAGTAGTAGACATATTGTAGTACGAGTTCCGTAAAGACATTTTAGTCATTTATCATGCTTACATGCTAATGACATTTGTCGAAAAGAGAGAACTGAAAGAAACCGAAGAAACGAACCTCGAGTGCTCGCGATTCGAGTTTGTTATATAATATAAGGTAACGCTATAGTATATAATTATATGTTAACGGTTTAAATTAAAACACTTGGACATGGGCATGTGTGGGTTTATTGTTTGACTAGCGCTTAATTCTGTCAATACTGGGTGCTCTTTCCGCATGGCCATTTCAGAATTTATGTAAATCATTCAACGCACTTCACAACTGGCCGTCGCAATGACAAGCCGAAATGGTTGAAATAAAAAATGATTGCTTCAAGTATTTCACGAGCAAACACTTGAGCGCACAAGGCGGCTAGTTGCAGTCCGACCGAAACAGACAAGAAATTTGTATCGGTGCGATACATTTTCGGCCACGGCAAAGTAGACTTTATGCCTGGGGCGACATTTAATTAGAATCGCTTCGTTTCAAACGCGTTCACACGCCAAAAATAATGCCTGTCCAAATAAACCTGCAGTTTATGGGCAACATAATTAAGTTAAAAGCTTTTTTACAGCTCGAGTAGCGCGAGCTTTTAAATTGATAATGGAAACAACAACAAGAAAAAAAGCCCATTTAATAGCTAAATAAATGTTGCTCCTTCTAGCATTTGGCACCACACCCACCACACCTGTCTATCAGCTTGAAGACAAACATTTTCATTTGTTCAACGGTAATGGTAATGTAAATAAAAATCAGCCATTTTTACCCAATGACAGTTCATTGATTAAGCCTGCGAAATGGAATTGAAAAAGGGTTGAGAGTAGGGCAAGGGAGAAGGGAGATGATTGTGTGTGTGCGTTATGTGAATATAACGACTCTAAAAGTATCTTTTATTATGATTCATTATATTTGAGATAATAATGTTTAGATTGGATTGGAAAGAGCCTTGGAACTAATTAAAAATAAAGCTTTGACTTCGCAAATACACGTAAAAAATATTCAATTATTTATATATAATTTTATTAGAGATATTTTTATGATGTTTTATGAAAAATCTTCAAATCTAGAACTTTGTGTTATTATTTTCAACATCGAACAATCAGATAATGCGTTTCTTATAAGCATTGCAATATACCCTAGCAAAGTGTATTAAAAGGTATACAATTAACGGAAAAAAAGGGTCCAGCCTAAAAGTTTAGCATTTTACCTTTTTTTTTGTTAATGTTTGCCAAAAAGTCAGCGAAGCATCTTTGCTCGGGGTTTGAGGGTAATTACTTTATCTGTTGCTAAAGTTGCGTTTTGTTGGTTGGTAATAGGATTATCTAACAGAAAAACACAAACGAAATAAAGAAATACTTTTTAAGAACTTAACAGGCTGTGTGGGTTAAAAAAGCCTTCGGTTTTCATGGAGTATTTTGTGCGGCAAATCTTTGGCTTGGGGTTTCGGTTTTTGTGCAGCTGTCAGAACCATAACTCAGTGTCATGTCGGTTCGGTTGGTTACGACTCTTTGTCTATTGCTATCTGAATATTATAGTAGATGTTTGTGTGTGTGTGTGTGTGTCTGCGTTTGTATCTGCGTTGGCCGCAAAATGCCTTGCAGACAAGACAAAAACCAATTGTTCGATATGGGGGCCAGCCGTGGCCAGCCAAAGAGAATCGAAATAGATTTGCAAACAATTTGCAACAATTCAATCAAAAAACTTTAAACGCAAATATACAACAACGACGACGACGACGACGACTACGACGACGTTGCATAGAAAAAGACAAAAGTGGCAGTTGAGTGGAAGAGTGGAGAGGGGAGGGTTGGGCACATGACTGCCATCAGATAACTCACTCACTTGGTGGTCTGCTCCGAGAGCTGAGACTGGACTGTACCGAATACCAATAAAGGCCACTTCTAGACTTTTGTTCCGCCCCATTGGACGGTCTCTCTCCGTGTTGCTCTATCTGTGTTTGTTTATCCAAGCGTTTGAATGGCGCACATACACACACAAGCCAAAGAAATTCAAGGTGAGTCCACCACACACAGAATCCACATTGGACCCATTGCGTTCGTTTTTGTTTGTTTGATGTGCGAAGGATAAGCGCAAAATATTTGCCAGCCAAGTCAAACAATGATATCCAACATTTTTTTTGTGTCTCTGTTTTGCGTGCAGCATTGCTGCGTTGTTTTTTTTTTGCCGGAAAATGCAAGTGATGCGCCTGTGAGATCCCAAGCAAGTTGAGGCGTTGACGTCGTGTTGTCGTCTCGACAGCGGAAGTCGTAGCTCTTGCTTTCCATGTTTGCTTGCTGCCGATGCTGCTGCTGCTGCCGGAAAGCCGTCGACAAGTTGAACAGTTGCATGTGCAATATTTCACAGAACAAATATCAAACGTGCTGGTCACACAAATACACTTAGAGAAACGATGATGTTCTTGCGGACAAGTGAAAAGTAAGTTTCAAGTCAGTTTCCTATGACTTTTTTCAAGGTGTAGATCCATATGTAGTACATTGATTGCCTTTGATGCTGCCCCAAAAAAAAGTTGCGACAAATGTCAGCGGGACCAGGCGACCGACAACAACTGACAACTGACAACTAACATCTAACAACGCTGACATAGCCTAGAAAGCAACAAAAAGTGCCGCTATGAGAATGGACAACAACAACCGTCTGCTCTTAACTCATATATTGCAATTGGATAGGATGCTGTAAGCAGCTAGTTGCAAGTAGCAAGTCGCAAGTTGCAAGCTGATGCTAAAGCCATCCGCATTGTCAGGCTTTGTTCCGTGGCGTGGCATACGAAATAAAACTCCCGTAAGCAGACAGCACGCCTCTAAGCTCTGACACAAAACAACAAAAAGTCTAACTGCAAATGTGCTACTCTATAACTAGTGAACTAGTGAATGGAATACTAACTAAAGTAATGTACTTTTAAGTAGATAAGCTTGCAGACTTGTTTTACACAATTGTTGATTATCTCTTTAATAAAGTTTCACGTCGCGAAGTCGCTTATCAGATCAATGCTGTCAAACAAGACATGAATTTTAATTGATTTCAGTTTACTCTGTCAGAGCTTTTGAAAATATACAATTTAAATCGATGCAGATTACATGTTAAGTATTTTTGCTGTTGCACAAATATTTACCGAATTGAAAATACAAATTAATCAACATGAACATAAATAATCGAAAATGAAATGTCGTTTGGTTTTTTCTTCAATAAACATGAGAATTAATCGAATAAATTAATATTTTAATTGAATTCGAACACCTGTCATAATGTTTCACAAACCTAAGATAAATTATTTAATAAAAAACTTTATGTTACCAACTTGATGACAGCTCGTTAAGAACTCCTTCGGCGTTAAAGTGTATGCTTAAAAGAAGAACGTTGAAGCATTTCTCAACGAGCAGAAGTACAAACCGTCAGACAGATAGACTGAAAGAGAGAGACGAACCGACCATCCGACAAACCGACAAACAGTAAACCGAGACGAACCTTGACTGAGCTGCAGGAATTACGCAAATCTCGTTTGTTGAATGTGTTTTCAGTTAGGTGAAGATGCGCCAGCATCAGCGTTTCAGCCTCAATTGGTATGAGCCATGGCAAGCTGATAGATTGTCTGTCCGGTGCTGAACGGTGTGGGGCGGGGCGGTTCGGAGAATGTGACGGCATGAACATAAATCTGTTTTGAGCATTTTGGCTCTGGCTTGTTTTGTGCATAACGACGACGACTTCGACGACGACTGACGACGATTGCGACACGATGTAGCTGCCATTGCCATTGCCATTTCTTCCTTTTCTTCCCGTTTTTTTAAATTCATCGTTTTTTTCTCTTTACTTCTCTCTTCACTTGTCGCCGTTTTGTCTCATTGACATTGCAAACGGCTTTTTCGCATATATATTTTTATTCCTTTTTTTTTGCTCTTCTGGCTTTGTTTGCTTGCAGCAGCAGCTTAAAACTCATAATGCCGTTATAAACACAAGCAGATAAATGTATGTGTGTTTGTGTGTGTGAGTGTGTGTTTATGTTTGTGTGTGTGTGTTGTTGTCAAAGGTCAGCGCACGTTTAAGCCAAGCAGCGCAATTAAACGCACAATGCACAATTCGGGGGAAAAAACCGAATGCTAAAGCAAAAGCAGCTAAAGATACACAGATACAGATACACATGCCGTCACACATACAGATACATTCAAGCTTCTTATGAAAGGAGCTGTTACGAGGTATGCGTTTCAACCGGCGAGCAAATAAGCTGCAGCTTGTGACAAATTGTGTACAAAGTTGTGTCTGAAAAACATCTTTCCGGATTATCCCAAACATCCAAAGAAATTATAAAAAAATTTGGTTGCAAGTGCAACAGTTCTAAGTATTAGCAAAAAAATATCAGTTAATCCTTTAAGAAGATTAAAATCATTTTTATAAATTTATTTTACTCATCCTATTCTAGAATTAGCTATTAGATCTTTATTAAAATATTCAAGTACTTTAATCCATGTCAATTTAATGTTGAAACTAAAAGCTTTAAGGAAAATTGGAAAACTTACGCAGAAATAAATATTAATAAAGATTTTTAATTTGATTCATAAAGATCAAAGAGCAAAAAACAATCGGTTTTATTCCCAGTGTACGCAGCTGGAGAACTTAATACCCAAACGAGTGCGAACATTTCCAGCATAAACTGTGTGTGTTAATTATATTAAACTCGAAAAGATGTTGCACTTCAGCGCCTCGATTCAGATTCAGAGACTCAGAGTTGCTGTCTGATGCAGGTCTCTCTGTGATTTAGCTGGCACGCAATTTCCCGTTGCGTAGTCGAAAAACTGGGTTAGTCACGTTTGGCCAAAAAGTTTTGTGTGTGTGGCAACGGCGTTGATTAAGTTGCCCAAAAGAAACTGCTGGGATTTGCGTGGGTGGCGGGGGGGATGAGTACGAAAAGTGTCGCCCTCCTTGTCTTAAGACAGCAACTTTAACACACATTTTCTCGAACATATGTGTGTGTGTGTGTTTGGTATGTTTTCTTCTTGTTTTCCACTTGCCGCTTACTAATTAAGTTGCTGGAGCTAAAAGTTGAGGCGCCGACAGCTGACAAGAAAAGCGCTTTGGCAAAAATATCAGACAACTTCAGTATAGTATGTGGGGCATGCATTTTGAGTGCTTGTTCAAACTGAGCGTGGTGCGGGTGGTGCGGGTAGTTTGGGTGGTGCTGGTAGTGTCAAATCGTAAGCTCATTAAGTGGTCTTGGTTGTTGGCTACTCCTTTAAGAAATATCAAAGTAAGCATAATTTGATTAAGATATTTAAGCAAAAGATCTAATCATCATTAGCATCAACATAATCATCCAATGGCAATGGCGCTTTGGCCAAGTCTTGATGGGGCAACGTCTTATATGTACGTCATTGATTCTTAGCAAGGCGAACATAATTTATTGAACTCCGGAAAACTGACTGACTTACAAAGGCAGAAACCAATAACCGGAGAGAGACAAGGGTTGTTGTTGGCTCTTAGCCTGGCTGGCTGGTTAGCCAGGAAACCTTTTGGGACTTAAGCAAACACACACACGCACAAGTTTTTTCCGGGTTTCGTGATTAATTGCTGGCCATTGCTGCTGCCTTTTTACATGTTACGTTGATTTGCAGCCATAAGTTGGTTAAAGGCTTTTAGGCATGCATGGGGCGTAGTTCATTAAGTGCCAAGTGCCAAGTCTATATTAGTAAATGGTTGGTGTGGTTGTTGTTTTTGGTCCTTAAGGGATGCTACAAAAATGTAATGAATGAACTAAAAAATTGAGTTAAGTTAAACGGTGTGAATGTGGGTTCAGTTAAGAGAAAGACCTTAAAGTGTCATAAAGAGTTTAAATCAGTTTCATTTCAGAAAGTTTTTCCTTTTCGATTGTTTAGGTTCATATTCAACTTATTTTGCTTAAAGTTTGCTAAAACACACATGTAATATTTCATTTTTAATAGGTGATTACAAGCGCTTCATTAAGTATTCTATTTACTACGAGATACGAGTGTACATTTACCAAAAAGTTTTGTCTTACTCTGGCAACGCTGCTTGACTAAGTAAATGCCAAACTTAAAACAAAAGCAGCAGAAATTTCATGAGAGCTCATGTTGCTTATGCATTTTTAAAATGCACTTTTCTACTTACATGCATATATACAGATATGTCCTGGTCCTTGCGTAAAAGCATTGACAACAATGCTGAAAATAACAAGAACTGAAAAGAGAGTCGGAGACAAGTGAAAAGTTGCAACAATAAGGACATGTATCTATTCGTTGTTGTTGTTGTTCTTGTTGTTTTGAGCATTTTACGAGTCATTGTATAATGTAAGCCAACACATGTGCAATGACCATCTGATGATGATACGAATACACACAGACGACGACGTTTGTATTTCTAATGCAATTTTACAGGACACTCCATTGCCATTTCCATTATGAGTTTTACAGCTGTCAGTGTCAGTGTGTCAGACAAACATATCTTCCGTCCAGATACTTTCATTCTTTCAGTCATTCATTTCACAATTAGTTTTTCAAAGCAAAGTCCAGTTTGGTAACCTTTCGAACTGTTGTTATATACAGATTATCGCCCAGATACTAGGCTCAATATCTCTGCATTGGGTCTTTCATTCGTTCTCTTTTATGTACAATTCCCAAATGACAACTTACAATCTCGCTTTCGGCAGCTCATTTCAGAGTTTGCTTGTTCCTTTTTTGTTGGTGTGTTGGTCAGCAAAAGGTTTGGGGCTTGATTGTATGTTGTGTGCTGCCGCTTCACACTTGCCAGACATTAAGTTTATGACGCAACATACAATAAAACATGCTCAATACAAAAGGGCTGGCTGGCTGGCTGAGCATCTTTCTGGCCACCAGGGAATGTTTTGACCGAGCCAAAATACAATAAATAAAACATGGCAGCATGGTCGACATGCCACTACACTGAGACACAAGCTTGAGTACTAAGATTTAAGCCCTCAAAACTTGCAATGACTATTTTTTGTTTTTGAATTAATTTAACCTCAAAAATTTTTTTTAGAATTTTTGTTACACGATTTTTGTGTGCTTTATTGGCACATTATTTTTCTCTCCATGTACAAGACCAAACGATAAAAGTGCAACAAAAATTTAAAGGTTAGACTAAGAGGAGATGTGGCGTGTGTTGTGTAAGGAAGGATACAGGCAAAGTGTCTGGTCAGCGCCAAAAATCAAAAAATGTTGAGTGCCAGATGCGGTATATAGCAGCAGACAATGAGGAAGCTGCCCATGTGGCATGTAGCACGTGGAATAAATGTGCATGTGTGTGTGTGTTTGGAACTTTGTGGTTAACAATGGTGCGCCGCCTTTTTGGGCAAAGTTTGCTCGATTTTTTTGCGGTTCTGCAGCTGTGCTGGACCCTGGACCCCCCATGAGAATCGACTCAATTTATTATTGGCGCTACTCGAAAACCGACCAAAAAAGAAAATGTAACCAAAAATTGGCATTTTAAAGCGCAAACGAATTAAATTAAATAAAAAGAATGAAACAACATTTGTTGTGGAGCTGGGAGATGGGAGATGGGAGGTGTGAGGTGGGCGTGACTGTCTGGTTTACTGTCTGGACCAAGGCGTGGCATTTAGCGCCCTCGCTTTCTGTACAGATAAATACAGCAAGGCGCAATTTTCCAATTGAATAATTGTCGCCGGCAAGTTTTCACTTTTGTTGGCCAAACGCAGCCAAGCAGCCAAGCAGCAGGAAGATAGCAAAGCAAAGGGAGAAAACGGCACAAGCGACAGCGAAAGGACATGGCAGGACGATAGGACGGCAGAATGATAGTAAAAGGACTAGGCAAGCTTTGGCCCTATTTAGTGGCTCAACAGTTTGTCAGTGTTTCAACGTTTTGAGTGTTTGCCTTGCCATTGAATGGCTTTTGCCAGTGCCTTGTCTTTGGTCCAACAATTTTCTTTGGTCGCATTACGCTAGTTTTACACTAAGAGAAAATATACTACACTTTAAATCCTATGAGCAGGCAGTTTTTTTAGATTTCGTTCCAAAAAATATTTTTGTATCTCGATAAAAATTGTTTGTTAAATATTTTTTCAACTTTCCATAAATTTCCCGTTTGTATGTTGTTCTATTTCTCTCGGTGCATCTCTGCATTATCCCTCACACTTTTTAACCCAAAATATGCTGCAGCCTTTTAACAACAATTTTCTTGTCTATTTTCAGGATGATTTGCCAGGCCAAGCGCTGTTGGATGTCGTTTTTGCCAGGCTCAATTTAATCGAGACTTCATACTTTGGCATACGCTACATCGACGATGAGAATCAAACGGTAAGTGGTGACAGTGAAGAGGAAGGGGGAGGCATAAGGATGCGGCTGTCGACTGGCAAATCCTGCTGCTCCAACTCCTTTCTTTATGGCTTTCTTTTTTCTTTGTCTCTTGGCTGCTGTGCAAACATATTGGTTTTTGAAATTCATTTTCGTTTTCATTGAAATTCATTGGGGCGCATTGAGTTGCGCCAAGAAAAAGGAAAGGAACAGCAACAGCAAAGCCTTTGCAACTCTTTTGAAGAGAGTCCTTTGACGCAGTTCTGGCGAGACGAAAGCGCCTCCAAGGCAAATTATATAATTTCGCTTTTCCGCCCCCGCCGCAAAAAACAAAAAACAAAAGGCAATCTCCAACCTCGTTTCATTGAAATTAACTTTCTACACGCACTTTAGTTCTATGTGTTCTATGTGTCCTGCGTGTCCTGCGTGTTTGTCTTTATGGCTTTATGTTTGGGCCATAAAAAAAGTGCCGCCCGCACATAAACTCACCTGTCAACCTTCGCAGCCAGCTGTCGCATAAGTCGTCGCCGTCGTTTGGGGGCGGCATGCCATCAATTTGATATTTATTTTTCTATTTCCTTTTGTTGCTCCTGGCATTTTACAGCACTGGCTGGATCCAGCGTCACGCATTTCCCGTCAACTCAAACCCAAATCAGATCCCTATGATTTATACTTTGGTGTCAAATTCTATGCGGCGGATCCATGCAAACTGCTTGAGGAAATAACGAGGTAAGTTCAATGCAATCACACAATAAATTTAAATGTATATTTATATTTTAAAGTACTTTAATTTTTCCATTTACTCTGACAGCCATTAGGGTCGCATTGGGGTTAAGTTAAGCATTTAAACGCTTCGCATTTTAATATACAAAATTCAATTTATTAATTGTCAGCGCACACAACGCAATTCAATAAATACCAAATTAAATGCGACGTTAAAGGACTGACAAACAGACAGACAGACAGGAGAGAGGGAGTTTGTGTGTGAAAGAGAAGGCAGACAACTAATGGATGGTACATAATGAATTTAATGCATTTATGCATAGTATGCACATCAAGCCAAACGAATGGCAAAAAGATGATGCTCCAACTGGAAATGATGGAGTATTAAATACTTTGGAAATAAAAGAAGAACAAAATACAAGGAAAAGCATTCAGTATTAAATATGATAAAATATTACTGTATCAAGTAACCAAATCATTGAATTGTTCGAGCTTTCAAGCTAATATATCTATTGCTAGAACGAAATATCTCTTTATTAAAAATAAAAAATTTATAATTGAATCTTTTCCGATTCTTAAATAATCATATTCCTTAACAAAAATACCTAGGGTATTTAAATGCCAATCGTCACGAATTTGTTGGTGTGTATGAGTGTGTGCTTGTGTGTTGGGGGAAATTGCAAAAACCCCAAAGGATAATTGGGTGAGGGGAGCTGCAGTTCTCGGGTCCAAGCCCCATGAACGGTACTAGTACGAGTGGAATATGGCAAATGTCGTGCTTTAGCTATGCAGTTAGGAGCTGCATTTATCAAGCATTTGGTGTGTGCAAATATTTGAGCTTAATACGACGACGACGACGACACGTTGCCGCCATAATCGTCACCAGCTGGACAACTGTGGCGTATACCAATGGTTATGGGGGGAATGGGAATGTATGTATGCGGAAATGCGGATGCCAATCGCTGGCCAAACATCATCAAAACTCGCATCAGTTGTCTGCTGCTGATGCTGGGCTAATATTGGCGCATATAAATCTAGTGAAAATGCAGTTAAATGCACTGGAAATGAATGAAAATGCACTTATAACGCAGCAGCAGCAACAGCAGTTGGCAATTTTATCCAGAATATTATTGAACAAGGGGGCTTGGTGTTATTTTAGCTATACAAAGTCTGCGGCACACAATAAACGGCAATTGACTTTGACGCTGCATGTTTCTCATATCCGCAAAAAATAAAAAAAAACCATTTCATTCACAATATTGATACACTTCATCATAATAGTATTTAGTATTGATACGAGATGGCAATCAAATGGATTACTCTCTCGTTGAGCAAACAATTAACTTAAGCTTTGTGCAAATAATTGTGCAACGCTCATCAGGGGATACCCTGGAAAAGTGATTGAAGTATTGACAAAATAAAGTAATATATTTTATGTTATTTTAGCCTGTTTGCAGGATATCTAATAGGCACTCGAATCGCTTGACCAAAGTCAACTGTTTGTTTTGGGTGCTTTTTGCATTTTGTGTGTGTTTAGGCAAAAACATCAAAGACTTAACCAAATAATTAAATACTTGTTTTTGTTGTTGCTACCAGAAAAAGACAACTAATTAAATTTGTACACTTTTCGATACATATTTATTTTTGCAGATATCAACTGTTCCTGCAAGTTAAACAGGATGTGCTGCAGGGACGTCTGCCAGTTGCCTTTGAACTGGCCGCCGAATTGGGCGCCTTTGTGGTGCAATGTAAGTAACAAAAAATTTGAAACAAATCGAGTCAAAAAATGTTAATCAATTATTCCAACTTTTAGCTGAATTGGGTGACTATGATCAACGGCGTCATTCGAAGGGTTATGTCTCGGAGTTCCGACTGCTGCCGAATCAAAGCAGCGAACTGGAAACTCGTGTCTCCGAGCTGCATCAACAGTTGAAAGGAATGTCGCCATCCAGCGCTGAGCTTAACTATTTGGATAAAGTCAAATGGCATGACATGTATGGCGTCGACTTGCATCCAGTGCTGGTAAGAATTCCCACAACACAACACATCTGTTGACATTCCCTTCAAAACCCCAACCCCCCTAACAAAAAACCAAAACAACCTGCACTATGGCATGAATTTATGTTTTTGTGGACTGAAAGTAAAAGCAACTATAAATTCTCATTCAATTCTGGATTCTATGTCTTTGATTAATGTCAAATCTTTTTGTATGCAAAAGCGTTGATGTTGACCAGAGTTCTTTCGAGTTTTGTTTGATTCAGTGGCTGGCTCAACCAAACCAAGCCAACCATAAAAAAGGGGTCAGAGGCGAAAATGCAAAGTTTAATTTCATTTCATGGCAAATATTATAAATCATTTGCTCCCCGCACAATACTGTATATAATTTTTGAGCAAGGGCAATGATTACTCCCTCTCCTACTCCGCATCCTTCCGTTTAGCCCCTCGTTCCTTTGACCATAGACACCACGCCCGGTCGGTCGATCTGTCTGCCCGCCAGACTAACCCAATATTTAACCCACTCCAATGTGGTGCGTTGTAGCTGCTTTTGTGCTGCGTAAGTTGGCACTTCATTTGCATTTTTTATTGCTCTTTACTTTGATATCAAACCTCAATAAATCACCAGCTGTGTTTGTATACGTCGCATATGTGTGCAGGGTGGGGGGTACGGGGGTTGTAAACCCTTGTACTCGACTCTCGGCTGTGGTCTGTGTTTGTTTATAGACACAAATCAAATTGACTATCGCGGCGCCAGTTGCCCAAATCCCCCTAAAACAACCCAGCCCCTTAGCTTCGGCAACGTCTTGCCCTTTCCTTCTTTTTTTAATTTAATTAACAGCTTAAATTACATTTATTTTGTTTTGTTTTATGTTTTTTTTTGTGTTTTGTTTATGTGCGCACTAAAAAAAAATAAAATAAATTAAATAAGTTTCCTAATTTATTAGGCTTCCAAGTAAAATATCTTAAAGAGTTGAAAAAATTTCAAAAAAATACAATATTCTAAAATAAATTTTGATACAAAATCTTATTATCTTATCTTATCCGATAATACCCTCATGTTTTTTTCAAGTGTAGTAAGTGCGTTGCTCAGCTGCTAATAGGCCAAGATGGCCAACAAACTTTGCTCTTGTTAACACATTTTTTGGCAATAGCCAAACACAAAAACTTTTAAGCTAAAACAAAAGGCGCTTCTTTGTAGCTCCACACAAAAGTTTTTCTCTCAAACTCTTTGCTGCTGTCTCGAACTTAGCTCATTCACAATTCTGTTTTTTTTCTTTTTTTTCTATTACGTTGCAGGGCGAGGACAGCGTGGAATACTTTCTGGGCTTGACGCCTAGCGGGATTGTCGTGCTGCGCAACAAAACGACAGTGGCTCATTACTATTGGCCGCGCATTGCCAAAGTTTATTATAAAGGACGCTATTTTATGCTCAGGATAAGCGATAAAAATGTAAATTTCAACACGCCAGGCGGCGACAATGGCACCCAAAAACGATGACGACGATGACGTCGACGTCGACGATGAGGTTCACAAAGTATTTGCTCTGTGACCATAAATATTTCGCTGTCTTCTTACAATTTGCAGTTCGTTTCCCATTGTGCGTTCTTCACAAGTTTTTCTTTTCGAAAGAAAGGGTATCAAGCAGGCACTTTGTCAGCCTTGTAAGACTCGAACAAGTTAGTTTTCTTAACTTGGAATGTGAAATGGAACAGACAGTTGAAATTCCTAAGAGAAACTGCAATTCAAAGAATTTATAGTTATTGAGATCAGAACAAAGTGAAGGATTTATTTTGGCAAAGCAAATTGAGACAAAAGTTTACGGGATAACAATGAAATTGATACTAAACATAAGTTTGGTAAACCAGGAAACAAACAACTGTTAAAAGAAAAACTTTCAAAGTATTTTGAGAAAAATTAGTTACATGTTAAATTAAATGATAATAAAAATTAAGAGAAAGAAACAAAATTATTCCATCAAAATTTATATTAAGGATTCAATATCCAAAGTGTATTCAAGTTTCGTTGCAGAAAGAAAATATATTATTGCTTTTTACAAGCATTTTGCAGTGTTGCCAATTTTTTAGGTATGGTGACAACTTTTTGGCTGTCAGCGTTCTCAAGTGGGGAACGGGGGGAGAAAACACTCGTTAGACAACAAGTAGCTGGTAGCTGATAGCTCTTCCTTTTAGCTTATTTTTTTCTAGCTTGAACACTTTTTTGGTGCTAACGCTTTGATAATCAAAAAACTTTTCAACATTTGACGCACACAAAAGCGAAAACTTTGCCATTTCTTTTGCATCTTCTCTTTTTTTTTGGCCAAGAAGAATTCACACTTAACATTGGCAATGTATAGAAAGTTTGCTTCGACGCTGAATTCAGCCGGGCATTCATTCACTCAATTTGCCTTTAACTTGGGCAAACTGCAACGTGTTTTTTTTTTGTTGTTGTCGTTTTTTGTCGACGTCTACGTCATCGTCATCTTTGTTGTTGCTGTCGTGACTTGACTTAGCGCTTATCACACTTGTGTGTGTGTGTTTTTCCTATTTTTTGTTGCCTTCTTCTCGTTCACAGAATGAGCTCAGCACTTATGGCTTCGAAACTCCACGCAAATCGGCGTGCAAACATTTGTGGAGATGCTGCGTGGAGCATCATGCGTTCTTCAGACAGGTGCGCGTCGCTCCTCTGCCCAATTCGCAGTCACATGCCGCCGATTTGTTTCAGCTCGGCTCCCGCTTCAGACACAGGTGAGTTGAGTGTGCGTACCCCAGCCAAATGTGCCGGAAGTACTAGTATAATAGAAGAAGCCAGCGGAGCCATACAAATATGCGAGTGGGTGAGATGGCGAGTGCTTGGGCATAAAAAATAAAGTTATTAAACAGAAAGCCCAAGTGGTGGATCGGGGTACTCATAACCTTACTAAGATGCGCTTTTGGCCAATTTATTAGCCAGTTTTTTTTTGCCAATTTGCAGCTGGGCCCCCAAAAAGCGCGCAAGCCAATTAAAATGTTGCCAAGCCACTTGAAATGCATTTCGAATGTTGTGCTTCAGCTCATGTGTGATTAGATCATTAAAGCGCACACAGTGGGTTCAGTGTTGACTAATCTAGTTCACTCAATGAACTAGTTCAGAGAAAGAAAGTGTGAGAAAAGAGTATCTTAAGTCCATGTATGCTTAACAAATAATTGGACTATCAAGCTGAGACATACATATATTGTTCGAGTTTCGGGTTTAAAAGATCCAAAAGCATTTTCATCTTGTCCCTTGTCTTCTTTGTTCCTAATCCACTGATTCATAAATGCAATGAACAAGCTCACTGAAAAGAACAACTTAGAAAAAGAAGAACCTTTGATTCTTATCCATTTCACTTCTCACTTTAAACCTTAGTTTATGACCCTTGTTCACTTAATGCCACTTTTGTCTAGTTAGAGCTATCTTAAGAGCATCTCTAATGTTAGATGTAAGCACATGGTTGCTTGGGCAAACACACACACACACTCGCACGCATATAGTAGATCAAGTTTACACCAACTAACAACTTGGGTTGCCCAGCTAATTGGAAGTCCAATAAAAATGTCGGATCTGCAGGCAGTCCGACAAACTCAAGTCGAGCGCAAAGCCCACTAATGACTTTCTGTGAAATGCCTTCAAGCTAAAGCTGAACCTGGACTTGCAATTGGTAGTCAGAGAGTTTATGAGTTGGCACCAAAAATGCAAGGCAATTGTGCATGACGAATGTGGCAGGGATCTAGGCTTGGTTCATGGTTTATGACAGCCATTTGCGGTGTTGGACGATGCTTCGGTGAGGGGAAACTGGGGCCGTTTGGGGGTCTGCAAACTTTCTTGCACTTGGCGAACTTGGTCTAAATCGCGTACACATCGCCGCAACGTAATACAAGGCGAAACTATTAGCTGGCCCCAAAAAACACAAAAAATAAGAAGAACAAAAGTTTTGGGACGCCGGCACGAAAAATTCACTTATTTTACGACTGCGGCGGCAGTGGTTTTAATTTGTGAAACAAATGAAAGTTTTTTACAACCTTTTTATGGTTCACTGTTCATTATTGCTGCTCACAAAACAAGAACCACAATTCAGCGTCTTGTTTCGAGCTTCTTTTATTTATATATTTTTGGGTGCTCCTTTTGCTTGTTTGTGTTAATATTTTTGCCTACTTTTATGTTGCCCAAAAACAACCACATCGCATGTCTGACCCAAACCCAACCAACCAACCAACCAACTTACCAACCCACAACCAAAGTCGCTCGGACAAGCAAATGGAGAAGGATGCACTTGCCGCCGGACGTTCCCCGCCAGCCTTCACGCGCGTCCCATCCAAGCGCCAGCCCCGACGCGTGATTGATGACTTTTTTAACAGCAACAACGGTGTAGGTGGCGGTGGCAATGGCGGTGGCGGTGGCAGCAGCCTTCTCATTGGCAAACGACCGCTGCCACTGCCCCAACTACCGTTGCAGTCTTTGGCCAACAGCAATGCCAACAACAATGCTAACATCAATGCCAAGTGAGTACTCACCAAATATCCATCATTTTATTTTTATTTTTTTTTTATTGCATGCACCAAAGTTTTGATTTACCCAACGTCAGTTCTACTACGTCTTCTATATACTATGTCGGTATTTAACTCATATACACTTAAAAAAAATAGAATAAAATCAAAGAGTACACTATACTACTAGTTAACAAAATGTCAATATAGATCAGATAACACATTTTATGTATCAATTAGTATTCTATAATCAAAACTTTGTTAATGTAAAAAAAAATTAGATCTCATTTATGACAATATTAAATCAGAAGGAATTCCAATTTAAATGTAAGAAAACAGACAAATCCTATTAGTGTTACAACGTTATTCTCAGTGTACATTTATATGTTTTTTTTTTGTTGCACACTTGTTTCCGCCACTTCCTTTTTGGGGCAGTTGTCCTCTTTTTGGTGAAAGTTTTTTTTTCTTTTTGGCGGTCATAATTTTGTAGAGAGAGAGAGAGATGCGCCGGCCGGAAGTGCTCTCATGCTGCTCATTGCAGCATCTTCCTTTGATCTGTTTTAAATTTTCAACATGCGGGCATTTCTCTTTTTTGTTCCTGTCTGCGCGGAGAGCACCATTCTGGGGCCCCTTGGGGAAAAAATTCATATGCAGCTTTTGCCAGTTTTTTTTAGTAAAAACTCTTTTTCCGTTTGCATCAATTTTTTAAAAACAAAAATATAAAAACAATGCACAAAACACTTCATCATGGCTCCCCATCTGTGTGTGTTGGCTTTGACAGGCCGCCTGCCTTTTGCATTGTTGTAGTGTTTGTGATGTCCTTAGCCAAGTGGTTCTATGGCATGTGTTTTGTGTGTGTGTGTTGCTGGCCTTTTTTCGATTTCGTGCTCAAATCCATTTAGTTGCCATTTGAAGGCAGTTACATTGTCTAGACGCAACATTTATTAAATGTTTTATGGTTTTGCACATCAAATTATATATGGAGAAATACAAATCGGCCATTAGAGAAGCGTACAGGAAATGTTGCCAGGATGTTATATCAAAGAACAATAGCGAGAGTTTAATGGAAATTGAGTCATACTTGAAGATTTATGAAGTGGGCGGAAAACAAAGACTTGGGCTTAAGTAACAATCGTTAGTTTGAGACAATAAAATGAGCCTTGAAGAGAAAGTGAGAAAGTATTATGAACCCAGCAAGTAGAAAAGGTATGAAAAATCATTTAGTAGAAGAACATGCCTTAAGTTTATAATAGAAAAAATTGTCTGAAAGAAGGGAAAAGCCATCAAGGCAGGCTCCATTGTTTTTTATGTTGGTCAGTGATCAGTGAGATTTAAAGCCATCATCATTAACTTGAGGAGCAGTGGCAAATGCCACATTGACCCCATCAATGTCGCTCGCGTCGAGCGGCCACCATCTATGCATAAATTATCCGCGATGGTAATAGAAGCCAAAGACTGAAGATGCAATGTAATCGCTTCCTAGGAACACAGAAGAAAATAGCCAAACACTCAGATAGATAGAGAAGAAACCAAGAATTGTAATGCTGTGAGCTGTGAGCTAAGAGCTGAGCAAATAGCTCACGTCGTTTATCATTTGCAAACAAAGAAGCCAGGCAGACAACAACCAGGAGCAGAAGAGAGACTGAGCGAGAGAGAGAGAGACCAATCAAGTTGCCCACACCATGGCAAGCGGGACATAAATCACAAGGCGCGACCACATTCAACGGAAAGAGTTCCATGTCTTCCAATGTCTCCCAATGTCTTGTCTGGTTTTGGTTGTTGTTTCATGGGCTTGGGCATGGGCATGGGCATGGGTAGCAGGCTCGAAATGATTGCCCGCTGATTGCCAGTGCGGCAATTACTCAATTTTACACACGCGCATTATTTGTCTGTGTCGATCTTTCTGACTGAGAGACTGAGACTGAGAGGGCGATCTTACAATTCTTGTGGCTGGCAGACAGCCTAAATGCTTGGCCAATGCAGCAGACTTTAATCAACGTTTATGTTAAACAATTTAAATTTATGGCAAAATAATGCGCGAGCGTTGCAATTGCTCAACATCAGCACACACACACATACTAACTTGCACCCTCTCTAACCGCTTCTTCCATTGCCTATTCCATTTGCAGCAACTATGATAGTCCGTACCGCTCCACGTATAGCATACCCACAAGCCTGGGCATACGTCCAAGCACCAGCAGCACTAGCAGCCATCATCATCAGCAGCAGCAGCAGTCGACGTCCAATAACAACTCCAGCAGCTACAATAACAATGGCAGCAATTTGCAGACACCTGACTCGCCTCGCAGCACGCGCAGCGCTCCATGGCCAAGATCACAGCAACGTTCCCTCTTCGGACACAATCCCTCGAGTCCACGGTCGGTGCGTTCGGTTAGCACAACGGGTGGTGGCTTGCATCATCATCATAGTCATCATAGTCATGGCCATGGCACCAGTCATCATTCGCATCATCATCATCATCAGCAGCAGCAACAGTCGACGTCGTCATCATCGCATCATCAGCAACGACAGCAACGTGCCAGCTCCTCATCCGCCTCGCATCAACAGCAGCGATATCGCTCTAGCTCCGTAGAGAGTCATTCCTCGAATGATTCGCGCTCGACGAGACGGTAAGTGCAAGTCGAGCTGTAAAACTGTTTACATCTAACCCTCACTTGTGAAAGTGACTAAACAAATATTGTAAAAGGTTAAAGAAAACGAAAGAACAATCCCAGATCTCTCATTTCTAACGATGTATTTTCTTCTTACTCTTACTTAGAGGTCTGATTATTTAAAAACTAAACGAACGATTTATGCAAAACTTCTAAGCTGTCTCTCCCCTCCATCATCAATTACCTAATCTTCACTTTCTTAATCCCTTTCGCAACTCACAGACACAAGCATCGTCATCGTCGCACCTCAGACAACGAGAGCGAACTGTCCCGGGGCTCTGGTCGTTCGGGACGTTCACATCATCGCAAGCATCGACGCTCGCATCGGCATCGAAGGGACAACTCGGCTGGTGGCTCGGATCACGATAGTACTCGGGGACGCAGTTATTCGGGTCATCGCAGCTCCTCAATGCGCAGCGGCAGCGCTGAGCTTATCGATTCAACCACACAGTGGCGAGAGGTGCAACGTCGCCAAGCGGAGGCTAGTTTGGGACAAAGTTCCGTGCAACAGGCAGCCGTCTCGAAGAGCAGCATGGTTGCTCGCAGTCTGCATAGCAACGATAGCCACTCGGACACCCATTCGCACCACAAATCAAGAAGGCATCGCAAGAACAAGTAAGTTTGATTAACCGAAGAACTGAAAAAATCCTTTCTAAACCGCAATCTTCATTAGATCGCCGTCGGAGTCACGCAGTCGCATGTGGAACAGCGAGTTGGCCAAGCACCTACAATTCGGTCTAGTAGATACTGATGGCATGTCGGAGCAACAGCTGCGGGAGATACCCTACACTGTGGTGGAGACGACCTCGAAACGTGCCAACTCCAATTTAAAGATACACAAAAGCAACAGCAAGAACAGTGTTGGTGCCAAGAGCACTGGTTCAGGGAATACCATCACCAATGGCAGTGGTACGGCCAGCACTGGGCAGGCCAAGAATCGGGTGGATCGTATAAGAGGGTAAGTTGAGTTTGTTGGCTGCTTCTGTGGCAGTATCTGATACTGAATGAATTGTAGACTCTACTACCAAAGCTCTCATCCGCATGATAGCAATGTCGGCGGCGTGGGCGGCAGCGTTAGCAACGGCGGGAGTGCACCCAAAAACGGTTCCATACGTTCAGCCAGCACAATCTCATCAAGGGAATGCGAGCGCAACAATGGACATGGTCTAGTGCGGTAAGCAAAAAACGAGGATATATAGGATCCTTTCTATATCTTATCATTCTCAGCATGATGTCCAGCATGAGTATGGGCGATTTTATTTCACCCACCGGCTCAAATTTAAGCCCATTGGAGAACTCAGCGTTACGCGTTTCCCATGAGCACACAGACTCGGGTCTTGGTGCGGATCAAGACTATGCCTACTCCTCAGAGAGGTAAGTTCATTTGAAACAATGTTTCGAGAAGTGTTTCCCATTTCGTTTCGTCTCTCTTAGATCCAGTGATAGTACGCGGTATGGCACCAATAAATCGTCTGGCGCCTCGAGTGGCAGTCATCGCAAGTCGATTGGCAGTGCCAATGGTGGCAACAATGGTGGTGGCTACAATAGCCTCATGCAACAGACTGTGAGTAATCAGCAGCAGCAGCAACGTTCTTTATTCGCACAACAACAACAGCAACGCCAACATCAACAACACCAACAACAACAGCAACAACAGAAGTCCAATTATAAATACGCCTCATCCTCGAACTCCTCATCCAATAACCCGAATACAAATCTGGCGCCGGTACATAATCCAATCGGTACCAATAATACTAACTCAACGCCGCCGTTGCTGCCGCCAACAACAACAGCCGCAGCAGCAGCAGCAACAACTGTTGGCGGCAACAGCAGTAGCAGCAGCAGCAACATCGGCGCCGGCAATCGTTTGCTCAGTTACACTACATTTGAGAACAATCAATACAAGTTCAGTTTGAACAATGCAATTGGGGGCAAAGGATCTGTTGGCGCCGTTGGCAGCAGCAGCCAAAATCTAACGGGTAACAGTCTGGGTATGGTCACATCAAGTGGTGGTGGTGGTGGTATTGGTGGTGTTGCTTTCAGCCGTCAGCGCAGCTTTGTCGAATGGCCAAACAATCCAGCAGCGCCCTACTACTATCAAGGTCCCTCCACATCGTCGTCGCAAATCAAACGACGTGATGCCAAATCGGATATTGGTGTGCCCACTCGTCGGCTATCGGGTCAGAGTTTGACAAAGACACAGCTGCTTACAGGTGGCGGTGGCGGCGGTGGTGGTGGCAGTTCACAGCTGGCCAATGCCAGCTGCTATCCCATCCACTATGCGAGCAGCAGTGTCACCAATCGTGCATTGGGTCAACGTTCCGTTGGGAATTCGCATTCGCAATCGCATGGATTTGGGTTGCAGCCGGCCAAATCGGATCTTTTCTTGTCCTACATACATGGCGGCGAATACGAGCGACCCTATATCTACAACTATAAGATGCCAACGGGCTGCAGCAGCACAAACATCGCCAGTGGTTCGCCCAAGCAATTGGCCAGCGCCTATCACATCTCCGGTGCTCAAACTGCCGATCCTCCGCCACCGCCGGCGCCTTTGTATGGTGGTTCGGCGCCCGCCAACGATGTCATGTACTATCAGTTTGACAAAGGTGCCGCCAAACAGCAGCAGCAGCAGCAGTTGCCACAGTTGCAACCTCCACCGCCGCCGCCCATTGTGCATCAGCCCAAATCTGTTGCAGCAGCAGCAGCAGCTGGGGCATCGGGCGGTGGCGGGCCATTAGTGTATCTGCAGCATGGACAGAATGTCGCGCCAACAAATATCACCTCAACGCAACAAACTGTGAGTAGTTAAGCCTTCTCCTCAGCATCAGCAGGTTCTTTCTGTCTCCAGAGTCAACCTGTTCGCATGTTCATGTTATTGTTGTTGTCGTTGTCCTTCTTTTTGTCTTACTGCATCTTGTGTTGTGTTTGTCGCATGTTTTCACATTTTCTCTCTGTGTTTTTTTTTTTGTACTTAATCTTAAGTTTAGAGTTTTGTTTGTTTTTAATTGTTTGCGTAAAAAAAGAAACACTTAAAATTTTATTCAAAAGCACGCAGAAACGATTAAATTAAAGAATAAAGTCTTTGGATCTTTAGATTTAAGTTCATATTTTATGATTAATTTTTATAAATAGTTTTTAATGTTTTAATATGAATTTATTTATCTGAATGCAATAATTTTATTTATATTTTCTCATTCTTTATATATATGTATTTCATTTTTGTATCCCTTAAAATCTTGTCTAATAAGTAACTAAAGCTTTTATGTTGATTATTTTGTAAGACTTATTGTAAACAGTTGAAAAGTCAAAAGGACGCAGCCTGTGTATGAAACTTTATATAGTAGTTACATATTCTACACTTATCTTTAGCATGCACACACTTCTGTCTGCATGTTGTGTATGTCTATGAGTGTGTGTGTGTGTGTTTGGTTTATCAAAAGCGACGCTATGTCTGCAAATAAACTTGCTGCTATCTGAGTTTTGTGTCTGGCGCATAGACTGGAATTTAATTAACTTAAATAGACTGCGCGAAAATAGGCGTGGGGCTACGGCGCATACACACACACACTTACTCACACACACATAAATTCAAGCCACGTATCTTAAAGATACACATGATTACAACGTAATGGGTTTTTGTAGTTACTTAACACACACACTCGCACACACACAAAGAAATATATCATAAAAGCGGAGATTTTTTGTATTTGTTATTTATGTACATCCGTAATTGAAGTAGAAAATTGAGTGTGAGGCCATTAACGAAATAGTATAATCTTTTTGTGTATAGAATTTATTCTAAAGTTGCTCCATGTTGAAATGGATTTTAGTTCATGTACTAAAATGTTGCACAAATATTGAAATTGTAGCTTCACATTTTTATTAGAAATTTCTTAAAGTTAAGCAAACATAAACATTCCACATTTGGCTTAATTTCACGCATGGCTAATTAAGAGAGTGAGCCAGAAATATGCCAACTAAATTTCTGTCTAGCAAACTAAACAAATTGTCCAAAAAGGCAAAAGATATTTAAGGAAAACAAACAGAGAGAGATCGAGAGAGGGAGCAATAAAACAGCATAAATAATAAGCAACTATTTGCGCTACATTATCCAAGTTTATGTAACAACAACAAACGCTTGAAGCAAGGCATTTGGGCGTACACGAGGCAGGGGGCGTGGTCACGTCAAGCAAATAATTTTAACTCAAGTTGAGAATGGGGCACAAATATCGCTCGCAGCTACCATAGAGCACAAAATACTAACAATTCTCCAAATAAATTTTGTGCGAGAGCAGCTCGAGTCACACACACACACATGTGTGTGCTAGTGTGTGTGTGTGTATTTATGTGTGTCGCAAATGGCCTTCATGGCAAAGTAGAAGAAGAGCTCAGCCACTACATAGAAACATTCTCGAAATGTTTGGCATAATTTTGCTATAAAATAAATTTGGGCAAAATTGTTTTTCTCTAAGCTGGAGGCAGCTTAGTAGAGAAGCGAAGACAGAGCAGCGCCTGGCAACAACAGCGCCAAGCGGCAAGTAGCTTCAAGCGGCAAGTAGCTTCACAAACAGCCAAAGGACATCAAATAAAACAAGCAAATCAAAAATTATGACAGCCAAAACCAGCAACAAAGATAGACAAGAAAAAAATACAGATACAGCTTGGGAGAAGTCAGGCTAAAAGGCAAACGACAACCGTGTTCGGTGCCTTGGGGCATGGTGGCATGTCCTTGCCAAAACAGTTAAGTCAATAAATTTGCTGATTTAATGTGCCAAAAAAGTTTCGATTGTTGTTGCTGCTGTTGTCTTCTGGTCAGAGTTTTGTTATTGTTTTCGCCTCGAGCATTGACAAATGTTAGATTAACACAATTGGTAAACAATAAAAGCGACAACTTATGGCCAAGCTTAGCTGTGGCTCTAAGCGTTGACCTTTAAACCAAAAAAACGGATGGCCTAAACTGTTGCAACAATTTAATTGCAAATCAAATGCAATATTCAATTATGAGTTAGTAAAATATAATTGATAAAAGCAAAGCTTTTAATTATACGAAAAAGCTATGAACACGATTAATTAAACATGAATCTGCAATTTACAAAACATGTTTAATTAAAACACTTGCAAAATGCCACAAATGTTGGCACAAAATTGTTGAAAATTAAAACTCAACGAATATATTGCATTTAGTTATGCAAAACTTTTTTATGAAAAAAAAAAACAACCAGACAAAAGGCAACAAATATTCATGTTGCACGTCGACAAAACTTTTTGTTGGTGTGCCCCCCGAACTCAACTCAATGTGAAAAGCATTAGAACTCCATCAATATTTTAAATGCAACTCTTTATTCATAGAACAAAACTGAATAAACTTTTGGTACGGGAAAAAAGAGAGATTGGGAAAAGCAAATATTTTTGCATTCACTCGCAATTGTTTCATGAGCAAAAAACAATTTATGACTCAAATAGTGCGGAAAATGCTGTAAAAAAGTTTATTTAACAATTGATTCAATTTTTGTTGTTGCCAGTCAAACACCGTATGATTTAATTATGCAGCATTCAGAGAATAGTTATGGAATATATATATTTTGTTTAAGCCTCTCTAAGCTGCTCGTTTTTCGTTTGTGGACATCTGTCGCGTTTAATATATATAAATAACAAAAAGTGCAGACTTGAAAAAAGTGCAATAAAACTGTTGCCAGCTTATGGGAGCGTAGTTAATAATTATCTGTACGTATGTGTATGTGTGTTGGCACGCCTGTTAACAGTTGTTGGCCTGACAGTTGCTTTTAACCCCTGGGTTGACATTGAACGTGTAGCTAATTGCAGAAGGGTCGCTCGTTTTGTCAGGCAATTTGATGCATTTGTTGTGTCTGAACCAGCAAAAGGACCAAAGGGCGTGTTTGCCTAAAGACTATGCCTAATTAACACACACACACACACACACACACATGAGAGCACAACACACCCATAAAAGCTAAAGAAAATTAATTAAAGTTCAGCAACAGGCAAAACATGAAGCTAAAAACATAACAAAAACTTCAACCCTCCACATAGTATTCTATTTCGATTTGTATTTATTTAAGCAATCTTGTTGTACGTGTTTCCATTAGGCTGCGATTCAAGCTTCATTATTGGGAACTACAAGATTCTCTTGGGGCAACAACAAATACAATTTTCAATCTGAATGCAATTTTAATTAATAGCAAATCAAACAAACTTCTAGCAAATGCACAAAACAAACTTTGTTTGCGCTTCGCAGACAAAAGCAAAGTTTTTGCTTGGCTGCAAAAAGCATAAGCTTCAAGAGCATCCAGCCAGCCACACATGCTTTGAGCTCAAGTGTTTGTCCTATCTCTGCAAAAGATACAAAGATAGACATACTTTATGCTGAACTTAAGATGCCTTTTGTGTGTGTGTGTGTGTGTGTGCACCTTTATGGTTTCATTTACAAATGAATATGTATATCGTACTACATTTGTCTAGTTATTCAACTAACAAAGTATACCAAACATTATGTTTGCTTTCACACACATACATGGGATTTGTGAACGTGTCTGTGTGTGTGTGTGTGTGTGTGTTTGTATTCAATCATAATAACAGCAAATGTGCTGCTGCACAACAACAAACATGTCTTTGGCCAAATTGAATGAGCTTTTAAGTGTATTGAGATTGAGACATAAGACTTCATGCTTAGCCATGGGGATGAATGTTTGCTTGGATCAACAGAAGAAGTAGGTGTAGCTTAGGCTATATCAATTACTTGATTAATTCAATTGCCTTATGCTATATGGTAAATGCCTTATTAGCCTTCCTTAAAATATATTTCTAATGAATGTTATATTTTTATTTTTTTAATATGTTTTCTATATTATTTTCTCGAACTTTTTGGGCTATACAAGAATTATGTACTCAATTAAAAATATTCAGGCTTAATGCTTAAAAGTTTCAACAAAATAAAAATAGAAAAATGTATTTTAAAGAGTAAAAACAAAAAGCACAAAGCCACTTGAACATATTTTTAGCTAAGCATTGCGTCAGATTGTTTTAGTTCCAGCATGCAACAGCAACAACAACATATCAAAATCATCAGTCAGTGCCATGGCAATGGAATCAATTGTTAACCGCAGGACGCATGTCCTGTGTGCAACTGCTGCATGCCACAACCAGTTTGCCACGACCCTTTTGCTGGTGGTTGCTGGTCAGGTGTTCTGCCGTCGGACACTTTATGAACGCAATCAGACGAGCTTTTGTTCGAAAAACCCACTTGCCACAAGCGGAGCAACAACAACAGTCGCATACAATTTGCCATTGTTGTGGGCATTGTTGTTGTTGTTGATATTTGTGTGTGTAATTAAAATTGTGTGTGTGCCTTCTTCGGAACTAATAATAATAAATTTATGTGCAAACAATTGTAGCTGATTTTTAACTAGAAATCATTTGTGTTTGATTAGCATTAAAATATCTCTCTATATATATTGTATATTTAGCATGTTTGCCTGCATATCATAATAATAATAATGAGTGTGTTAATTTGTGTGTCGAATAATATTTGTTCAAGTCTCTATATACATTGAAGTAGTAACAATAGCAACGAATCAATTTGTTATTTGCATGAATGCATTGTGCCAAAATATATATTGTGTAGTTTTAAATATATGTATATCCACCCAATTACCCCTTGCAAGAGAGCTAAACCTTGTTTGTGTGTTTTTTTTTTAATAAAAAAACCCAAACCCTAAACCCCACGATCACCAAAAATGCACACACAAACACGCTCACAAACAGGCAATGCAGCAATCATCGCACTCCTGCAGTGAGGAGGACGAAGTGATGGCAATTTTGGAATCAATGCAACCGGATGATGCTGCGGCGACCACAACTAATGATGAAGCCGAAGATACCGATGATAATGATGATTATGATGATGAGGCAGCCGAAGCCGAGGATATGTTTGATGTTGATGTGCCTTTGATGTCGCCCACAGGCAGCCACAATAGTAACAGCAGCAGCAGCAACAACAACAACAACAATCGGACAGTAACAACATCAACAACAGCCATTTCCGCTTTGGCCAATACTAATCTAGATAATTGCAATGCGAATGTCTGCAGTGGTCAACAGCATTGTGCAGCCAGCGACACCAATCTACAACAGCAGCAGCAACAATATCTCCATCAGCAACAGCAACAAGCATTGCCAATTGCCACAGCAAACCAAACGTTAAATTGTCCCACATTGAATGCAAATAGCAATAATATCTGTAGAAATACCAACTCCAATACGAATGCGAATCCGAATCCGATTTTGAATGAAAACCACCCAACATCCCCCACAACCCAACAACAACAGCAGCAGCAGCAACAACATCTAGCCACAACAGCTGCAACAATTGCTGCCGCAACGTATTCACAACGTACCACAAACTCCACCAATACGCACTCGAATTTGCAACAAAATCAAAACATTTCCTCCAGCTTAGAGATAATCCTATCGCCAATTATACAAAGTAGTCGCCGGTAAGTTTCATTTTTTTTTATGTTTTTTTCTTTCGTTTCGTTTTTGTATCTGTTTTTTCCCCCCATAAATATTTCGATATTTATTTAAGTTCAATGTTTTTTTTTTTGTGTCTGTAGCTAACAAGCATTAACTTTTGTACTTTTTGTTACGTTCTAGTCTTAAGAAGGCATCAGCCATCCAAAAAACAAAACCAAACCTTCTGCATGCAAGAAACCACAGCAACCGCAACAGGGGCAACTTAAGCTCTGCGTTTGTGTATTGAATTGATAATCTTGCCTTTTGCCCCGCACAGTTTGTGTTTGAGTTTTGTTATGCCAGCAAGCCAACCAACCCTTTATCAATATGCCCAAACCTTGATATGTATTTGTTTTTTGTTATTTTTTTGCTGCTAGACAAGTTGACAAGCACTTGAAAATGTGGCTGGAAACGTTTTTGTGTTTAACTCAAGCCAATAAAATTGTATCTGTATAAAAATATTGTATCTCTACATTTTTGCATAACTAACAAAATTTCTGACAAAAAAAATAAAAAATTTACCTTTTGAGAGAAGTTTAAGAAAATTAAGAATAAAACTTTTTGAAAGCAATATAAATATTTGAAACTGAGCTAAAACTTAGAAAACCTAATCATAAAGTTATTTTTAAGTTCCGTTTAGTTAATACAATTAAATATCACTTAAATAATTTATTCACAATTCAAAAATTTCTTAATCAAATCAAATCAAAAACATACACACAAACACACATAAATAACATAACGATACTTTCGACGAACAAAAAACAAAACAAATAAAACAAAATAAAAACATTATAAATTATGTATTAATGTGCCTGTTAGGCCCAGCTTCTTGGCTCCCTTGGCGGCAGCTTACGCTTTGGCCTTTAGTGTCACAGTAGGGAGCTCTTCTTTGGGCCCAAAAAAAACACTTTGCCAGCTGCCAATTTTCAATTGCCTTGCCCAAAAGCAAACTTGGCAAAAACAACGACTACAACAACAACGACAATGATGATAATGGGAATTGAGTTGGGGGGTGGGGAAATTGGGAAATTGAAGAAAATGAAAAAGACGCTTTCGCATTACATTTGGTTTTATTAGAATTTCACTTGGTGCTTGCATTCATTTTGGATTTACATTTGATTTGACTGCCGCTCGCGTGTGTATTTATTGAGATACCCTATAGTTGTGAGGGTTACTAAACATTGTTTGGCAGTTTGTAGCATGTTGAGAGGATTCCAAACTTCAACTATTGACAATGCCATTTTGAATAAAATCCAAGAAATCTTAATCAAACTCACTTGCTAGAAGTAAGTTAGACTACTCCAAAATATTTCTGATAAATTATTTTTATTTAAGTAAACTGTCTTTCAGTTAGGGTGCATGTATTGCTTGTGTGTACTGCAACTCCTGTGTTCTGCCCCTGTTTTTCGTCTGTGTTTATTTTTGCTCCATCCACGTTTTAACGCTCGACAAGGCAAAAAGCACACAAATATTTATGCGATGCGATGCGAAGCGAAGACAATGCCGATTGCCGAATGCTGAACAACCAAATTCGACAGGCCATTTACAAATGAATAGGTTAATGTCTAGCGAAGCGAGTTGAGAGTTGGGGGCACAAAGAAATCGTAGGCGTGGCACACAGTTGTGTCTTGTTTATGGGCCAAAAGTTTTCAGGCAGCGCACAAATTGACTTTAAACATGTCAATTTTGAGTTTTCTTTTTCTATTTCCATTTAAAACTCCTCCATGCAATGTTTGCGCCTCATTAGCGCGTTGCTAGAGAGAGCCAAAAAAGGTCGCATTCATTTAATGTTGTTGTTGTTTTTGTGTATGTATTGTCACAAAAATATTACCCATACGCCGCATTGCACGCAGCCATTGAATCAACAAAATGACAATTTCACAACAAATTAACTGCGCAGCGAGGCGAGAGCAAGCAAACATTTCATTCTCACAGACATGCTATATATGTTCATATATATATATATAAGGAAGTTATGATATCACACACACACATGCTAACAACACTCGGAGGACAACAGCAATTGCAATGAAAGCTAAGCAAATGACCTTCAAACTCTCGATAAGCGAAAACAAAACAAGCGAAAGTCCTAAAAATATACATAATTTTTGCCAAACAAAAAGACAAAAAAGAAACCCTACTCACACGCACATATAAGCTGGGAGTGCTGAAAATATGATGGCCCTGTCCTGGCATGGCCCGGCCCGGCAAAAGGCACAAAAGCAAAAACATTAAAATTTACGAGACTAGGCGAGTGCCGGGCAAATGATACTAGCGCCGAGTCCTTGTTCAATGGGTTCTATGTGTGTGTGTGAACGAGCCTCTAGCCAAACATAAATACAAATTTCAACACAACCAAAAACCAACACAGTGAAACAAGCGATGAAAGCAAAAAGAGCTCAAAACCCAAGTACGACAATTTCATATCTCCACCACATAAACAAACAAAACAACAAAAAAAAAGAGCAATAAAAAATACTTGCAGAATATGGAAGAATAAATGCTCTACAATATGGGGCATAGATAAATTTTCATATACAATTTTTTTTTATTTATATTTTAATAATAATATTAATCTTTAATAAGGATAAGACTTTAAAGTAGTTTTAATTTGGGTAAAAAAGTATATTTACCTTTTATTTATTCTCTCAAAATATATTTTTTTAATATGGTTTTTGATTAAAAAAATACCTTAAGTGTTAATCTAAATCTTTTTTTTTGTCTAGACAAATTCACATTAAAGCCAAGCTTTTAGATAATTGACAGAAAAAAAGAAGCAAGAGAAAAGTCAAAGTCTTGTCTAGAATGAATATGTCCTTAAGGCAAGGTATATATATATTTATGATTGAGTATCAGTGTGTGTGTGTATGTGTGTGTGTGTGTGTGTATAGTGTACAAACAGTGTACAACTGTCCTTCCTGTCTATGGCGGGCAATGCTCCTTGCTCGTTTCCCTTTTGCCATCGATTTGCGACACGCCAACAAAAAAAGGGCAACAAAAAAGTGAAAACACAGCAAAACTTTACGCAGTTTTCCCACGACAACAGCAACAACAACAACATGAACTAAAAGGGGCGACAAAAAGTGCTGAAAATGTTGAAAGTGCCCCAAAGTGGCGGCAACAACAACAACGTCGACGACGACGACGATTCGTAAATTTGACGCACGCATTTCGCCAGATAAGCTTATGAATGTCCTTATAGTATATGTATATATTTATACAAAGTTCCCTTTTGAAAGTATGTGTTGGCCATTTTTCTGCGATTTTTTGTAACTTTTTGTTTTTATCATTTCTTTCTCATTTTTTTTTAGGTTTATAATTAAATTAAGTAATTATTTGGGTGCTTTGGATGGGGCCGCCCATAAAGAGCAACAACTGGAGTATAATAAAAAATATATATATAATAAATTACTAATATGCTTATATATAATTTAATGACCATAAAGTTTGCACTTAGAGTATATCTTTTTTTTTTTGTGTACTTAACTAGAACGCACAGTAGCTTGGAACACTCAACTAACTAGCCAACACACATACATATATATATATGGTACTATATATAAACTTACATACATACTAATACACATACATATTTGCACTCACACACGCACTACAAGCCACAACTTGTTTAACTCTGTTTTTTTCTAATATGCAAATATTTGCAATCCTTTTTCTCTTTCTTCCTTTTCGTTCTGTTTTTTTTACATGCAACCGCAACAACAACAACAACATCGACATATGCAGAGCGCAATTGTAAGCGAAATGAGCACAGAATTGTGAGAATTAGCTAAATTTAATTTGCAACAGCCAACAAACCAGGTCCAGGCCCAGCAACAACAACAGCAGCAACAGCACGTTGCAGTAGCAGCTGCCACAGTTTGCTCATCAGCCCCGCCACCAACAGCATTCTGCAAACTTTGGTTGCAGCAGCAACAACAACAGCAACATCAACAGCAGCAGCAACAGCAACAACAGCAGCAGCAACTCTTCGAGCAGCAGCAAGCCTGGCTATAAGTATCAGCAATAACAACAACAAGTGCAAAGTGCATGCGGGCGTTGCGCGAAAAGTATGCTATGTAAAATATAAAACCAAAACTTAAGTTGCTAAAACACTCAGAGAAAACGTGTTCTGCAATCTGTAAGTAAGAAAATTAAACGAAGCATTGAATAGATATTTCCTCAAATTTTGTTAAAAATCAAATAGTAAATTTTTAGAACTACGAAGGTTTTTATATTTTCAATTAGATGTTTTCTTTTAGACATGATTTCTCCGAGTGTATATATGTAGCTATATATAGCAACGTCAGCAAACCAACATGCACAACAATAAACAACATTTAAAAGCCGTTGGGCCAAGAAAAGTTGTGCAAGAATTTTGAACATTCGAGCTTGTTGGGGGCTTTTGGGCTTTTGTCGTTTTTGCAAATTAAATGTACATTCTGCCAACATGTAAATAGATAATGTCTTAACTGTATAGTACATAGTGTTTGTATATTTATGTGTACAAGGATCAAATAGTGCTTAAAACTAATTAGCTAAGCAACAACAACAACAACAAACAACAAGAACACTTTAAAATATACGAAAAGTAAGGGGAAATATATAAAGAAATATATTCGCAAATAGCTTAGGATGCGCAGCAAATAATCAAAAAGCCAAAAAAGCAACTGTAACTCACGAGATAAAAGAGAGAGAGAGAAAAACAGCACACAAATAACAAACAAGAACAAGGCAAAACAACAACAATAACAAAAGCAAAAACAAGCAGCATAAAAGCAAAAATAAATTGTGCGTTAATGATAAGCGGCGCGCAATTCAGTGGCATCAAATTTATTAAAACCTGCTGCGTGTGGCACAAAGACAGCACAAAGTAGAAAGAAGAGGAGTAGAATACATACACACCAACACATACATACACATACATATACCGAGAACAATAGAGAGAGACTGACGCTTCCTGGCCAAGGAAATCGTTAGCGATAAATATAAAATTTTATTGTTATGAGTGTGTTGCTCTCTCATGTGTGCGTGTGGGTGTGTGTGTCTGTTGGTGTTAGTGCGTCCTGCAAGTAAATTAAATATGCCTTTTTATTAACTACTAAGAACCAATTTGATACGCATACAAATAATGCCGTCGCACCAAGTAGCATGAAAAAGAAAATTATATGAAATTAAATTTTACATCAAATGAGAAACGCATTTTAAAATTTGATGAAGATGAAGCAAAGCCAAAAAAAAATTCATTTAGTAGCACATAAATGTAATTTTCAATAAAATTATGCTATGTGTACATATTTAGATGTCAGTATGTGTGTGTATTTGTGTTATGAAACATTAAACTATCCATATGTAATAAAAATAAACAACTTACTTACTTATGCCAACAACGTCCAGCAATTTCAATAATATTTATGTAAGCGCAAACCGATAAAGAACAAACACACACACACACACACGAACGCACACATTGTGAACATATTTTAAGCCCAATTTAGCTAAATCATTTGCAACTAATTCAAGCGCAAATATTTGTGTATCTATTGCGTGTGTGTTCGTGTTTGTTTATTATGTAAATAAAAGCAAAAACAAAAAAAAATATATAACTGTTTTAAGCCATTTTCTTTATGCTCTCTTTTTAGTAGGAAATATAAAATAGAATATATTTAAAAACAAATTCCCATTAATCAAAAAAAAAAAAAAAATCACTGCCACTATGCAAAATATTTACTATAAAATAATATACAAGTATAATAAATACATTTTTGTGTAGTATATACTATATTACCATATAACCACTATAAATCGAATAAGATAAAATTATATCGCCCTTTTGAGGGTTGAACGATTTTTTAGAGCTAAACAAAAACAAAATCGAATAAATTATAAGTATCAACATTAATTAAAATTAAATATTATATGTATGTATGTAACTGTGTGTCTAACGAGATTTTACAATGAGTGTGTCACTTTTATATATCTAATATATATTAATGTACGATACACAATAAACAAAATAACTGCAAATAAAAACGCATTTTATAAAATTTATTATTTTATTTTTAATATTACTCGAACATACAACTTTTGGATTTTGTTAACCCTCCCGAGGGCAACTTCAAACTGCGGCAAAAAATAATAAAAACACCGAAAAGCATAACAAAGCCAAAGTGGCCGATAAGCAAGCAAAAGTGGACAAGACAAAGGGCATGGCACGATAAGCGTGAGTTGAGTTGACAAAAGTTTTCAATCCAAAACGTGGACAAGGACCCAACAAAATAGTATACAAAATTTCAAATTAGCCAACTTGCCACACGCCATGGCACCAGCAACAAAGAAAAAAATTAAATCATCCCATGAGCTATAAGCATAAAAGGAGACAAGTGCCAAGACGATAACAATGCGCATAACTGGATAGATAAGCGCAACAAAGAAGACACTGCAACATTATTGGAGTTGCAAGAGCTTTAAGAGTTTTAGAGTTATGGAGTGTTTTAGAAGGATGCAAGAATATAAGAAGAAATTGTAGGTGGGCCAAAAAAAAAAACTCATTGAAAATTTCACATATTTATTATATTTATCGATACATCGAAGTCTACGTTTTTATTTTATTATTTCGGGATCATCGTCCAAAACGTGTTGAAATTCGATCTAAACTACCAGGCGAACAGAATCAGCATTTTTGACATGTGCACAAAACAACTGCGTTAGACAAGGACAAACTTATCTATGCAAAAGATTATTTATAATAAAAAAATGTTAATTTTTTTGATTTGTGTGAGTAAAAAAAGAACGTCGTCCAAAATTACAGCTGATCGATGATGCCCACTCGCTGTAAACTATATATGAATTACTTTGGAGCTGCCACCCAGTCCAACAAAAACCTTGCCAATATTTTATTAAATTAATTTTGCAGCTGAGCATTGCAGCAACTGAAAATTAATTTGTAACTCGCATTGCAATCATTCATTTTCACATTGAAACAAGTCGAGTTCATATTTTCTTGATCTGATTTAAACCAACAGTTAAAAGGTTTGTTCATTGAAAAATCTGTTTGTATAAAATTTCTCCGTTTATTTCAATTAATTTACTTTCAAGTATTAATTACGTTTTAAAAATTATTGACAGCTTAATTATTCGTTAGCAGGCGTTGACTTATTCGGTCGGCAAAGCAATCAAAAATATTCAAAAATAAATTAGGGACTTTGAAATAATCTAAAAAAAAAAAACGGAAACAGTAGCCAAAGAACACATACTTTTGGTTAGTCCTAACCCAAATATCAGATCAAATTTGTATTATTTCTAAAAGAAGATAGCGAGCAGAAAAATCAAAAACAAATAAACGGTGGTAAACGAATGCTCTACATAATGAACAACAATAACGGTAACAACAAGCTGATTACGGTGGTTGCCACTGCTGGCTATGGCCCGGACAAGGTGTCAGAGATCAGCTACATGGACAGCAAGGTGATTGGCAATGGCAGCTTTGGGGTTGTCTTCCATGCCAAACTGATGCCCAGCAACGAGCCGATTGCAATCAAGAAAGTGCTCCAAGATCGTCGCTTCAAGAATCGCGAGCTGCAAATAATGCGCCAGTTGAAGCATCCCAATATCATAGCACTGAAGTATTTCTTCTATTCGACGGGCGAGAAACGTGAAGATGTCTATCTGAATCTTGTCATGGAATTTATGCCCGATACGCTGTACAAAATCGAGCGCCAATATGCCCGGGCCAAGCAAACACTGCCCGTCAACTATATACGTCTCTATATGTATCAAATGTTTCGCAGTCTGGCCTTTATGCATAGCTTTGGCATTTGCCATCGGGATATCAAGCCGCAGAATATGCTGCTCGATCCGGACTCGGGTACGTTCAAGCTGTGCGATTTTGGCAGTGCCAAGCAATTGGTTCCTGGCGAAACGAACGTCGCGTACATCTGCTCGCGATACTATCGATCGCCGGAGCTAATCTTTGGTGCCACTCAGTATACCACTAAGATTGATATATGGAGTGCTGGCTGCGTTGTCGCTGAACTTCTGCTGGGACAGCTGATCTTTCCGGGCGATTCGGGCGTCGATCAGATCGTTGAGATTGTCAAGGTAATGGGAACGCCAACAGCGGATCAGCTGCAAGACATGAATCCCAACTACAAGCAGCTGAAACTGCCGCAGCTCAAGGCGCATCCTTGGAGCAAGGTCTTTCGCATTCGCACGTCACCCGATGCCATTGATCTGGTGTCCAAGCTGCTCATCTATTCGCCCAATCAACGCATTACACCGCTGACGGCGTGCGCCCATCCGTTCTTCGATGAGCTGCGCACCGATTCCAAACAACGCATGCCCAACGGGCGTCCCCTGCCGCCGCTCTTTGATTTCACCGAATACGAGAAGTCCATTGAACCGGACGTGCTGCCTTTGCTGCAGCCCAATGCGACTGCCGAGAAGCCAGACACATCGCAAAACGCTGAGCATCGACACACTGCTGGCGAGGATGCCACACCGCAAACGGACAGCAATCAGTCGACTCTACGCAATCATCAATCGAAAGGTAAGCCCTTATCAGTGTTGTTTGAACTGCCGACGACGACGACAACGACAACAGTTCCAGCTGTTTCGGCTGCTGTTCCCGCTGCTGTTCGAGCTGCCAAACGGCTCGAACTGGGCAATGGTGATCATGGCGAAGATGATGAAAGTTCCGATGGCGTGCAAACCGACGACGACAACGAAAATGGTAATGATTCTGATGGGGATGATGAGGCGGACGATGATGCTGCCGTCGCTACTAAGCCTGATAACGATGATAAACCCGGTATGAAAAAATCCTAAGATAATAATGATAATGATGATGTTGACGTAGTTGGTATGGAAGTACCTCTCAAGCATATTGCAATTATTGTTTGCTTTGTAATTCCAATAATTAATTTATCACAAGCAAGCAATAAAAAATTTAACGTACAATTAACAAATATTTTGCAAAAGAACGTCATTAATACGTTTTACAAAATACTTAAATTATATATACAAAATTGAATTTAGTTTGTCTTTTTTTTTTTTTTTTGTTTAATTTTTCCTTCTTTTCTAATCAGTTAATTTGATTTTAGTCAAAATAGTTAGAGAAATGTGCTTTTAATTAATCTAGATTTGGCTTCCAAACAACAATTGATGTAGGGCAATAAAAGATTTTTAATGTCTATCGAAATCTGAGCTCGTAAATCTTAAAGTCAGCGTCGAAATAAATGAGTTGAACGCACATTTTGGTCACATCATTAATAAGGTCGGAACAATGTCGCCAAATGCCACAAAAAAAAAAAAAGAATGAAAGGAAGAGAAACTGACACACACACACTCGCGTACACACACACACTAACATATGCAAATGGACATGACAGAAAGCGCCTAAAAGTATGCTTAATTATTGAAATGCCCCAACGGCTAGGACGTTGATATCCTTGCCTGCCATCTACAAACTCGAATACATATTCGCGTTTTATGGCGTCAGAATTAGAGCCACGGACTACAAAACATCACGCACACATGTCCTCTGTGCTTCCTGCCACATCCATCGTTCTCTGTTTGTTTGTGTGTGTGTGTTAATGTGGTAAAATGAATTTTCAGTTTCATTAGTTAAATTGAATAATGGAAAACTTTGCTCGCCACATTTGCCCGACGTCTTCTTGTCGTTGTTGTTGCTGGCCTTTTCCCTGGTCTGGTCCAACGAAAGTTACACTTCCTGCACACACACACACACACGGACACAGTTACACTAAAACAACAACATTAGGTTGAGGCAGCCAGGGCAATAAAGCAAATTTATGCAAACGATAAATTTCGTGAGAGAAAATGTTTGTTTTGCTTTTCGCCCAAAGACCTCAACATGGCTTGGGTCTACATACATAGTTCTTGTTGGTTGACTCTGTTGTTGTTGTTGTTGTAGCTATTATTGGCCCGTTCTGTAAGTGGCAGTGTTGCAAACGGCGCTAAGTAACAGTTGCCCATTAATTCGAAAGTTGTTGAAAGTTTCTGTAGTCGTCCGGTCTTTAAATGCATTCAACTTGGAGAACTTACAATTAAATCGAGCACTTAACTCGACGTGTTTTTGATACGTTAAGGATATATAATATGATATATTTACATGAAATTGGAAGGAATAAGAAATTATTTATAGGTAAGTCCTATTGAAGCTTAAAGCTTTATCATTCGGTAATCGATTTTTATTGATACATTAGAATCACCTTTTCCAATTTCTGAATGTTGTCTTATTGAGATAAAATTCAGTAGATCGGAACATTCTTTCTTAACTTCTTAAAACAATTTATAATAATTTATTTAATAATAATATTTTGGGGCTGTCTCTTAACTTAAACTTTGTATTCCCACTGCTTACCCTTCCTGACTTCCATTCAAGTTAATGTTAAGCATTTATGTGAAATGGTGATGTGTTTAATCAAGCAATATCTGAATTGACAAGTTCATCTTCAGCAACCAAAGTTAACAAACAAACACTTGAAAAAGCTAGTTGTATCTTTTGCCCAGCAGCAAACCAACCAAACAGCCGCATCACCATAATAAACACGCCAAAGTGTTTGCCCCACATGTAAATATCTGTGTGTTGATGTATGTGTGTGTTTTTCTGTTTGGGTGTCTATTTAACAGAGAGTGTGTTTCGGTTGGCCGTGCAACAAACCTTTGACTGAAGTGAGATTACGGTACGGTGCTACACACTATATAATGGCAGCTCATGGAGCCATGAACACACGCACGCAAAGAAAGCCGAGAGACGTCTGCTATCTAGCGGGGTGTGGTGGCATCCAAGAGTCGACTGCAGAAACCAAACCAGAATCCCAACCCCGCCCGCCAACCAACTAAGAGTTAGAAGCACCCAAAAGCAATGAAACATTTTTCGGCAACAAACGCCCATTGGGTAAAGTTGGTTTGTTGGGGGGGGACGAAAAAGCACTAAATTGCAGGCATTTTACGGCCTTTTGGGCAATGGGAATGGCAAAGAAACAGGCGAAACTACACATGGCGAAAAGGTGAGTATACCTTAATGCTAAGTAAACTAAACAAATCTAGAAAAGAAAACAAGTTTTGCTATCCCAAAAATAAATGTCAAATTTACTTTCACTTCTTCTCGAACTAATTACCGCGCGTTTCTTTGCGTGTATATCTGGCGGTGGCATAGAGGCAGTGGTTTATGCTGTTAGTTGTCGTTGTTGTTGTTGCTAGTATCTCTGGCTGCTTTCAATGGCTTCTAACAAGCAGCAGCAGCAGACACATCAGCAGCCCGCCCAAGGTGAATGTGGTCAAAGTGTTTTTAGTTTAAGCACTCGGCAACTAAAATTTGCATAAATGCCTGGCAAACACACACACACAAGCAAACAGACAAACATGCTTCAAGCTTTAGAAAGAGATAGCGTTAGAGTGAAAGGAGAGTGTAAGAGTCGAAGATATTTACAACCGGCTGAATTTCAAGTGATACGAAAATTATTTTATTTCCGTTTCCGGGCCAGCTCGCAATTGTAGCTCGTTGAATGGAAGTGTAACTGTAACTGGTAGCCGGCGGTAGCCGAAAAGTGCAAAGTGCGCCTGCGGTTGCACTAACACACGCAAACACACGCACACACTGATACAATTTGAACTAAATGCAATTTTAATGGGCTTTAGCACAATCTACAGGAATGGATGCCCAGCCCAAGCCACCCAACTATCATAAACTATCATTCATTCATTCATTGCAGTGCATGGCATTGGCTCGTTGTCGACGCTAGAGATGAACGCTACTTAAACTTGTTGCAACATTTGGTGAACTCTCTCTCAAAGGAAGCGTGAAACGAAACTAGATTTTTTACAAGTGATGAAAGGGAAACAGGGCCAAAGAAAAAATTCGTTTAAGAGAAAACTTGCAGTATAGATTGGGTTTTCGATTGAACCAAAGTGCAGGGTTCTGAAAATTAATTTCGTAATATGGAAAACTTGATTACAATTAAGTTTGTTTAATAGAAGTTCAAAAGTATTACCGATTTTTATTATGAAACCAACAAATCAAAGATTAAAATTATGATTGAAGGTTCTAACTCCCGACTTCAATTGCTCATCTCTATGAGTTGCTTGTTGGCAAGACGGGACGAGGAATGAGCAAGAGGGCACAATGCTAGTGATAAAGAGAGAGATAGTGGGGGAGAGTTGGGGTTGGGGCATTTGAGGTTTTGAATTGCGGTTTGACCAACTAAAGCAGTTTCAGTTAGTTATGCGCAGCTTGCGGTTTCGCTTTGACTATTTTTGCGTGCACAAATTTCAAATGCAGCAAACAACCAGCAGGGAGGAGGCGGGAGTGAAGCGGATATGCCAGACACACACTAATTAGGAAATTGTGCACTTTAATGCAGTCAACGAAGCCGACATAAATTCATTACTGAATTAACACAAAAACCCACCACGCCACGCCCCGAACGGACACAAAATATTGCTAATAGTTCGATCGAGAATGAGAAATAAGTTATCGGGCTAAGAAGAAGAAGAAGACAACAAACAAAACAAATGTTGACCGGGTTTTTGTGTGAAGCGTCAACATGTGAAATTGGATTCAAGAGGACCGGACCGGACCGCACGCTGGCCATTTATGCCACTTGAACTTTATCAAAAGCGCAAAAGCGCAAAAGTTTCCGCAAAATTGAAGTTTTAATTGGATTCTCGATTCAATTAACAGATTTGTCAGCATGTAACAGTTTTATGACGCTTACAATGCACTGACAGAAAAAGCAGTGCAACAACAATATTATTCTGGATCAGTTTTGAATTGAATTTGTTTTATTTTTCGTTAAGTGTAACAACTCTCTCTCTGTTGCCGCTGTGTGTGGCAAACATCGTTTTGTGCTTGTGTAATGGGCGTGGCATGGCAGCGGCGCCTTCAATTGATGTTCTCTTACCTTGGGGTTTGTGCGCTTTTCAAGCCGCATCCAATTTATTGAAATTGATTTGGCATTTTAATGGAATTACAGCATCGAGTTGCCACCAGTGTCTTTCTCTAGCTAGGAGCTAGTAGTACTAGATTCCCCAGCTCGACGTTTAATTGAAATCTTTTAATTAGTTTGATTTTCCAATCAAGTGCCACTGAGGAGACGGCACCACCACAAAAACACCAAAACACAACCCACACCCCTTTTGGCCCACTTCTGAACAGAGAATTTTGCGGTCTTCGTCTAACCCATTGTTGAAAGCGTTAAGCGAAACCCAATTAGTTGCAATGCCTTTCCACTTCGACTATGCTCCAAGGCTCCAAGGCTTCCAAGGCTTCAACTTCCATTATTTCATGTTGTTGAGCTTGATTGTCTGTCGATTACAAATACAACATTGACAAGGAGAACGAAGACGGGTAACGCCTTAACCCCCTATAGTATCTCAAGTATGCAAAAGTGTTTACACTCAGCAAAAACAAGCTAACTAATTCTTAGCAAATGACTAAAAAGATAAACTCTTTACAATAAATTTCTCCAAGTGCATCTCTTTTTTGCCTCCGTGTGCTTTGCCCTGCCGTTGCGCAACATAATCATTATCCTTGGATTAAGTTGAGAGTGGTGGCGGCTGGAAGGATTTCGCCTATTGATACCACCAAAGTAAAAGCCAAATCCACATAATATCAATTTGCTTTCAACGTTTTTCGCCGTCGGCGTAAATAAACGAGTCGAGACAGTTGACGCCGACACAGCCGACATGAATCCCCCCCCACCTTGCTCCATTGTTCAGCCATAACTGTTTCTCTATGCCTCTGAACACAGCTTAGGGGCTGATACGGCGAAGGAGAGGAGAGGGTGAGACTCAAAGCCAAAGCTAAAAGGCCACCTTTGGGTGGAGAATTCACACGAAAATCTGAAAACATTTAATTTAGAAATTTAACTAAAGTTGAATAAATTTAAGGGTAACATTATGTTTTATGTGTACCGATTGGCAATCAAAGCATGACTTAAAGGGAAGAAACTAGCCGAAAAAGAGGAGAGTTTCCATTGATCAACTATTACCTGAATGTCCTTATCCTTGTCACCTTACCTCGGAATACTTAAGTTTTTCACTTACTCTCCCTTTAAACGTCTCTCACTACCTTATGTTCGTTCTACTTCCACTCTTAATTTCATTTGCAAAAGTTTCACTTTATCAGCATATTCTTTGCATAACTGACTTTGGCAAGCAACTCGCGTCTTGTCAGCACTCAATAACTACTTTCTCCAACTCCATCTCACACTTCAAGCCACACACATTTAACTTGGCATTTGTTATCCTTAGAGAGAGAGAGCCACTTAGAACTAACCATAATTTACATTAGCTCTCTCTCCCACAAGGCATATTGCTATGGTGAGAGCAATGCGAAGAAAATGCAACAAGCCCGCTGACAAATCCATTATAAGCTTATGCCCAAAAGCGTTATGTAAAACTTTTCACACGAATTGCCAGTTCTGGTTTTTTTTCTATTCTGTTTTGTTTTGTTTTTGTGCTCTTGGAGACAGCGCGTTGCAATTATTTTAAATGCGCCCGCCGCCAACAAACTAACCAGACTGACAACCCTTTGCGACGACACCCACAACATGCATGTACTGAGAGAAAAACTATGCAGTCTTAGTTCATAGCTACAAAAATATAAATACTTCATTCGACATACTTTTTTCTCCGAGTACACTCCATATAACTCCACCCCCAACTCGGACTCAACCGCAACCGGAACAGGAACAGCAACAGGAACTGGGGAGCTGAGAGCCAAAGCCAAAAGGATGACTCTACGTGGCGCAGCTACGACGTACGTGCATAATTAATTCAGTGCATAAATTCAAGTTGCTGCCTCGCCGTTGCCTCGCCTTGCAACCAGTCATCGGAGCGGGTAAGTCTATGAAATTATAAACTTTATCCTTTACAAGCTCGCGAGAGTTGGCTTCTTGATGCCCCGGCAAAGATGCTGACACCAGATGACTAACTGCACATGGCTTTAAATAAATTAAGAATATGCCAAAAAGAATATTTCGTGACAAAATGTTCATTCGGATCGTATTTCTACACTGTAATATTAGCTGCATTCAGGAACTTCGACCTTCGGAGACTAGCAATAATCTCTATAGGAATAGAGCCTAGTACAAAAATTATACGCAAAAACAATCCAACGGCAATTCAACAAACAACTTTGGCACTTTGGAATATTCATTGAGGGTTTGTTGGACTTGAAGATATCCTGTTGCTGAATGGATCTTCTAAACATCCTTCAGCTACAGGGTGCTAAGCAAAAAAGGATTCCAGCTGCATTCGCCAGTTAGACAGTTAGCCTCTTTGGCCGCCGCCCCCCTATATTATTCTGTGCTTGGTCTTTGTTCAATGTTCTCGAGTGCTTTTGGCACTCTGTGCATTTTGGCATTGTCAGCAGACGGCGTCCTCTCAATGGTAGTATATCCATGTAGTATATCCTTTGATGCCTGGCAGCAGGCTTAACTCCTAGACTCCTAGGGGCTGCTCGTAATTGAAAACGCAACTTAATTCACACTTATTATGACCGAGAGAAGGGTAAGGCTAGGGGGATTATGAAGTAGAATGTCGCACTTCCTTATTGTATTAAGCTGATTTTTCGGCAAGTTTGTAATTAGTAAAGTTTTGATTGTACTTCACTAAAAGACAGAGAGCAGAGAACAGAAACAATTTCTTTCATATTTTCTCGCATTTCCACTTGGCTTGGAAATTCGATTTTCATGTCCCTACAAATTAGCATAAGCCGCCCACCATTGACGGCCCCTAGCGGCAGATGGACGCACTTTGCATAAATACGAACATCGAACGTCAGGCATCAAGCATCAAGCATCGAGTATCAAGCAGAGTTTCTGAACTGCATTTTGTTGAGTTTGGAAACTGCTATTGCCAGAGGTGTATCCAGCAATTCATTCAGAGGGATGCTTAAGCAAGAATTTGTTTCTTTGCCAAGACCCAACCACGCCCATGGCCCATACTTGAGGGCAATCGAAAGCCGCTTTGCAGCTCCGTTCGGGGTGGAGTGGCGTTTCTCACATGTGTGTGGCTCCTCTCCGGTCAGGAAGTGCATAAATTGTGCAAAACACCTCTATCTGGACAGACAGAGAGAGAGAAATAGTAAGTGTCTCTTTCTCTCCTTCACCCACCTGTGCCACCAAAATAAGTAGCTTAGCGTTTCTCAAAAAAGGAAATGGATGGGTGGCAAAGAGGTAATAAAAAGTGCGCCACTTCATTGATCGACATGCACACACACACACACACACAAAAACACATACACACACATGTGGAGTCAAAGTTATTCACAATTTGTTCAGGTGAAAAGACGACGATAACCGTTGAAGTAGACAAGAGAAGTAAAGTTGAAATGCATATGAGAAGTTTTTTACTTTTGTTCCTCCCAGCATTTTACAGTCCATTAAAAAATGCAAATCACACTGGTTGGCACTAAAGTTTGCTGTTGCCAGTTGCAAGTTGCAAGCTCATAAAACAGCAGAAAAAAAGCGCAGTTTATAGTTAAATACTTTTGATGATAAAAGTGTTACGATATCCAAGCTTAGTTTTGAGCGATGTATAAAAAATGTTGAATAAAAAACTGCCAAAAGCTTACGACAAAAAAAAACATGATAAAATAATTAGAAGCCGAGGGAATGTTTACTCAAAAAAGTACTCAAAATGTAGTTTAAATTAAAATAAATTAAGACTGAATAAAAGCTTTCGATTGTTGAAAAAGTCTCAAAAATATTTAATTAGTATTTGAGCTCATTGGAAATAAATCTTAAGCTTAATTTTGTGCCTTTTTATTTTATTATTTTCGATGATAAATTAATATGCTTGGAAGTTTTCCCAATAAATATTTTATTTTACTTTAAGCCTTTGGTTGCACTTTCACTCCATCAATTTAAATAATGTTCAAATATGAGTAAATAAATTAAACATTCTAAATATGTATACCCAAAACACATAATAACAATGTAAAAATACTCTTACTTTTTCTGTGAGTGTATTCAAAAAAGGTGGGCTGTTGTCGGTGCAGTTTTTTCCTATCCATTGTACAAACAACTCGAAAAAATTGCAATGCAGTTGCCAGCGACACGCCAAAGGATCAAAGAGTTAGCAACATGGACAAAAAAATCATCAGCCGGGTGTGTGACAAGGGACGTTGAGAGAGAAAAAAGATAGCTGGACATTAGGCAATAGTAGTATCCAATGTCTGTCCGGGATGCCCTGCCCTGAATGACTCTCTGCCGATGCAGGATGCTTGTTGGATCAAACTTGCAAACCTATCTATAGATTGGCATGGCGTTTGATTGGGAATGCGTTCATATCCTGCTGGGGGCAGCATCCGGTGCGAGAATCAAAAACTGGGTGACATCAGGTGTGCGTCTGTTTGTCAGCTTTGACTCCCTCTCCTCCCCAGCCCTTACTCCATGCATTGCTTGATGATTGATTCTGGGCCCAGCTGCAAAACAAACTAATAAGCTTCGCACGGCAGCACAGCAGCGAGGCGGGTGGGGGCGGGCAGGAGGGCAGCGCTTTTATTGTTGTGCAACAGTGCGTAGGTGTTTTTGCAACTGCATACACACACACACATACACACACGTGTGTGTGTCTTAAGCGCACAACAATGCTTTTTGGCTCGCATGAACTGTTTGAATACGGAGTATCAAAGTTTGCTGCGGCATGCGTTGCATGTTGCATGTTGCACAGTTTGCATTGGTTCACACGTTATTTAGTCTTTATTTAAGACTTTGGATTAAAATCACATATTAAATGGCATAATACAAGCGAAATATGTTTCCAATAAAAGGTAAAAAAAAGAAAATACTTTGATTAATGTAAAAAAAAGAAAATACTTTGATTAATGTTAATTTCGATATCATTTATTTTCTTGTCATGAATAAGACAAACTATGTGAATAATATCATCCATCAAAAGAATAAAATTTCATTTTCCATTTTATTTTTTTGGCGCCATCTAGCGCTTTTGCAGTGTCACGAAAAATCACTGCTTTTACAGCATTTGCACTGCTTGCAAAACAGTTGCTATTTGCTAAGCAGCACAAGCCGACTGCTATGGCATAGACAACAACAGTTTAGATAATACAAAAATCAAAGAACGTTTGTTATAAAATAAATAATAGGCTGAAGCTAAAAATAAAATCTTCAAAAATACAAATCGATAACTTATCGTTATTGAATACCACTCACGATTACCCAAAAGGATCATGCGCAGAAAAACAATACAAAACAACATAAAAGAAAAGAATACAGCGAAAAGCAATGCAAAGCACATTGTGCCATGTTAAGCTGCGCAAACAAAAGGCGCGAAACCAAACCAAACGTACGATACAGACACAAAAAAACCACCGAAAAAAGCATTGGCATAATAATTTAAGACCCTTGATGAATGCCTTTGCGTACGCCAACAAGAAGGCAGGCGGAGGCAGGAAGGGATGCCAAATCGAAAGAACGTATAATTTGAAGTACTCAAGAGTAAGAATTTTATTTTTGGAACAACAAACGTGACTCGGGCCAAAGCACAGAAACCTTTTTGCTTTGTCGTGCAGCAAAGCTCTTCTTGGCTCTTATCAGAGCATTTTGTGTCTTGTGCCCTTTTTGGGGCTGATGATGCTGCGTAGCTTTTTTTAGTACACTGCGAACACTGAGCAAGGAAACAAGTCGGAAGAATAAAGCAAAAAAAACAACAAAAAAAATATATATATTTATTTGTGTGTATGTGTGTGGAAGCAAACGTGGAAATTTAACACATATTGCTTTAAATTAAATATAAAAAAAAATAAATACAAATAAAAAAGCATAGATTAAAGTGTTTTTTGGTTGGGTGAATCCGACAAATATGCCTTAAATACCTTGAGCTTTGAGCTGTAAAAGTGTTTAAACAAATGAGATTTGCATTTAATAAGGAATAAAACTAACAATAATAAATATATATCACAAAAATTAAAGTAAGTTTTTGAGCTTATTAAATGCGTCTTAAAATAGCTTGGCAAAAGAACTTTGACCTTCTGCAAAGTTATTTTGGCTGCAAAAAAACATACGTCAGTTGTATTGTGACGTCACAGCAAACACACACACACACACACAGACATAGAGACACACCCACAAGAGGATTTTGTCATTTGCAGACACTTTGGCGCCACTTTCCACATTTGCCCCTCTTTAGACACAAATTAAACACTTAAGTTGATTATTTAAACTGATGCAATCAATGCAAATAATATGGTCAGCCTTTGGAGGTTGGGAAACCTGAGCAGAAAAAGCATTCCACCAAGGGGGACTAAGTATAAATCTGTCAATAAATGTTTTGTATGTGAACATTCAATACCCTGCACCCTGTGTTTACTGGGTGTGTTTATTAATCTTTCGTTTCGTTTCGATTTTTGGGCAGGCCTAAAGCTCATTATAAGCACATATCTATATAAATCGTATCTTAAATCAAGGTTAAGCAATTAATTTATTGGCATTTGCAAAGCGCAACAAAACAAAACAAAAAATAAAATAAAAGCGCAAAGAAAAAAAATTATATTGTAAATTATTTGAATATTAATCAAAGTTTATTCAAGAATGTAAGCGAAAGTAAATTGCTATTGAGTTAAAAAATAATTTTGATTAACAGACCAGAAAGAACTTTAATAAGAGGCAAATCTTTTTGAACTTATTCCATTCAGATTTAAATAATATTATATTATTGTGCAATTGAATTACACTTCAAACTAAAAGTTGTGCTAACCTCAAGCAAGTTGCGAGCATTCTCTTTTGGCTATTGAGGTCATTAATATAATAAAACAACTTAATTATGCTTAATATATTAACTAATATTGGCACTTTTACTTGTTTACATATAAATCGAACTAAAACTATCTCAAGATCAACAGAATGTTAAGAGATATATTTCTATACAATTTTCTGGATTGTTGATTGTGGTCAGGTTTCAAAAAACCCACAGAACTATAATAAATATTAGCATATGGCATCGATATCGAAATACTTATATATATATAGACAAATCAGATTGTAAATCACAACACATCACGACGCCGAGAAACGAGCTTGATTTAGAATTAAATCGTTGACTTTGTATTCATCAAAACGAGAAAATTATTATGCTAAAAATATATACTTAACTCAATGACGTTTAAGGCGCCGCCCGTCAATTGCCACTAATTCAAACTAAGATTGAGCAACAGATCAAAAATGATATAGTACCATATCACCATACCAACATCACGACGATAAGTAGCTGTGAGTTTGTGAGTCAATAAACTCGAACTGAAGTAATTTTAAGTAATAAAAATTAAATCAAACTATAATAAGAGACGATTTGTGAGCTATTCAAAGAAGATTGCAAACTGTCTGCGAGTCTACACTCGGAAAAATAGCATTGAAACTCGAGACAGACTAAGCAAAAAGACTTTTCGTTGAGTGTAAAAATTGCCCCAGCTGCGGAAACATTCAATTATAGGTTAGCTCCAAGACAGAGTGTGGGATTTAAAGATTCACTTATGCGCGCGCGAAAAAACTCATTGTGAACAGCAATCCGAACAAATTTGCACAGCTCAACTTATGGCTGACAAACGTGTGAAAGATAATAGTAGTAGAACATTATGTGTGTGTGTGTTGAAGATACTTTTGTATCTGCTTTAGTTGATTCACTTCAACCTAAAAGTGACAAGTTACCACAAGATATTGTATCTCCAACACGTGTTCGAAAAAAGCATCAACACAAAGCAAATATCTTTTTAGATACTAGTTGGAATTGCGTACAAGTATCTGTTAGATAAAAATGACGCGTACCTTTTTCCACGTTGAGAGGGAGAGAGCCTGAGATAGGTGAAATAATAAACAAAGAAAAAAAGCAACTTTTGTTATGGCGCGGCAAATAAATTCTCTTGTCAAAACCGAAACAGCAGAACTCGTTTTGGTCGAAACAAATCAAATTGAATATATTCAAAAATGCCGGTTAGAACGAACGAGCCCTCTACAAAAAAACAACAAAAACGAAAACGCAAACGAAAAAAAACCCACTCAACCTCCAACAAGTTCGACGTAAGCTTTGACGAATCAAAGCAAAGCTTTAGCTTGCAGAGCCAAAGCTTTACGCTATGCCTGTACTCTAGTGAAGGGGATGCTTGCGCTGAGATTGCGCTGCTCACAAAAGATGCTCGTTTCAGGAGGCAGCAGCAGCAAATTCTCTTGTCAGTCGGCTCTATTCGTTGATTGCGTGCGGTTTGTTTTCCTCCGTTTCTCTGTGTGTTTTCTGCGTTCTGTGTCTGGTGGCGCGAAATATACAAATTTATATATTTGCTTTTCGAGAAGGTAGCTTTAACAACTGTTTGTAATCTTGGCCACAAAGACATCACAGCCAGTTTTGTGTGTGCACAAAAAAAAAAAAAAAAAAACCTAAATAAATAAAAATTCATTGAAACAATGTGATGAACGCATAAACAATCCAAATTTTGTACAAAACAATATAAAAGCTTGCAAATATCAAATAAATTCCATGACGCAAATTTACACCTTTAAATCAAACAATGTTCTATCAACGAAAATAATTAGCTTTAATTTAAGACACTGAGATGAAATTAAATTTATAAAAAGTACTTTTTAATCAATGCAAAAATTTGTTGTGGACAAAATAAATTTAAGAAAAACTCTTTCTTAAAATTTTACCCAAATATTTAAATACAGAAATCTTCTATTTGACTAAAACCTTTCAAAAACTACGCAAAAGCCAATAGAATTTTTAGCCAAAATTCAAAATTTTGTTAGAAAAATAATTTCATCAAATTTTTTTTTAATAACTTCATCACATTTTAAAAACTTTAATGTTTTGTTCTAAAACAAATGGACAAAAAACATACATTAATCGTTGGTACATATAGAAAGCTAACAAAAGGAATCTATTGTTCGTTTGTTTACGGTATCGTGTGTGAACACACACACACACACATGAATATTACAATGAATCAATAGACCATTATTCAAGTCATAAAGTGATTTTGGGCCAAAAGTTTCGGGGCCCAGTCTAATGGCCGGGTGAAAGGCTGACACTAAACAGAGCCAAAAACATATAGTAAAAAAAAGAGATATAGCGCAACTAATGGTTTATCAATTGGCAATTAAAATTACCTTTCACACTTTGGAAATTACACAAAACTTATGAGTCAGAAAAAAAAAGTGTTGTAATTTTATTTTCGCAAGTTTCCGTTTCGTTTTTCGTCGACGTCATTACTTAATCCAGAAAAGCCCGTAATTAACATTTTTGCTAAATCTATTTTGATTGCTTCACAATTGGAGTAAAAATGTTTTTCGACAGAAACTATTCCGGAAGGCCATCGTAATAATATTTTAGACTTCGTTCAGCTTGGCTGCTCAACTGTTGAGGTACAAGAAAAGCACTTTATCAAACACAGTTTGTTTCTCTTATTTCTTTGAGTGTAAATACCCCACAGTTACCCAGTTGTAAAATTGTATCTCTTATTGCCCTTATTTGTTGTTGATATGTTAATTTGTAAGTGTTTATACCATTTGTTCTAGGCTCATTAGTTTATTCACCTGTTTCGATTGTACTACCTGTTGGTAGCATCATCATGAACAACAACAACTAAAAAAAGCACATCTGTTGTTATTCTTGAATCAATGATATGCTTATTTATGCAAAGCGTGTGCCCAGTTTAGTTCTAGTTGCCGGCTCTTGCCTCTTCGAAGGAAGTGTATATAATCAAAGCAAAAAAGTGACCTAATCAGAAAGAGAGGCAGAGAGGTTAAGGTGGGCGTTGCTTGAAGTAAAATAAACATGGCTTGTAATATGTTTGTAGTATATTTTATGGGCCAACACGCGCATCGAATGCCATCAATCAATCTCGAACATATTTCTTCTGTTCGTAGAGCATTTAATGGTTTAACGAACTCCTCAAAATCTCAGCTACATTTCCTCATCGTGTGAGTGTAGCTGAACTGAATTGACTGATAATTTTTGGGGGGGTCGTGGCTGATTATCAAAAATCCGATGGTAAACACAATCTGCCCTGCTGTACACAACAAAAAGGTTTAACAACTCAAACAAAAAAGCGAAACGAAACGAAACGAATAAGTGTAAAAATGCAAAAATGTGGCAGGCTGGCCAATGAACTTTGACTGCCTTTCACAGAAACAGAAACAAAAAATAATAAGCACAAAGTCGTGCCACTTTTAAGATCTCATGCTCAAGATTATTGTAGTTGTTGTGGTAAAAACAAAAAAAATAGTTAGGAAATACTTTAATTGACTCGTCTTGGGCTTATATGAATGCAAATAGTATTAACCGGTTGATTCTTCTAACAATTATCACAGTAATGACAACATGTGAACATGAATAATTATAGTATTCATACATTTTAGAGTTGATAAACGCCCCGAGGCAAAGCCATGTGTTGTGCATAAACAAACTAACAAAAAGATTATTTGCCAAAGCTAAAATTAGCTTAAAACCAAAACAATTGCATTTTAATGAACCATTAAAATTATGCTTCTAAACCGTACAATGTTTTAGTTGATTAATCTGGCTAAATATATAATTATTAAGTTGCTTAGGCGGTGAGAAAATATTAGTTTAAATGTGGAAAAATCTTTAAAAAAAACTTTTAACTATTTCGATATATTAAAGGCAATTTTGAAGTAAGGCAATTTTAATTTAATGTTTAAAAGTTATTTTAAGAAAGGGAAATAAGTTTTGGTATTTTTGTTAAAATTCTCTTTATAATTTGATTCTCGAGCGCACAAAAATAAAATAAATATTTACATTAACGAATTTAATGCTATCTTATCAAACTGATAATCTAAAAATCTAGCAAAACAAATAAACTGTCGCTCAATTTAAAATTGTTTAATATTTATCCTATTTAACTCTTTCTTCTTTTTAGTCAGCTTCTTAAGATTGACACAGCAGCTGCAAGATGGAAACGGAATCGCTGAACCGTAAGAACTCCTCACGCAAAAGTTCCATTGTCAATGGCAATGGCGATGCATCGGCCAAGCTAACAAATGGCAATGACGATCCAGCTGGCAGTGGCGATGGGGGAGAGGTGACACTTAAAGCCAAAATGAGCTTGCTAAATGGCTGCACTGTCATCGTGGGTTCCATCATTGGCTCGGGCATCTTTGTGTCGCCCACCGGAGTGCTAATGTATACGGGCAGCGTTAATTTGGCACTCATTGTGTGGGTCATTTCCGGACTCTTCTCTATGGTAAGAGATATTCAGACAAGTTGAAGGTCAGCGAATTATAAACATTACAATGCATTGATTGAATACTTCTATGTAAATGAGTTTAGGGCTGCGTTTGCTAGCTGCAGCAAGCACACCTGTTGCAATGTGCAACGATAAACAACAACAAGAGAAACAAGAAAACTATGCTCAAGATGTAAGCTAGGGTTAAATTCAAATATATATAAATTAGTTTTACCTTGAAGAAATATTTAATATATTTTTGAATAAAAAAAAAGACAAAGAAAAATATGTTAAGATATTTTAAATATTTTTTTCGCATTGAATTTTTGAGAATTAAACTTAGGCTTTCAAATTTTTCTATCATATTTCTCTCTTTTGGTGAATTGAACTTATAAATATGCGAATATGCCGATGACAAAAAGGTTCAGAAGGACCCAAAAACACTCTTCAATTAGAAATGCTGACAGCGTTTTGTCGTTTAATGAAATTATTGAAATTCTCGCACACACACAACGAAACACATTAACAGGCGTTTATACACCCACACACACAGCCTGACACGCCCATGTCAAAGGCACGCGTTGTGGCAGCTATTCAATCGAAATTACGTATACACTGCGTGGTCGTTGGCAGTTGTGAAACATGCCTGAAATGACAGGCACTTTTGGGTTGAAAAATGGGGCATTGAATAGAACTTAACTTAACACATTAAATTCTTATTAAATTCTCATCAATTCTGCTTTTAAGGTTGGCGCATATTGCTATGCCGAACTGGGAACGATGATAACCAAGTCTGGAGCGGATTATGCCTATATAATGGAAACATTTGGGCCCTTTATGGCATTCATACGTCTCTGGATCGAGTGCATGATTGTGCGACCCTGTTCGCAAGCGATTGTCGCGCTTACATTCAGCACATACGTCCTGAAGCCTTTCTTCCCGGAATGTACGCCACCTGAGGATGCCTCGCGATTGCTTGCCGTTTGTTGTATATGTGAGTAAAGCAAGAACTTTCAGACATTATTCGAAGAACCGATATTAATCGATAACTGTCAGCATTCGATAGAAAACAGTAGGCCGTAATCTAAGTAACCTCAACTTTTGTTACATCTTTCAGTTGTAACTTTATTATACCAAGAATACTTTCCCCCCGTCCCAACCATTTCATCAACAAGCAAAAAGCTTTTGTAGAATTCGTTGCACTCACAAATGTTGCGTACTTGACCTATAGATTAGGACCCAATTCGAATTCTAGATCCCCTGAGAACAGAGTAAACACAAAAAGTGTTTGCCATTGGCTTATCAGCAGCAGCGGCAGCGGCAGCAGCTGGTGTAACCGAGGCGGGAGGCGCTTTGATTTCCGTTTTTGTGTTGTTTTGCTAAAAAAAAATAGTCTAAATAAACAGCAAAGAAATAAATCTTTATTTTATTTCTTAGCATGTCAATTTGATTTATATTTTTTTCAAACTAAAATAATTCAAGAAAAACTTTTTTCTTTGTACTAAAATCGATAGACAGAGTGCCAAAGCTACTTGTAAAAGAGTTATGAAACTAATATCTGTCGATCTCTTTTGTATAAGATTAGACAAAGATCTGATGACTAAACGTGGAACGCAACAGATTGATTTTAGATAAGCTACTAAAGTATCTTAGAAGTTGTTGTTTCAACTTGTTTACTTGCCCAAATGTCAAGTTAAACTAAAGTGCAACAACAAAAAAGTACAACTCGTTGTTGATAATGTTAATGATTGACTTACTGATCGATTTTTATAAGTATTCAACTTACATATTGAATATTGATTTAATGAAGCGGAATTCTACGCGCTATATAAGAATAAAAACAGCATACAAAATGTGCCTTTTAGTATATTGTGTAAATCCTCCTCATTATTACATCATCCGGATGATACTTACTAGTTCATTGCAATTGATGGCTTCAAGCATAAAATAATCAAGCTCCATTGTTATTTTTATTTTTATTGTTGATTTTTATTTTTGCAGTGGTGTTGACAATAATCAATTGCTGGGACGTTAAATGGGCGACTGCTGTGCAGGATATATTCACTTATGCGAAAGTAAGTTAAATGGCAAAAGTTTACAATAAATCAGGATAATGTTATTGGCTTCTCTCCTATTTGCAGCTGTTTGCCTTGTTCATAATCATTGCGACGGGCATGTATCAACTGTATATGGGCAATGTGAAATATTTTACATTCGATAATAGCGACACGCAGGTCACATCCTTGGCATTGTCCTTCTACTCCGGACTGTTTGCCTACAACGGCTGGTAAGTGAAGATAAGATTTAATGCATATTAAGTATACGCAATGATAAATTGTTAATACAAAAGTAATCTTTAAGATTCAGCTTTGATGCACTTTTATATCAAGTAAAATCTTCGACTTAAATCTTTCATAAATTTCTCTCTCTATGTAAGCCGCTTTACTTGTGTTTTCTTGTGTCACTTTTTGTTCTAATTGGCTTTACGCTTGTTACTTCTTGTCAGGAATTACTTGAACTTTATCATTGAGGAGCTGAAGGATCCCGTTAAGAACCTCCCACGAGCCATTGCCATCAGTTGCACGCTGGTCACCGTTGTCTATGTGATGGCCAATGTATCCTTTTACACCATTCTGTCGCCTGAAGAGGTTTTGGGCTCCTCGGCGGTCGCTGTCACCTATGCGGAGCGAGCTTTTGGCATGCTGGCCTGGACCATACCAGGTAAGAAAAAAGGAGAAAAAGTTATTCAATTGCTTATATTTCAATATTTTTCTAGTATTTGTTGCCTTGTCCACTTTTGGTGCCGTCAATGGAATTCTACTTACCTCGTCGCGGCTGTTCTATGCGGGCGCCAACAACGGGCAAATGCCAGAGATTTTGACCATGATTCAAATTCAACGCTTCACACCAACGCCAGCTGTCCTCGCGATGGCGCTGCTCTCCATGTTGTACCTGACTGTCTCCGATATCTTTGCGTTGATCAACTATGTCGGCTTTGCAACTTGGGTAAGTTGCAAGAGGAGAATATCAATCTTTCATACATTCTCATACCCTTTCTGCAGTTGAGCATTGGCGTTGCTGTACTTTGTTTGCCTTGGTTGCGTTGGGCACAACCCAATTTGCCACGCCCCATTCGTGTGCCCTTGGTGTTCCCCATTGTGTATCTCATTGCCACACTGTTTGTGACGGTTGTGCCCATGTATGCGAGTCCTGTGGAAACGGGCTATGGCATACTGATGATCCTGTCCAGCATACCCGTCTATTTGGTGTTCATTGCCTGGAAGAACAAGCCAATTTGGTTCCAAAAATCGATGGGTAAGTTTTGTTTGGATTCAAATCTTTGCTCCAGCTGCTTTCATTTGTCTTTTCACCAACAACAAAAGAATAATTCCTGTTTGTTGTCCTCTTCATCTATGATTTATATTCTTTACTATATGCTAAACTTACCTTCTCTAGGCGGCCTTACACAAGTACTACAGAAACTGATGATGGTTGTGCGACCCAAAGCGGCCTCAAAGGTTTTTAAGTTTGCTCCTTATATTAGTTTTGTTTTTTTAAGTTTTAACACATTTACTAACCCCCCAAAAAAATTAAAATACACACACAACAAATGCCTGCTTTTTGCACTAAACATAAATACACTATGCAACAAATTGATAGAAAATTATTAAACTTTGACAATCTTTTAGGGTGTTTAATAAGCGAGAACCATCAAAGAATAAAACTTGCAATGTAATAAATTAGATTTTAGTTCAGAATGAAGATAGAAGTACAGGCAAACCTGGATACTGTGAACAAAATATTTTTGTCACACTCTTTGGTTAGAAAATATTTGTTCACAGATACAAAATTATTTAATACCTTTTTATGGAAATGGACTTTATTTAAGTTAAGCTTTTAGTTTAGCTCAAAAGCATAGCCAAAATATATAATCATAGAAATATAAAATAACTGGCAAATGTTTTGTTGTTGCACAGTGCCATATTAACTAGACTAACCTCAAACTTTTCTTTATTATTTTGCACTAACTTCGTCTAACTTCTAACTTGTTATTCATAATACTTAATCGTAGCGCAATTAAGTAGTTTATTTTTACTGATATGCAATTAAATTTGTTAACTTATTATCCTCTTGTTTTTTGTACTTTACAGTAAGCCTCACACGTTTCCTGCAAAAGCTGCTCATGGTGCTCGGCAAGCAGACGAAACCAGCTCAGGTGTAGAGATTAATAGTTGGACGAGGATGGAAAGGCTGAAAGTTAAGCCAAACAGCATTTAATTAAACACAACTTGCAACAATAACAAAAAGGAAGAAATTGAAAAAATAAAAAACTCAAAAGCTTTTGTGTTGCCAGGCAAATTCCACAGCTTGGCGTATTTTAAATGAAAATGTTCGAAGCGCATTCATCCAGCAATGAAAAAAAAAAAAAAATAAACGAATAGATATATATTTTTATATATGTTTTAAGTTTAAACTAAGCTCAGTGCAACATAATTAATTTCCTTGATTTTGATTTGAAACTCAACTGGCATTGAGTTTTGAAAAAAGTCGGTAAAAATAGAAGAAAAATCATATGGCAAACACGCAAAAGTAAGAGAAACCATATTGTTCAAAGCTTATTGTTACTTGAGTTTAAATATTAAATATTCATGCACTCAGAAAATTTTTAAATATTGTTCCTAAATCTGCTCATATGTGGCGAATATAAGTTCTACAAAGGTTCATAACGAAAAAGAGGATAAGAAAATTCAATTGCAATTTTTTTTTAGTTTTCTAGAATATTTTGATGATGAATGACAAGAACCAATTTTTAATCCTGTTTTATTAGACCGAAAATATATTAATTCTCTGAGTGCATAAAACAATAAAAAAAAATTCAGTTAAAAAATTTACTCACAGAATACAATCCAAAATTCCCTGTGAATATATTATAAACCAAAAAAGTTAAAATCTTTATTTTGCCGAAGTTTAAATACTCTTTATTGTAGAATATTTCATATACACTTATATATATTCCAGTTGCTTGTAAAAATCAGTTGAATTGCATTTTAGACTTTTAAAGAGGTTTTTTTTAAGGCAGCAATTTAAAGATTAAAGAATTTAAAATAAGTAATAAACATACTCAGAATTATCTTTAAAAAGCATTGCAAATTATGTTTGAAATAACTTTATTTTCTTAGTAAATTTATTTAAATAAAAATAACAGAGATTTTTTGAATTGAGAAAACTGCCAATTGAAATGATACAAAACCCTACCCAATATATACCCTACCTTCAACAGAGAACATCGCCAATCGCACATATCCAAAACTGTTCAAAACATTGCCAAGATATAAAACATATTTTTCAACGAAAACAAAAATTGTTAATTCCATTTTTTGATGTGTGCTTTGACTAAATTGTGTTAAATTGCTTTAAGTGTTTGTTTAAGCATAGAGAATATACCCTGCAGATATATGATATTATGTTATATTGATATACTTATATGTATATATGTATGTGTTACTGTTACACATTGTATTGGGCATTATTTAAATGTTTATTATAGCCTGAAGCCGCAGCTCGAAATGCTGCTTAAAACTAAAACTAAAAAAAAAAACTACTATTATACTACATATACTATATATGGATCCATGTTGTTGACAATAATATTTGCTATTTGTATACTATATACTATATATATAAATATGTATTTTATGTATATTCGTTGAAACTATAAAAAAAATTCTATAATAAATACGAATAAAATATGTTTAAATTCTTTAAATTATATTTGAACATGGAATTAGTTTTAAAAAACAATTATATATAATATTTCACTCCAACAATTTTTAAATATATTTTTGGATATTTCCCGAACATTTACTTAAAGGCGAGCGCGCTGATCCCGAAGATTGGCGATTTCCTTTTGCTGCAGATCCTCCTCGACGTTGAGAAGATCGTAGTTTTTGGTGCTCATGTAGGTGGATAGAGTGGGTGCAAACTGTGATTTTTCAATCTCCTTTTCCAGCTGACGAAATTGACGCAGTGCCTCGGCATAGTTGGCCGTGGCAGCCAGATCCTTGGAGTCCCTGTGGAGCAACAAACGCTGAGCGTCGCCGGCCGACTTTTCGGGCAGGATGCGGCTGGATCGCAATTGCTTGGACAGTTTGATGAACTTTTGACGATACTGAAGATTATAAAGACGCTCCATCGCCGATTTGACTTCGGCATATTTGCTGTCAATCCGTTGATACCAGTTGGACAGTTTGCCATAATCCTCGTGGGACAAACTGATGGGATTGGATAGGCTTGAGTGATCCATGGAATCGCTGCTCTTCAGCGAGGATTTGGAATCGATGGGTTTGCTTTCCAATTCCCGACCACCAATGCTTCGGCTGGCCAAACCGGCGAGTTGCAGGAAGTGGTACATCTCCCTGCAGGAGCAGTCAATGTCCAGCGGCAGCTCGCACAACACAAAAGTGGAGATGCAACGTTGCGGGTCAAAGGATTCCCGAATGCAATCGCAGAGCAAAGAGTTCTGCGAGGCTTTTTTCGCCGGCAGCTCCTTGAAGAACTTGATGATGTCCTTGCGGGCATTGCAGCCGTAGATGTGGTAGAGGGACAACTGCACCTTGTGCTTCACACAGCCATCATTCAACAGGAACTCCACATTGATGTAGTCATCGCCCGTTGCACTTGCCCTCAAGGTGAGATATTCGTTGTGCAACCATTGGAACAACTCTCGTGTTGCATGCATCTCTCGGCGGCTGCTTGGCGGCGCATCCTTTTTGCTGCGCCGCGCGTTGGCCAGCATGTTGATCATATCGAATTTGCGGACATCGTAGTACTCGACAGTGATGGCCTCCAGCCGGGTGGTTAGCTTCTTGAGCAACTTGTCCAGGTCGGAGACGAGCAGATGCGTCAACAGCTTCACATTGTGAGTGCGACGGGGGGTCAGGCGCAGCAGGCAGCCGGAGCGATGATGACGTATTATCTGTTCCAGCAATCCATTGAGCTCCGCTTGGACATGGCGCTCCTCCTGGAAGCCCACAGCATCGAACTGCATCTGCTGATAGCAGCCAACAGGTGGCGTTTGGTTTTTCGGTGTATCGTTTCCACCCGCCGAACGCAGCAACAGCGTCGACTTATCCAAGATTCTTATACCGTTGCTTATGAACGAATCCCTTCCGTTGTCATTTGTGGACATTTTGTGCATGGTGTCCGTCAGGGAGACAATAACACTGCGACTCTTTTCACTCATCTTTATTTTGTTATCGAAATAGTTTTTCCTATTTTTTGTTTCAATAAGTTTTGCACAAAATAATTTTGATAAATAAACTGAACAAAATTTATGCTCAAAAGACAATTTTCAAATTTGAATACAATGACAATGAAAGTGTGACCTTGAACGTAACTAAAAAAAAATACCAAGCAAAATATGTTATTTAACAGAAAGTACGCATGTCCATATGTTAAGACAAAACTAACTACGCACATCAACCATCAACTGTAATACGTCAGATGTTAAAACGAATGTGAAAAATTTAATAAAAAGAGCAACAAGTTGCAGTTTTTACGCAATAAGGCTATTGCTAATGTACAAAGTAATTAATGTGGCACATAATTAACGCAAAAGCAAACATCAATGTGATGAAGAACGTTGCCAGCGATAAAACAGCTGCCAGCGCAGAAAAAACACACCGGTCGCAATATTCATAACAAAACACACAGACACCAAAGCACACAAACACACTGCGATATTTGCTTGCAGTTTTTCGATTGAGATTTAATGAACAAATTTACAACTAAATGGCGGCGAAGGAATCATTTCGCGAAAGACAATTACAAGAATTGGAGGTTATAAAGGTAAGGAATTTATTTGATTTTCGCTTTATGATGAAATAATAATAATAATTTCTATATGCAATCAGTCGATTTTCGGCGTTGACGTTGAGGATTTGCGACCGCAGAATAATGCAACAATATGGAAGCCGACAGATATACGCATTCTTCTCACGCCGTTGCGCGACTATTCCAATGGCCAGGCACAGGCCTATGTGTGCACCAAGTTGCATGTTACCTGCCCCTCCAAATATCCAAAGCTGTAAGTCATGATCCTCAACAAAAAACTATATTTTCACCATTCTTATCTTTAATTTTGTGAATAGTGCGCCCAAAATCATGTTGGAGGAGTCAAAGGGCATGTCGGATCAGCTGTTGGAAGCACTGCTCGGCCAGCTTCAGGCTCAATCCGAAGAGCTGCGCGGCGAAGTTATGATCTACGAATTGGCCCAGACGGTTCAGGCCTTTCTGCTGCAGCACAATAAGCCGCCCAAGGGCTCCTTCTATGACGAAATGCTGCAGGCAAAACAGAAACGCGAACAGGAACTATTCCTTATGCAAAAGCAGAAGGAAACCTTGGAGCGACAAACTTTAATCGACGAAGTCGAGCGGCGCAAGGAAATGTTCAAGACGGAGGCAAAACGTCGCGGCGAACCCAGACGCAGCATGAGCGAGTCCAACAACCGTCATCCCAGTTCATCGGAGAGCTCGGAGAACTCTTCGCCCTACTATCGCGGCCATACGTATCCCAACAAGTGTTTGGATCATCGGAATACCGAAACGCTATACTTCCACAAGATGGGCAGACAAATACAGCGTGGCTGCTGTTTGGGACATTCGCAGCGCGGCTGCATTGCCTACTCCGGCGTCGATATGCACAGTGGACAGCTGCTGTACATCACCGAGTGGAGCATTAAGTATTCGCAATTGGAGCAGGCTTGCGGCGGCAACGGCTTGTGCCATTGGAGTGTCGAGGCCAAGTGTGCCGGCAACCATCGGGTGGAGGATGTAATAGCATCCATTGAGAAACAGGTGGCGACACTGGCCCAACTGCAGCACAAGAATCTCATCCAGTACGAGTGTGTGCTGTGCATCAAACGCAAGGAGGGATTACTTATATATCTGGTGCAAGATTTCTTGCTTGGCACCAGCGTCTTCAGCATCTCGACATCGCTGGGGTGGTGCATGGATGGTGCTCGCATGGTTGCGCGCGGTGTCCTCGAAGCTTTAGTCTTCTTGCACAACAACGGCGTCTCCCATAGCCATCTGCTGGACAGCACTGTCTTCATGGACAATGCGGGGAACATTCGCTGCACGGATTTCTCGCTTGTGCCAAGTCTATTGGAGTTGATTAGTGGCGCTGGCCAGAGCAGCAACCGGGGAGATCTGCCAGCGCTGGGCGCACTCGTCGAAGCTCTAATGCCCACCAACAGCTATGAAATGCGCGATTTTGTGGACAAGTAAAGTCTTTCCCTTTGAATAATGAAATTTTTAACAAAATTTCCTCTTTTTCCCCAAACAGATGCAATTCGGATCGCACTTTGTCTGCCTCGGAGCTGATGGAGCATCCGTTTTTGCGCCTCTATGTAGACAATGGACAGCAGCAGCAGCAGCAACCGACACAGCATCGCGGCTCTTTGGTGCCGCCATCCAATCAAGCATTGATGGTCCAACGTGCCGTCGTCGTTCCCTTCCAAATACCCACACTGGCATTGAGTCAATCGCGGCTGCGCACCGAATTTCAGGTGCTCATGTATTTGGGCAAAGGTGCTTTCGGGGATGTGCTCAAGGTGCGCAACATCCTCGACAATCGGGAGTATGCCATCAAGCGTATTCCTCTCCCCGCTCGCAGTCGCCAGCTGTACAAGAAGATGACGCGTGAAGTGGAGCTGCTTTCGCGTCTCAATCACGAGAATGTTGTGCGCTATTTCAATAGTTGGATCGAGAGCGTCAGCGAAGCGGATGCCGCTGAAATGGACAAAGAGCTGGGTGGCGAGTGGTCGCAGAGCCAAGAGCTGAGCACGAAGCCGGCGAAGTCATCGCAGTTGGGTCTCGGCGGCGCCATTCAGGAGGAGGAAACAGAGAGCTCGTCCAGCATGTGGAATAATTATCTGTAAATACAAATTGCCTTAAATGTTATTTACCTTAACCTAAAATCTTTATAACAGGAACAACATGGACGATTCGGATTCGGATGGCATTGAGTTTGTTGATTCGGAAGGTAAAGTTGCTGTTTACGACGATGATGAAGACGTTGATGATGATGATAAGGAAGATTCATCGCAACGCAAAAACAACTCGCCACGCCCACAAATGCAAGTGATGTACATTCAAATGGAGTTCTGTGAAAAGTGCACTTTGCGGTGAGTCCGAATTGTTTTTTTTTTCATTTGGAACGGATTAAGAATCTGGATTCTGTTGCAGGACTGCCATTGATGATAATCTGTTTGAGAACACGGATCGTTTGTGGCGTTTGTTCAGAGAGATTGCCGAAGGCCTGTCGCATATACATCAGCAGGGCATTATCCATCGTGATCTTAAGCCCGTTAATATCTTTTTGGATTCGCATGATCAAATCAAAATTGGCGATTTTGGTCTGGCAACGACCAGTTTTCTGGCATTGCAGGCGCATGGTAGGAAGTTCGATCTTAATCTTGCGAATACTTAACTAATTGTGATACCCTTTCCAGCGGAATACCCTGCCCAACCCGTTGCACAGTATGTTACAAACACCGAGGATGGCACAGGAACGGGCAAAGTGGGAACAACGCTCTATGTGGCACCCGAACTGACCGGCAATGCATCCAAATCGGTTTATAATCAAAAAGTCGATATGTACACCCTGGGCATTATATTGTTTGAGATGTGTCAGCCGCCCTTTGATACCAGCATGGAACGTGCCCAAACCATAATGTCCCTGAGAAATGCTTCCATAATCATACCGGAAACTATGCTGCAGGATAGTAAATACGAGAAGACCGTGAAGGTGGGTAAAAGATAATAACTATTTTATTCAGACAGATAATTCAATATATATTTTGACAGATGCTGCGTTGGCTGCTAAATCATGATCCTGCCCAACGACCCACGGCGGAGGAGCTGCTCGTTTCGGATTTGGTGCCACCAGCCGAACTCGAGGCAAATGAGTTGCAGGAGATGCTGCGTCATGCACTGGCAAATCCCCAGAGTAAGGCATATAAGAATCTTGTGGCACGTTGCCTGCAACAGCAGAGCGATGAGATCCTGGAGCACACCTATCATTTGAGCAGCAGTCGTGCCATGAAATCGTGGAACTCGGCAATTGTCATCGATGACATCGTCTCACTGAATCCTTTGATTGAGTTCGTCAAAGCAAAAGTCGTGAATGTATTTCGCAAGCATGGCGCCATTGAGGTGGATTCGCCGCTGCTATCACCTCTGTCCGCTCGCAATATCAATGCCAATTGCAATGCCGTCCATTTGATGACCCATTCGGGCAGTGTAGTTCTGCTACCCTGCGATCTGCGCACCCAATTTGCGCGACATGTCACCATGAACGGCGTCAATCTGATACGACGCTATTGTGTTGATCGTGTCTATCGGGAGGAGCGTGTCTTTAACTTTCACCCCAAGCAGAACTATGAATGTTGCTTCGACATCATTACGCCCAGCACGAGTAGTCAATTGGTGGATGCGGAGCTGCTGTCGCTTGCCTTTGAGATCACCAGCGAGCTGCCGCGTCTCAAGGAACGAAACATTGCCATACGCATGAATCATACGAATCTATTGCGCTCGATTCTCATCTTTTGTAATGTGCCCAAATCGCAGTATGGCTGTCTTTTCGAGGGCTACATGGACTTCATTGAGGGTCGCATTTCACGCTTCCAATTCCATTCGAGCATCACCTCCATTATGGAAAAGTCTCGCACCTCGGCGCAGACTCTCATGGACATGCTGCTGGCCAATTTCTTGCTGACCGGCTCAAGAAGCAGCGTGGATGAATCGGCGCTGAAGACGCTGATGCGTGGCAAGGGTGAGGCGGCGTCTCTGGCACGTGGTGCCTTGCGCGAACTGGAAACAGTCGTCGGATTAGCCTACAGTCTAGGCGTAACGGTGAGTACAACTCGAATGTAATCGAAAACAGTTCTGAATTTCATTCCTTTTTCTTTTAGTGTCCCATTCACATTTGGGCTGGTCTGCCCATCAGCTTTGAGCGTGCCAGCAATGGTGGAGTTGTATGGCAAATGACAGCTGATCTGAAACCGAATCGTTCGGCTCATCCTTCGGTGCTGGCCATGGGCGAGCGCTACGATGCAATGCTCCATGACTTCCAGAAGCAGGCACAAAGCTTTAATGCAGCTTTGCCAACACGTGGCGTGCTCAGTGGAGCTGGACTGTCGCTTTCGCTCGATAAGCTTGTGGCTGCCGTGGGCATGGAGTATGCCAAGGATTGTCGTGCCATCGACATCGGGATCTGTGTGTGTGGCACGCGGCCACCCCTCAAAGATGTCACCTATATAATGCGCCTGCTTTGGTCTGTGGGAATACGCTGCGGCATTGTGGAGACGGCAAGTGGTGGTGGTGATGAGGCACAGGATTTGGCACGACTGGGTGCATTGCATGTCATATTGGTGGCCGAGAATGGTTCATTGCGTGTGCGTTCCTTCGAGCGGTATCGCTTTCAGGAGCGTCATCTGACTCGCGCCGAATTGGTTGAGTTCATCCAAAAGATGCAGCGCAGCGAGGGAATCAACGGCGGTGTGACCGGCGCATGTGGAGATTACAACAGTCAATTGTCCAACTCGAGCAGCGCAACAAACAGCAATGGTCTCAATCTATACGCCGCCAATGTAAGCCAATTGCCGAATGTTCAGGTTACGTTTCTAACCCACGACAAACCGACGGCGAACTATAAACGACGGCTCGAGAATCAGGTGGCGCAACAGATGAGCTCGACGCTCGCCCAGTTCATCAAGAAGGAATCGTTTGTGGTGCTGGTGGTGGAGCTGCCGCCAGCCGTTGTCAATGCCATTGTTGGTGCCATCAATCCGCGAGTGCTACGCAAAAAAGAGACTGAACCCGAAATCAATTTTGTGATCGACAGGTGAGATATAAGAAATATAACAATCGATCGGTAATTAATTCTGATCTTTATTTTGCAGATTCCCCAAACATAAACGTTATATATCCGAAATTCATGAGGAGATTATCGATTATCTAAGTGATGCCAAGACCCCAATTGTGGCCTTGTACAGCATTTCTGATTCATATTATCGTGTCATCATTTAAGCTATAAATCTTAACTATATTTTAAGAATTTCCTGTTTTCCTTTCCTAAAGGGAAGGTTCCCTTACATGATAACTTACCAAAAATGTTGAGACTTTTAATAATTTTCAAAACGTGCCAAGCAACTTATATTGAACGATTTGTGAAAGATGAAAAATCTATAAGATTATGAAAAGATTCTAAACAGAAATTATAAATTTCAAAACTTAAACTTTAATCTTGCTTTTTGGTCACAAATCTTTACATTAAAATGTATATTTTGTTTAAAATAACTATTTTTAAATTGTTTGCACATACACAAGAAAATTTCTAGAACTTAAAATATATATATAATTGGAGAAAAAACTGTACAACTGCTCCTGCAGGAGACTGTCGGAGGAGGTAGAAACCTTTAGGAGCTATCTTCGGCTTTGTTCAGACTTCGTGGGATGCCCAGAGCAGGTCCTTGAAGCACTTTGCGTGAGAGACGCATGAAACCGGAGACAGGATCACGCCCAAAGTACTTGACCTGTATCTCCTGGCCCACTTCCAAACCAAGGGCCGAGGGATGTGCAATCTTGCGTTGATCCAGCTGTGAATTGTGCAATAGAGCCGGCGGCATACTTGGATACAGGACAACCATGACGCCCGTATCGCGCAGTTCTGTAATCTTTGCTGCATAGATGCCACCAAATTCCAAATCCGGCACACGTTCCTTGAGCATATAACCATCGATCATCTCCTTGGCTTCATCCAGTGCTGCTTGGGAGGGTGCAAAGATTGTGAAACTGCAATCGTCGGCGGGGGTTAAAGTGGTTCCCGTCTCCACATAGATGCGTTTCATATGCAATCCACTTGGACCAATGAGCTGGGATCTTTGATGCGGCTCGACGCTCAGGGTTTCGCTGACGGGCCAGCAATCTTTGCGGTATTTGCTAAAGGTCAAAATTGGTAAGTGAAATCCAATTTGAGATCTACTCCAGAACTTACCGTGGCTCCCTGATGGTCTCGCCCATGATGTCCAATATTTTACCCTTTGCATCACTTGCCTTTTGCAGCGATTCCATAACAACTTTCAGAGGTATGCCCGGTATCTTGAGGTCCGCTTGAATGGCAGTGAATCCTTTGCGCGTGCCCGCCACCTTCATGTCCATGTCACCCATGTAATCTTCGATGCCCAGGATGTCTGTTAAGATGCGATAGTCCTGCAGATGCTTGGTATCATCGTTCTCGTATTTGGTAACAAGGCCAATAGCAACTCCCGCGGCGGGCGCAAGAATTGGAACACCTGCATCCATGAGCGCCAAGGAGCCACCACAAACGCTGGCCATGCTGCTCGAGCCATTCGATTCCAGAACCTCGGAAGTCAAGCGGACTGTAAATGGATAATCGTGTGGCAAGGTGGGAAGCAGTCCTCGTTCGGCAAGTGCTCCATGACCCAACTCTCGGCGTCCTAGTGGACCAATGCGGCCAACTTCTCCCGTTGCATATGGCGGGAATTCATAATGGAGCATAAAGTTTTTGGCTTTAAGTCCGCCGCTTTCGAGCGCCGCCAATGTGTCCAGCTTCATGGCACTCTCCGGTGAATCCAGACTCACTGTGCAGAAGACTTGCGTCTGTCCACGTTGGAACAACGCCGAGCCATGTAAAGGTTTATACATATCCACCTGGCAATTGATGTTCCTCAAGCTATCGTAATCCCGACCATCGCAACGACGTTCGCTCTCAAAGATTAGTTCCCTGAATATGTTCCGACACGCCTTGTTGAACTCCTCAGTTATGGTAGGTGGATCTGTGTCTGGGAAGGAGGACCACACTTTGTCCAGGACATTCGCACGCACTTCGTTGACGGCCGTGTCGCGCGAGATCTTGTCGTGCTGCGAATCCTGAAAGATCTCACGCAATCGCATCTCACACATACTCCGCACAGCCTGCACCAGCTCCGGGTCAGTCTCCGGCAATGTATCCACATCCTTCTTCGGCCTTCCATGGGATTTCTGCAAGCGTTCGATTTCTTGTATGATGAACTGCGCCTCTCGCGTTCCCTGCTTGATGGCCTTGAGCAGATCCTGCATGAGGACAACATTTCCCTTGCCCTCCAGCATAACCACCAGATTCTGTTTCGTTGCCGATACGACCAAATCCAGTTGAGAGGATTGCAATTCACGACGCGTTGGATTAATCAACACTTCACCATCACAAAGGCCAACGCTGTAAGGATTTGGGGATTGTAACGTATTGATGTAATTCCTCGATTCCACTAGGAATGCTAGAAGTTAACAGTTCAGAGCAGAACTTTAACATAGTCGACTTGCTCTTAACGACGAATGCAGCCTAGTGGAATCGGGGCACAAAAGAAGGTACTCCAGCAGAACTTACCGCACTGCACCAATTGGTCCATTCCAGGGTATATCACTAACAGAAAGAGCCGTCGAGGCGGCATTGATTGCCAGAATATCGGGCGAGTGGACGGCGTCCATGGCCAGCATATTGCACACCAATTGCGTCTCATTGCGATAGTCTTTGTGAAACAGTGGACGCAGCGAGCGATCGATGAGTCGCGCCGAGAGAATCTCACGCTCCGATGGACCCAATTCACGACGCATAAAATTCATGGGGATGCGTCCCGAGGCGGCATTCTTTTGCCTATAATCCACCACGAGGGGCATGAAATTTTGTCCGGGCGTTGGCTTTGACTTGGCCACAGCTGTGACCATAACAGCTGTATCGCCCATTTGACACACGGCGGTTCCATTGGCAAAACGCGCCAGTTTGCCCGAGCTAATTGTCATGTTACGGCTGAAAAGAACTCATTATGAAATGTTTTTCATTGAGCGAATTTCTATTCCATTTTACCCATTGCTAAAATTAACCTCCAGGGTGGGTGCGTCTTCTTTGGCGGTGCTTTGCAGGCAACGGCGATCGCTTAAGGCGCTGCATCTTAGACGATGATTAAGTAACTTTAATGCTCTTCGCGTAAAAATCATAGCAGAAACCGCGGCACGTTAAAATGTGCCGGCAACAGCTGTAACGAACTGTGTGTCACCTTCGCACAATGTTAAAATCACACAAGTGTTTGTATTAGATTACTGTGTACATCAGTTAAAAACATTCGAAAATACTCGTTAAGCTAAAATAACAACATTTATTAACACATTTTAATAAAATTTAAATCGTATATTTACATTTTGTGTTAAGCAATCGATAGCAGCTAACATGCCAATATGATTATTTAACATACATCGAAATGAAATGAATCGCCAACACTTATCGGAATGCATGCTTGATATTGCTGTAAGTTTACATGATGTTGGCATATTGCGCCTGTTAATTAACAGCATTTGTGTTAGGAACGGACGTGGGTGTATACCTCACTTTGCCAAGCGCGGACGTATAAGTTATTGAAGTTAAGGTATTGTTAATTAAATACGCGTGTGTTGCCGCATATTGAAGCATATTGAACGTGCGTGTTGTGCAAGCAAATTAAAAGAAGAGCATTTTGTAAAATTTTTGGCACTTTCCCGTGTGTGTTCGTTCGTTCGATCGCCGCCGCCTTGCTCTTGCTTGCGTTAAGTGTGTGTAGTGTTTGTGTGCGTGTGTGTGAGTGTGTGTTTGCTGCGCGCAAGTTGATTGCGTGTGAGTGTGTGTGTACTTGTAAGTGTGCGTTGTGTTGGCCAAAAGCAAAACGCAAAGAGAGCCGCAACAGCAGCGCAACACCAACAGCAACAAAAAGAAGAAAAACCAAAAGCGACAAATGCGGTCAAATTAAAAAGAAAAACAAAACAAAATAAGAAGTAATAAAAAAAAGTATTGGTGTCGGCGCAACAGCAGCAACAACAACAAGCAGCAAAGAACCCAAAAACCAAAGTCAAAAAATAATAAAACGAAGCTAAAACAAAAACTTGCCTAGAAAGCGCGCCGTCTGAAACAGCAGCAGCAGATGCAAAATACGACGTTGACGTCAACGTCGCTGCCAGCGTCGCGTGTGTGAAAAGCCGCAAATCTACCAATTCTTCTTTTTGTTCTTCTTCTTCTGCAAGTTGCCCGACTCAGTGTTATCAAAAACAAAAACAATTCCTCCGCCTCTCTTATCAGTCAAATACATAATAATATTCTGATTGTTGTTGCACCAAAAACGAGAAAAATAATTCAAAGAATTTCGTGAAAACAACAAAAAGCCAAGAAGCCTAAAAGTTCAGCGGAAATTCAACAAAAAGCGCGTCTAGCCTGGAAAACAAACAAAAATATTCAACAAAGGTAAGAAAAAGTTATTATTAATTTTTTATATTTTGAATTATTTAATTTATATTTTTCAATCAATTTGTCAATGAAATTAGTCCAATTTGAGGGTATATCAATATCGGTTAGGTCGTATTTATTTTTTATTCGTTCTTCTTTCTTGTTGCTGCCGTTAATTGTCACACCTCATTAGCTTGGTGGCTGCATAAGTGCTTTAAAGTATTTACTGTAATTTACACGCTGTCTCTTTGCCACTCTGCCACTTTGCCACTCTGCCACTCTCTTCTTCTGTCGGCGACACTGCGACGATGGACGCGGGGCGAGGGGCAAGAGACAGGCGCAATTTCATTAACTTAATCGATGCCCCTTTGATGCCCCTTTATTGCTTCTGCTGTTGCACCATGCATTGAGTGCTTTATGGCCTTTCATTCGCTATCTCTCTCTCTCTTCCTCTCCTTTCTTTGACATGCCCAAGCATCTGCTTTAAGCTTGTTCTTATCACTGCTTTTGTTTTTTCTGTTATCTGGCACGCCTTTTCAACCTCTTTGTGCAACTTCTTCTTCTTCTGCCCCGCCCCACCCAGCCAATAAATAACAAATACATAAATATAAATAAAGACAAGGCTCATTATGCTTTGTGCACTTCCGGCCGCTTTGCTCCAAGCTTTTTTTTTATTTGTTTTTGTTTTTGTTTTTCCACTTTTGTTATTGTTTCTGTCTTCTCTCTCTCTCTGCTGCTGAAGAAACATTTTTATGGGTATTTGATTTTGTTTTTGTTTTGGCATATTGCTAATCGACAAAGTTTCCATATAAAATGTAGAGAAAATATAATATTATTAATACTTTGATTTGTTGTAAGAAAGTTATAAAGGGAAAGGGTACTAAAAAATCTTAATGCCAACAAAGTTATTCAAAAGACTTTTTTCTAAGTCGATGTTTTGATTTATAAATTCAAATTATGTTTGCAAACTCTTTTTTTTTTTTTAAAAAACTTTGTTTGATTGTTTTTTGTATGGAAACGAAAAAGTTGGTAGAAATAAAAATGTAGCGGAAAACCGATCTCTTATTAATGTTTGGTTCTTGCGTTTAAGAACTGAATTTTGAAACCCTTTTCGTGTGAGGAAAATATTTTATTGTGGAAATTCCCGGCTTTCCTTATCTACTAGATACAACTATTTTCTCAGTTTTGTGTTGACAATAAATAATTACATAAAATGCTAGAAAAATATGATTTTTTAAATATCTTTGCTTTATTTTTTATTTTATTTATTTATTTATTTGTTTTTACTGATTTTTAACAATTTTTATTAAAATATTTTTTTAAACCTAAATTTTAATTTTTTCTTCAAACAACTATTGAAAAATATATGTTATTGTTTAAATATTAAAAAAGTGACGCAAATAAATAAAAAGCAAAACATTCCTTTGTAGATAAAAGATAAAAAAATTATTACTTTCAAAATTCGAAAAACTCGCACAGAAAATGTTCGACTCGTTTATTTATTTGCTGTTTTGCGTTTTGAGTTTTCCGTTGCGCGCCGCTTTTATTGTTGTTATCTTCTTTGCATTTTTGTTTGTTCTTTGTTGTTGTTGTTGGTATGTCATTGTAAGTGACACTGATTGCCGATTGGCGATTGGTGGCCAGACTTTGCCAGACCCATTCATTGCTGCATAATTAGGGAGAGAGAGCGCGCTTAGCATTCGCTGTTTGCCGATAGCTGATAGCTGATAGCGTCAGCCGCTTCCGTTTCCATCACTCATCGAAGGCGGACAGACGAAGGATGAGAGGTTGGGGAGGGGAGTGGTGATGTTGCAAGCAGCGTTCGATGTTTCGTTGCGTTTTCAATTTCAAATGGCATTCTATCGCTTTCGGCCACATGTGGCGTGTCCTGGCCAAATGACTAGTACGTCTTCCTTTCCTCATTGTTATTGCCATTAGCAGAGAAAGTGAGAGAGAGAGAGAGAGAGAGAGAGAGAGCGAAAAAGTGTGTGCTGCCATAAAAAGCATTGAAGTGCTCTTCGTTTTGCGTCACTTACCAAATAATGAGGAATGTTAAGTGACTAGTAAATACCCTTTACCTGGCCAAAAAGGTAACTTGTTGTCGTGCCCCAAGAAAAAAATCAAGTTTCAGCTTTTGAATCTGCATATTGCAATAATGAAATATGTTTTTTTATTTGTAACAAATACATAAAAAAAAGTAAATATAAATAATATTGTAGTATATTATGGCAGAAGAGGTTCATTTCAAAAACATTTTCCATTCGAAGAAAAAATTTCGTTTTAAAGATTTAAACATTAAATAATATTTTCAAGTTTTTTTTGTAAGATTTTTCATTTTGAAAGGTTTTTTTTTTCAAACAAATGACTTAATTATTGGCCTTCGTACAAGCCTAAACAATAGAATTTTATATCTTTTTGTTTCTTGTGAGAACTTTCCCAGGATTTAATTGAAGTAATTAGAACTTGAACAAAGTTTTAAGGCAAAAGTATTCAACAAAATTGTAATTAGAAAAAAGGCAATGACAAATTTGCTCACATTTACAGGGTATAAATAGTATAAGTGTTGTCAGCCGGAAAAGACAATAAAACATCTGTGACCAGAACAAAAAAAAAAAAAAAAACAGATTGGCAGGAGGAATAATAGAGGAGCAGGAGCTAGTATATAGTCGGTCTTAATAGCGACCTAACCCCAAAGCAAATAAAACTCAATCGAATAATATTATCAACAACAACAACAAGAAACAACATTGGACACAGACGCGCCCCAAAGTATTAACGGAACCCATTCTTTGGTATTCGTTTTGGGGGCAATTTGAGGATTGGCCACATGCTGCTCATGCCGCATCGTCATGATACTCGAGAAGAGAGTGTGTATGAAGTTCGTATAGAGTGCTAAACAACAAGTCCCGTTAGTAATTCCAATTCCAATATCCATTTCTCATCTCTCTCTCTCTCTCGACGACTTTGACACTTGTTAGCCAATATGTGTTGGGGGCGGAGGGGGCCACGGAATTGATATTAATTGCCGCTAACACCTACACACGCACACCCACAGCTGCTTAGTGGGCGTGTGTGCTCCCTTTTTATTCTATTCGGTTGCCAAGCGTTAGTTCATTAGCCAAGAGCAAAAAAAAAAAAAAAAAAATCGCATGAAAATCAGCTTAACTCATTTTTGCGGCCCAACACAGACTGTTTTTGTCAAAGAGAAAGCCAAAATAATAATAATAAAAAACTACGCCCATTGTTTCAATTTTTTATTGCTCACTACACTTGAAGAAAACAACTCGTGCATTTATTCTTTATCCTATCATTATTTTCTCCAAGTGCATGCAACATATTTCTTTTTTTTATCACTATTTTTATGATTTTATGAAGCTGCAGTTAATTTGTGAATGGATTGACGAGCGCTCGGCTACCTGGAAACCCTTTTAATTGTATAAAAAATATTAATGCCTCGATTGATTTTTTATGGGTTTGGGTTTCAAATGCGTTTTGTTTCTTAAATACTCTCTCCCTTAAGCTCTTGCCTTGTTTAACTGCGCTTTGTGCCACTTCAAATCCAATTAATCCCTACGTTTTTGGCCTTTGGGCGGCCAACCCCTGAGAGAATTTGATCTTATTACGCGTATGAAGTCTATGATTGGATTTGACATTTTTCTTCGTTTCTTTTTTGTTCATCTCTCAGTTGGTGTAACAATCACAAAACCACGTTCTTTCATAACTCAAATTCAATTATAGTTGTTGGCGAGTCGAGTGTGACTTTTAGTGTGGCAAAAAGTGTGTGGGAAAACTTTAAGGCAAAAGTTGTTTCTAATACGTTTCCAAGCGAATAACTCTGTGAAAAGTGCTTCAATCAAAAATGAAATAAAGTTTCAAATAAAGTTTGCTTTGGCTTAAAAAAAAAGCCAAAAAAGTGTCTGCTGAAATATGACACAAAAATTAAATAAAATTTCAACGCTGACGTAAATAAATATTCGGAACATATTTCTTCTTTAATTTCCATAAAATTGTTTAAAATTTGCTGTATTTTTCGGGAACATTTTATTGTTATTTAGTTAGATTAAACTTCTTTTAATCTCCCCACACAACAGACAGACAGACACGAGGAGATTCTCGGCTCGAGTGTAGCTTTTTCCTTTTCTATCGTTTTGTGCAGCTGATAAAAGTGAGAGAGAGAAAGATAGCTCAGCTTTCCTGCCCCACTTGAAGCATTAAATAATGGAGCGCCTTATGTGTTTCACTTAATTTCCTGGCAACTAGAGGGCCAAGTACTTTTTGTGCCTAGTGTTTAGCTACAGCCAACGTTTTGATAGGCTGGGTGTGGCAAGGTGACAAGGTGGCAAGCGACCGGGGAATACAAGAGCAAACCGCTGTAATGACCTTGATAAACTTTTGCGTCTCCGTTGTCTGTTGCCTGTCAGTGAGAGTTTCATCTTCATCTTCAGCTTTCTTAGGACGTGTTCTAGACTCTTTTGACTTGTGTTCTTCTGTTTGGCTTACGGCCATTAATATATTTGAAAAAAATAAAGTCTTACGTGTTAACTCGTAAAAGCAACAGACGTGCTCTTTTTAGCCTTTTTTAAGACTAGAGAGAGCTATGTTTATTTAAATATTAATTTATAATTTCGAACTTTATTTGTAATGGCTCTTTAGAAGCTTCACCTTTATGTATGTTTGTTTGTAACTCTCAGAAAAGCGTCTTTTATTATAGAAAGAAATTCTTTTAAGTAATCAAAATGTTAAGTTTTGAAGAATTCTTTCTAATGGTTAGCTTAACATGCAATATTATACAAATAAGTTGTAAAGCTCTACCACTTTTACTTCTTTTCAGAGTGGGATAAAAGTGTTTTGCTTATTTTTAAGTTGTTTTTTTATCCCCTTCGCTTTGTACGTGCGTTTGTCAGCTTAGGCCCGCCCCGGCCGGAATTTGTTGTTTGACGTTGTTTTCCATTCTTTTCAAATCTCGCTTGCTTGCCTTTCTATGCATTTCAATCAATTTTGATTAAAGGCAAAACCCTCGTCCTATTTGCCACCGCTTTGACTGAGTGTTATTGCCACTTTTGACACGAACCTTGCTAAGCTTGCCAACCCCACGCCGCGCCGCGGCGCTATTTTTATGGTTCGGCGCTTTACCTGTAATTGAATTTCACTGTTCTAGTGTCAACAAGCAAAGCAATGTTATCCATGTTGTTCAAAAAATCCTTCTCAAACACACATGATCCATCAGGAAAATGTGTTTTTATCCCCACCCCCAACCGAAAGTTTTTATGCAAAGTGTCAATGAAAGTTTTGTTGAGTGCGGCAAACAAAAGATCAACCAAAGTTTAATCATCGGGGGGCCCACCTTCATCTCTCTTCCTGACGCCCCCCCCCCCACGCTTAAAAACCAATCAGTTGTGCATTGAACCTCACTCTTCTTGGAAAGACTGCTATGACGACTACGCAGCGCCATGTGGCCAACACCTTGACACAAAGTCAGCCGACTTAGCCAGCACAGCAACAAAAAATAAAAAATTCTCCCCAACCCAACACACACAAACAACAACAACAAGAGTAAAAAACAATCTACAGACATTTTATGCAAAAAAAATGAAGAAAGAAAAATAAACCACAATATTTTAGTAAAGTCGAAGTTTCTATACGCTTGGAAACATACAAAAATATTGAAAAATATATAAAATAACAAGGTTTATCTTAGACCAATTGACTTATAGTCTTGTCTTTATTTCCCTATCCAAAGTAAGAAGTTTGACCACACAAACTTGATTCGATAATTGTTGTACACCCTTTTGCAAAGGGTATATGTGTCTTTTAGGAATGCGCCTGGCTGCTGCGTGAGGTGCTGGCTGGTAGGCAAAACTGGCTCATGAAACGCCTCAGGCTGCAGCTTTGGGCCACGTTCGCCACAGAGCCGGGCCTTAAGTCGGGGCAGGCAAGCCAAACGTGTAGAATTCATTAACAATAATGCGCAACGAAGCCGAAGAGAATGACGAAGAGAGAGGCTGAGAGGGGAGGCTGAATGATTGTGCCTTGCCGCTTGGTTACCAAGAATTCTCTGAAACCTAAATCCTGGGTGGTCCTCCTTTGACTCGACTGCACTTTGTTATGTGAGCCAAGTTGCCACATAAACGATTTTATATACACACATGTGTGTGTGTGTGTGTGTATGTTTTGCAATATGATGGCTAAAAGCCCAAGTACTAGTTGGCACAGATTTTATGGGAATTGCTAGTCAAGTAACATTTTGAATAGGTTTAATTTTAGTTTTTAATGTTTTCTTCTGGTAAAATAGTAATTTTGTTTTTTCAAGTACTTTTTGTTAATTGGCAAAATGTTTTCTTTACTTGCAGATATAATTAAACTTGTTCATTGCGGAATTTGAGGTAAGATATTATAAGACTTGTTCATTGCGGAATTTGAGGTAAGATTTATGCAAAGATTTTTTTAGTAATCCTAAAAAAAATAAATAAATAATAGATAATTTCAATAAATATTTTTGCAAAGCAGAAAATTCCAAATAAATCATTTAAAATATTTTGTATTATTTATAAACTTCCTTTTTGCCTGCGGGATTTATTATATATTCTTTTTTTCAATATAGTTTTTTTGATATTTCCAAGAGCATCTAAATTTTGTGAATATTTTTTGATATCGGCTCATTTTTTTTTTGGCCCTAAAATCATAAAGTAATAAAAGTTGTTTGTGGTAAAGCTTGTCCGTTGTTGTTGCTTTTGGTGGTGCTATTGCTTCCATATAGCCATTAATTGATTTTTGGCGGAACAAACAAACGCCTCCGCCCCTCCCCCCCACAAAGCACTCTAAAAAATAAACTGCAGCGATCAAATTTTTTGGCAAAATATACTAGAAAATATATATTCTAAAAACCAAAAAATAACTTAATCGTCCGACAGCACGAAAAACAAAGAGATAGAGGAACAGAGAGGGGGGAGTAAGGTTTATATGAAAAGAAAGAGAGAGAGAGAGAAGAGACACTTGCACAAATATTTGGAGTGTTTAACTTTGTTCTGGGTTTTATTTTGTCAGAAGGTTTTGTTGTTTCTTTTTGCTTAACATTTGCTTTGCGCCCCATAAACTTTTGCCTTTGTGTTACAACGCTGACATTTTTTGCACACACACACACACACATTTTCAATCTAACCACCCCCATTTCCCTTCCGCACACCCCCTTTTAGCACACATTTGTTTTATTTTACAAAAGCAAAAGCAAAACTGCATTTGTTGATTTTGTGCACAACTTTGGCTTAGGTAATTTGTCGAACGCCCCCAATTCAAAATGTTGGGCGTGTTTGTGTATTAAGTAAGAGATACCCTGTAAAAATTCACCAGTTTGATAAAGGGGAAAACAATTTTATTCTCAATACTAACCCAAATGTTCTTAAGAGCAGATTGGCGAACAGATTATCTTTCGATAACCAATCTCTAGCTCATGCCAAATCCTTTCTCCCAACAACGAATATACCTTTTTAAATGTCATATTTATTTTTATAGAATAAAAAACAAAGTTTTTTTTGCTGCCATCTGCGACACTTGACAGCTTTCAAACAGCAAAGCATATATGAACATTTCTATATATATATATGAACGTATGTAAAGAACTTCAAGTGTGGGTTGCATGAATAAAAAATAAGAAGAAGGACACACACACACAGACACATACACGGATGTGGGAGTTCACTTTTAGTTCACTTTTCACGTTGTAATGCTGTTGTTTTTTTTTTTTAGGTATGTTTGGTTTTTTGCAAAGTTATTTTTACAGTCGCACTTGTCAACAAACAACAGACGAACTTGTCGAGTTTATGGAAACGGCACAAAACTTAAAAGTTGTTCACTGCAAGAGTAGCATTAAGTGGTTCTGCTTCTTCTTCTTCTTGTTTTAACCATTCACAAATGCGAGGCGACATCAGCTGACAGCTTTTGGGGCACTTTGTCATTATGAGTTTTCGCTTGAAATCTTTATGAGGTCATAAATTGTGCACAATCGATCGAAATTCGTTCGCCCTCCGCGCCTCGCATCGTCTCGCGTCACTCTCTACCTGTCGAACTGTGAAGGATAAGAAAAATTCCATTCTTCATTACCTTCGTGTGTTGTTTTTTTTATGGGCGTCTGTCTTATGACGTTGTCTGACATCAAAAATGATTGAACATTTGCATTAGACAAACGGAGTTTAAGGGCGAAAAGACGTAACAAAAATATTTCCACAGAATATATCAACTTGAATGACTTCTAAGACTTCTTTAATGGTGTCTACTTGATACGGAAATTGAAGTCAAGGTACCTTAAAAAAAGTGCCTAAAGTAAAGAACTTTACTGAACATTTGATAAATATTTTATATGTGTCTGGCTTAGTCCTGTGGCCAAAAAACAACAGCGAAAGTCAGCATAAATAATAATAACGACAACGACGCGGGCCAAACTTTGTGCAAATATTGACTGAATTTTTATTTCATTTTGTTTTTTTTTTTTTTTTTAACAATTGCGCATCTGCATGAAAACGTCAGCTCAGCTCAGCAAACAGTTGAGAACCCTATGTCCAATGTGTCCTTGGCTGTTTGTCATCATCATCTTAATCATCATCGTCATCATCATCGGCCGCGCTGTGGTCATATTCTGTTGCTGTGCTCTGTGTTGGTTTAGTTGCTGGCCTCGTCGCGTTGCCGCCTTTTGACTGTCACAGTTAAATTTGCTTAACGACCTGGCCGCGCCGGGCCAGGCATGGCCAAGGGTTTCGGCCGGACTTGGCTTATCGAGGGGCTTACTCTGCGGCCGAAAAAAAAATGCTGCATCATAATATTTAAAGGCATTCGTTATTGTCTCAGTGTTGTTTTCATTTGAAGGTCAGCATTTAATGCTTAATAAGTCAATTGCCAGTTAAATACTTTTTTAATGTTTTAATAATTATCAAATGGGTTTTTATTATGGTTATTAAAATTAGAATCGTAATGATTTGTCTGCATCAAAATGCCGTGCACAATTTTCAACAAAAATCAATTAAATAAATATAAAAAATAAATTCTTTAAACTAAAAGCTTGTTATGAGTAAAAGTAGATTTGATGTAGAAAAATGTTGAATATGCAGAAAAAATATAAATGTAAAAGAATGCGAATATTTGGACAACTGGACAAACATGGAGTAATAAAATTTCCATATCACATAAATAAATAGAACAAACGGAAATGTCAAAGAGAAAGAGAGAAAATGTTAAATTTGTGCAATGCGATTCGATTTGGTAGATTCGGAACGTTTGATTGATAAATTCGTTAGCGGGGCGAATATATGTAAAAATAGTAAGTACAAAATAGAAAATTGCGGCGCTACATTCGCTGTCTCTCTCTCTCTCTCTCTCTCTCTCTCTCCTTCTCGCTGTTGCTATTTGCAATTCACATTTCCAAAGCAAATTTATTCGCGCCGGACGTGTGAGCCATTTTTTTGATTTGTTTCTATATATATAGTAAGTATATATATCGATTGAAATTGAGTATTATGACATTTGAATTAACAGGCTTTTGGGGGGCTGTGTTTGTTTTACAAGTCTTGTACCGTTATGCATTATACGGCCTAATGCCAACAACAACTACAACAACATTTTTCATTTAACGCAATTGTTAGCCTTGTGCCACAAAAAACAGCGGCAATAATACTTAGCCAGTTGTTGTTGTTGTAATAATAATGCGAAAAACGCCAGAAAGAAATCAAAAGACAAATTAAAACACACACACACACACACATAAACACACACACACATGTACACGAATCCAAAAATAATAATACATAATAATAAAAATGCCACCAGTTAAATGAACATTTTTTTGTTTTGCTTTTTTTTCGAATTTTTTCGTGTTGAAAATGCAATTAAAATCGCCAGCGTAATTAATGCAAATAGCCCCAAAAATACAACAACTAAATCAAGTAATAAGCCAGCTGCTGCCGCATCAAAAAGCAACAACAACAACAAGCATGAGATTGAAAAAATGCACCTTAAGCGCAACGAAGTTTAGATGCCCTTCCGATGATTTCAAAAATCATAAAATTTTAATTATTTTAATAAACTCTCCACGAAAGAGTATACAATAAAGTCAGATGGCAAAACTACAAGATCCCAAATGAAAATAGAAAAAACAATAAAAGTGAAAATACTATTTGCACTATTGGGTTCAGTGTTTATGAGAGACTAACAAAACAGAAAATCATAATAAGTGCTGCGTCGCAGGCAGCCAGACTTAAGCATATATTTCAGTGAACGGACGTATGCGCAAAACAAAACAGGGAATAGACATAGACATAAGCGGTGTGCACAATTTTGTAAGAACTGTAAACAGACAGAGAGTCAAACAAAAAGAGAAACAAAGCAAAATGCAATTAAAAATAAAAAAATATGAAGAAAATTGTGTGAAAACATAACTTAATAAAGCTAAGAAAAATAAGAATGCATGAATAAAAATAAACTAGTTATTATTGGCGCAAGAGAGAGAGAGAGAGAGAAAGAGAGGGGGGGAGAGAGACAAACGCTTAGACAACACACATTTTTCTGCTGTTGTTAAATACAATGATTAAGTTAATGTTTATGTCTTGTTATTTGCTGCTGCTGCTGTCGCTGCTGTCTGTATATGTGTGTGCGAGCAAATGACGTCACAGTGACGTCAAAGCGAACCGCTTTTATTTATAGACAGGTGCGAAGAGTCGGCAGGCAGGCAGGCAGGCAGAGTAGAGAGTGAAAGGCAAAAGCCAAATTAAAACACACATCGTGTCAATAAAACATCGTCATAGTATTTAAATTAAGTTTGACAGACAGCAAACACACACACACAAACACACACACATATGAATAAATACTTGTTGTATTGATACAGGTGGCCTTAGTCAAAGACTCAGACCCCCAGACCCAAGCAATTCATCGTGTTGGAGCTTTTGGGCCCGGTTCATATGCGGGCTAGTTTTGGCGCAATGCGGGCCCAACTTGTTCTTGTTCTTGTTTTTGCTCCTGTTTGTTTATTACTTCACATCGAAATGTCCACACATTTTTTCTAAATATATATTTATATTTATAGCCTGCATATATTTGATTGATTTGACGTGTCCCCCCTTGGCAAAATGTGCACAATTATTTGTGCTATAAATGGAATAGAAAGCGAAAAGGTTTTATTTCTGGATGAGCCAAGTCATACTCGAAATAAACCTTGATAAAGTTCAAACCAAATATAAAACTTTTCTCTGATATAATTCTATTAAATCTTTGTCGCTTTTTTCATCTCAAACTGTTGCACAATCTGTTAAATATTTATTTAATGCGATTCGATTGACGCAATATGGCAATGGAATTTTCGTTGTTGTTATTGTTGTTGTCTTGTGAGTTGTGTGTAAAGAATCAATAGCTCTCTCTTCACTCAGTACTGAGAGCTATTTCATTCATTCGTGATCAGACAGACATACAGCACATTCCATTCCATTCCCTTCAATTCGATACACTGTGGAACTCTTCATTCATCGGGCGCGTCAAATGTTTTTTACAAAACAAAAGAAAAAACATTGAGTTCCTTTTCAAGTATTAAATTGTATTGAGTAAGTTATTCTAATAGCCGCCAATGGTAGCCTTGAAGATTGCGACACAACCGTTGACTTTATTCAGCGTCATTTGTTTGTCAATGAAACCGAGACCGATGTGCTATTTGTATTATTTCGTAACTAATTAATGAGTTTGTCAGAAAATCACATGTTTAATAATTTTAAAATAATATTGTGTAGAACTGTGTAAATGTGGCACGAAATGTTAATCAGCATTATGAAATATATGCGGGAATATTTAAATTATAAGCTTTTGTAATCATACTATGAATAATTAATCAAATTAATCAAACTGAAAAAAGAGATTTTCATTTTAAATTTAAAGAGCAAATCAATAAAACAATAAATAAATAATATAGATAATTTTAATGCATTCCATTTATTATTTCTTTGATCATGAAAATCAATGGTGTTAAATTTGATTAAAATTTTTGAACATAATATATTTTAGTATTGGAATCATGTTTTTGTTTTAAATTGATAAAGTGCACTTATCCAACAGCTCATAACAAACACTCATAATACTATATCTCTTCCGGAAAAAAGCGGAAATATCTATGAAGTTTTATCAACAAATAAACATAGTTAGCATACATAAAAATATTAATTATTGTGTTATTAATATATAAACCATTTGTAGATTTTCATTTCAATCCTAGCTAAATTTCACAGATTTATTTTCTGATCAACAATTTTTGCCTTCAATTACTGCTCAGCCGTGAAATAAATCCGATTGCTTTTCGGTGACGGACAAAACGAAAAAAGTCTGTGTGTGTGTTATTAACACCCACATACGACGCACATATATTAGTTTATACGTTGACTGGTGATAATAAGTATATATAAAATCCAGCGATATTCAAAGTGACCCAATTGCTTTTTTGAGTTTCTGTCTGTCTGTTTCGTCGTGCGATGATAATTTTCACACTATGCGAATTGGCTGGCTGGCTGTCTGTTTTTATTGCGCTTTGAATATCAAGTTGCGAATTGACTTTGTAGTTTCTAATTGAACATGCAACATTTCAATCGTTCGCTGAGTCACACACAAACCCCAATAAAATTATCACATGATTATCATATGATATGTTTTTGTCTTATTCATTTGCATATGTTATATAAGCTTTGAACTGCTTTGACTTCTTCATCTTTTTTTACCCTGATTGATGTCTGTGCTCTGACGCCGCTTCAAGCAATCAGCTCTAATGGCCAATGCCAATTTGGTGATTTCTGATGAGTGCGCCAGGCTCTAAACGCAAGAACCCAAAAGTACAAATAAAAAGGCCAATGACTTCGTTTCGTTTTCGTTCCTTTCGTTTTGCTTCTATTTAAGCCGCATTGCGAACGACGTCGTCATCATTGCAACTAAACACTGCATTTTTACCCCAAAAACATACACTGAAAAAAACAATGGAACAAAGTTTTCCTGCTAAGAAATGTTTGTTTATTTTTTACATAAGGAAATCTTCCTTTTTTTCTCTCAGTATTCGAGTGCAAGTCTGACTCTGCAGAAAAGTTGTTTTCTCTCGTAATTTTCTCGTTCTTCCCCCACAACAACAACACGAACACCAACAACAAATACATATTTATATGGTATGTGGCACGGTCTTATTTTTCTTTCGTTGTCGCTTCTTTTGTGCTGCATACAAAAGATTTTTGTTCGCCCTGCTGTTGTGTTTTCTTCTTCTCCTTTTTCTCCTCTTTTTTTTGTGCATATTTGTGTTCATTTGCAAGATTTCTTCCCTTATTTCGAGCTAAAGGGCGCGAGACTAGTGCTGCCTGGCTGCCAAGTGGGGCCGGCACATGTGTAGATACGGGGGGGGTTAAGGGTGGTGCTTGGGGGTGCGTTTTATGCCATTGAAATGCAACCAAGCATCCCAGCTGCCAACCAGCCAGCCATTCAGTCATCCTGCCTTTGCCCCAAAACTCGATCGCGTTGCAGCGCTTGTTGGTTGGCTTGGTTGGGAACATTGCTTCCTGCTGCATAAATATATCGCTACTTGGCGCGCGTGCTGCATTTCAGTGCAATTTATTTGGTTTCAGTCCCCAGCAGCAGCACCAGCATCAGCAGCCTTTGGTTCCAAAGTTTTAGTGTGTCGTGCTGTTGGCGCTTAAATTAAATTTTATGTGAGATTCTCTCTTGTCTTCTTTTTCGTTTTTGGCGCAACGCACGCTGAATTAATGTCAGATAAAACTTGCGCACGGCTCTAGAATCCCAAAATTCGACGCCCAGACTAGAAATACTTGCGTGTTTTTCAGACAACACGAACAAAAACTTTATGAAAAACAACTACACTCGGCTTTTTCACATGTGAAATGAATAGTTTGCTAACGTCTGGCAGATAATTATTAAATATTTTGTTTCTGGTATTTTCTAGAGTCTTAAGAAGAGTAGAAAAACAGCTTAAAGTCAATCAGGAACCTTCTTATAACAATCGTCCCATCTCTAGTTGATGTTAATTACATATATGAATCGTTGCTCGTGACTTTGGTTGTTCAGCACAAATCAGAGTCAACTGGCTGCAGCTAGATAAATCTGGCCAGAATGCGCTTAAAGCAGCCATTCATTCAACCTGAGAGCAAGTTGGGCAACAGTAAATGGTAAATTCTTGTTTCGTTCTTTTCTAGTTGTAGTTCTTCTTCTCATCAAATTGGGCAACGTGCAGTTGCTTCTTTTAATGCGCATTCATTTGGTTCTTACATTTGGCCAAGTCTCTCTCTCTTTCCCCGCTTCTGTTGTTCACTTTCATTGCATATAATTATCTTTGTTGACAGTGGCAACTGCAAATAAATGCACAAACTATGACAGTAGCTCTAAAAGAGAAACAACTACATTTCCTTCTATCTAACTAATTAAAGCACATTTTTGCAATTTGCCAAGCTAATTAATTTTCAAAGAGAAAAGAGGGCGAGAGAGAACTTAACTTTTTTTTTGCCCGTAAAACGTAAAAGTCTGTGCATACTTGAGTTCTTAAATATGTAAAGTTTTCTGTTTCTGTTTTTATTAAGTGCTTAACTCCGTGTCAAAAAAAAAAAAAAAAATAAGAAACTCTAAAATCACTGAAAATCATTTCCATTAAATTTGCATAGAACTTTATTGCTTTAAGGAACGCAGAATTTTTGTGGTTGCCCTTTAATTTAATCCATAAATATTCTTAATTATGTTTGAGGTAATTTGTCAGAATTTCGATAGTTTAATATAATTTTAATAGCTATTTTTTTCACCCTTTGATTTTGTTTCGAATTACATTCTAAATGGTTTCACTTAGGATGCTAAGGTTTTTCGGTTTAGCATACTTTGGCCAGCCTTTGTATATGTTTTTGTTTGAGTTGCACTTAACTTTTTTGCACTTAATGCTTGGATTTATTTTTTGTTTTAGTTTTGCATGTAAATTTAGTAGCCATTAAAAGTTCAGTTGTGCAAACCGGAGCTTGAAAAAAAAAACATTTTAACTATAAACAAAAGCAATTAAAATTGTGAATAGGCAATGCCTGAATATAAATATTATATATATTGTTTGTATCCTGCCCGCAAAGCACAAAGGACAAATAATAATAACAACAATTTATGCATGAATAAATACATATAAATATTGCATGTGTCAAAAACAAAAATGCACTTAAACAAAACCAAATTTACAAATGCAAATATTTGTTTTTTGCTAGAGAATGTGTTTGGGTGTTGCATAAGTTGTTGCAACCGATTTATGTAGCAGCCAACCATGCCATGAAGTCACACAAAGATGCAGCAACAAATGGCAATAAAGCAATAAACCTAAAACCAATAAAAAGAAATAAACCCATGTTAGTTTTGGCATAGACATGGCGACGCCCCTCGAAGTAGGCAACACAAATGGGTGCAACATTCAAGGATTATAGAGCGGAAAGTGGAAGTGATGCAATTTCACTGGATTCTGGGCATCAATAGTGGGGCGGAGGCGCCACATTAATGCTGTCAGCGTTGAGCTCGATTTATGCATGCTGCTGTTTGTTAGCCATGGCCCAATTATGGCATGGCTTATACCCTCTCTCTCTCTCTGTTTCTCACCCAATAATAAAGCAACATTATCGCACCTCCGCCCCTTGGCGCCATATTTATATTGGCCATTCACTGACCAACCAGTTATGCAACGTGGCAATTACAAAACCCAGCAACTATATAAAACGACCTCTGGTTCTGGTTCTGTTTCTGGTTTAAGCGTTACAAATCGATTTAATGCTTACGTCTATTAATAATTAGATTTGTTTATGGCGGCAATTAAGATGTCGTTAAACTCATTTTATATCCCGTGGAGAGATAATTTATAAATAATTATTTTGTGAATTGTCAATAAAATATTATTATTATATTTTTTAGTTTTCGTTGTAGAAAGTTATAAAGTATTTTTGTAAAATGTTTTGGTTTTTATAATATTTTTATACGCTTAAACAAAAATCATTCATACACAAAAAAAAACCGAAAAATATTTTTGACGTGAATCGATTACGAATAATACACAAAAGAGTAATAGCAAAAATTGAATGCCATTCTTTTGGTACATGAATATTTATGTACATGATGATGATTTGCCCAGAAGGCAAATCCTAATGCTGTCATGGTTAGTTGACTTTCTACTTACAGTAAAAAAAATGCAGCAAAATAATGAGCTAACTGAAAGTCTGTGCAATGTGCATAAATTCAAGCCAGATTCTCACATATGTGTACTCATGAAGTTGTTCGGCACATTTAAGTGCCCGCACAATTTAACCAAAAATTTAATCCAATTCAATCGTAAAGCGGGCAACTCAAAATGACATTGAGATGGCATCATGATGACCAAGACAAGCAGCCAAGCAAATCCTCACGCTGTTTGGCTTAAGTTGTCTGCAAAAAAGGGTTTATAGTCATGACGGTTTTATACACTACAAGCCACTGCCACTGCCACTGTCATTCCTTACATGGCTATTGCTGCTTGCCCAGAAGAGATGGTTAAAAGAAAAGCATATAATCCCAAGCACTTATCTATCTTCTACGCATAACATTTGCCAGACCAGACTCGACCAGTTATTCCATTCTCTCTTTCCTATCATATGTCTTGTTCTTTATTATGATTGCCTGGACAAGAGCGCGGCTCTCTCTCTCTCTCTCTCTCTGACTAATAAGCTCTGTGGCATCTTGAAATTGTTTTCATCATGTCATACAACTGCCAAATTGTCTGTGCTTCTTGCTTCTTGGCTTCTGCCTGCAGCTAGCCACAAAACGGAGCCAAAGTCAATGAGTTTCTACTTCTACTTTTCAACTTCAACTTCACTTCTTCTTATTGTTGTGCATCTTATTGTGTTTTATCTTCTGTTTTTTTTTTTTCAGTCCTTGCTTTGTTCTCTCTCCTTCTGTCTCTCTGTACATTTCAATTAAAATGTCGCCCACAGCTTAAATAAAAATTTTTGCCTTCTGATTTTTTATTTCTCTCGGCGCCCACAAGAAATAAAAATATTTTTATGCACTTAGAAAAACAAATTACAGGTATTTGAGTATTTTAATTATTAAAAATTTTGCAATATAATTTTCAAAATATTTATATTTTTATATTTTATTTCTTTCAAGAATTATATGCCTCTTTATAATGTCTTAAAGTAAAACCAAAAATTAAGCTTAAAAGTGCTCCTTTTCTTTTAATTGCAGGAATGCCGTTCGTTAATTTCTCCAAGGATTAAGCTAATTGATCGGCTTAAGTCAAGAAGTTAAGCTCCTTAGCTTAGCACTTCAACGTTCTTCAAGAAATTCATTAAAAAGCCTAACTCAATTGTATTTTAAATATAAAAATCGGAGTTTTTCTTTGCGTGTACATTTATCTAGCAGGCGAGAAGATATTCTGTTGGTATTTCATGCCAACTTTCATGTTAATTTTCGGGGCATTCTGCACAGTTTACAATCGAATGCCCAACTCAGAGATACACACAAAGATTCCAGCTCTTTTGCATGCAGCAAATGCTGTGGACAGGGAGGGAAAGGACAAGTAGAAAAAGGACACAAGTGAGGAGGTAAGGAGAAATTCAAACATGTTTCCGCTTTTCACCAATGTCGCTTCGTCTGTCTAAGTGTCAGTCTGATTGTTGTGCTGTGTGTTTGCATGTGTGTGCCTCTGTCTGTTTGTATCTGGCATTTGGCATTGGTGTGCTACATGTTTTTCCAATTTTCATATGCAAGAAAAGCATGCTTAAGGCATGGCAAATAACAAAAACACGTAGGTTAAGTCTGTGTTAAATGCTTTCACTGTCTCTGAACCAGCAGCTGGCAAATTGGCATTCATAAACGAACGTTTACGTTAACGTTTATTATATTTACTTATGGCTATAAATGTATAAAAGCAACCTTGCAGATACAATTGTTGTGGCAATAACATTCTTGAAGTTCAAATGCAAAGTGGAGCCTGGTGTCTTAATTCTTTATTATGATTATTATGGATGTATTTTATTGTGTTTGTGGCTTAAGTTCAGTTTTTCCATTTAAAAATTAACATTTTAATAGCACAAGGCTTGAAGATTGGAATACTTGAAATTGAGATTTAAGTTCTTTTGATAAAGTTTGAGTTGTGAAACACTTGAAATATTTTTGACTCATTTTTATGTATATCAAAAATAATCTTTTACCTATCTGAGCTTAGAGAATATTTATTATATAATTACTTAAATTAATCTGTTTAACAGCAAAACTAAAACACAACTCATATTCACTTCCCAACCGAAATTTCCACCAAAAATAAATATATATGTTTATGATCTCAGTCAGTTATGAAATAATGGCTTGATGTTTACAACAACAAGATTTTCTTGTTGAAATTATGCACGTGCTATTTGTTATGACAGGCGAAAAGCACTCGAAATGTGTTTTGTATAAGTAAAAGCTGCCGCCGCTTTTAATCAAAATATCTCTGTTTTTGTGCATATATTTTTTAATGTACGTCTACCATACGTGCCTCAAAAGGCGGCAACATTGTTGTTGTTTTTCAACATTTATCGTCGTTTTGTGTGCGCTCATGAATAGTTAAATCCGCTTTGCCATTGCCATTGCCAAAGTTGGCCTGGTCGAAAGAGTGCCTGTCTGTCTGCCCGGCTGTCTGTTTGCCTGGTCTGTGCTATTTTCCATTTTTTATTAATGAAATCTCCTGGCTCAATGAAGCGTAAATATATCAAGCCTCGAAGCAAGACAGACAGACAAAAACTAAACAAAAGCAGCATTAATGGCTTTCAGCTTAGAATGTGGCAACAACATTTACTATTTTCTTTGGTGGGAGAGTGGTGGTTTTGAGGAGGTGTCATAAGTGGCCATAACGTGGCAACTTCTTAACCATTTGCTTTTGCTCATTTTATTGATGGCATTATATTATTTGGTATTTGTATTTGTGTTTAGATTTGTATTTGGATCTGTATTTGTCATCGGATCAAAGATAGACACAAGCACAATACACTGAAATGGACCACGAACTAACTGTTGAGAGAAGTGTAAAAGCTTTGTAAATATATCTCAGTCCAAGTCTGAACAACCTTAAATATTGACCGAATTTCTTAATTTAAGTATTCGCAAAATTTTTGTTTACAAAAGAGTTTTTGGAATCAACTAAGTTGGTTTTGTTTTCGTAAGAATCTTTCACGCGTGTTCAAATAATGATGATTGAATGATAGACTGATTGATTGATTGATTCACTGTTTGGCTTCTAAATGTATTTAAGTTCTTGAGCTATATTAAATTCTGTTTTGAGCATTATTTTTCTTCAAGTTTCATAATTAAATTTACATCTGGAGCTGTCGACTTTAATAATTACGTGCCACCAACAATTTGTCGAAGCTAACAAGCTAACTCAAGTCAGGGTTTTATTTTTTTGGTAGTTCCCCAGTAGCCAGCGGTTAGTAGTTAGTTGTTAACAGTTTGGTGCAGCTATCCTTTCATCCTTTAGACAGTCGACAATTAAAGCAAACGCACTGCAAATCATCAACAGTCGAAACGAAATGAAGAACGAATAGAAGCGAAAGAAGACTGTGTTGTTTGGCGACTATACGCACGGCTGGCATCAAATAGATTGAATAACTTTGTGGCTGGCAGGACGATGGCGATGAGGACGATGATGTTGAAGAGTCAGCGCCTGCGGTCTGAATAAATGTTTCATTGTCTGTATTTGCCTATTTATTTGCAGCGAACCATGCAGCCGCCAGTCTTAGTCCTTAGTCGCCAACAAGCGGATGGCGGGGCAATCGCCCACTTCACTCAACCGCAGACATTTTTGTCGGTGCTGCTGGTTCTGAGGGTGGTGCCAAAAACTTAACCACCGTACAAACAGTGTTGATTGTTGACTGAGCGTCGCCAATTTTACAGTTGAGTTCATTACGAAACTCGATTCAAAATGTCGAAAAGGTAGAAAGCGTCACATTCTATCATCATTAATGCTAATGTTGGGGTCCCAGTCGCAAAGTAAAGCCTATTCCTGGAGGAAAACCGGGACGAAAAAAAACGATAACGAAAAAAACAACCATTACCATGAATTTAGCTTTAAATATTTAACAAGCAAATGCTTAAGCTCTTACACTGAGGCAAAAAGCTAAGAAGTGCGCGGAAGTGGGAGTGGAATTTCAAACGAAAACCCAAAATAAATCGGTTTAAGAACTTAAATTTAAATATTATATTTAGCTTATGTAATTTAATCTTTTGCTTGAAGAAAAAAAGGTTTTTTGAGCATTTAAGATATAAATTAAGAAATTTTGATGTTTCGAAAATTAACTTAAATTCTGTTTTAGCCGTCATAAGCTGCATGACATAAAGGAATTTCCTTGAAAAAGAATTTAGCCAATTTTGCAGCTTTTTTCAACGAAGAATTTTGTTCCGAACATTACAAAATCCTTAATTTTTTTGTTCCTGCCTTCATTTTGTAAATCATTTACGCATCAAGCAGCCCTTCAAATGTTTCGGATGCTAGGCGACGTCAACATTCCCCCAGGTTCAGCTGTCTCGCTCCCTATATCTCACGCTCTGCTCCAGCTTTATCTCTTTTTGTTGCTTGCTGTGGCATCTCTTATCTGTGGCATTATTTATGCGTCATGCAAGGTGCTGGGCGCCCGCCTCCCCGTCGCAATGTGTGTCCCAAGTGCCTCGAATTTCATGTAATTCACTTACACACAAAGTTTGTGCCTCAATGTTGATAAAAAATAAGGAAAAAGAAATAAATACATTAATTTTGAATGGAGTTGCCATTTGTTGACTATTCAGTCTGTTACCTAATAAATAGCTGGTCCTAAACAAGCATTAATAATTAATAAAATTTTATATTCAGCAAAAACTGGAATTGGAGCTTGTGGCACATGCCGCACATACAAACAAATTATTTTTTCAACATTTGTGGCAATAAAAATAAATAAAATATAAAAATTATTTTTCGGTTTGTTTTTGCTTCAACTTGCTTTTAAGGAAGCTGTGCAATAAATTTTTAATGTATTTTATGCCCGCGCGAGTTCTGTTTCCATTTCTTTTCGGTGGCCCTACGGCAAGTGCACGTCAATTTAATGCCATTTAGTATTTGGCAACAAATATAATTTGATGGACTTTTAATCAATGTGCTTTATTACTGGCTGCGGCTGCTGCTGCTGTTGATTTTACTGTTTCTGATCAAAGGCACAAATATAAAAAGTAAAAGTAAATTTTTATTGAATTTTAAATGGGAAATTTTGCTTTCGTTTTTTGCTTTGTCAAAAACGTTTTGCAGCAGGTCGATGATGCGTGTTTTATTTGCTTCCTCTTCTCTCTGCCTGCCTCTTGTTTTTACTTACTGTTTTTTGCTCTGTTCTTGACGCTTCATCCGGACCAGGATTTCATTAGCTTACCCCGGGCACATAAATTGCCAGTCTAAATTTTTTTTTCAGTGCGTTCTTTAGAGTGCAAATTGTTTATGAAATTTTTATAGTTAGTGCATATAAATTTTAAATTTTATCCACAAAAAAAGCTTTGATTAATGGATTTTTTGCGCCTGTAGCTAGCGGCTTATGGCATGTAATTGAAATTTTTCATAAGCTAATTGCAGTAATAATTCAATATATTTGCTTACTTGAGAAGCTGCTTACAAAATTGTTAATTGCGTATATGTCAAGTTGTCACTGAGAACAAATAGGCAAAATATATTTTATTACTAAGTTATGGATAAAAGTTTATTTGACTTTTTCATACTTTTCTAATCTTTTTTCTAACCCTTTTTCACCCGGCAAATCTACAAAGTTAAAGCATAAACTTTACATTTGCTTAGTATCTTATTGTAGTATATTTTTAATTTTGTGTGTGTGTGTTTCTTTAAACAATATGTTTGCTCATGAATATATATGTGTATTTCACTTTGCGTGTTGACAGCTCTGACCCACAAGCATAAATCATAACTTTTGTGCGCATCTTTCTTCATAGAGAAATATTGAAAAATTGATGGCAACGCCAGCTGAATTTATATATGCAAGGAATTTGCTGCCAGCCTGCCGCAAATGCTAAAAAAGGCTTTGATGTTTGCCACACGCTTGGTTCAATAGAAATAAAATGAAAGTGAAATGTGGTCGAAAGCACTCGAAAACTATTCCGAAAGGGTTTTTGGCATGCTTTAATTGAAATGCAATTTATGGCCGGCATAAATTAGACTCGACTAGCATAAAGCATTGGGGAAATCTAAAATCCACAAAAATTCATTTATGAATATGAAACGAGCGAGGCTTTCAACAAACCAGGGATAACATTCGCACTCGTCACATATCTCTCCCTCGCTCTCTCTCTCTCTCTTTGTGTCTCTTGTGGCATATATCCATGCAAATTATTCATAAACATACAAACATACAGAAAAGAGGCCAAAATGTATGCTGACGGAAACATTTCACAGCATAGATGCACTGACAATCGGATGCCTTGATGCGCCGCACAAGCATGCAACAGCTTTTGTCCATGACAATGTGTCACATAAAAGAATTCCCATGTACTCAGTGTGGCAGGCTTGCCGACCATTTGTTTGTTGCTGGCATATAGTAAAGAAGTCAATATCAAGACTTGACCAAATTGTAGGCAGAAGTCTAAAAAAGTATAAAATAAAACTTTCAAAAATTAAAGCTTAAAATCTTTTGCTAAAATATTTTTATTTTTCTCTTTTTTGGTTCCACTCAAAACCAGTGTACATATAAAAAGATATGTAAAAAAAAATAACGAAACGACTTTTGACTGTTGCAGTTGGCAAGTTAAGCTTTTGGCCAATGTCCTTGCTGCAAACTGGGTCAGTTTTGGCCTGGTTGTTTTTGTTTTTTGTGTTGCTTATTGATTGGCCGGCGTTGAATGCTTGCCTGGCTTGCTGGTGCTTAGTTTTGCTGTGCTGTGAACACATCACATCATGTCCTGGGGCATATTTAACATACTAACAGTTGCCACAGCTGCTGCTGCCGCTGCTGCTGCTGTGATTTTAAGCAGACAACAACAAGCAGCGAGCACAAATTAGAAACAAGCTTAGGAATGGTGTCCCCAGGAGAACATCGCCTTATTCACAAGCTATGTACTATAATTGACATTTAGTTTGTCTGCATTTGACATGTGCTTTCGGGCATAACTAAACGAGTATCTGTTAAATATTAGATGTCTCCAATATTTATTGCATAATAATGATAATGACAATGATGATAATGATGTTGTATTATGCATGTTGCTATCTATTTCCGATTACTTAATATAAGTCAATAATACATGCGGGCTTTTTGCATTGTGGCTTTAATATCTTTTCTGTCTGTCTCTTGCGGTTAACTAACGCTTGTGTAAGTACCTAACTGTGTGTGTGTGTGTGTGTGTGATTATGACGTCTACTATGATGCTTCAGCCTAACCAACATGCTCTGAACAGTATCGCATTCGAGTGGTATTAGCAACGGATTGTTACCGAGAGCTGAGCAAAGTATTATTTAGCATTATTTACGCACAGCCTATTTGCTTATAAAACGAGCAGAGTATGCCACGATAATAGAATACATTTCAATTCAATTAGTGTGAAGACATATAACAATAAGAAAGTATAATAATCCATTATGCAAGGCAACACTAATCTTAATAATATCTGATTAAAACATCTATGAGAGAAATCAACATAACTTAAACAGTTTGCTTTACTAACTGAACTAAGTGATTGTCTGATTTGTTAACAAGTTAAAATAATGCTATTAAAACAAACATAACTCAAATCAAAATAATCTTTTCTATCGCTTTTGCCAATTCAGTTATCTTTCGACATCTGCGAAATTTTATTAAAAGCACTTGACTGAGACGGTTTTAAACGAGTGGCCGATTCAAGTTAAGCCAATCAAAACAGACCAGACCACTTAATTGGCATTAAAGATATAGTTGTAGTATGTATTTTGGTCTCGCTCTCGAAAAGTTAATCGAGTAAATTGCATGCAATTGCACTGATAAATTTTCAAATTATCGCCAACTTTGCAATCGACAAAAACGGGGCGAGGTCTCGACAAAAACTAGCAAAAAAGAGCACAACTTTTTATAGATTGGCATAACGAACTTGAAATACTCTAAAGAATTTAATTTAGTTAAAATTATAGTTAGATTGTGGAATTTATCCTTTACTACCCTTCGTAAGAGTATACAAAACCGAAAAAATAAAATAGCTGGCAGCAGCATAACGAAGCTTAAACAGAAAACGAAGAAGCACTAAAAGCCGTTTGCCCATGCCAAACAGAAAAGTCCTAAAGTGACCCAATGTCTGGACGACTCTTTTTTTGCCTGCTACACCAACACCAAGATCCTGGCAGGCAAGACATCTTCATAACTAGCACGAGTGAGAGGAACGGATATCCGTTAAGGTCATTCGGCCTTTTGATTTGACTTCCTCCCGATATCTTTTTACACTTTCATAACTGGCAGACAGAAACATGCGTAACATACAAAAGGTATTTTATTTTATTTTTGTCCACTTGTCTATTCAGTTAACGTCCAACTGACCTCCCGCAAGTCCCACCCGGCATTCAAATTGACAGCATTAGTTTGGGATCTGTGTTAAGTGTCGGCGGGCTGTCATAAATGTGACAAGGGCCAAAGGGCTTGGGGCTTAGGGCTTAGGACTAAAGAACACGTTAACAGGCTCTATCTGACTGCATCTCCCACACAATTCCGGGCTGCATCATCCTAATTAATAAGTCAATAGCATTTTGCTTAAGGCAGCTTAATCTTTTGAATTGGGTGTTTCTGGGTTCATGTCGCTGAGTGACAAAAGTTTCAGCTTAATAGAAAATAACTAATCATATTCAATGAGCCCGGTGATAGAAGCAATTTGTTGTGACAAAAACGAACAATTAACCTGTTGGCACAAGGTATGCAGAATTACTACCCTGAACAGAACTATAAAATATACTTTTTGGAATGGAAGAGTTTTTTCTTACCACACTGTATACTTGATTAACAAGCTGGGGTTTTCTACAACAATCGCATTCCCAAAGAGCATAACAACATTAAACGCCCTCCAGACACATCTACTTACACACACACACACACACACATACACACACACACACACACACACACACACACATACACACAGATACACTTAAACAACATTGAAAAATGTCAAGGCAATGTCGACCATCGGTTTTATTCTCATCGAGACTCGAGATGTTTTCGCTGTTCTTGTTCTTGCTGTTTAATTTTGTTATATGCTTTATGCACATTTACGCCGTTTCATAAAATTTTCATAATGGCTGTCTAGCACATGTGTGCGTGAGTGTGTATGTTAGTATGTGTGTATAAGTGTGTGTTTGTTCCCTGACTGACTGACAACATCGTTTGATTTTTTATAACGTCATCGTTACGCGAACTCCTGCGTCCTGTTGCCTGTTCTAATGGCGCAAATGTTCAATAAAGTGGCTTTTAGCGCTTTTGCACACACACACAAACACAAACAAAACCCGGAAGGCAGAGCTCATATGGGTTGAGTTCAGTTTCAATTTGAGTTAGTTGTTTTGGCCTCTGCTCCAAAAATCTGCGCTTCATTGCGGCAACTGTACGCAATTTATGTGCTTTACCTTTTCAAATAAATTTAACGGGCATATTAACTTTATGCATTACTGTGTTCTGAGTTGCCGTTGTATAAATGTGAATGTTGGAGCATTAACTATTTGTGTTTAAGTAATTTAATATGAAGCTTTGAGTGCAAGCCCAAGATAAGACTTGTAGCTAAATGTTTAAAAGAACTGCAAAAAGCTTTCAAGGAAAGACATTTATTCATTTAAGTAACGATTTTCTGTTTGAAGATACGTTTGTCAAAGTTTCGTGTGAACTTTGTGTATTTTTAACACTTTTCTTAAAATTTTTGTTGATCAAAGTTTTGTTGGTAATCGTAGAAAATACCTGTAAAAAAAAAAAATCTAAGGAACTGTTTTGTTTATTTTTCAATCAATTTTAATGTAAAATATCATCTTCATATTTTACAACTAACCTAGAAATTATAAAGTGACACGAAAATAGTTTTTGTTTAGTTTAAACACTTTTCGTCGCTTCTTTTACAGCACATTCGAATAGTAGTCTTTGCCTTGGCTCATTTGTCTCTCTCTCTCTCTGTCTGTCTGTCGCTCGTTTTGTTTATTTGTTTGGCAACGCATTTGAAAAACAATTAATTTGCTTCTGCTTGATTGCAAAAAGTTTATCTGTGCTTCGAAATTTGTTTGGAATGTAAACACTCACATTCAGTCCAGACAAGACCACAAAAACTGTACGCCTTGACTGATGTGCGCGCCATCCTATCGAACACATCCCGTTTCCCACTTTTCACTTGCCACTTTCCAGTTTTCAGTTTTTAGCTTCAGGGCGAGCAGATGGTGCTCTTCTGTTGCCCATTATTATTAATGTGTTCGTCATCTGTACGATATCTGTTTATATATTTATTTGTTTCCATAAAGCATTCAAATTGCTGAGATAGACATGAGTTCATTTTTAATTAAAAATTGCCTACTACAGACAAAAGGCAAAGCTGGTTAGATCGCTCGCCACATGACGCACGGACAACGTTGATAAGTGAAAATTGCTGAAAGCGCTAGAAATTAATCGACAAAACTGTTCCTATGTAAGTAAACCACATCCTGCCACACACATTATGAGGCTTCAAAAGATAAATCTTGTCATTCAATTATATTGCTTTTAGTTATTCGTGACGCACCACCTTAAAGTCAAAGACATAAACTCACGTACAGCCATGCCATGCCACGCCCATCTCTACCGTCTCCCAGTCTAAAGTTACAACTGCCAAGTTGGTATTCTTCTTCTTCTTCTTTTATCTTGTCATCTTCTGTGCCATTCCATGATAAATAAATGTCGACCGCAACATTGCCGACACCTCAAACAGACGAACAGACAGAAGGCAACAAATGCTTCGCGCTTTGCATCGTTTCGGGCAAAATATGTTGCGGCTTTATGCAAGCTAAAGAGCGCCGCACACACACACACTCGTACACACACACACCTATGTTAAGTGCACTTGGCATGATACAAACGTACGCAGCTCCTTTGTCAGTGACAGAAACAGGTGACAACGTGCAATAACTAACAAAGCGATGCAACAGGAGGCTCAACTATTCAAATTGAAATTTTACAGTAGTGGAGCATATATGTGAATATATACTATATATGAATACATAAATGTTTGTGTGTATAGTAAGTGCCTTGGTTTAGACAGGCTTCATTGCGGTCGACTTGTTGTTGTTGAATATTGCAGCACCTTTGGGGTAATGCATAATGTAACTAAATAAAAGATGAGCGTCTTTGTCGAGTTAAACTTAAGACAGGGAGCTTTGCATATAATCACATTACAACAGGGCTTTAAGTTTATTTTATAAGCCGAGCCTAAACATTTTTAAACTTAGATCAGTCTAGATCTATTCATCTATAAATTTATTAACACTTCCATCCTTCTGTTGCATATTACAGATAAACTCGACAACCTTCAGACAAGCCTTTAAAAAAAGTAAAGAGAGAAGCGAAAAGTGAAAAGAATCGGATCCAATCAAGCGGCTGAAGCAGAAACAAAAAAACAGTGGACAAACATCAAAGGCACGTAAATTTAAGTTCTTGTTGGCCCCCCGAAAATCCTAACTCTCTTTGGAAACTAAATGAAGCCTGTGTGCGTAAGTTGGCCAAATACCGCAACGCTGGATCTTAGACGACGACGGCAACAAATTAGCCAGCTTGCCATAGATTTGCAAGTTTGAACAAAGAAAAGTCAAAGAAGATTATCAGAGAAAAGCCAACCACAAAACATACCCGAAAGGCTTTGTATCTTAAGCTTTGCTTTTGGACTTCTCATCGATAGCTGCTAGCTCAGGAGAACGGCAACATTGTGTTGATTCCTACACAAAAAAAAAAAAAAACAAAAACCGGCTGGCATACAAGGTGTGTGTTTAATTTTCGAGAGCGCCCAAGGATTCATTAAAAAACCGCCAACCTGGAACTAATGGAATTAGAGAATATTGTGGCCAATACGGTCTACTTGAAAGCGAGAGAAGGTAAGTGAAGTTATTCAAACAACAATCTAATCTTAAGTTTTACCAAAAAAAAGGAGAAAACTGCTCGCAAATAAAACAAATGAGCACTTAAACATAAGATCCGAGATCGAGTGGCACCTGGAGAAACGCGTGCCGAAGTGATTCCCTCATGTGGGCACTAGAAAAAAGCCGCATCGATTTTTGTTACAGCCTCCTTGTTGCCATCAAGAAGCTGGTGTTTATTGTATGGCAAATTAAAGCACACTCACTAATAATAAAAGTAAAAATAAATTAGCAGAAAATGTGCTACAAAAATGTTTCTTTTTCCCATGTTTAAAGACGAAAATGTTTTGTTCAAATTTATCCCTGAACAACTTTACTTAATCTGATCGAATAACAATTGTTAAAACTTAAGCAAATCCTGGCTATGAACTTTTTGCCTCGAATACTGCAAGTGCATCCTCTATTTCCAATCTCTTCCCCTCGATTTTGCTTGCTGGGCAGTTTTTTGTGTGTGTGTTGGGAAAGTCCCGTTGTTGTTGGGTTTGGCGCCTGGGCACTGCGCTTTATCTAGAGTTAATGAAGCGTTAAATGTTTGCGCTCTAGCAGCTTATTCATTTTCATGCTTCATGTTACAGCTTTAAGTGCTCTATTTGAACGCAGTTGTATTTAAGTATTTTCTCTGTTACGTCGAGGTCGAACATAACACCAACGTTTGTCCAGCATGTCCTGTTTGGCCATAGTCAAGTTCAGTGTCATTGTTAAGCAATCGAGGTCGTCTTATATTATGTAACACAACCAACAAGAGAAGAAAGTCAACCCCAGCATTTACAGCATAGAAAGTTATTGTTAAATTATGCAGAGCATTTCTTGGTATATATCTATTTTTTGTTCACTGCCTAGACTCAAGGTGACCTTCACACAACAACAACAGCTGCGTTTAAGGATATGTGTGTGTGTGTGTGTGTTGATTTAATGAATGGAAATGTATCTAAGGATTGCATGCATGGTGACCTCTAATGACTGAATGCACAACTCAAAGAACTGCTTATCACTCGCTCAATCAAATATATATTTTTGCTTTTGTTTAAGTTATCGCATCGAAATATATATTTTTTCTGTATACATCAGATAATTTTTTCGCGCCACTCCGCCGCTCAACTGATTTAAATGACAGAAACGTGCACAAAATTTCAAATTGCAATATTTTGAGAGCAGTTTGTTAATGGACGAGCAATATGCAAAGGGGGAATGCGGAGAGAAAGAGACATAGATTTAACGAGCCAAAAAGTAAGTTGTCTTAAGCGAAGAAAACAAATCGGAAATTCTTTAGGTCCAAAAAGTTTTCTAAATTTTTATCTCCTGCTTTTTGGCATTTTCTTGACAAAGTTGCGAATGTTGAAACCTTTACTTTATAATGCTTAAGGCATACGCGAACACAGTTGCGTCCTTAATAAATATATCACTTTATCTAAGCGAAATCAAATGAAAAAAAAAATTTAAAAGCAAAGTTGTTAAAGGCTAAAATATGCAGCAATATTTTTTAATTTTATTTACAACTCAATCAAAATCATTTCTTTAGGCAATTAACATGAGCCGAAAACTCATTGCATTACTTTAAATGTTTAGCCTAAACTAGATATGGATTTTATTTTAATTTTCTTTTATTCCTTAATACCCTTTATGATATTTTACAAAGCTTTTCAATGGGCCCGATTCAATATGATATTAAATTGCTTGCCGTTCGGCTGCATTTTGCAGTTAGATATAAAGGGCTTAACAGCCAGGGTTTCTATGCCTTTGTTGCAATTGGTCAAAGCAAAGGTTCACAGAAGCGGGTTCTATGTTTCATTGAAATCAAATCAAAGCACCGCATTCAGTCCTTCGTATTCCGTATACACTTGTACAAAAATTAGGTAGAGAATATTTTGACTTAATTTGTGCAACATTTTCTATCGTTTATTGAAACTCAGAAGGGTTAAAACTTATGCAAAAAAATTTGGACATTATTTTTTAATTAATAAAAAAAACCTATAATGTTTCTCTAAGTGTACTTTCCTCGCACGTCATACGGCTGAGCTATCAGCAAAAGCTGTAATATTGTTGCTGCGGCCTTTGATACTCGGCCCGAGCACATATTAATTCGCCAGGCTAAAAGTTATCAAGAATTTAAAGCTAATCACTGTCTGGCCCTGGCCACGCCTATCAAATGGAATTTCGCTTTAAGAGCATTTCCATTTCAAGCTCTCTCTCTCTCTCTCTCTTTTCTCATTTTCGTTTATGTTGTGTTGGCATTTAAATTTTTTGCTGCATTTGTGAAATGAGGACGCAGTTAAGCTGCGGCAAAGATAGAAAAAAGACGTCGCCGTTCGATGGCATAAATTTTGTCCTAATGCACTGCCATAATGCTGATTATGGCATTTGTTTGCGGCGGAGAAAAAAGACAGATAAAGCGATTGCAAATGCAGTTGGACTTAAACAGCATTTGAAGTTTTGGACAAACAGTAAAAAGGAACTTAATTTGATTGTCACTGCAATAAAAAACTTGAATTTGTGGCCAATAAAATAAAGAATCAAAAGTCTGTTAGAAATTTGCATTTATTATGTGCATATGCTTTTAGTTTTTCCCATAAAAATGGTTCGCGTTTTAAGTTAATGAAAATTTTAGGTTAAAGTTTATTGGGCTACTTGGTAAATTTACAAAAATATTTTTATCCAAAATTAGAAAGACACAGAAGTGATATTTCTGAATTGCTATTGGTACGACAAATTTGATGATTACTAAAATGTATTTTTCTTAAATATTTTTGAGTCGTTTAACTTTTCATTTTGTTGGTTTCATATTCGTATTTAATGAAATTGTGATTTAATTTAATGCAAATATTTAGCTAAGCTGCTTGATTCCCGCCTCTCACTCTCTCACCATAAGTGCATCCTGTTTGGCATACTTGCTTGCAACCGCTTCTGTTGCGCCTCTGTTGACGCATCCATCGTTGCTGTTGTTGGCCCACTTGAGTTGTGTGTGTGTGTGTTTGGGCCCCTTCTGGATTCGTTGAGTTGAGTTGAGTTGTGGTTCAATGACCGCTGGTCAAGTCAACAACTTGGCGGCGTTGGCAACTGTTGCCTACTCCATACAATACACGCCAATTCATTTTCAAGTGGGTGCATATGTGTGTGTGTGTTGTTGTTGTTGTTGTTGCTGCTGCTGCTGTTGGCATTGTAGTCTTTTATCAGGCTAACAAGGCTTTAGTTATGTTGTATGCTAAGCAGCTAAAAAATGTGTATAAACCAGTTGTTAATTATCGCACGCAATACACAAATGCAACAAAGAAGAAGTGATGTGAGTGTGTGTGTGTGTGTGTGTGTGTGTGTGTTTGTTGTGGCTGTTTTAGTTGGTCGCACATTTACAACACGCTAATTACTTGTAACAGTCTGTCAGTCAGCGCGCGTCACTCCAACTGACGTTTAATATTTCAGTTAACATATATGAAGTTGGTCTTATCAACAAGTTGTGGCCAGCAGCAATATCCTGGCCTACCCATACATTTCTTTTGACGCAGCCAGCACGCAATCATGCACTTAAAGAAAAATTCTAGTTAGAGTTTTGATTATACCATAAATAAATATTGGTAAAGAAATAAATTCTGATCTTAAGGTTTTTACGATTTTCATACTTGTCAAATGTTTTGAACTTAATTTACAAGTTGATATTTTCCTGTTGGTAAGTGTGCGTGTATGTGGGGCTAATGCTGCGAGCGGTCTTTGGTTAAGATTGTGCTTATCTGCAGTTGCAGCACGTAGCAGCATGTGGCGGCAGACACAAATGCACAGTCAGTTGCAGCATCAGCTGCTGCCTGCCACATCCAGCAACCCAACCATCTGCAATTACAATTGCATTTGCTTCGACGTTGCCCCAACCCACCCTGCCTCTTCCCGTTTGTTGCATCCGCATGCGTAATTGCAATCAAAGCAATTGTTGCTATTGTTGTTGTTATTTACAAATCGCAGACGCGCGTTGATTGCCACCAAATGTCATCAGAAGCCATTTTAATTATATGCAAAACACTGCCAATAAAATCACTTTTCAACACAATCAAAGAAGCCCCCAACTCTATGTACATTGACTGGAAGTAATATCGTTGAACATTTATCATTTCGCATTGTTCCTTTTCAGTTCATTCATTAGCACGCTGTTATTTATCTATTTACTATATTCATTGAATTTTTGATTGGTCTCTTTTTGATGCCAATTAAAAGTTTTTCTGTTTTATATTTGTATGTATTTTTTTTTGACAGCAATCAAGTATAGATTTCACTTTCAAATGTCAATAAGTCAAAACTTTTGATTAATATTTTGTTTCAACAAAAAAATGGAGACATCAAGGCGAAACTCGATAGCATTTGCGATGATATTAATCAATATAAAAACCCAAAAAACATTGATATAAAATAAAAATCTTTCCTAGCAATTTTCTCAGAGTATTTTAGAGTCGTTTATTTAACCTTCGGCCGCTTATCATTCGCCCATTTTATTTGTCACTGAACTCTAGAGCTTTTAAGAGATTGGCGTTTAGAACATAAAAAAAAAGAAAAACCCGTAAAAAACACACAAAACCGGGAGCCCATTAAACATATGTTGATGCTACTACAACTTCTGCCACTTGAGACTTGAGACAGGCAGTTTGTTGTCTTTGTTGTTTGTGTTTTTACTATTTGTTGACGTAGGCAAATACTTAATACACTAATAGGTTTTTCTGCGTGCCCCTCCCCGCCGAGAAATATGCTTTGTGGTGAGGCGTTTTCTGCGTCAGCAAATGAATATTTAATCGGCATATTTAATCAGCGGCCCGTGGCGTATACGTAATCTGCAAATTATGAATGCTATTAACAAGCATGTTTAAACAGCCTTAGTCTACGCTATAACAAAAAAACTGGTTCTGTAAGTCGAACTCTAAACATGTATATGTAGGTTAGAGAGAACTTTGTTTCTTTGCAAAAGATTAAATTTGCAATTACTTATAGAATTTGTTTGATTTGATTTTTTCTTTTTTCTGACACTTTAACTTGTGACGTTGTTGTTATTTTTTTTTTTTGCATCGCGTCAAGTCAATTTTAATAAATATTTCAGCTGTTTATCTTTAATTGTTTTTTGTGTTTTGTGTTTTTTGTTATGTCGCCCGTCGAGAGTGTGTCGCGCTTGATTGCCTGTCAATTAAATGCATTGCTCGATAAATTAAAGTACATTTTTGGACTTCGACATTAATGTAAATTACTTGTATTGTGTCACTTATTAATGAGGGACGAACAATGTGGAGTAAAAAATATATTTTATTTAATTCCATTTAATAAATTTGGTACAATCAAAGTAGTAAACAACCAACTCAATGGCTCAATTAAATGCGATTATTTGCTTCCATTAACTGAACATTTTAGTCCAATTCAGTTTTCAATCAGTTCATTTCATTTGCAAAAATGCGTCTCAATTGCATAATAAATGCAGCATAAAATGTTAAGAGTTAAAATAAATGAAGGCTTACAATTTCCTATATTAAAAGCTTAATCAACTTTGTCAATTAGTGTAAACAAACAAACATTTTTAAGCTGAAAGCAATTTCAGTTTTCTTCAGAAAAATCTCAAAGCGTTTTTAATTAAAAGGGTTTTTTTCAATTAGTTCCTACTGGACCATATAAAATCCTATCATGAAATTCAAACAAAATTAATTAAAGTTTAATTCTCTGTAACTCTGTTATGCAATTTCAAAGCGACATTCCTGGGAATGACTTTTCAATAATAATACCAAATATTAAATGAAAATTCTGTGAAATGCATAAAACAAACGCAGCCACAAACAGTTCTGGCAAAAAATCAAAATTCACAGAATTTTTGGTAAAAATAAAGTCAACGCAATATTATGTAATAAATAAAATGCATACCAATAATGGCCAAAAAACAACTAGGGGCTGCTACATAAAAACATATAAACGATACAAGATAATACAATACAGATAGGCAAATGATGTTATACACAATTTGGTGTGTGGCACGAGCCAAGCGGGCCATAAAGTCGCGATTTATTGATTGTTTTGACAATTAACTTCTTCTACCGGGTTTGTTTTTTTGTTCTTGTGTGTTATTAATGTGTTTTATTTTATATATGACGCTAAAGCCCTGGGCAAATGCTAATATATGAAATGTTTATAGCCAGACAAATTTATGTCGATTTAATGCGTCAGAAGCAAAAACCCCAAAAAACAACCCACACATGACGCTGTTGTGTCAAAAGGTGATGCAGCAATTTTGTGTTGGCTGTGTCAACTAGCAGCTACTGTTGCTGTGATTAATTTTCCGGCCAACGCGTCGTATGCGCAATGAGACAGCTCGAAAAACACACACTTATTTGTGTTTGTTAAACAGCAGCAGCAACCCGCTGTGATACTTTTTTGCTTCCCCTTTCAATAGTTGTAAAAGTAGCTCTAATGATTGATGGTCAAAAAGAAGATGGTTCTGCTGCTGCTGCCGGGAATCATTTTTTATGAGCACTTAAGCAACGTCACAGCACTGAGGCAGGAATGGAGTTATAGATGCCGTTTATGTCGAAAAGTGCGTGTGTGTGGATGTATTTATTCATAAATATGCGAAAGCACTTCTCTCCCTCTCTCTCTCTCTCTCTAGATAATAAATCCTGTTTCGACGTGTTTTAGTGTGCCGAAGAGCACATTCGCTTGACAACGAAACATAAATATATTTATCATTAACATTTGAACAGCTTCTTTGAGTTCACAACACTTTTATACTCTTTGGTAGAGTATTAGCCATGAAAATGTAAGCGATGTGCACTCTAAACAATTTTGCTGATGAAATGAAATTGAGTTATGCCATACGGCGGCATCGGTGCACGGTGGACGGGCATTCCAATTTTTGGGGAATGTGTATTCTAGGAATTTTGCATGTCACACACACACACGTGTGTGCGAGTGCGTGTGTGTGTTTCGACAACTTCGTGCAGCAGACGTGTCGTATGCGCAATTTTGCAATATTAATGGAAACATTTGAGGTTTATGACAATTCATGCGAGTCGTCGCATTCGTGTTACGCATATCAATTTCAATTTAAATTCGATTTTTGACATGCTCACACACACACGCACACACATGTTTCACATGCCCCAAATGCAGTCGCAAGGCGCATTTTACACTTTTTGGTGTCAGCTATTTCAAATGTTGTCAACAGCTTCAGTTCAGTTCAGCTTCATTCAGCTGCAGCAACTTAACAAAAGCACGACAATTCCCCAGGGCAACTAAATAAATGTCAACTGCGTAAAAACCTAACACGAAAGCGGCATGCTTTGGGTGGTTTTTTTTTGGATATTGTTGTTGTTGAGCATAAAAATCAATTATAAAATGCAAAGGCAGCTTTATATTGGTACACTTGAAAAATAAATTAAAAGGAAGTTTGTTGCATTTTTTTGTGTATTAAAAATTCCAAAATTCATTCAATTGTTGACATTTTGACAAGGCATAGAAATCAATTGAATTATTCTTGTATTTCTGTACTAAAATAAAGTTTTGATACAAATATTTTATTCTGTTGTTTTTTATGCCAATTATCACATTTTGCTCCAAGTGTTTGTGTTTCTCTCTTCTGTTTAGTTAGTTTAGCTATTGAAATTGCATTTCTGCTAACAATAGAAGTAATGCACAAACACACGCACACAACACATATACATTGACTATATAACTCGTCTTCGGCATCACATTTTGAAGTGTTTGCTGCTGTCAAGAGGCCATCAACAGACACGAAGAAGTGAGAAAAAAAGACAATTTTGTTTTAAATTGATTTTATTTATTGATAACAAAAGCTCAGTGTGGCAAATGCAGCTCCGCTTGCCGCTTGCACTTGCCCCTAGCCCGTTCGCTCCGTCTTCGTCTCCTTTTGCAAATGCAATTTTCAATTAAATTCTCCAATTGCAATTGCAACAATTTCAATGCAGCCAGCCGACTTCGTCGTCGTCGCTTTGGCGGCCACCAATCATTTGTATGGGGGAGCTTGGAATGGTATGGCTCGTCGGATATAGAGTCGAATACTGCGATTGATTGCATGGCTCGTCCCAGTTGGTCCCATGTGGTCACAAAACTGATGCCATATACCGCATTGTATGGCAATTCTTCTCTCTGTGTTCAAATAAACCGACAATGCTGCAATCGCAACTGCAACAGCTCAAAAACAGTCATAAACAATAAAGAAACAAACCCATTGGGACACAATGCGAAATGTTTGTTGATGTGCTTTTTTATTTTGTTTTTTGGTGTTGACATGAAAAAAGTTGCATTTGTTTGTCAACAGACTGATTTTTGGCAAAAAAAATGCATATAACTAAATACAATAAAACAAAAAAAGCTTTTGGAATGAAAAAATTAAGCGAAAATTCTTTTTGAAAACTATTTTTCAATAAATAAGGCTTAATTGTACCATTAAATACTTATACATATTTTTATTAAACTATTTCATCTGAGTTTTTAATAAATTAATTTATTAAAATATTTTGCAAAGGGTGAAATATGAATACAAATTATTTATAACGAAATTTCCTTATTGGCCATCGAATATAGAAAACAAAACAATTTGTCAAATATTTGCTCGTAATTTTGTTGCCCTTTGCCCCACACTGTGGCGCATTGCGTTGTCGTTGTGGCATTTGCAAAACCAAATGCATTGAACATGCAATCAAACATAAAATGTTAACCGCTGCTGCTGCTGGCTGTGGTGAAGAGTGTATATTTTTTTATGGGGCAACGCAGCTGCTTTCTTGCCAAATGCCACTTGAGCGGCAATCTCTCAGCTTATTTCAGTTGGCTGCTCGAGAGCGAATGCTGCTGTCAGCGCCATATGCGTGCAATTTTGTTGTGCGGTATGTGAGTGTGCGTGTCTGTGTGTGTGTGAGCTCGACTTGAACCCTGAACTCTACACTCTCAGCCATATGGTTGTTGCAGCAAGCTTGTGTGTGAAGAGACAATAGATGCAAATATAATGCAGCTGCCAATTAATTTTCATTTTTGAATGTTAATTTTGCGGTAAGGTATGTCGATATTTATGATCATCAAAAATAGCGAAAGCCTTGTCTAAAATTCCTTTATAAAATATTTTATTTAATACAAAAAGTTTTTGACCATAAAAAAATATTACAAAACATTGCTTTGGCACAACGAAGGGCATTTAATGTTCTACGTGTTACCGTTTAATATTTTAGCTCTCGATTTTTGGCATGTTAACAACGCAATGGCTAATTGTTGGCTTGTTGTTGCGGTGGGGCAAGACTGTGGCATGTTTTTGGTATTTAAGCAGGATGCGCATTTCAATTATAATTCAACATTTCGATGCCATGCTTGGCCATTCACGATGTCGGTGGCGTATGAGCGATTACGCATTACGTATACGTGCTCGCGAAAGGGAGAGGGAGAGTGAGCGAATGGAGCGAGAAAGAGCTTATGCGATTTTAATTATAATTATGCTGGGCACACTAATGTGTTTCTGCGGTTAATTGTATATAATCGAGCGTGTGTGTGTGTGTGTTTGGTATGTTAAACTGAGCAGGATAAGCCAACGGACGTTATTGCTAAGCAAATGCACAGAGAGAAAGTTTGTGCGCAACAGAATTTAATCACATTTTTGGTACTCGAAATACTCACACTATTCTTTCTCTCAGTGCGAGCCTGCAGGCAGTTGCTCTTCTAAAGCATAAGCGTCTTTCCTTGTGTCTCCCTTGTGATAACGTTGTGACGTATTTCGATGTCAGCTGTCAATGCATTCTGCATTGTTTGTTGACAGCAGACGTCAGACAATCAAAAATACAGAAAGACAGCCACATGGGAACAGCAGCAGCAGCATGTATTGCCACAGATTGTTAGATTGCTAGTTAGCGATTTTGTTTGCTCTTTGGCATACATTATGCTAAAAATAGCACACCACAAACACACACAATGCTTTTCAGTTTGCCCCAGGCAAAAAACAAATGTCAACGACGGGGGCATAGAGCACGTTGCTGGTCACAGGTTGATAAGCGTCTTTTGTGGCATTTCCGTTGAATAAAGTATATTTAACTCTTTGCGCTTGACAACAACGCTGAAAGCTGAACAGACAATGAAAGGTTCTCTTAACTGTTATCAGTCGCAAGCACTGCCTAAAACTTGAGCCTTTTGGGAAGTACTTTGAAAAGTACTTTAGCCACATTTCCACTTCAAAGAACTTTGCGGCTGACATTTTACCTGTTTCGATTTAAAATATATAAGAAAAGATTTTAGTTGGTTGAACTACGAACTACTTTTATGTGTAGATAAGATTTATGAGGCTTTCATTCCATGTATAGCATATGAAAATCGACTCGTTAGAAACTTGATTGCAACGAGCAACATTCCGCTGCACGTTGGCAAATGGGCAATTATGTTGCCATCAATCAATTTGGCTAGCAAAAATCTGCACTCAATCTTTGTTTATTTATGATAACTAATGCAATATGCAAATGCAGCAGCAACTCACAAGCCAAAAGTCAAACAGTAAACAGTTAATGGCAAAAACAGTAAACCGTTAACATCGATCATGTTCGACGCCAAATAAACTGTCAAATGAGGCCAAAAAACAAATGTGGAAAATGCCGCATGAAAACTGAACACGAGCGCCGCATTTACACACAATTTACAATCTCAGCTTACAATCTATGCACTCTAAAAAAAAACTAATCAAAAGATTATTGCGTTTCAGTTTGTTCAATCAAATGAAATTCCTATTGGTTGATATATTTTCTCGCAGTGTATATACAATATCTAGTCAATTGCTGAACTCGCCGACTGTTCTCGTCTGTCTTTTCGGTCAGCTTTCGGGGTTTGGCTTGCGTTCTTGCCTAAATTAAATCAAATGTTCAACAAAATGTAGCGCATTTAATTGACTAACAACAACGAGAACAACAACTTGGTTCACTTTTCGTGTGTGTTGAGTTTTGGGTAGCTGGGGCGCCGCGGCGCTGCAATTAATGTCAAGTCACTTCAGGTTGCCACAGTGCCGACTCTGATGAGTCGCCAATGAGGGCAACTAATAAAATTCATTCATAAATAATTCAATGGAATGCCTTAACAGAGCAACATCAACATCAGCGGTAGCTAGCAACAGCAATTTATAACAATTTCGCATATGCCGTCAACTTAACGACAGAAAAACTACAACAACTTCTGCTACGTAACGAATGAACAAACAAACAACAGCAAGCAGCTTAATTGATTTGTTTTGCACCCAATAGCAAGTTATTTGTGTATAAGTTTAATACATCCCCAACAACACGTATCTATAAATATCCATTTGAACTTCGTTTTGATTTTGGCATTCAAATATTCGAATGCCAAATTGCCGTAGATTGAGAATAATTGTTGTCGTTGTCGCATTTAAAACTGAATGTGATATCTTTTGCTATATTTTGGGGCCAACTAACTGTTGCCACCTGTTGTTAACCTGCTGTTATCGCCAAAGACCTTGCCGTTATCTGTCTTTCCCGTGTGCAATTTATTAGAATTCTTTGCAGCTGAATTCGAGTCAATAAAAATACTTAGTTGCCAACAGGATAAATATTTTGTCTTGTCAGCAATTGGTTTTTGTGTAATTTGAGTAAAATGCAATTCTTTTGTGATTGCTATGTATATCAATTTAAATCGATAACTGTAAATAATGCGTAAATGCGATTGTCGCTACGCCATTTGGGGTGTTTTTTTCATACTTTGATCACAAGGTAAATTTTCTATTGTTGTACAATTGATAAACGATAAACCTATTTACTGCTAAATATAAATATTACACAACTCACAGAAGCAAAAACTCTTAGACATAAATCAGAAATCAGAACAATGAATTTCATCGAAAGTCAAATAGAAATCAATAAATAACTAATAGTGAGCCAACACGTCAATATCTAATTTATTATTCAACATGCACATGAACAACTAAACACATATGCATACATATAACTATTTTATTTATAATATACAGTTAAGCGTAAACACGCTAATTTCAAAGCACATTAAAGTAACAATTTACACTAGTAAGAGTTCCCAGCGACCGCATGAACCCAAAAACACAATGCGAAAAGCGACAGCTGGCTTTAACAACATTTGGGCCAATATTAGATAGAGTTACACACAATTTTGGCTTGCAGGCCAAAAACAATGTAAACAACAGATAGGTTTTTTTTCTTTGTTGTTGCGTGTTTTACGCACGCATAACATTTCGATGTACAACATTTCGCTATGCAACTAAATGCTATTCAACAAACAACAAATACTGCAAAAATATAGAAATGCCCGATGGCAATTAGATGGCAAACTAGTTTGGCCAACACTAGCCACAAACATGCCAAGAGTGTGTGTGTGTGCATTTTAATATATTTATGTATGTGAAAGTAATGGACATAACAACAACAACAACGACACGCCGCAGTGGGGAAAAACATACAGTTATGCTGATTTTTCAGAAATTCAGTTGCTGACATCGAAATATGCAACATTTTGACAAATGCCTTGACAGCTGCAATGCAATGCAATGCAACAAACGCTGCCAGTATTTTTTTGGCAACACTCGAAAAACTAGGAAGTTATTTACTGTAATTTTTCTTATCAAACATAAACCGTTTATCTACTTTAAATTTTTAGCTACTTCTAGATTAAAACCTGCAAATGCTTGTGATTCCTTGAACAAATTAAACCAAACGTTAGAAACGCTTTTTTCTAAGTACAGCTAGTCAAGTTTTGGGCCATTCCAAATTTCTAGCGTATCAAATCACAACACGTTCAAAACTGTCAACGCTTGGCAAGAATTATTAAAATAATGCCAACAAAAAAAAACAGCAAAAGTTGAAATGCGAGACACGCGCCAAGTGCCAAAAGTATTTTACTCGGGCGTTACGTCTTTGTATTTGTTTGCTTTTATTTATTTGTTTCTTGCTTTTGCTTTGCATTTGGGTTTCAAAATATTCGATTTGTGGTATGTGTGTTTTTTGCCACAAGAAATTGCATTTTAATATACCTCCTTGCCGCAAAACAAAAAAAAATATATGCGTATTTTGACGAGAGGAACGTGCAAAGTCTTTGATGCTATTTGGCAATTCAAACTTTTTCGGCATGCCAAACAAATTGTTGTGTGTGTGAAAGTGTGTATTCCAGTTTCAGTTGTGCACATTAAAAAGTTTTTTGCAAAAGGAATTTAAGTAAAAATTTTGTACAGCCAAAAATGTAACATGAAAAAAATGTTTGACAATAAAAGAAAAGTTATTGGATAGTGAAAATATTGTAACAGATTGAAAACTTATTTAATATTGTTGGCGGTCAAAACTTGTTTATTAATATTTTAGCGAAAGTAGAAGAAGTTGCTTTTAGTGTATCTTTCAATTCACTTCGCTAGAATATTTAACTTTTCGTTCTTAAGGCTGGTAAACGCCCATTTAACCATTTTGCCGCATACAACAAGCCAGAGTTTTAATTAACAACAAAAACCGCTTCTAGCATTACAAATTTTTCCAAAGAAAGTCATGCAAAAAAAAAATTCCTTGGTTACGCCAAGAGTCGAGTCTTTGATGTGCTTTCAAAGCTAATGCTGCAGACCGAGGCTCCTCTCGTTGGCGCTTAGTTACAGCATTCCTTTGCACACTTTTGTGCCCAGTTGCGCCGAAAGGCAACATCCGAATTACATTGAATTCAATTCCATTTATTTTATTGCAAAGTAGCAGCGAGAGATTGATTTCTAATGTATATGTATTGAAAAGTTACCTTTTTAAGGATGTACTTCATTACTTTGCTTAAATGTGAGGCTCATTTTTCAATTTTTAAGGGGGCCGCATTCAGTTTCGATTGTTATTTATCGCTCATTAGAAGACATTCACCATTCGCATTATTTTACAACTCGCATTCCTGTCATTTTGTTTTTATTTTTCTTTATCTCCTTTTGGCTTTAAATTTGATGAACGTCTCCGTTGACGACTTTTCGGTTTTTGCCGTTTCCCCTTTTCTTCCCAACTTTTTGACATGCCGAGCTTGTGTTATAATTTTTCATTTTCACGCCTTAACATCCTTTTTGTGAGTGTTTGCGTTTGCTGCCTTTTCCTTGCCTTTCATTCTTCTGCTGTAAGTTATTGTTGTCGTTTTCACGTATGCTTGGGTAAGTCTTTTTAATAATAATTAATAATTTCAAGGGACGCTAGCCCAGCCAGCCATTCTAATATCGATATACTATTTCTTCCGCTTTAGCAAAATCAACAGTATGAAAAGTGCTTTTGCGTAATTGAGGCAATAAAGTGCAGCTTCGATTATTTGTATTAGAACGTGACAACTTAGTGTTGCTAGAGCTGCAAGCCCTTGACAACATTTAAGAAAAATAAACTGATAACAAGTTACCCTGTAATACAATTTGATTAAAAGATTAAATCAATCATTATGGTTACCTAATCGGCTTAAATACATTTTGATGCTCTCTTCTCGCTTGAGAATTTCATACTCCGCCTAATAAATTAATTTCCTTGTTTTGTCAAAGCTAGGGTATATATACATTAAGTAAGTGTACAAGGTGGGCGTTAAGTGGGCGTGCTGGCTATAATTTCCGTTTTCGCAATCAAAATCAAGATGTGAAAAAACATTTGTGTTCGTCGAGAAACATGAAGAAGAGAAAATGAAAAAGTCTAGAGAATGGGAAATTCTATAGCTACCATTTAATAAGGCTTTTGGTGGCCATGGCGACTTGATTGTGATTGCTTTTGCTTGCTCGCCGCTTCTTGAGAAAAAGTGTGTAATCCGGTGTCCAATTGAACAGCAGCTAAACAATTCTAGATAAAAAAATAAATATACATTTTTTAGTTTAAATAAAACAACTCCTAAATTCGGTTAATGTTTTGATATTTAAACTATTTCTTACTGGGAATAATTGGCTAAAGCATACTTTCAACTAGTTCTACGAATGCTTTATGCAATTCTGTTTTTCTTTTTTTTTTGCCCCTTTTTGTGTCAAGTTCTTGCTAACGATGTTTATCTGCAGGCCAGCTGCTGCAGCATTGGGTAAATACTTGCATAGTTGCAGTAATTGTGCTTAAAATGTCATCAAACCCACACTTTTGTTGGGGCTACACCTGATTTACTTAAAAAGTTTTTGGCAACTGCAAATGGCAGAAAATCTGTGCGATGTCGCAGCATAATACAATTTATGAAGCAATTTGGTATTTGAGAGGAAATTGAAAAACTTCTAGCCCAAAGAAATTTAAAAAATATCAAGACAGCAGCAGCAATGATTGGAAAAGATGTTGGTGCAAAAGGCTACATTGAAGTTCAATAACTGCAATTGCATAAAATCCGAAAGTGTTAAACTTAAATATTTCAGGAAAAGAATCTCAACTAAAATCAAGTGTGTGGCAACGAGGCAAGAGTTCACATCAAATACCACAAATGAAAGCAGCGCGGTTTTCTAGCTTGGCTTAAACTGTTTCAAACACACGCACACAAACTATGCTGTCCATGAGAAAATGAACAGCTTGTATAGTTGAGCTATGATTATAATTAAAAATAATAAAGGCAAACCTAAAAGTTACCTAAACATCATAAGAGTTGATGAAAAACACTGCAAACAAACTAACTTAAGGAAGTGTCCTTAAATTTATGACCAACACTGTAAACAATACACTTACACAATCTCAACAATGGCGTCGTCGTCGTCGACCCACTCAAACATGCGGCGACAGTTTTTCTGAGTAGAAAATGAGTTGCGTACACTTTTATATATTTTATTTTTTTGTCCCGCGCGTGTTATTTTTTTTTTTTTATAGCAACAAAACAGCAAGAAGAAATGTCAAAAGCGAGAGCTAAAACATTATAACGCCAAATGCACTTGAAATGTTGCAATAACAGCAACTGGGAGCGGAAGCGTGGCAGGGCTTAGGACAGGGGTAGTTAAGTGGGTGGCATGTGCAACGTTTGGGTGCAAAAGCATTGCGCTTATAATACTAATTGAATAAATTAAAAACTTGAAAGTTATGCTAGAAACCGGCAAGTTGTTTCCCGCTGGGTTGGGAGGAGTTAAGGATTGGTTGGTTTAAGTGTGGCAGGAACAACGAATATACAAAAACTTTAAGGCAGAGCTGAAGATGCCGCAATAGCAGCAGAAAATGAAGCGAAATAGAGACTGAAGCTTTACTATTAAAACGCTAGAAAAAGCGATTTTGTAGAACAAATAAAATAAAATAAAAATAATAATAAGAATTTAAGGCAACTACTTAATGAGCAGCAGAAGAAAATGAACAAGAAATAAGCAATTAAAGAAGCAAAACTTTTAAGCAAAAAGTAGAGAGGAAAAATGGAAAATTTCCTAATTAGCAGACAGGTTGCATGAAATACGATTAAATTGCTTTTAGTTATGGTAAGTTAAAGGATAAAGGATCAAAAGGATAAGAGAAAAAATTAAAGATGCAAAGTTATCTAAAAAATATTTCCAACTTGTTTTTCATAATGAGAAAAATAATATATTTTCTGATATTTAGTTAACGTCCTGAAAACGATGTTTATAAATATTCACATACGCAAACTTTTCGTCTTTATTACACAATACATTGCATAGAAAACCATCTTACGGCTTGACCAAATATTGTATTAGTCATAAATCCCGAGTGGAACACAGCCGCCTATAGGGCTTTAGAACACAATATTAACTTGACTGTTTGCACAAGGTTTATTCTTTGACTTTTGGCTTAAGGTAAACTTGTCTTGTTCTTCTGTATGTATGTGTGTGTGTGTGTGTGGGAGGCCTGTTAACAAACTTGTCAGCGGTGCGCCTCGAGTCTGTTTATCTGCCAGTTGTGTCAATATCTATTTAGAATGTTCTCGCAAAAAGTGCGTTTGGCTTATTTAATTAAAAGCGTCACATGTTATTAAACTAGCTCTGGCTACACAACAACACACACATATGGCATACATAAATATATATATATGTATATATACCTTTGACTGCGCACAAGATGTTTTTGCGTTTGTTTTTGCTCGACTTAAAATTTGGCAAAAATGAAAATAAATAGGTGAGAAAAGCATAAATTAAATATTTTATTTTGCAGTAACATAAATTATGATTATTAATTTTGAGTTGTTCAAGTAAGAACTGCAACGCCTTTTAGTGAGTCTTTTCCCTGAGTGTATGCCAACTTTGTTAAACCTATTTAAGTGCTGCTTTTGTCCATTACAAGTTCTCTTTAGTTGATCCCAAGTACGCACTGCACATACACACGTTGTATGTATGTATGTGTATGCTGGGGAATTGTCTTTTAACGCGCGACACGTGAATGTCAGAACTTCGTGTTGGTGCCGTAAAAGATTGGGACGATCTCCTGCTTATGAGCCATATTCGCACAGGTAATTCACATGGGAGCCATTACGCATACGCAGCGTTGTTTGCGTTTAGTTTATTGTATTTTTTTGCAGCACATAAAAACGCAAAAGAGAAAGAGAAAAACATCAAACAAGGTTTATTGTAAGCCACTTTTCGCACATTTATTGTTGCAACAAGGTAAACTTAAAGATGTTGAAGTAAAAAATTCCATAAGCTGCTTACAACATCTTACGACACCAAAGCCCACAATATACTCAATGTGAGAATGAAATTCTATACAATTGGTGTAAATATCGAAATAAGAAGCACATCGGCAATTGTAAAAAATATTATTGCTATGATTGTTGTTGTTATTGTTGGGGGAGGTGAAGTTGTTTACTCGAATCTATCAATTGCAAAAATATATTTGTATTGAAGTAAATATTTGTAAGCAGGTTTTATTTTCGATTCTGAAAGCTCTGCTTGTGACATATCTGAATTATTTGTTTTATACAACTTTTGTCTTTAACGTTTTTCATTCATTAGTTCTTTGGCCATTATTAAACCGACACGAGACGCCATTAATGTGTCTCGCTGTTAAATGGAGCTTGAACAAAAACAATTGCAAACAGCAAAGGCAGCCCAACACTGAAACGAAATGAAATGAAACGAATTAATAAAGCCAGCAAGAGTTGGCAATAAAATGTTTTATAGCAGCCGCAGTGGAAAAACATCCCGCTGTTTTATGACCAAACTCGACTAATTTCACTATTCAAGTGAAGTTGTGGGCTCTGCAAAACAATTTGCATACCTCCCAAACTGAGCGTGGATAAGTGGGTATAGGGTTAGAGATGAGCCTGAATGCCATTTGATACCCTAGCCAAATTGGGAAAACTCTCTTAACTTTTAACCAAAGTAAGTGGGGGTAAAAGATTGCCATGTTTATTAATCTATATCGCAAGCAAAAGAAGAATGGGTTCAGCTATTCTCTCTTGCCTTAAGCTTAGATTAATAGCGCTCATTAGTCAATCACTTAAGTTCCTTCCTCTTCTTTTTTTGCCTACTTGACGAGCCATTGAAAATTTTGTGGTGCGATTTTTCGTTGCTTTTATAGATTTCGTGGCACACGTGTTGAATTTTAATGAAGAAAACACAAAAACAAAGAAAAGTTCAGCAATTGATTTTGTTTATTTTGTTGCTGTTGTTGTTGTAGTTGATTGTCTGCATTGGTTTAATGTGTGTGTGTTGGGCAGCCTTCAATATGCGTTAATAAGTAAATTATAATTAATTTGATGCTGGCCAACAACCGAACGCAGCTTCATTGTTTCATTTTAATTTCCGGATGCTGCAATAAATTGCATTTAACGACCTTTGCTGTCCATTAATTGTTAGCTTTTAATAAGAACCGACAACACATACATACGTACACTGTACAAAAAGAAGGTCATATTTCAAAGTATATTTCATTCAAGAAAAAAAAACAGAGCGAGACCTTTTATCAGTGTACTTGCGGCTTAAATTTGCATTAAAAAATATTTAATTGTTTAATTTGGTAAAAATAAAAACCGAAATGAATATTTAAATTGCCATTATCAAAAGTCATGACATTTGACGGCTCTTCACACACACAAACAGTCAGCTAAAGTGCACAATCAACATTGATATGCCATGTAGAAGCGGGAAAAGGGGCGGAAATTTCCATTACATTTGGCGGGGACCACCCACTGCGAAGTGGTTGCCGGCCAATGTGCTTCTACAAAAACGTTTTTCGACTGCCAATCAACCGTTTTTTTCAAACCCTTTTTCGATTATTGCTGTGCCAACGGCGATTTTTTTTTTTTTATCTCTTTTAATAATTAATTTAATGTGCACTTTGCTGTAGGTAAATGGACTCTGTGACGTCTGTCGCACACAATTTCTGCCCCCTCCCCTACCCCCCGCCATTAAAACCAAAAAGCCGCAGCAGCTGCGGTTACTCGCGTTGCTGTTTATTTGTTTTTGTTTTCTATATTTTCTCTGTCGGTTTTGGAAAATTTCTTATGAAAGTTTACTAACTTTTGAGCGCATTTGTTTGTTTTGATTTAATAAAAGCTTTTTGGTCGTTACTGTTGCTTTTGTGTTTTGTATTATTGTTAGGAAAACGGCAAAACATTAAAACGGCAAACAATAACAAAAGTATTTAAATTAAGTGTCAATTAAAAGCGTGATTAAATGACGAAAAGAGAATTATATAATAATATTGATAGGCGAATTTTAAAATTGTGAAACTGATTTTCAAAATGTAAAATTTTAGTCAATATTTTATTTAATTTTTAAATATAATTAATCTGCCAATTACTTGGCTATTTTCTCCCATTGCTTTAACATTTTAATTTGTCTGTTTGCTGTCCTTCTGCTTACTTTTGTGCATACTTCGTGTATGCCACGTGAACTCCATTTTGACATAAACATCGAGTGACACAGCAGCCAAAGCCTTGGCCACAATTGAAGACTGTCATTGGCCTGAGGGCCAGCTGCTTATTAACGCGCATTTAACCTTTGTTGAGCGTCTTGTGTCTCTGACTGAATAACGAGACGGCCATAAATAATTACCAGCAACTACCGTTCGCTCTTTGTCTTTGGGCTTGCTGAACCGCAGTGTGGCGCTGCTCATCATGGCTGAAAAATGACATAAAATTATACGCAGCAGAAGAAGAAGAGCTAAGAAGGAGCTAAGAGTTGAGGCAAAACAATTTGACACTTATAAATTATGTCACATACTTCTTGGCGCGCGGCAGCACAAACAGAAAAATTCTTGTATCGTCGAATTGCCGAACTGACAAAGTTGTTTGGCCAAAGTTTTAATGCTTATCGATTAATTTGTAAAGCGCTTTAAAGCATGCCCGGGTCGGGTCACAACCTCATGATCTATGCGACTCACTCAATTGCTCTCAACGATTGGCTAATCTACTGCCAACTTGTGCCTGAGCTAGTATAAATAAAAAGCTTGCTGATATACTGTGGACAGTGTCCTCTAACAGTGTATGCACTTGTCGAAAAAATAGATGTATTTGATAGAGAAATAATAATAGGATTAGCTCTCTTTAAGCCATCAAGTTCTTAATCAATCATTCAAATGCAATTGTTGTAAATAGGAAAATGTCTACTTTGTGGTACTTATGTTATTTTTATTAAATCGGACTGGCTTAAGGAACAAAATCTAACATTTCCCTTTTCCACACTGTATTAGTCTTAGTTAGTTGTTGATTGTTTTCTTGAGTTTTTTGTCGCCGCCAGAGCGACTAGTCAATTAGCCGCTGGCATTGCAGCCATTGCAGCGAACTGTTGCCAGTTGACATGCAGCTTCAAGCAGGACTGCTGCAGCTGCAGGTGTTGGTGTTGGTGTGTCGGTGTTGGTTGTTGTGGAGTTAAAACGGAAGCAGACGCAATTTTTCACATTGATTGGATTTAATTAGTGAAGCCATCAAACACAAGTTAGCCCTGCGCTTATAGCCACAAACTATTACACTGTCACACAAAACGCACTCACTTCTACTTCAAGTTCTGTCAAAAGAAATTCATAGTTGTCAAAAATGTGATTTTTTTTTTATACATTTTTTGCTTATTATTTTGTAGCAAAAACCGTCTTGAAATGTGATGCTGTTGCTCTTTTTCCGCTACGTAAAATATTTGCAGCGAGAAACACTTTACAAATGTCATTCTAAATATATATATTTTTTCTTTCTTCTTGTCGTTGGTTTTTTTATGACCCTGTACCACATTTAAAACGGGCGTTGAGGGTATTATAATGTCGCTTCGTTATGTGTGTTGGGGGCAGGACGAGAAGTATTCAGTAGAAACAGCATGAAAAGCAATTGAAAAATATGTTGAAGTGCAAATAGATTAAAATTTCTTAGAAATGTTGTAAAGGTAATCAGTTCTTAAAATGTTTCATTTGTCTTTTAGACAAAACATAACTGATGTAAAGATTGCTTTTGAAAGTGAATTAAGTTTGAATAATATTTATTTACTATTTATTTACATTCAGTTCAATGAAAACTCGTTACAACTAACCCAAATATATATCATTTATTGGCACAAAGGCTATCTATAAGTCGAGCATTCCGGACTTTTTACTAAGTTTCAATGCACATTTGGTTTTTTGTAGTTGTCAGTGTGACCATTAGGGCAGCTGTCTGAAACTTAGTTTTGTAGCTCCCGGCTGACAAGTGAAGCAAGTGGCAAGCGCCATGCGCCAAGCGGCAAGTGGCAAATGCAACTTTAGCTGTCCAACTGGCAGCAATGCGAAAATCACTTTATTTAGATATTAAAGAAGCTTCATTTTTATTCTTGGTAATCCTTTGTGGTTTCACTATTATATTGATTGTTCTAAGTAATTAGATCTTTAGAATTTGTGTTCATTAAAAACTTTTTTCAGCTTCTTCGCTTCTCTCATACGGTTTTTGTTCTATTCCCAATTGCATTTCTCTTCTGTCAATTCGTTTATTCATTTAGTTTTTAGCTCTCTCTGTTAATTGTTATTTGTAAAACTTTATTTTTCTTGTTCTGCACTTTTACTAACATCTTCGAAAACCACAAGCCACAAAGCGCAACCTCCACATCGTTAAGAGTGTCTCCTTCAAGGCTTTTCGTTTAAGTTTATCAGCTTCTTAGCCATGTTGCTTTCATGTTGCGAGCTTAGCGCAAAAGTTTTCCATTTTAGTTGTTGTTCCAAGTGAAAAGCCAAATCAAAAGCTAACGCCACATCAGAATTGGCTTAATCCCAATGTCCCTCGACCTCTCCCTACCCCCGTCTCCCTCTCCCTCTCTCTTCATCCTCATCATCTCTCGCTCTTATCTGTTTAAGCTTCTGCTGCTGACCAGCACGTATCCAACGTAAGTTTCTCAAGTTGATTTTGCATAATTGCACTGGCACTAAATTAAATGCGCACGCACAACCTGCCACGCCCCCCTTGCCACTCCAGCCATACGGCCAGCTTAGCTGGCAAAGTTTTATCTAACAACTTTAAAGCGCCAAAAAGTTTTGCGAACATCTCGCTCGTTAACTAAGCCAAGCACCCAATGCTCTCTCTCTTTCTCTCTGTTTTTTTTTATGTATGTGTGTTAAGTGTGTGTGTGTGCGTGCAAGTTTCCTCTGCTACCCAAAAAGCGATGTGAATTTGCACTTCACAAAAAGTCAATATCAATAAAAGCAAACTAAAATTTAACAAGCAAATAAATAATATATATATTTTCCAACTGTTTTTATCTAGAAATTTTTTTTGATAAAACACAAATTTTTCTAGATATTAACAAGAATTTTTCAATTGCTTTTGGAATGTAAACAGATTTGATTTACTTTAAAAAAATAATTGGAAATTTTAATGGCTTGCTTCGAACTTTTGATTTTTATTTAATATTGAATTTAAAAGACTGACTTAAAGATTTTGGAAAATAAAGTTGATTTATTTATGTACTTAATTTTTTTTACCTTGCATTTTCTGTAAGTCGATTTAAAGAAGTTCAATTACAAAACATAAATCAACTTAAAATCACATGGCAAGTTGGCTAAGTAGTGAACACTTTGTAGTATTAATAATAACTTTTAAAATTAATTCCATATCTTATCGATTTCATAAAAGTTAAAACTCACAAATAATTCGATGATCATCTCTAAATGCAGGCAAATTGTTCAGTCAACTGTTAGCGTATTCGTAAAATCCGAGTAATTCAAAACTGGTGTGCGTATCAATGTGTCTGTGTGTGTGTGTGCATTTGAAATGTAACTCACACACACAGACACACATCTGATAACGTGTTCCATGGAGAGTTGTATGGGTTTTATGGCACGGCCACGCCCACAACTGAATCACTCGAAACGGGTCAAAATGCTGGACAGCAGCATGTTGAAAGCATAGATTATATGTAAGTATATGTGTGTGCGGATGTGTGCGTGTGTGATACACATGAGTGTGTGCATTGTATAACATACTTTCCAGCGCTTTTCGTATGAAATGCTGTCCGATTGGAATTTGGATCGTTTTTGTTTTTAGCCAAGCTAACGTTGTCCATGGCCTTCTCTTAGACACACACACACACACATGGACACTCAATATTGTTGCCAATTTCAAACGCACTCACACACAGAAATACTCTCGCTGAATGTGATTTGACTGCTTTTGACATTTATGCCCTGCTGTTGATGTTGCCGCTGCTGCTGCTGCTGCCGCCGTGGGGACGTTTGCCATTGATTTTCGACGTCCTTTTTCAGCTATCCACTTAGTTTACCCGTTACACTTTATGGCTCTGCTATTATCGACAGGCAAGCAAACGAGTGCAAAGCATTTGATTTAGTGACTTGCCCATTGCAAAATGTTTCAATTTTTTGTGCTGTTTAAAAAAAATGATTTTAAATCACATTAAAGTTGGAGTATATCCAAGTTATCAAGTAACAGAAATAAACTGATTTATATAGTCAATTGACCTTAAATCAAACTTAAGCAACGTGTTTAACTAGTTGATTGGAGCTTAATTCTTCTACTTAGTCCCGGCTATGGTTCAAGTAAATTTGGCTTACTCGAATGCATAAAATAATTTATTCACTTTTAGTTCTCTCACAATCTTTATTAATTTTCATTCAATTTGAGAAGATCAAACCGAAACCTCTTTAATTCCTGCCACAGACTAATGGTTGCATTTTACGCCACGCCCCCCGAGTTGGAATATGTTGTCCGTTCAAGCTGGTGACACCTGGCACCTGTTTACCTGGCAAATGTCACCTGGTGTCAAGTGTTTCCTCTCCAACGACCAACGACGAACAGCTACCAACCATCAACTGACAGCATTTTTTCACTTTGATATCTGTACACCACACAGGGGCGTGACAATTTTACTCTATATATAATTTATATATATGTGTATTCTGTCGCTTTGATAACTTAATTATATAGTGTGTTTTATTATTTGCATAAATTGTGCTATTATTGGCTATCTCTGTGCCGCTGCCGCTGCTGCTGCTGGGTTGTGATACAAATATGTAAATTAAATTGTCAACGTTCATTGCACTGCTGGCCGGCCATTGGCCTCAATAACAAAGCTTACGTTTCAAGTTCACCTAATACCCAACAATAAGATAACATTGAAAAGGTGTTAGAAGTGTAACAAGGTGTGAAGCTTACAATAAATCTGGTCTTAAATTCAAAAGAACATTTAAAACTGTATACGAATCGAATTTAAACATCGCTAAATTTGTCAAAGGTCAAATATAAGAACTTAACTTTATGATAAATTTTGAATACCTTGAATCTTTAATATTAACGAATTTTTCTTCTCACATTTCTTGCAGGTGGTTCGGACAGCAACAAGGGGAAAAGTAAAAAATGGCGCAAAATATTACAATTTCCACACATATCGCAATGCATCCACCTGAAAGACAAATTAGGTGAGCTCAAACGTTCAAAACGTTCTAATCGATAATAATCGTTAATCGATAATTGTTCTTACAGACATAAGCTATGGCTACGTGATAGATATGCAGCCCATCGGTCGTGAGTTGTTTCGACAGTTCTGCGAGAACAAGCGACCCGTCTACTTTCGCTACATTCTCTTCCTGGAGCAGGTGGTGAAGTAAGTAAAAAAATAAATGGCATTGATTATCGATTAATATCGTTTGTAACTTGCTCCAGATATGAGATCGAGTATATTGTGAATCGGATATTTATTGGTCATGATATTGGGCGACGCTTCCTGGACATTGAGCCGCAGCTGGAGCTGCGCAATGGCGAGGGCGGCGGAGATGGACTGGATCTGGAGACGCGCGAGGAGCTGCTGCTGAACAGCAGCAATGCCAATCCAACTGAAACAGCTGAGACTGAACATTGCAACAATACCACCGCCAACAACTGCAACAACATCAACAACACCAGCAATCACAAGAAGCTCCAGCAGCAGGACACACACAATCACAATGGCGGCGAGGATTCAACGCTCAACGGCGGTGGCGGCGGCGGCCGATCTGCAGAAGTGGGCAATGGGGAAAACGATGGCGATGAGGGTGTCGAGTGCGAGGGCAGTCAGGATGCGGACAACAAGTGCCGGGCAGGCTCAGGTTTGGGCTCCGATGAACTGGTGCTCGATGTGCTCAACGATGATCTGCTTGCACAAGTGCGCAGCAAACTGAACAGTGGCGGCAAGGATCTCTTCGTGCATTGTGTGAAAGCAGTGAAAGCCTTTCTCGCCGGTGAACCGTTTCGCGAGTTCGAAGTCTCCATGTACTTTCATCGGTACGTGTCTGTCTGAGTGTGTGTAATCCAATCAGCAAACCCGAATCATTTAATTAATTGCCAATTTTCCCCCTTTTGAAACTCATTGCAGCTACTTGCAATGGAAGTGGCTCGAGGCGCAGCCAATCACATACAAAACCTTTCGCATGTATCGTGTTCTCGGCAAGGGCGGTTTCGGTGAGGTGTGCGCGTGTCAGGTAAGTCAGCCAAATTGCATAACATACCCACTCCGCTCCAAGCGAACGCATGTTCCGGCTCTTTTTTTTTTGCTACCATATGGTCGTCTTTATTTTGTGTACCATTCTGATGCAGTTGTTGTTGTTGTTGCAGGTGCGAGCCACTGGAAAAATGTACGCGTGCAAAAAGCTGGAGAAAAAGCGCATAAAAAAGCGCAAGGGCGAGTCGATGGTGCTCATCGAGAAGCAGATACTACAGAAAATCAACTCGCCCTTCGTTGTCAATCTGGCCTACGCGTACGAGACAAAGGATGCCCTCTGCCTGGTCCTAACCATAATGAATGGTGTGTATATTATCCCGTTAGCACTACCCTCTCGACCTGTATGGCCATGTCCTTAAAGAATGTGCGCATGAAAAGAACGAAGAAAAAAAAACCGAACTATGTAAAATATTCGATTCGTTGGACAAACTGTCTGGGTTACTAACGGTTGTACCTTTTAATCCATTCACTGGCTCGCTAATTGGTTCTACATAAATGAACACTCACACACACACAAGCACAAGCACATACTACAATGTGTGCTGGCCATCATTACTACATTTAACAAGCGCACATCAATTTCCATTTGGTTGCATTCATTAAACAGATAACGACGAATGCAGGGGAATGTGTGATTGTGATTGTAATGGCAGGATTGGATTCTCAGAATTTTTTTGTTTTTGCTCCTGTATTGGCTTAATTATATTACGAATTGTATTGGCGAGAACAATAACTTACTTCATACATCTATCCATCCATCCATCCATCAGCCACAACTATGTTCTTCGACTAACGTCAATACAATTCTTTGAATTGATTGTTTGTCATTTTAATTAAATTTTGCAGAATTCATAGCATTCATTCGCACAACAATAATATTCAATTCGATTGAACTAAGGTCCTTCCTTGCCAGGCTATTCAGCACCTAATTGAATTTACATACACAAAAAAAAAAACGAAAAAAAGAAAATCAATATCCAATTCTTGCTCCATTTTTTTAATTAGCTAGCAGCTTTGTCAACAGCAATCAAATACCTACACATGCCTTTTATTTATATATTTGTCTTCTTTTTCTCCCTGCAGGCGGCGATTTGAAATTTCACATATACAATATGGGCGGTGAGCCGGGCTTTGAGATGGAGCGAGCACGTTTCTATGCCGCAGAGGTGGGCTGCGGACTGCAGCATTTGCACAAGCAGGGCATTGTCTATAGAGATTGCAAGCCGGAGAATATACTGCTCGACGATCATGGACATGTGCGCATCTCTGACTTGGGCTTGGCTGTCGAAATACCCGAGGGTGAAATGGTTCGTGGACGTGTCGGAACTGTGGGTGAGTAAAAAAAGAACATCAAACAAACACGTTACTTAAATTAATTTGTCCGTTTTCTAGGCTACATGGCGCCGGAGGTGATTGATAATGATAAATACGCTTTTTCGCCGGATTGGTTTAGTTTTGGGTGCCTGCTCTATGAAATGATCGAGGGTCAGGCGCCGTTTCGCATGCGCAAGGAGAAGGTGAAGCGCGAGGAGGTGGATAGGCGTGTTAAGGTGCGTTATAAACAAATGTTTTTGGCAACATGCAAATTTATTAATCAACCTTTACAATTGACAGGAGGATGCCGAAAAGTATTCGAGCAAATTCAATGATGAAGCCAAATCAATGTGCCAACAGCTGTTAGCTAAATCGATAAAGCAACGTTTGGGTTGCCGCAATGGACGCATGGGTGCCCAGGATGTAATGGCCCATCCGTTTTTTCACTCCACACAATTGAACTGGCGACGTTTAGAAGCCGGCATGCTAGAGCCACCATTTGTGCCAGACGTAAGCTAATGCCAACGATTTTAGCTGAAATTCCTTTCTAACATTTTTGGTTTTTTTGCCGCAATAGCCGCACGCTGTTTACGCCAAAGATGTGCTCGATATTGAACAATTCTCGACTGTTAAGGGCGTCAATATCGATGAGTCCGATACGAATTTTTATACGAAATTCAATACGGGCTCCGTATCGATTTCATGGCAAAGTGAAATGATGGAAACCGAATGCTTTCGTGAACTGAACGTCTTTGGTCCCGATGAATGTCCAACGCCCGACTTGTTGATCAATGCCCAACCGGAACCCGACAAGGCAGGATGTTTTCCATTTAGGCGCAAGGTATATTAACATATATCAAGATTTAACACTGTGATTATAATATTTGTTTTTTTTCTTGATTCACAGAAGAAGCAGCCGGCACGCACACAGCCGATACCCATTCCTGAGCACCTGCTAACCACTAGTCACAGCGTGTCATCGACGACAGTTGAGAGCTGATAGCATAGATTAGTTAAAGCCCATACCAACGCCTAACACACACACACTTATAGCACACAAGCGCACAGTTAACTCTAGATTGTTTTTGGAGAGAATGAACACAACTGAAACTCATTGCAATACACAAACAAAAACAACATGAATGTCGAAAGAGAAAGCTAAGCATTTTTTAAATAACTGCATGTGTGAATGTAATTTTTACAACATTTTTCTAAAGTAAACAATTCAATTCGAGTTGAACAAAAATGCAAGCAAAACTACCATAAAACTACAACAACAACAATTTATATTTATATAATACATAAACGCTGAGACAAAAAATAAAAAGAGAGCGCGTTAGGTCGTTACTTAAATGATATGGTATACATATATAGGCATAACTTATATAAAATCCATATATCATATAAAATACTTACTTATTGTACAAGTAGGTTAGTGTATATGTTTATGGTAAAATAAAAGCGAATACTAAACAAAAAATATATAACATTACACAAATCAAGTAAAGCCGCAAGCCAAATTGGCCGTCAGTTTGTCATAGCACCTAAACAAAACTAATGTTACTTAAAATGCATATGCTATTTAAATATGTATACTACTTATTATAATTACTCTACACACACACACACACATTTCTACATATATATAGACGGCAATCTAGAGGCAATGCCAGAGTAAACAATGTAATATTTGTAAAGTAGTTTTTGTGCTCAACGTGTTTATTGCAAAGGGGTCGGGGTGGGGCATTAGTTAGCATGTTTAAGGCAGTCAAAAGCAAATGACATAAATACTCGAAACAACTTTAATGCATTTTTATATAAAATACATACGAACATACAACTACTTTATAAATACTACTATACTATATATAGGCATCTATGTAAATGTATACTATGTGAATGTAAATTTCTTTACTTAAAAATATTCTTTGTTGCCTTGCCGCACACACTATTTCCGCCTCTTCTCCATGCTGTTGCCTAAGTTTAAGTTGACTGCAAATTGTTGATTAGGAATTTTTGAGAACGTGATTACTGATATTTTTGTCTATTTTGTCATGCAATATACATACATACATACATAATGCAAATAATGCCAGCTTATTTGCTAATTGAGACGTCAGCTAGTGTTTAAGAGTTCTGTGTATAAATGTGTAGTGTAGGCATTTTTGTAATTAGCAAACAAAAATCATATATATAATATAAACGTAAACAAATTTCGAGAATTTATTATGTTACACACACGCACACACACCACATTCATTTTACAAATTGAGAGATCATAATAACGATCGCACAACCATTTAGGAGACAATGACATTTAGTTACAATTCAATCGATTTTTGGCACAACCTAAAGCTTATTGTTAGGGTATATAAATAAACACGCATACAATATTACAAATGCACTAAAGCATAACAGCAAATAATTACAAAACAAAACAAACAAAAGCAACGCCACAAGCTCGATAAAGCATAATTGAATTTTAGCACAAAACAACAAATCAAATCAAAGAAACAAAGCAAGCGCCGAAATATTTATCTATAGTAATTAAAGGCATATTTATAGATCATAATAATAATAAAAATACCACATACACATAAAAGTCTACTGTGTAAGAGCAATTAAATGCGAAAACAACAAAACAAAACAACAAAAACAAAACATAAACATTCTAAAAGAAAACAATAAACGTATTTAACTACAACAATTTAAAAATGTCTTTTTTTTACATGTTGAAAATTCTAAATTTGAAAGCATAATTTTAGGATGGAACTCAAAATGTGCCAAATGGATTTACAAAACTAGCTCTAACTTGGCCAAATCCTTGCAGATTTGCAAAGGACATGGAGCGTTGGCATGGTAAGGATAAACTCCATCGAACTGCATTCAAGGATTATGGGGTCATCTACGAACCCAAACACTTAGAAAAATTTCATCGGAGGGCGAACGAATTTGAATTAAAACCACAAAATCCTTGTTTTCTCGACAACTACAAGGACGAATTGAATGTCCTTTATACAGTTGATAGCCCTAAATAAAACAAATTTTTTGACATAAATTTCGACAGGATCCGTAAGGATATGGCCGAGTAAACAGCGATTTTCTGTTTTAAAAAAAGTCATTTTATTTCAGCTGTTTGAAGGACTTTCGTCCTTTTTATTGGCTTATATGAACTTGCAGGCCAAGCACAATTTATTGACCAAAGGACATCCAGTTAGTCCTTAAAATGGACGAGATACAAAGGATTTTCTGATTTTTCTTACATTTTCTGAGCAACCCCCTTGAAAAATTTTAGGCAAAATATTTTTGTTGAATTTCGAATATCCTTGAATGCAGATTGTTAGGCCTTTCTCCTGTGAGCTCAAATATGTGTATCCTTTTGAAATCCTTAAGGATATGACTGAGATATGGATACAAAACGTTTGTCCTCTTAGGGAAATTAGCTCTAATTTGGCCAAATCCTTGCAGATTTTCAAAGGATATGGCGCGTTGGCATCGCAAGGACAAACTTCATCGAACTGCATTCAAGGATTATGGGGTCATCTACGAACCCAAACACTTAGAAAAATTTCATCGGAGGGCGAACGAATTTGAATTAAATCCACAAAATCCTTGTTTTCTCGACAACTACAAGGACGAATTGAATGTCCTTTATACAGTTGATAGCCCTAAATAAAACAAATTTTTTGACATAAATTTCGACAGGATCCGTAAGGATATGGCCGAGTAAACAGCGATTTTCTGTTTTAAAAAAAGTCATTTTATTTCAGCTGTTTGAAGGACTTTCGTCCTTTTTATTGGCTTATATGAACTTGCAGGCCAAGCACAATTTATTGACCAAAGGACATCCAGTTAGTCCTTAAAATGGACGAGATACAAAGGATTTTCTGATTTTTCTTACATTTTCTGAGCAACCCCCTTGAAAAATTTTAGGCAAAATATTTTTGTCGAATTTCGAATATCCTTGAATGCAGATTGTTAGTCCTTTCTCCTGTGAGCTCAAATATGTGTATCCTTTTGAAATCCTTAAGGATATCTGAGATATGGATAAAAATCGTTTGTCCTCTTATGGAAATTAGCTCTAATTTGGCCAAATCCTTGCAGATTTTCAAAGGATATGGCGCGTTGGCATCGCAAGGACAAACTCCATCGAACTGCATTTCATGATTCATGTGCGAAAAATCCCATTTGACCCACTCAATTAAAATTTGAAGGCACATCCTTTGTGTAAGTATACAAATTTACATTTATTTAACATATATTTTGTACATTTAAAGGGACAATGCTTTTCGTTTACAATTGGTAACACGTGTGGTTAAGACTTCGCCTGTATAATGCAGATCACATTCGGCGCCGTTATTCTCAAAGGACATCTCGCCCAACATGTATTCGGGATTCAAAGCGACACGCAGTACATAATTTTTGTTGATGGGAACAGTCGTAACGTCAACCCATTGACAATCCAGAACATGACTATAAACATCCGAGCAGCCAGCGCTGATACCTAAGAACGAAAAGGCATTAAAATTGGAATAACTTAGATTCAGAGAAGTGAAACTTACCTTGCGTAAAGTTGCCACAGGTATACTTCCTTCGGACGCCCAAATTGCACTGTGAGTCCTCCAGGCAAAAGGATGCCTTGTGACCCTGAGCTACTTTCTGGTAGCGCTGATTGTAAACATCGAATGTGGCAAAGACTCTCATGCTGTGATAGTGCATGTGGCACTGATGCCACTCCCACTCCCTGTAGTTGGCATAGGGGCTCACATCTGCAGTGCCCACATTGGAGGCCTTTACCGAGAAGCGAAGTAACTTGCGCACTGCCGAAGGATCCGTTCGACGTATCACGTAGGCATCGCGCGATAGGCAGTTCTCCTCCATGGCGCAGGTAAGCTGAGTCATTGGCACATTTGCCAAATAGGCACTTACCTCAATGTCTACCAGTCCCAATTGAAGATCTGCAGATTTTGCCACGCATGCCACCGTGCTGACATTGCGATTGGAGGCGCTACAAACATTTGGATAAGTTGACTCCCGATGGCACTGCGCGAGTTTTGATTCGGTGCCACGACACAGTGTGCCAACCATAGCCCAGGGATGACTACGACTGTCGCCATGCCTGGTGCTGGGCACGGCCATCGATGCATATCCAAGCCCGAGCTGTTTGCACACAACATTTCCCTCCCTCAAGGTCCATTTGGTGCTACAAATGGTGCCCCACGTAACACCATTATCAAAACTAACCTCAACACGTCCCTCTCGCAGCGGTTGATTCGATGCATTGGGCCGAGCGCTGCTGGCCAAACGCACCTGCATATTGCGGTAGTTGCTGTTGAGTTCCTGACTGTGGCACAGCGCCAAAAATGTGAAGATTATTATCAAGAGCGGCAGCAATGTCGACTTCATGTTGGTGTTGGCTATAGTGAAGCATTATCTAGTTGTGCCCGCATTTTTAAAGCGAACAATCGAGGAGCTGTTACTGCAGACATGCCGAAACGTGAATACACTAACAGAGTGGGAGAGTGTATCGTACTTGACTGATTGTTCCTATACTCTAGACATATATATAAAAACAAAAGAAACATATGCTTTGGCAGCCCTATATTGTATGTGTATTGTTTGTGTGTTGTGTAGTAATAATGTGCATTGTATTTTTCATAAACAGCCAACTTACAATTTCAAAAGCCAGCTGCTACCCGATTACCTTTGAGTAAGTGTGTGTGAATGTGTCTGTGAGGTGCTTTTGACAATTGAAAACAACAGAAGCTGAGGCACAAGCTTTAATGCGATGCGGCTGTTATAACTCAATCAGTTTGGTAATCTCAGCCTTTAGCGTTGATGGCTCAAAGACGCCATGCTCCGTTATGATGCCAGTGATGAGGGAGGCGGGCGTTACATCAAAAGCGGGATTCCAACAATTGATGCCCGGCGCCGCAATTCGATGTTCGCCCACATGGGTCATTTCTCTGTCGGGTCGTACTTCGATTATGATATGATCTCCGCTGGGTATCTCAAGGTCGATGGACGTCAGAGGTGCAGCCACATAGAAGGGAACACCATGATGCTTGGCCACAACAGCTATTTGATAGGTGCCAATCTTATTGGCTGTATCCCCGTTGGCGGCAACCTAAGCGAAGGCAAAAACAGTTATTTTTCATTGAGTTATTGTTATTTGTGGCAAGAACTTACCCGATCTGCTCCGACGACAACAGCTGCCACATTTTTGACACGCAATAGCGCCGCTACCATGCTGTCCAGCACCAAAGTGGCGGGAAACTTTTCGTGCACCAACTCGTAAGCAGTCAAACGTGCACCCTGATTATACGGTCTTGTTTCCGTGCAATAAACGTGCTCTGAAACAGATAGAACAGATTCAAGTTCAACTACTATTAAAGCTCACATTTCCAACTTACCCAGCTTGCCGAGTTCACTGAGACGCCGCACTACGCCCAGCGCTGTGCCATAGCCAGCTGTTGCCAATGAGCCCGTATTGCAGTGGGTCAGGACACGCACAGGACTCGCCGAACTGGGTGAACCAGTTGCTTCTGCGACACGCTCCAGAATGGCTTTGGCACCATTTGAACCTATGGCACGATTGTCGGAAAGATCTTTAACCAACATCGCTTCGGTGGCATCCAGGAATCTAGAATTAACCAAAGGAGTTGTAGAAAGTTTTTATACTTATCAAAGTCAAGGAAGTTGTTTTGTTTTACTTGGTTTTCATACATTCCACCGTGACGTCATCATTCTTGCTCAAATCATTGGCCAGTGTTATAAGCTCATCGGCGGAGATTTTCATGTTGACCGCCGTGGGTCGAGCCGAGACCAAATAGTTAAGTTTGCCCTCAATTTCCTGCCGCAACGATTTCTTAGTCTCAAACTCTTCCGGAAAGATTTCAACGGCCAGCGACAGACAGCCAACGATAGCAATTGCTGGCGCCCCTCGTACCTGCGAAACAAAGTAAACAAAACACAATGTACACTTAGCGAAAAAGAGTATGAGAAAAGTAATCTTATGCAAGTAATTTTCATTAAAATGTCGATGTTGGCTATTTATTTATTTATTTTTTCTGAGTGTATCTGCTGCCTTTGCAGCTGCTGTGTCAACGCTCTTATCTGGCCATAAACACTTATAAGTAATATTATATAATGGCCCGCAACATCCACGTGATGATCAGCCGAATGCGTCTTGCTCTTTGCACAAACCGAAGCTGAAGCCGAAGCAGCAGCAGAACCAACAGTATTACTGTAAACAGCTTTTGGGAAATTATCTCTCCTGCTCGCCGATTCTATTTGTCTAGCAAGCAAAGTGAATTGCTCTCTGTTGTTGTATCGAAGATTAAATGCTCTCGAAATATTTATATTAAAAGCTTAACGCAGCTTAAGTTGAAAATATAATTAAAAACAGATAAGCAAGCGGACAAAATTATCCAAAGCTAAGCAATAATATCGCATGTGTTGTAACAATATGCAAATGCCCCAACTATTAAAGGGTAATGCGCACGCTTAATACTTTTTGTAATAAGTTGGAACACTTAAAATGCGAGCGCCAAACAAATTTGTTTGTGTTTGGCTTGGGTATAATTTAATTAATTTTTGATGATGATTGAAAACGTTTTGTGCTTGGCAAACGTTTTAACAAGAATAAATTTCATTTATTTATGTGTGGCGAAATTTAATTACGTTATTTATAGCAAGAGACAATAAAAGCCAGACAAGAATAACTCTTGAATGCAGACAGGAATTTTTAAATGGCAAAAATCGTGTAAATTGTTTGATTGATTGATCGAACTTTGGGCTTACCTGCATTTTATTGATGACCTTCCAGCCATCCTCAACGCCACGCACAGGCAAATACTTGGAGGCGACGGGCAGAAGGAGCTGATCAAGAATCTCCAGACTTCCGCGCTTATATTTGATCGATTGTAGGCTCATCTTTGATTTATTTTTATGGAAATTTGTACTCTAAAAATAAATAAACGAGAAACATGAATGTGCGAAATGTGCATTAACAAATTTAGCTTGGCTAAAACAAACCCAAGAAATTGAGTGGGCGTTGTTTTTCTTTTGGGTCGATCTGTTGTGGATGGATCTCCAACATTTGCGGCAAACTGTCACAATTTATGGCGAGGGCCCAAAACGAATGTGTTTATATGCAATTTTGTTTTGGTATGTGTAAGCGTGTATCGATCGATATTAATCCAAATGAGAAGCCGAAAACTGAAAGTCAATTTTTGATTGCTGTTCCTTTCACTATTGCGACAACGTCCGACAGCCGAATGCTTTCCTTTGCTACTGAAACGATTTCAGCTGCGAATGGACCGCGACCAAATTCAAACAAGTGAGAGTGAGAGAAAAAGTACTCGACTTACAGTTACCACTTCATAAGAAAATTCCCTTTTACCCATTTCCACAAACAATTCCCAATGCAAAGGCATTTTTACAGTTACAGGTTACAGGGTACAAATACAGTTACGGCAGAGAAGAACACATGTACTAGTACGAAGAGAGTGTGGGAGAGAGAGCATGAGATCGTCTCACACTTGAGCGTCTAGATGGCTAAACGATTAATTCAACTTGTCACAATACTTGCGTATCCGTTGCAAATTGATAAAGGCAGGCGGCGGCGTTGGCAACGATGATGACGACGAAGCCGACGTCGATGCTGACGCCGGCGTCGCTACACACGTTGTCAGCATTTTTGTTGGAGCTTTGTGTTATTTGTGTGTTTTTATATGACAGTCGAAGAGCGACGACGACGCCTTATCTTGAAAGTGAAATACACACACACACACACATGCACACAGATGTGTGTCGAAATAAAAGCAAATCGTAATGCCTTGATCATTCTTAGAGAAGCGTAATTTATGCGGCTGCAATTAGTTGGGCACGTTGTAAGTGTCAACTAAGAACTTGCAACCTGGTGCATTGCCAAATTTGTGGGCTAAACAAAATTATTGCACACACACGCACACATACACACGTATATAAATATTAGCGGCATGCAGCAACTGGTGGTTGGCCTGGCCATAACATTGCCATCGACCGGCTGACGCATTGACAACAGCTGCAGTTTTATGTACACAGAAAAACAGATTTTCACTTGCCTATTTTTATATAATTTTGATATTTGTAATCAATCACTTTCAGTTCACCTCACAGGATGGTACGAGTGGAGGAAACTGAATAAAATGTAAACACAAAAAGGTAAACAAACTAAAAGAAAACTTGTAACAGTGCAGTGTGAGCAGTTAGCCAAGGCATGTTAAGTTCTTTTTTTGCAGCTGTTAAAACATCTGATTGTCGGCAGAATTGCTTTTGCCAAAAGACAACAATCTTCAAATAAACTTGCCAAAATGTTATGAAACAAGCCGGCTTTCTTTTTTGTTCATTTTCTACTCACTGTTGCGGTGCTTTAAGTGTTATATGCAAATCATCGATTGTGCTGCTGTTGGCAGGAAAGTTAGCTTAAATTCGTCATAAGTTCGTTTTGTCTCTGAAATTCGGCAGCAACTGGTGAATTTATATTCGAAGCGCGATCGAAAAGTCCAATTAATCAGGCACACAACTTGTGGTTTAGAAAAATTACACCGTTGAAATGAAATAAAATTTTGGTTAACGTAAAGTAGAGCACTAACAGAGCGCCTTGCTTTAGCATTGGCTGTTAACAGTGGCGTCGATAGCGATAAATTGCGTTGTGTAAAAACTAAAGAATATAATGCTCAATAAAGCCGCTAGAGGGCGATTAGTAAGTTGAGTAAGTTGGAATATTTAAATTCAAATTCGAAATTTTAAGGTATCTAGTGTTTTACTATCAAAATAAATGATGAGCAAACAAATTTTGCAACGCTTGTACCGACTAAAAGCGGAAAATACGCTGTTCATGTTATGTGACGTGCAAGAGAAGTTCAGGCCAGCAATACCATTAATTGATGCAGTTATAGAGAATACAATCAAATTGGTAAGTTAAGAGGAATTAACAAAGAGAAATTGAAGCGAGCGAATATTAAAATTATAGACGAACGCTGGCAAAATATTGAATGTTCCTCTGGTGGTCACAGAGCAATATCCAGAGAAACTTGGCAAAACAGTTAAGGAGCTTGATTTGAGCCATGCTTGTTGCATTCTGCCAAAAACCCAATTTAGCATGTTTGTGCCGGAAATGAAAGAGTTTATGAGGCAACTCTACGGTGACAAGCCCAAGACGGCAGTCTTGTTTGGAATGGAGGTGAGTTCTTATCGAACATTTTAGATCGTTTTCTAACTCTCTCTGTCCCTCTCCCCCTCTCCATAGACACATGTGTGCGTGGAACAAACAGCTTTTGATTTAATCAACAATAATATAGATGTTTGGCTGGTGGCCGATTGTGTTGCCTCTCGCATCAACCAGGATCGAGACTTGGCACTGGAACGTTTGCGTCACATTGGCGTCACAATTGCCAGTTCGGAGAGCGTTATCTTCAATCTGTTGGGGGACAAGGAACACGAGTCCTTTAAGCAAGTCGCTGCGCTAGTAAAGAAACCATCTGCCGATGTCAAACTTTGGCAACCCACAACGAAAACTCCACTTTGATGTCTGCCGATTTAAGCTGATAGTTTTTTTGTTTTCGGAATACCCTAAGCTCATCGAAAATTATGAACGAAGAGGTGAGGTGAAATGAGAAAAAGTTAGGGCCCGCCTGTGCATAGTCAAAAGTCATAAACATTTTTTTCGGTTTTGTTTTTTTGGTACAACAGACAGCTGAATAGAGAGCGGTTCCTTATATGTTAACCCGGTGCTGGCCAACAACAGCAACAGTAGCATAAAACCCGAACCTAGCCCCAACTGCCTTTCTGCCAATTTATGCAAAAATGCTGCGAGCACAAAACTTGTAAATGCCGATGCACTTAAATTTCATGATGCAATCTGTGGCAAGCAATCTGCGCCTTGCTGTTGCGCCCCCCTCAAGGCAACGAAAACCTATAGCCGTTGTCTAAAATCTATACTCCACACAACTTTATATATATTCTATATATATAGATAGTTTCTCTGGTCCATAGGTGACGGTGACAATGTTTAGCACAAACAGCCCGAAGGCAGACAGGCGTCTTGCTGATTGACTCATAACAGGCAAACACACACACACACACAATAAGAAGAAGATCACAATCTCATCTGCATGCCAGCCACTCAGCCAGCATTTTTTTTTGTTTTTTGGCCATTTTGTTAACTCAGAGCCAACCGCCTGGCTAGCAATTTATTTGCTCAAGTCCTGCTAACTTCTTAAGTGAAAACGGACGACGATGACATTTAAGCACGCGATATGCCACAAAAAACAATAAAATAAAAATTGCTACTAGAAAAAGCGATTTGAAGGTGACGTAAACTTTAGAAGCACTGACTGAAGATCAGCAAAATTCATTTTGTAAGAATTTTAAATTAAATATTCAATAATATCTTTTTTGTAACAATTAAGTTTTGTTAAAAAAATCAAGACATTAAAATAATGAAATTGTGTTTAAACAATAAAAATAAATATTTTGTTTATTAATCAATTTTTTTTTTTAATCAAATGTTACGCTCATTTTTTGCTAGTATAAATATTTTATTAGTTATTTCCTGTCATATTTTGATAACATTTTTATATCTGCATTTTTTTTACACCTTATTTAAATTTTCTGCTCTGTTGGTGTTATAAATCATTTCGAACTTTTACACATCGAAGCCATATAAAACCATATATTAAGTTGTAATACTAACAAAACTATCCTTTAAAAATAAAAACTACCATGTTCGCCGGCAATTAAGCAGCCGCTAATTAAACTAATCCCCACTAAATATAAAAATGCAGCTAAGCTTCTAGCGAAAGTGCAACGGAAAGATGCGTTAAAGCTGACCAGCTCGCAGCTTCTAGAGCTTTACACTCTTGCCACAGCTGCAACAAAACAGGCGCGAGGCAACAGACAGTGTTGCCAATACGCAATAAATTTCCTGTGCCGAGGCGCTTGCAACTGGTTTTATTTGATTTTGGCTAGTGAGGCAAGGCATATTCATAAATTGTGGCTTTTGCCGCCAACGATAAAAATGATAAATCTCATCAAATTGCCGCACCAAAAGCAAATAACCAGGCGATCAGAAGAAGGAGCAACAATCGATGCGATGCAAAGTTGAAGTTCAGCTCAATAAATGAGCTGGCCCAAGTCAAAAGGATATTTATGAGCATGCCCCTGCTGCCACTGCCCCTTTTCATGCCTAGTAGGTGACAAGTGGCAAACGTCAGAGGAACTTTTGAAAAAGAAAACTTGTAAAAAATACATGAAAAAAAAAATTAAATAATTTTTCCAACGCTACAAATTGATTTACCTGACATTAAAGAGTAGTTTTTAAAAATTAAAATAAATATTATTTTTATAATATTTTTAAAATGCTTTTAGCTTTTGCCGCACATTAAACACAATCCATAAGTTCTTGGATCATCGTTTAGATTCAAGTGCTATTTTGTAATAGAAACTTTTGCTCTAAGCCTGTTGCCAAGCAAACTTAACAATAAGCCAGCCAAATGTGTGTATGTGTGTTTGTGTGTGTGTGTGTTGACAAATGTGAGAAAAACGAAGCGGCGCTTCAAAGAGCTGTTGACTTCATCTGCTTCTTCTGCTTCGTCTAGTTGCCTGAGTTGCATAATTTATGGACTTGTTGCTGCTCCTCGTTGTTCTCGTTGCTGTTGTTGTTGCTGCCCAAATTAGCCAAATTTTGCCCAGAGGGCATAACAGCAACAGCAACAACTAATGAAAGATTAGTTTTAATTGGAAATCTGTTGCATTTCCCACACAATAGAAAATAAAGCTTATTTCAAGTTTCACATGCAGCAATTAGTTCAAAAGGTATTTTCAGTTCATTCAGTTTTTTGAAGGGGGCGTGGCTAACGGCAAAAATAGTTCCAAAAGTAACGCTAGTTAACTGAGTAAGTAAGTAATTTCCTCGTCACCTGTTAACCTAGTAGAATGCATAGAGTCCGTCCGACCATTGACCAACAATTAGTCTAAAGATGTATATCTGCTGTGTGTACAGTGAGTACCATTTACCGAGTACCACTCTAATTAGCATATGAGCAAAAGCTTCATAGACTCTTGGCTCTTTGCGCCCCCTCTGGCATTTTGGGGCGTTCACTGGGTGTGTGAATGTTTGTTTCTTATACTACTTATACTCTTTGGTCTCAAGCACTTGAGTATTATAATTAAGTCGAGAGATCGAGAGAGAGCTCGAGGGCCATGCTAAGTGCTTGGCCAGCAATCAGTGGCAATAAAGATGGGAGCTAAAACAGAGTAAACGTTGCTGCAGCTAAAACAGTTAGGATCTGAGAATTTATGACAAAGTTCAGTTAAGTAAAGTAAAATCGAAATTAAAATTATAAGAGGATGGCTTAGTTGAGGGAGTTCACGGATATTGTAAGATGAAAAAGAAACCCCAAACATATTATAATATACTTTATGGTTTGGTTGACAAATAAGTAAAGAAAGTAAACGTTGCATGCATATTTAATTCGACTACCTAGAGTAGAGGCGCCTCCACACCACTCCCAACTCTCGAGGCACTTGGTACTCGGGTTGTACTATTCCCAAGACGGCATAGATTTGCAAAGACTGCGAACAAGTGAAATTGACCAAATTTGGCAACTGCTCGAATACTCGAGTCACTTTTGATGAGAGGTAAAACCTGGTGACAGAGATAAAGCACACAAGTTGGCCAACATTTTGGTCAATTGACCATATAAATGCAATACAACAACTGCAACCAACGACTCTAACTACAGCCAAACTTATCAGCATAAATTTGTAAATCTTTTCGGCTCTTTTAGTTTTGTTTTGTGTGCCAACAAGTCGACGCACATTTACGGCAACTTGTTGCAGCCAAAATGCAAAATTAAGCAAATTAGCAACATATGTTAAAACATAAACAAATGGATGTTGCACGTAAGTAAATTCTTCAAAACGGCAAAGCAAACGGACAAAACAAAAACCGGAACGTTAAGCTGTATTTCATATAGTTGTAGCAGAACGGAGCAGCCTTTCACAATGTTTGTTCGTTTGTTTGTTTGTTGCTGTTGCTGTTGCTGATGCTATTGTTACAGTTGTTTGATAAAAAGTGAAGATAGCATTCGGTGGACAGCGGTGAAAAGCATTGGTGTAAACATCCAACATAACATTGTATATATAGTATATCTTAACTGATCTAGTTTCAGAGCAACATACAGCTCAAACAAATAACACAGATAAAAATCGCTGACAGCTTCTCTATCTCTCGCTGGTCAACTGATCTTTATCTATAGCACATGATTATTCAATTTATATAGCGAGAGAAAAGCAAACTTTGAACTAGTTGAAATCATAAAGTTCTGAGTACTTTATTTTTGATGAACAATTAAAAGAGAGAAAATTAAACTGATTTTATGAGCAAGACTTGAGAAACTTCTGTATATTTTATTATATATATCGTTGAGATATAATGTGAGATTCCCTCTTTCAGAATATACCCTCTAATTTTATTTAATTTCTTTATCCACCAAGCCTAAAGCTTTTTGGCCTACAGCTTTCTTCTTTCTATTGCCCAACCCAGTTGGGAAACTCTTGTTTTTGTTTTCGTTTTTCACTTGCCAAAATGTCAAAAGGCAGATGATGTTCAATCACCCGAGATCGTCGTTTCGTTTGCTATTTTGCCGACTCATCGATTTGTCAGTGAGGCAACTAACTAGTTGTAGCATCATTGTGTCACGATTTGCCATAAACACCTTGTAGAACTGCCTAACCCCGAAAAAAACCAACGATGCGCTTTTCCCAAGACGCCAGCCCGAACGATTATTGTTTATTAAATCGAGGTGATTTGTGCAGTGTGGCATTAAAGAGATATGCCGCCGTTTAAACTTAGCCATAACGCGGACAACTGACTCTTTGGCTCTGTAAATAAATAGAAAGTGAACTTGCAGCATGTGGCAGGTTTTGAAGAGTTTTTTTTTCAAAGCAGCAGGTCAATCGATGAACTGAAAAATCAGTGAAAAAACCTAGATGCCAAAAAATACATGGATTCACCTCTAAGCAAGAAACATTGCTAAAAAGAAGAGTTGTTTGTACAACAAGCTAAATTTAAGTCAATGCTTTTGTTCTAATTGGGCTAACGATAATGTCTAAATTATTCCACTGAACTCAGCTCAACTCACAGTTTAGTTCAGACATAATGAATGCCATTATTATTTTTTGGGAAATATCAACAAATTTGTCTGGTCTGGTTTATAGACCAAGACGAGTCCCACAACAAACAATAGCTGCTGTTGTACTTGCTGTCAAACGCAATCAATCAAGGTTAATTTGCAGCCACTTCCCAAATGACGAACCCACACACAATTGGGGTCCCTCTCTGAGAGATATGTGTCAGTGGCATTCTGGGCGAAATGCCCTATTTGTTTTGCTTTTGCGGTTATGATTTGTATGAAATTCAGATTGCTTGTGCTGGGCCTGACCACAGTTCGGCAAATGCCAACAAACCATCAACCATTTCTGTGGGTCGTGTGATAAATGGCGTGTGGAACATAAATTTGGCCGGGAGCAATGTGTGTTTGCGGATTCACAAAATGTGCGCTGATCTTGTATGCGCCGCATGCACACAAGCTGTGGCCAGCAGTGGTAGGTTGGTTGTCTTGGTCTTGGTAGTAGTTAGGCCAAGTTGGCCAGCTTGTAGGCCTGTCAAGCCGCCTGACAAAACTGACAGCCAACATTGACAACGACGACGACGACGGCGACGTCGACGACAGAGCATTGGACAATGGGACAAGATCAACAGCGAACCGGCAACCGGCAAACAGAGTCAACCTCGACAGCGACATTGGCCAAAACGGTAGCCCATGTTTGACAATCAAATATGGGAACGGCTTGATGCTGTTTCTGTTTGCTGTTTGTTCTTGTACTACCTGTACCTGTGCCATGACCCATATCCGACGTGCCTTTGTTTTTTTTTTTTTATTTATTTCTCTGGCCAAAGTTCAATAGGTCTTGAACAGGCATTTAGCTTATGGGCTATATGGTAACACACACGGCTTAAACATGCTTTGCAGAGTGAAAAAAATAAAAACTTCTTGGTAATCATTTCTTTATTACCATATTTATTTATTATAGAAAAAACAAGAAGTGAAAACACAAATTGATATAATGCAAGTGAGAGTAAATTAGAAAAAATATGTTATTAAATAATTTTATAAGCCGAGACTTCGAATAAAAAGAAGGGCATAGAAACAGGTTGTAAATCGTAATTAACTTACTGATATTGAAAAATAAATTAGAAATTGAAAAAGGAATTTAAATGAAATTATAAACACATATTTGCAGCTGTGCCATTCTGATTTTATTTACTTTACGTTATTCGATATTATTCATTTAAGAAAGGAATAAATGGATTTTCTGATTGACTATCAAGCCATTAAATTAACACATTTTCTGAAATAATATTAAAATCCATCTTGGGAAAATACAAAAAGATTTATTTTCTAGCGAACGAGCTTAGAGTTTTAGTCTAATAGGGACTGCAGATAGTATGAACCTAACTAATTCCGTTGCAATGAATTGTGTGAACTTAAATTGATTTAAAATCGTCTTTCACTTCTTCGTTCTATTTTGCTATTCAATATATATATTTTATATTTCTTAATAATAAATAATTATCGTCGTTATACAAAAATTAATAATTAAAGGGATGGCACTTTATTTATTATCAAAGATTTTCTGGTTGTATTAAAGGCAGTTTGAAGTTTCAATTCAGATACTTTATAAACAAATATTTTCAGTAATTATTCAGAATGTAGCAAATTGAATTTTGAATCCAAAAGAATGTTCAGTGTGCATTTTTTTTTTTATTTTTTTTTTGTGCCATATGAAAAGTGAAATTTATCAAACGGGGGGCAGTCAATGGCCCGGCAAAAATGGAATTTAGTAAACATTGTTTGGTAGGACCGGCAAGATTGACCTCATTGGGTTGCTTGGCTGGCTTCGTCTCTGCCCACGCTCGCTGTTCGATGTATGATGGTGAATATTGCTTGATTACCTGAACGACTGAGTGGATGAGTGAGTGAGTGAATGAATGAATGATAGCCTGCCAGAAGAGCCACTTGCTGAATTGCCGTTGTTGAACGTTTGATTATCAGGACGGCGGTTGCTGTTGTTTGTTGCCTGTTATTTCTGGCCGGTTTTCGCTTTGGCACATAAAAAGTGTTGACACGAAAGCGCAAAGCAGCCAAAAAATAACTGAGAACGAGCAAGACGCAACAACAACAACGATGGTTGGCAGGCAGTGAAATGCTGCTGCTGCTGCTGCAACAAAAAAATATCTTATGCTGATTGCCAGCCGTAACAGCTGCCTGTATAATTTGGTGTAGCTGGCCAGAAACCAAAACCGAAAACCGAAATACATAAAAAAAAGTGAAGGCGTCTCCAAGAGCGCATCTTTTCTTTCTTTTCGTTTCGTTTCGTTTTGTTGCAGCACTTTCATTAAATACTAAAGAAGAAGAAGTTGAAGACAAAAGCACAAAAACTTGCAACAGGCCAATTCGAAATCATTAAATTGCAGCCAGAATTTGGCGCAGTTCTTCACTTTTCTTCGTCTTTCGCTTCTTTTGGCCATGCATCAACTTCCTGGCTAACAACAGCAAAAGCAACACAAAATCAAAGCACTCAAAACGAAAATCACTCAATGCTTTTATTTCTGTTTGCTGTCTTTGCAACTGCAAAACGAGTTTATGTCTTGCAACTTGTGGTGGCAGCACTGAGTGTTCGAGTGTGGAGCTGGTTGCAGGCTTTCCATCAAGTGTGGCGCTGCTCTTTATTTTAATTTGCGCACCTAAGTAAATGCACAAGGCAAAGTGCTAATGAGACATAACGACATGGACGTCGCCAAGGCCAAAGGATCATTTATTATTATTATTTTTAGCAAAACATTGCTGCAGCTGCATCATCGTCGATGATGTCAGTGTTTGCCTGCTTCGAGTGTTAATGGGCGTAGCTATGCGAGGATTAAATGCTCAAAAGGGTTGAGAATCAAGCGAAAATAGATTCCTTATTTGCAACTTAACTTTTTTTTCGAATTGTTTAGTTTTTGGTCACAAAGATTGTACTCTCGAATTGGGAGTTAATATTTAATTGGTCTGGTAATGATATATGATGGCAGTTGATGTCGCTTGACAGCCCTCCTCCTACGCCCATGTCCAATACACTTTGGCGCATTTGGCATGCCAATATTTTCTAATATTCGCAATCATTTAATTTAATGTGCGCTCATTTATTTTGCGTGCAGCGCAAAGGCATAAGAAACTGCTGTACTGCAACATAGTTTAAGTTCTCGAATCCTCTTCGTCGAATCGCGCAGTGCTCATCTCAGCTGTGCAAACAGCAAAAACAACAACAATTACAGTATACAATCCCACGATATTCGCTAATGAGCCTGGCCAACGCAATGTGGGCGTGCCCCGATCGCGCTTCGACTTTTTTCGTTAGCCACCAGCTTCGGTACACTTGACGAAAAATGGCGAAAGAACTTTTTGGTGTTGAGAATCATAACTAAAATTTGATAGTAAAAATCCATAAATTGCTACAGAATTTTATTTTTAAATCAAACTTTAGCTTAACAAAGATTATTCAAGAATCGTTTAGAAAATTCTGACACCTTTATTTTGGATCGTAATTTTTTTTTGTTAGTGCATAAGCCTCAGCAGCAACAACAAACAATTCAATTTTCATGGCCAGCGGGGCGGGTCGAGCAATTTATTACCTAATGCTGGCAGCGTGCGTTAGATTGCACTCAAGATTATTTGCCAAGGACTGTTGTCTGCTGCCTGCCTGCCTGCTGCCATGTGCCTGATGCTTGAGCTAAAGCTTAAGCTTGGGCCTAAACTGGTAAATATTTATGAAGAGGCAGTGCAGTTGGTAGAGTTACTACTAGTAGAAAGAATGAAGGAAAGACTTCTTAGACCCAAAGGGCGCTTGCAATTTGTCACTTAACTGAAAACGAATTAAATAAATGGCAAGTGACGCTAAAGAGTGTGAGAACCGTTAGCTGCATTTTAGGCATAAAACACTTCTTATTGCCACTTGTTGGAAAAGCAAAACAAACAAAACTAAAAAAACTAAGACCCAAACGAAAATGAAACGTGAAAATGAAAACAAAAGAGAAAACGCTGTCTTCATTTCAAGTGTGATGGCTGTCACTCAAGCCAAAGCAGACAGGCAGACAGACAGGCAGACTGACACGAGAGTCAGAGTTAGAGAGACAGAAGTGTAGTCGGGCTGTTAAAGAGTCCAGCTAGAGTATCTTCATTGGCATTTAGGGCTGTTTCGCATGCTCAGTGGGTCAACTATGCGACGATTTGCGGCTTAAAGCTGAAACAAACACTAAACAAACAGTGAAAAAAAACAAAAGAAAGAATTCTAAAGCTCGGCATAACGAAGTTGAAATACTCTTGGGACAGTTCTTATTAATAAGAAAGGTAATGCATTTTTAGTTTAACTTTTCTTAAGCTTGGTAAGCCAAAATATATTTATACCAAAACTCATCTTTTAATCGATCTTTTCTATAGCAGATTATATTCTATAGTATTCCGATTAAAACAATATATAATATATACGAATATTACAAAAGCTTCAATCAAGATAACTTCAAATATAAGAGTACACATTGTGTGTTCGGTACCTCAAAAAAAAAGACTTAGGACACGAACTTGTCCAAAACGCACTTGCCGCATTAGCGACAGACAACAAAAAAGCCAAGTTATTCGCTTGTTTGGGCTTGACTTTCAACTTCAAAGTTGCCGCTAGTGACAAACGCGTCATAGCCCACTTCTGGCGACCAACAAAAATCAACATTAAATTATGGCAACAATGGCAAAAGCAACGCCAGAACACAACATTGATGCTCTCTATCACTTACTTGCCCCCACCCCCTGTTGTACGCACTGATAGGATGGCACGCTGTGAAAGTCACAGTGAGTGAATGACCAGAAATTCTGGTCTTCATAATGAGACTTATAAATGTTTTTATGGTCGCTGCTCAGCTGTCAAAACATAACAAAAATTCACTCGACACTAACAATCGCATGCGTTTTACAACAACAATTTGGCATGTGCACATTTATTAAAGCCATCGGTTGAAGATTTATAAAGTTTGTTATCTCTTGTTGGCAAATTGTTTGTTGTTTTTTTAATTGCTCCGTTTCATTTCTCGATTCGTTTTATTCTTCCACTTTAATTGCCTGCCACATCCATTGGGACAACTATGCAGCTAATCTTTCAATAGATTGATATCGTTTTTCGTAAACTAAGTCAATTGGTGTAGAATTAGAAAAGTATTTCAGAAATTGGTATGTAAAAGAAATTGGGCTTCAAGTCAAAAGTAATATAGAAAAGATGAAAAGAGTTGGAATTTTGTTTTTTATTATTTTTGTGTGGTATCATATACCCATAAAATATAGTTGGTTATCTAAATAGCACACAAACTGTGCTTTAAACTTGCAAAGATCTGAAAGCTTAAGCAAAGGCAGGAAATAAATAAAATAAGAAACTGTATTACTAATACAGTAATCCAGAAATATATATATTTATACGTATGACATTGTATAATAAAAGTTGATCAGTTAGTCAGGCATTCGGTCAGTGGATAAATAAATAAATACAAAAAAAAACAGATATAAAAAAATGCAATCAACTTGAAACGGACCACAAATACAAGACAAAAAACTTGGACCCGTTACAAAAAGTGTCAAAGGTGACAGCAGCCGTATTAGAAATCAATTTGAGATGAGATACGGCAGCTAACAGTAAACAGTAAACACAAAATGCCAAATGGTAAATTACGAGGCCTCCGAACGGAACTGCAAAACAAATCAATCTTTCGCTTCTATCTATCGAGCTATCTATCTGAGTGTTTGAGTAGTGGCAAAACGAATAAGAATATGCATAAGAATATAATATATAAACAGAGAGAGAGAGAAGAAGCATAGCAAAGAGTCGAGAGTCCAATTCCAATTGTGATTATGCTGCTGCTGCCGCTGCTGCTGCTGCTGCTGTTGAGGAGGTGCAGTCAATGCACTTGGTCTTGGCCACCTGCTGGCCCACCAAAGCCAACTCAATCTAAAGACTTGGCCAACTCTTGTACGGTTTGCGTAAATTGTTTTCTGTTACTAACCAACCAACCAACCAAGCTGCCAACTTTTCCACAATCCACACAATCAGGCTTGTGGTCAATGCCATTTGTTGGCCGTTGTTGGGTGGTGTTAATTCTTCCACAACTAATTCTTGGGCATTATACTATGTTGTAGTTTGTAGCAGTTTTGTTGTACTTAACAACTGATCGTCGCCGCCGTGCCTGTCAGCCACAAAAGTCATAACCCAGGAAGCCAACGCACAACAACACACACACAAAACACACACAGCATACAAAGAGCTAGCAAATCATTTCACATTAACTCTCCACTCATTTCAGATATCTCTTTACTCGGATGTGTGTTCACACATGCGGAAGAAGTGGTCAAGACAGCTAAACTAGCTATGGTCCAAGAACAAGACAAACCAACTACTATATATTTGCCTTTGCAATTATCATGAAGTAATCATTGTGTGGCCAAACACTTATTATTTTCTCTAGTGTACATCAATAGCCCAAAAATGTTGATAAAATGCTTGGAATGTTAAAAATTTCATCGCAGTATATGTAGTGAATTATTATTAAGTAAAGAGAATTAACAAGGGGAAGACAAAACAAAGAATTAAGTTCATGAATTGATTTAACATAAAAAAACATTATTTAATGGTTCGTTATTTTTTTTTTACCTAGTTTGATTAACTGATTTACAAACGAATCTTTGTGCTTATCACACACACATATTCGACACGTAATATTTGTGCTTATTATTGCTCTAAAAAAAACCGAAACAGCATAGAAAATAAAAATGCGGCACAACTGCCTGGAATTTATTTGGCAAGCACACAAAAAAGTAATAGAAATAATAGGCGTTTGAGTAGAAGTCGAAATGGGAGTTGAATGGTCGAAGGAGGAATCGAAGGAGTATTCGTTTGTCGACAGTTGAAGAGTTTACAGCTTCGTCACACGATTTGTTGCAAGTCGTTTACGTTTTGGGCCACACAGCTGCTGCCTGCTGCCTGTTGTGGAATGGGCGGCAAGTTGGCAATCGTAATACAATCGACATGTAAGGCCCTTAAAAGTCATGTTTTGTGGCCAGCTTTAGTGGTGGTTGCTCTCTCCCTCTCTCTCTCTCTGTTTGGGTGGGTGGGTGTGTCATTGGGGGCAGAACTGAGGCTGGGCTGGGTTAGTTTTGGGCAGGACAGGGCAGGGCCTAACAGCAGAGACCGCACAGAACAACAGCACAGCAAAAAGAACACACAGCGCAAACGTTTTTGGCAATTATCAAGATCATGGCTTTTTGTTACTACTTCTAAGAAAGTCGTTCGTTAGAATCGTTCGGACCACAGAGAGACCTCAATATTCTTCTGTTTTGTTTCGCGTAGGCATCTTGTGGCACGGGTGCGCCCTTGAGAGTGACTGTTTTGGTGTAGTGTTGTGTTGCGTTGCGTTGTGTTGGTTTGGGTTTCATGCCTCCTGTGTGTGCCTTATCGTGTGGCCATTAGTGTGAAATCGTTAAAGTCTTAAATGCCACCACGTTTTTGTATCTTTGCTTGTGTTCTAGTTTTATTCTCTTTTAACACACTGCGAATATCGTACCAATTAAATTTGCTCAAACAAACAAACAAACTCTAACAGCCAACAGTCAGTGCGGAGTTGTTCTGGCTTTAATCACATTTCAAGTATTTTTTTGGTTTGGTGGTTGTGTATTATAATTTGGTCACGATAGGTGTAACGCATTCAAGAGGAATCTTCAGTAATTGTAGATCTTCATTTGCAACGATAAACTTATTCAGTTGTCTTTAAAAATTATTAGAATAAAATAAATACCTTGTTTAAAATATTTCCATAGTTTCCAATAACATTAGTTACGCAATAACATTCTCTAAATATTGCAAATAAATTATTTTCATCTGATTTAATTTCCATAGAATTATTTTTATTGATTTTTCTATTTCTACAGAAAAATATATACAGAAAATAGCAGTTGGACCTACATACATATGTATGTGAGAGTATCTCAACTTCAGCTAAAGATAGTTGTTTTTTCTTTTTCTTCGTTACGTTGCGTTGTACGATTAATTAGGCAATTAGAGTGAGTCTACAATACGCACACACATGACTCTATATGTACGAAGGTCTTGGTAATAAATCAACAAAAAATTATAAAACAATTCAAATGCGATATTGCTGGAAATGGCCGACAAACAAATAAAATTTAATTGTATGGCAATAAGGAATAGGAATAGATGGCTGGCCGAGGCAGTAGCAATATCAATGGTAATAATACCAGCAACAACATGTTGCTTGACGCGTCAACGACAACAAAATGTTGCAACAAAGATAGAAAGAGAGAGAGATGGATAGAGAGCAACATGTGCTGCCAATTTGCTCCAGCTGCCAATGTCTGTCAACGGCTACTGTCGTCGGCCCTTAGCAATTGGCAAGTTGGCAACTTGGCAAGTTGGCAACTCGGCATTGGTAACTGGCAGCAACTTGGCATTTGGCATCTTGTGGCATCTCTCTGTGGCAATTACATGCAGCTCACGTGCTGTCAAAGTTGAAAGATGACAAATCAACTTGACAGCAACAGCGTTACCAATTTGCATGGCAAAATGGCCAACAAAGCACAGCACAACGACCAGATTCAAACGAAGTGATGGCCACAAAGAAAATGCAAAACGAGATCAATGCACTTCAACAACAACACACCTATTCCACTCAGTAGTTGTAGTTGTAGTAGTTGTTGTTGTGTGGTGTAGAGTGGTGCCAAACCACCTTGACGCCTGCCTGGCATTGTGTAATAATTGGCAGTTCGTGGAAAGCAACGATTTTGATAGCGATTAATTGGCTCGCTTGTTTCCAAATGCCAGCCTACAAAAGTACGAATCAATATATGTACATTGTACATATACCCCCCACCCTGTCGCAGCGCTTCTCATTCAAATTAGCATATTCATTTATGGCAATTGCACTCATTTCACATTTCACAAATGCAATGAGCTACCCTCCCTCCCTCTCCCTCTCGCTCTGTTAGCCTGTTTAGTAATTGCATTTTGATGGTTTGTCTTCTGCCATCATAGTTAAATATTATGACAAACCATATAAAACAGAATTGGAATGGGCCACCGCAGAGCGCCACTGAAGAGACAGTCAGAGATTTTGAACGAGGACAGCTTCCGTCAATTATATAGTTTGAGTCGATCGCTACAGTTCTCTTTTCGCAGCAGGAGCAACTTGACCAGCTGACAGCACCCGCTGCGTAGCATCCGCCGAATGTTGCTACTGCCAATTTTCTGGTAGCTAACTAAACTGAGTGAACCTAGAACATTTCATATTGAACTTTTGCTTTGTTTTGCGTATCAATTTTGCAGAAAATTGCCAGCTCGCATTTATTACGAAAGCAGCAGCTAGCATGGATAGCATCGTAGTGTAAGCACAGCTTGTCTTTTTTATTGAATTTTTAACAAGAAGTAAGAGCAACCAAGTTATGCTAACGAATAGATACCCTAACAGCACTTCTATTAGCTAGACTTTTCTGAAAGAGTTGAAGAATTGTTACGTTTTTTTTGATTAAGGCTTCCCCAATTTGTATTTTATTAGTATATATATTATATTATATTATAGAAGTATTATTATGTGTAAAAATATCACTCTATATGCTATGTTATAATCAAATATTAATATTAATATTTTTTAATTATTTTTTATTAGTGTGGAAAAGGATTTTTGGTAATTATCTTTTGCCAATAATTAAAATTATTATTATTATGTGGCTCGATTCATTGAGATATAACAAAAATATGGTTTACAAGCCATATAAAGATCCAGCTTAATTAGATTTAGATATGTCATTAAATATCCCACACTTGAAGCTTTTATGGGCTACAAGCCGAGAAGAAGAAAAAAAAATTGGATTTGTTAAGATTTTATGATTGGATTCTTCCTTTTTTGAATTTCTCATACTCGCGTCGTATTGCTTGTTGCTTGTTTGTGCTTTCTTCTAGCACTAAGTAGATTTATTTCTCGTTATAAATCGTTCATCCCATTTCTTGCCAAATACTTTCTTGTTTGTTTTTATAGCTTTGGCTGGCTGTGTTGCCTTTTACCGGACTTTGTTTGACTTGGGTTGACTCTCGTCAGAGTGTTTGTTGCTGTTGTTGTTCACACGACTTTCATGTTAACATCCAACTTGTTGGCTGTAACAGTAAAAAATCAATAAGTACCTGCAGTTTATTACGTCGCCAGTGTGAGCTAAATAACTTTGCACAACAAACACACAACACAACACAACAAACTTGCAGTAATCATCATTTAGTGATGATGTTGTTATTGCTCTCGTTGTTCGTTTAACACAACAAGCCATTTGGCATTAATTTTTGCCCATATGCAATGCCCACAGGAATACACCAGAGACTGTTCTCTCACTGAGCAAATATGTCGCACAGCACCAACACGACAACAAGAGGCACGACAACGTCAGCATATTAGTGACATAACTTGCCACAACGAACACGATTCGAATAAGCTGCTAGCTGGGAGGCCAGTTAGCAGCCAAACAGCGAAAATCAACAACAAAAAGAACCAACCTTATAAAGTGCACTAATTTACAAACAAAATAATAGTAATAATAATAATAATAAGCCAAAAACATTGCTCGTGCGCTCTCATATTTGTCTGACCTTTGTGGCAATGCCACCTTTCACCAGCCAACCAAAAATAAACAACAGCCGACTGCAGTTTGTGGCTTATGTAAGCATTTGGCTTGAACCTTAAATTCTATTTCAAGATTAACTTTTTTGTTTGTGGGCTAAATGGCCATTAGAAACAATTTTGAAATGTCCAGTTAAATAACAGCAGCGTCTGAAATTTGTTTTCAAATTATTTAAGTCGAGCAGCGAACACCGCCAATTTAACCAAATTAAAGCAACATAATGCAAGACGTGTGGGTGATACGAGGTCAGTGCAACCACCAACTGCACCACTTTAGTCGTGTGGCTGCTGAAGCAACTTGGTTGCTCTGATTTGTACAAAATTTTAGAAAATTCAATTGAGCAGTTTCACAACAACAAAAACCAATACATGACAAATTTTTGGGCGAATGACTTTTGAAAAATAAATCACTGGAATCGTAGGCGTGTTTTGTTTTTGTCTAACAATTATATTAACAGTTACTTTATTCCGCAAGTGCATAATTTTGTTAAGAAAGAAGCTGACAAGCTTGTCTGTCACAACAAATCAAACAAAATGAGAGATCTAAGAACTTAACCCAAGCTAAAGTTGATTGAACGGAGGGGTAAGAGAGGGAGGTGAGTAACAAAAGCAGCAGCTGCATCAGCAATCCAAACAAAAAAAAACTAAAAAGGCTGCAACTAAATTATGATAGAAAATAAATAGAAATTATGTCCATTAGATTAGAGATAAGTCAATCTAAGACGTCTTCATTAAATACGAAATGCGATTGATCTGTTGAATTATGCAACAAAATTTGCGAAATGTGCTCGGAAGAGGAAGACTTTATTAAAACAATTGTTGGTAAGAGGGTTATATATAAATTAAATTCAGAATAACATTATTTAAACAACTCTTGAGTAAAATTACTTTAACTAACCAAACTGTCAGAATATGAATTTTATAGATTTGTTAACTAGATCACATTATCGATTTTTGTATACGTATTTGCTTTCGTTGAATTGCACTCGTTAGCTTTTATTGCACTTCAAACATACATATTTAAGAAAAACAGAATTATCCGTTTCTGTATGTTAACGACCTCAGTTTTATTACTCGTATATTTATTTGCAAAGCTATATTCGAATACCCGCAAGGTGTTGTTGAACAACTTTAGAATGTATATTTGACGCGTTGAAATCGCTTTTCGACCTCGTTAAGCTGAACGAATGTTTGCCCCTTCATTAACTAAATGGGACACACACACACACACAAGAAGAACTCGACAAAATTTTCAATAAACCTTTCTCGAGAGATATGCATTTTTTTAACACACATACTCGAGAGTTTTTTTGTTTCTTGTTTTGGGAGGGGGGAGCATTTAAATAGACAGTTCATTATGTGCAATTGTTGACATGCGCCATAAGTACATTCACTTTTTCATTCATTCAGTGCCAGAGACATGCGCTACGGGAGCTCAACTAAATAAGCTCTTAATTAAGCACCTACGTCAACTTTTTGTCTAACATCCTCGGCAAGCAACACGAAAAAACACCAAACCAAACCAAAGTTAGCTCGTTGCTTAAGTCTTTAGTTTTGACTGCGTCCCCGTGCGGTAAAGTAGGTCAGCCAGCTAGAGCTTAATTTATGCCAGGCAAATTTTCTTGTAAAACCATTTGCCGGACAACCAAAGCCGCTTCCTAAAGCATATGCATACATAAATAAATATCATATGCAAGAGTTGAAAAGTAACAAAAAAACAAACTAACTGAATACTCCTCGAATTTGGCCATGGCCCAGGCCCGGGTTATGATTTCCAAGCCAGAGCGAGTCCAACTCTCATGCAAATAGAAATAAATTTGCCTGCTGTTTGTTTTGCCAGCCAAGCAACAACTTACAATGCGCACACATGCTGCGCTAGCAGGTTAACCAAATGCCAAACGAAAATGAAAATAAATGCACTCCAAACACAGAAACTCTCCTGTCAGCGGATCATGGCCCACAGTTGCTTGATATGCCAAACGCAACAGCAGCTGAGTTAGTGGCCACAAACAACAACAACAGCAAACAACAACAGTTGCAACCAAAAACACACTTAGCTAAAAATATTTGACAAGTTTTGTAAACAAATCAGGCAGAATATGTTGTCAAGGTCAAGGATTTTAGTGTAAAGCGAAAAAATTTTGTTTTTAGTAATTCTTTGAATATTTTGGGTTAATGTTGTAAGAACGATTGTTTTGATTCACAAGCAGCAGAAGCAAAGTACTTAAGGTCATCAATGGCAAAAAAAAAAAACCGCTAATTATTAATTTAATCAACTTTAACTCAGAAGCTGAATAGATAAAATGCGAATTGTTTGTCCTATTTCTCGTAAATATAGCAATTAGGAATTGATTCTTTCCAAAGCAAATTTATTTCTTGAAATGCTTAAGCTTACACAGTTTTTCGCTCAGTGCAATGACAATGTAAGTACACGATTTATTTCGCTTGGGTATTACTTTCAAAAGTCATTATACAGACTTTTTGTCTTAAGCTTTTGTATTTTATTGCCAACCATTTGACGGACATGCGAAAATCATTAGGGTCAATCAAGTTCGTGGCCAAGATTTGCGTAAATTTTGCGATCGTTTCACGCATATGTCACTAAAACACAAGAAAAAAACAAAACTTGGGCAGCAATACTTTCAAACTGACAGTCCAAAAATGGAAATGAAAAGGGAAAGCGCTTAATGTGAATGAGACAAAAGTATAAGTATAGGTTCAAATCACACTTAAGAAGAATGATATCATATCTAGAAGGCTGTCACTTTGGTTGTAGGCCTTGTTTTCCTTTTATTTGTGCGCTATGCAAATTGGGGTGAATCAGCAGGTTTTCAAAAAAGTTGTAGGTTGTAGTTGCTCTGTTTGGGGCCGTGTTAAATTGTCACTGTTATAAAGAAGTTGACGAATTTCTCTTTTTCCTTTTCTTCGTGTTCTTTATTCTTTCGAGTGCTTATCATTTAATGCGCACGTTGCCGTCGTCTTTATATACACTTACAAGGGGTAATAAACTTATATTATGGCATTAAACTCTGAAGAGCATTTAATTATATCCGATCGGGTTAAGAAGAGTATATGAACTTCGCCACGACTAAGACTCTAGTTTTTAAAGTATCTTCTTTTTTTTGATTTTTTTTCAAGGTTATTTTTGGGCGTCTATGCTAACATGATGTGACACTTTCATTTCGAGACGCTTTACAGCGAAAGCAGCATTTAAATCTAGAAAATAAAAGGTTTCCTATCAACTTACCATTTCTTTGATATCTCCAAAGCGTAGGTTCCAAATCGGTAGCTGTTGTCAAGCTCAATCCATTCATCCTTTCACTTTCGCGCAGAGACAGACAAACAATCCGAAAGACAATGCAATGAATAACGGTATCTAAAGTGATAAAATACAAGATACAAGCACAATAAAAATTGATAAACAAACAAAATATATATGTGTATATGAAAGACAAAGAGCGGGTCTCTCCCTGCCATTAACATTCTAATTTCTCACTAAGAATTATGAGGCTTATTCATAATTTGGCTACCTGAGCAACAGCCCACAAAACGCGCTGTGTTTGTGTTGGTGTTGTTGGTGTTTATTGTATCGAAAGTGGGCGTATAATTCGACTCACAATGTCTTACAAATTAATCAACACATAAACGAACCTTCAAGTGCTGAGGGGTCTGAAAGGTCTGATCAACCAGGTAGATCGACACGTTGAGCAGTCGACCTTTGTGCTAGATTTTTATTATTTTTTTTTCGGGGATAACGAAGTTGAAGATGAAGCATGCTTGAGCCGAGCACACATGAGGCAAACTAATGGGCTTTTTATTGGGTCACAACAAAAAGACGCAATTCACACAAAACACCCACTTCCATAACACTGAGAGAAATAACTCTTACAAAGAAAAAAGAGAGGAATGCTTCAAGAAACTTTTATCTCTGTGTAGACGCACACACCTGCTGCAGACCCACATTTTAAGTAATGGCCTCTTCTGTAACTGTAAGTGTTGTGGGGCGTGCCACAAAAATCACGTTTGGGTGTGTGTGTAGAGTTGAAAGTGCAACAGAGTCAAGAGTCAAGGAGTATAACATGCAATAAAAATAACAATCAAAGAAGGCAAAACCTAGTTTGTCAGGTAATTAAACATAAATCAAAAATAAATATATAGTTCATAATCTTATTTGGACTTTTGACATAGAATTTGAACAGATCAGAATAAGAGGCAGCTGAGTAGTTTTCAAACATTTGCAATAGTTGAAAAGGAATCTAAAACCAGATACTGGTGCAGCAATTAAGCGATACATATACTCCTAACGATGACCATTTTAAGCTTTAGCATATATGGCCAGACAGTTTTGCTGCACTAATTTGCAATAAAAACTCAATAAACGAATGACAAGTTTAAACACCCATTTCTATGAGACTATGACACTTTCCACAAGCAGTAATTGCAGCTGAGGTCGGGGACACATCTGCGAAAGAAAGTGCAACATCTTTGTTGGCAACACTTAAAACTTTTCACTTTTAAATTGACCCGAACTTGGGTTCAACTCAATTAACTAAAATTAACTCTTTCATTCAAAATTTTAAAAATTAATATACAGATGTTAATTCTCAATTATACCATAGACGAAGTGATAACTGTAACTCGTATAAGTTTAACATTTTGATGTTTCACTTTAAAATTTTGACTGCAGGCACATTAAAAACTCATAAATATTTTTGGTTACGATCGGTAAATGTGTAAACGTGTCGGGAAAGCTGCAACTAAATGAAGACATTTGGCTTGAGACATTGTTAAGATGCGAATCAATAATGAAATGGCCATGCAAAATTCTAGACACAACAAACGGTTTAGAGCCGCCTCGGGGAATGCCGCCGCACGCCGCAACGGTAAATCCAAAGTGCTAAAATGAAGTCTAACAGAGACTTTAAGTCGAACTTCAACTCATGACTGCAGATACTCGACTTTAGATTAGAATGAATCATTTCCAAGCATCCTAATTGAGTTGGCAGCTTAGCTGGCAGCCAAAAGGCCAAAATATTACCACAGACGCCTTCGCCTTCATCATCATCGTCATCATTATCATCATCATTGAGGTGTGAGACTATTTAGCCAGTCTAAGACGGAGTCTAAAGTAGTGTCGATTAGTATGGTAGCTGGAGGGAGTGTGACGAAGGTCCATTTATCAAGTAGACAAAACGCGAACTGCTCGTGTCTCGTCTCGTTTCTTGACTGACTGACTGAGTAACTGACTAACGGACTGGGACTCTTTTGAGGCTGCAGGGCAAACTCCTTCACTTTAATTACTCATTTAATGCTGCTGTTCTTACAAAGTCTCTGTTCCGCACACTTCTTCTGCTTCTTTATGTTGCTGTTGTTATGGAGAAATGTAGTTCTGTGGGTCAATGCGAACACCTTAACTAATCAAAGCGATGCCGAGAGAAGCACATTCTGTCTTCTACCTTTTTGCCAATACATCAGTCTGTCATTGGCATTGTCAATAAAAATATGTTACATTTAAGCGCTTTCACAAAATACAAGCGAATCTTTCAAACAACTTTTACGCTGTTCAAGAATTTCATGGTGAACTCCGGCAAATGAATCGATTCGACAGAGAGAGAGAAGAACTTAAAGCGAGTGACAGAAAACAAACCTTTAAGAATCAATAAGATATAATATCTATGTACATAAGTTACAATGTTTATTACAGGATATATTATTTACTTAGCGAGAGCGAGAAGATGGACTCAAGTTGAACCTCACGTTCCACGGGTACCACATAAAACACAATGGAGCGTTGCAAAATGCAAGTTGCAAGTCGAGAGTTTAGTTTGGGGCAGGTTAACAAATGTCGCGCTGTTCTATTGTTCAATGACCATGGTAAGGATTGAAATTTCGGCTGCTTTTATGTTTATGCATGAATTCCAACATGAAAATGCATGAAGCAACAAGGAAGAACTCAACCCAACGACCATAAATCAAATTGCAGCCTCATCCACCACAGAAGATATCCGATACATATTCAAATATCCAAGAGCCAAACGCAGTCATGGCCAACTGATTGAGCTGTCGCGTATTTGGGTGAGATCGCCCAATGTCCAAAGTGTCCCCAGACTCTTTCCACTCTCCCTTCGACTTAAGAGTTGATTGCCATTTTCAAATGGCGTGCTTGTTTTTGTCATAGCTGGCTGACCAAATCTTCATTTTTGGCTAAAACCGAACGTGGCCAGTTAAAAGGAAAATTTCCATACCATGCCACAGTTGGTATCCAAGACTTTAGTTGGATCTGTCACCTTGTGCTGTTTACTTATATGGCCAAAACATTGCTACCATATTAACAGATGTTTGTCATATTTACAGGCACAGCCCGCCCACAGATTTCATTTTGAATATGCCCCCCACACCATGGAAAGAGTAGCAAGTAGGTCAGTTTAGAGATCAGCACTTGGACAGAGACAGCAAAAGTGCATCAGCAAGCGGAAGCAAGTCAAAAAGAGTGCAACCATATCTGATATTAATGGTTTTTAATCCAGTTGAAGGCTTACAATATTTTATACACTTAGGAAAATGCATTGAAATGTTAAACGATATGCATTGAAGTTTTTCATTATTTTTGGGTTCGAATTTATTTTCTCTTAGTGTGAAGAACGTTGCCCAATAGCAAAAAAATAATAAATATATATATATATATATTAAATGATTTCGTTAAGTTGATTCTTATTCTATTCTATTACGAATTTTATTATACTTAAGTGCAGTGAATAAACCCAAATGTGTGCCATGAATGGGGCAAATGTTTCTGCAATCGTTCTTGCAATGGACTCGAAGCCATATCTAATCCCTGGCGGTTGCTTTCTTTGATGCTTCGATGCTTTGAGATGCCAGCAAGCTGATGCACTTGGATACAGTGATGGGCATTGAAGAAAGAAGTTTTGCTGTTTGGTGTTGTTCTTGCGCTGATGTAATGTTTGCTCCGATCTTTGGTCACGTTGCACGTAACCGCAGCGCCTTTTATTTAACGTGTGGTAATTGCATTAATGTAAACTTAATATCCTAAATTATATTGTACAAATCGTACAAATTGCGTGTACACACACAACAATGAAAGCGAAATTGTTTGATTTGGCTTCGATTGTGGGAGATCCGACCAGACCAGACCCGGCCCAACCCAATCCGGCTCCAACTGATTCATTTTAATGACAATCAATTTGCGAGGGAAATAAAACATAACAAAAAATCCGTAGAAGAATTTGCACTTTACCCTCAACATTTTAGAGTTTGGTGAACTACTTTTTGGTTTACACATAAATTATTTTGAGCCCTGAGCGAGTTTTTAACTAACATTCATAACGCAAGTTTTTATGGGCGCTTTACAACTGTGTTTAATTTCTTTCTAGTTGATATTTATTACTATTGAGCCGAACATTGAATATATATGTGCATTTAGGGTTAGCGGTTAATTGAAAGCTTGGTATGCGAAAAACTAAAACGATAAGTAATTCAACTTCAACTGACCTCAAAACCAACTGACCAAAATGACATATGACCACGTTTACATATCTACTACTCAGCGGCCCACCTACAAAACCAAATTGTAAGCCATAAATAATATTTTCGTCTTAAGGAGTAGCAATAAAACAAACTGCCAACTGGCTGCACCTGTCACTTCAGAGCCTTTTGGCTGCCATCCATCCGTCCAGACACGCCATTCATCCATCTGGCAATGCGATTCAATGCAAGCGGAGCATACTTTTTGATCTTCTGCATTTGGTTTTTTTTTACGAGGATGACAAGAATTTCAGCTTTGGCTATAACTGACAGCGGATGCTGCTCTCCCGTTTTTCCTTATTAATAAATATCAAGCTGCGCACTTTGCCTAGGCTTTTTATTGCCACCTCTCTCTCTCTCACTCTCGCTCTCTCAATCTCACCCTCTTTTCTAGAAAAACCAGCATCTATTTCCTGAGTTTAGAATAGATCTGGAAATTTATGGCTTCTACTTACAGCTGCTGTGAATTTGCGTAAAGTGAAGGAGTCATTGCAAAAGCAATTCTAATCAAAATAATTGCTATTTTCTTGAATTGAATACGTAGCAAGCGCATTTTTGTAGCATTCAGTATCAAGAGTTAATATTAAGTTTATTTAAATTTAATGTTTAATTTAGATGGTTCTGCGTAAAACTTCGAAAAGTTTTTCTTTGTTTATTTATTACACAATTATGTAAATCTATATTTTAGTTAGATAATAAATGAAGTTGTAGTTGTTTTTGTTGTTCAGATTTCGGTAATAAATATTTTTAACGATCTGCCCTGCAGCGGAAACTGGCAAATTGGACAGTAAAAAAAAGTGCAGCAACCATATAAAAAACAAAGGCAAGTAAAAATGTTTAGTACAGAGAACTTTATTACCCATAACCTCCCGTCTCCAATTAAATTGGTGCACAGCTTAATTCGTGCATGGTTTGTTTTTATAGGATTATTATTCTTAAAATGATTACAAAATTCTAATTACAAAAAGGCACTCCAAATATATGCACAACTTCATTTTAAACTTTTTATAAATTTTCTAACTGTTTCAAGGTATAAAAGTTAGATCAACATTGCAACTGGCAAGCACAAGTTCAAGTTTATATGCATATCCATTGACTATTAATAATGATGCATTGAAAGCTGCTGAAAGCCAAAACACACAGAGATTATTTCTTTATGGCAGCTATAATGGAATGCTTCGAGTTGGCTGGGCATCATCCGGTTTTGATGGGGCCGACGAAAAGTGAGAGTCGCTCGCTTCGTTCGGCTTTGGCAGATGAATCGAAAACAAACAAATGATTTATATTTATTTATTTATGCATAGTCATTGAAAGAATCATGTGAAAATTGTGCAGCCGCCTCCCAAAACTAATAAAACAACAACAAACCCAAAACACAAACTGATAAACGTTGGGCTTCACTTTCATTGAACGCCGCCGTTTTGTATGTATGGCGGCGGCGTGTGGGAAAGTACTAAAACATATTTTCCAATTTCCAAGTGCAGGGAATTTGATATCGATGTGAGGACTTCTGCAGTTGAACAGTATCTGACCCACATTAATTTGCAAATCGTTGCGCTCTGGGCCCAAGCGGAAATTAACTAAGCCACACAGATACTTGCGTGTGTACGAGGGAAATATAATGCAGCACTTGAAGAAAATAAACTTAGCCTAAAGTCTGGCCATAAACATAGTTTTCAATGCGATACAGATCTTAAATATTGTGGCCTATACAATAAAATTAAGGGCAAAACTTTTCCAATATTCAATCGCCGACAAACTAGTCTATCGTTGTGGTATTTTTTTGAGTGTCTGACTGACTTAGGATAAATCGTTTTTTTGTGGCTGCTGCGCACGCGCCACCAAATCGACTTCATAACTCAAGAAACTGGCGGTATCGATTTTGTTACATATTATTTATTATGGTGGCCGCATCGAAGTGCAGCACCGACATTAACCTGTAGGCGTCTAACGGCACTTGTCTATGTTGCATATACATAATTCTGCTGTGTGCTGCAGTTGAAGTGGAAGTTCCTGTAAGACAAGAGTCGTGTGTTTTGTTCGTTGCTGTTGTGTGTTGCACTTGAATGCCAGCTAATATGGGAGTGGGTGTAAATGCCCTGAAAGTCGGTTAGTTGGTTGGTTGGCTCACTAACTAAATTATGCAAAAATTTGGCGTCTAGACAGGTGGGTGGGCTCCCTCACCGAATAAGTGGGAAGGAAGCCAAGTTACACAAGAGCAGCTCATCGATGTGCGGGCTCAATGCATAAATCAATGTTTGTGCCATTCTATTAGTTTAATATGTGTTTGCACAAAGCCTAGACAAATGGAAGACAGGTGGTTTGCTCTAATTTTGAGAATGCTCGACTAACGGTTACGTAGAATTAATGAAGTTCTTAAACAGGTTGAGGTAAAAGAAGGGTTTTTCATAAAGCATTTATAAAAGGATAATGTTTTAGCTTAAGTTGCAAAATAAAAATAAATGCAAAATAAAATAAAAGCAAAGCGAACTGAAAATATTCCCAAGAGCAACAAATTAGTTTTCTCATTTATTCAATATTTATTGTGTTCGTTTAATGGCCATATTAAATGGCATAAAACGATGTTTGGCTATAAAAAAAGCGTAATTACTAAGCTTAAGCTAATAAAGATGATTCATTTAAAGCTGGCTAAAAGGCGATTTATGGGGCTTAAAAGGGTTCGCAAGCGACATTTGTAAACAAGTTAATGAAAATGACTTTTGCACATGTCACTTTAAGAACCTGCTGAAATTTAGCTGGTTTTGTTTTATACGAAAAACTGAAAGTCTTATTTTTAAATTGAAAGTTGTTCTAGAAAGTAGCATGAGGGCGCTTCTAACGGTCAGTTTTACTTGATTGTATCATATCTTTTAGACCCTCTCTTTCTCACTAAACTTGGCTTAGCAAGTCGCACAGTGGCACGCTTTAATTGAATGAATGTGTGTCTAACGTATATAATTAGCTTGTAACGGTTATTAAGTTGAATGAGTTTCTTGCGTATTAAATTTATTAATTTATTCTTTCCATCAAAAAAAGAATCAAAACGCACTAATGAAATTATTTTCTTTTAACCTGATTAAATTATCACTTTAGCTAAACATATTTGTTTTTTTTTTTTGTTTCAGACTCCCTAGCGTGCTTATAATTATTATAATTATGTGTACTACTTCAGACTCATTGGGTTGGTTAAGAATAAACAGAATTAAAATTATGCAAATTATTATTCAAAATTCTACAAGTTTAAGTAAACGTACAGCCGTTGACCCTAACTTGAGTTCATTTCAATTAGATAGCGTAAATGTATTTTTAATAAGACAACTTAGTGCTGCGTTCAATCTTGAGAAAGCTTTTGATAAGATCCGTTATGGTACAAATAAGCTTTGAGAAACTTTGGCAAAGCTAAAGCTTGACAACTTTTGACAATTGAACTAATGACAATTTAAATTGCAAATTTATATTTAATTTCTAATACTCTTGCAGAAAGCATTCCAATCGATGGAAAAACCTAAACACATTTTAATTTAAGATTGTTAATGCCGAAAATTTTAATCCAATATTAATTGTCTTTTGACTCAAGGATATTCAATTTCTGGCAGCACTCAATAGCTCTTCCCTCTTTGATTTATATATATTTGTTTTTAAATCAGTTAATTAAAAGCAGTTTTGTGGTTGAGCAAAGGGGCCATTGTTTAGAATGTAGATGGCTATTATTGACATTGTTGTTGGGATTAGTTAGTTAAAGTTAACTGGCACAGCTAGAAAGAACAACGGTTTTGGCTGCTTCTGCTGCTGCTGCTGCCGCAAGAAAACGGCTTTGGCCGCAATTTGGGGGCAGCCATGGAGTTAGTTTTATTACTGTTGCAACATAATGTATCGCATCGAATACGAGAGTATCCAAGTAGTATAGTAGTTGTAATATGAATGTAGGTAAACAAGCGTAGGCCTCTTCTTCTTTCTCTTGTTGTTTTTGTACTTTGGTCAATAACTCATTTAAAAGCGACGTACTTACATACATATATGCTGCCGGCCAATAATGAACAAATAAAAGCCGAAATCTGCCGCATCGAACAATGCAAGCATAAAATGCCAATGAGCTAGGCCAAGCAATGCCAGTGGTACTAGGCTCAGGTTTAGGCGAAGTCTATGCTAACGGTGCACATGTATGTGTGAGAAAGAGATGGATAGACTGGCCAATTGACCGCATTTGCGGGCCCAAAAACAATGCAGCAAAACAAAACCCGAAAAAAACTAAAAAAGCGAAAAGGATGTCAGTCATAAGCCAAGAGAAGATACATTGCCGCCGACTTGTAGGAGTTGGTAATATGATATGGCCAAGATACAGCCCCCAACACATAAATCACATATGTGTACATGTGCAAGCCAGAGGAGAGAGGGGGAGTTAAGGTAGAAGAGTTATGCCTGCACGTCGAAATGAAAATGCGCCTGAGAAATGTGCGCAGATTGCATGCCAAATTGAAAAGTTTGATTATGTCCGATTTACATAGGAGCGAGGAGTGCATACAATTCAATAGAGTTAGAAGCCTCATCTTCGTCGTCGTCTCACCTGAATGCGCCCTTAACCCACTTTCAGCCACTGGGACCCAACATTTATTTATGACAAGTCGCTCAGACTAAGAATATCCGACTCTCTCTCTCTCTCTCTTCGGCTCACTGTCCACAAATAATGTAAGCCAAAAGACATAAAGACAGCCAGCTCGTGCTTTAAATGATGTTTTACCCTTCCAGCTGCTCCCTTATGCTGCTCCTGCTGAAACGGTCGCGTTTCTTTCTTGGCATTTCTTGTGCATAAATTTCACCAAAATGCTATCAAAAGTGTGCATCTTACGCCAGTTGTAAATGCTTTGTACCAACCAGCACACAAAAATACGAGCTCACGCTTAACCCACGTCCAAGAACTTTGTGGCAAATCTGGTAGTACAGGCATCTTCTACTCCTTCACACCCCCTCTTTATCTTATACTCCCCCATCGAGCAGCTTGCATGTCTATTTAAACCTTAACATGTCGCTGACAAAATGCTCAACAATGAAGACAACAGCAATAAAAGCTACAATATACAGTAATCTTAGCCACGCCGAATATTTAATACCCTGCCAAGCTGAAGTCAACCTGATCATAAACAAATTATAATTCCGTCTTTGAGTGAATGTCTGAATAATGCTTCAGAACTAAATAGGTTGAAAAAACATTTGACAATCGACTTTATGAAAAATTGGTCCACTATTCTGTTAATGAATGCACTCAAAGACACCAGAAAGCAAAGTGCACAAACTTTACTTAAAAGTTATAATGACCCTTGCAAGTGTATTAAAACAGCAGTTTGTCTGTTGTTTTTTGGGAAATTGTGCCAGTAGTGTTAGTCAACGTTTGGGGCATCTAACAGGAGCAGCAGGATCAAGTCTTGTTAGTGCTCTCGATCATTTGTTGCATGTTGTTTGTTGCTCCGTTGTTGCCCCGTTGACGATGTCTCAGCACTGATACGAGATGACGCGCCGCTTGCCGGGATTCTCGATTCTCTGGTTTGGGTCATGAAAAGCATAGCCAAAGGTATTGATAGTGGAAGTATTGTGCAACCAGTCAAGCACTCAACCAGTCAGCACAGCCAGCTCCCAACGGGGCACAAAGTTCACGACACTTTTCTGTCTCCTTCTCTGTCGCTGAGGTAACTTTGTTGTAAATTCTGCTTGTATGATGTTCTTCCCAGTTGTGAAGATGCACAGATGCAAGATAAACAAATTTGTGTTTGCTGATTTGGTCATTTGGTGATTGGTGAGCATTCTTTTTGTACACATCATTAATCTAACAGGAAATATACGCGTTTGAAAGTAAACCGTTTATTTTTTGTTTAATTGTTAGTGTGGTGCAGTTAAAATCAAACTCAAAAGAAATTTCATACGCCCCGTTTGCCGAAATTCAAAGCCTTTCAATATAATTTGCATTGGCACAGTTTCTATTTCTGTAAGCCGCAAATTATTTCCGAACATTTATCATAAATCATTTGGCAGCGAAATGAACCTAAGCCGAAAAAGAAAAGAAAAGCAAAAGTTCTAGGCTCAAATATAAATATCTTTCACTCGGGGTCACTGTGGGCCAAAGCAATTTCAGCTGCTGCCGTTACGCACAAGTCTTATGATTATTTGCATAAATCTTGACAGGCAGTCAGTGAACTAGAATTCGTTGAAAGCCTCGGGTCCAGCAAATGACATTTAAGGGTGTTAATGATTGTACGTCTATCCTCCTCTTTTCTCTTCAGTCTTGACTCGTGCCAAAATATAGTATGACCTATTAGCGGTTTCACTTATAACTGAACAAAATTTATTTGTGAATTCCTATCGATTTGTGAAACTTTTTGTTTCCCATCTTAAAGTTAATGGATTTAAATATATGCGAGTTGACAATCACCACATTTGACCAATATCAAATGGGATGGAATTAACTTGCAAAGTGATGCATTGATGCATTGTCGATGTGCTGATGTGGTCCATCTTTCATCTGGTCAAAATCGTGACATGAATTTGAGAAATGGGAACATCCAAGCAGCCAAGGATATTGCCACTAAGAGGAGACCTTGAATGTGTGTCGTTGTTACTGTAAGTTGAGTTTGGATTTAACTCAGAGCTTCTTTTGGTTTGACAGTCGGCATGAGTGAAATGGTGAAAAAAGACACTCTGCGAGAGATTCTCTCACTGTGTAGACATGCTCCTTTTCTGTAGCCATTATTTCATTAAATTCATGTGATAAGAATCACTTTCGAGAGTTGCGAGAGTTTGCGGCAAAGTGAAAACGCACTCTTGATGGCACGTGAGACTGAGTTGAATGGGCAAAAGATGACCAGATGACCACAATTACAGAGAACACATGTGAAACATTTATATATATATTTTTAAACAATAAAATAATATGGGAAAGGCTTTATTTGAGAGAATCGGGCAAGGGAACAAACCGCAGTTGAAAGACAAATAAATGAAATGAAAATTGCAATAAATTTCACTCTTGTGTGAAGACGAGCGTCTCTAATCAAAGACTCTTGACTCATGGCAAGGGCAACTTGAACACAACAACAACAACAGCAAGTTGGGGGAAACATTGCCAATATGCAACGTGAGCCGAGTCACATGCAACATGAAAGTGGAAGCAATGTGGAAACAGAAACAGAAACAGAAACCGAAATAGAAACAGAAATCGAGCTGAGTCGACTACTGATCAAGTCGAGTCGAGCCAAGTCGAGTGAGTCAATGAGTGTGGGGCAGATGAAAAGCCAAAGTGCTGCCAAAGGCCTGGGAATTGGGCTAATTGATGTTTAGTTGCACTTTTACCAAAAAACCATTTAAACACAATTGCAAAACTTCCAACATACAACAACCAAACACAAACTGCAACAAATGAGACTTCTGTAGATTCATATCCTAGAGTTCAACGAGAGAGAGAGAGAGAGAGTGTGTGAAGAGGAAGAGTGCACACTAATGGATATAACATGTCTTTAAATTCGATCGAGTGCGAAAATTAACCAGTTCCTTGGGTTCCTAACCTTCCTCCTTGTCAGAGTCTCTCGACACGGATGCATCTTAATTAACCTAACTGGGATTGAGATCAGAGAGGCTTGAAGGCGAAGGCTTGAAGGCGGGCAACGTGTTTTTTAATTGAATACAATTAATTATTGACACATTTCTGGTTTGAAGGAATTCGCTTTTCCTCCCTCGCAGATAAGCGAAAACGTGAGGAATATTTGAAGTGAAGTTTATTTAGTTGCTATGCATATGGAAATGCACTTTCTAAGGCGGCAGCTGCTTCCTCCTCCAACTCCTACTGTATATAACTTTGCTAATTTAATGGAAATTTAAAATTAAACCCAATTTCTATAAAAATATTCAAACATTGACTTATGAAGAAAATACTTCTTTGGTTAGCTAATTGTAATAGCAATTGTAAGGGTATTATAATCCATGTTACTTCTTCTGTTTGCTAGTTAACGGTACCACAAGTGTGTGTTGTCTGTGTTCTATTGAAATACGCATTCGCATCTACTGACAGGTGCCATGGACATTTTTCATCCCATTCAACATAGAAGGAGAAGTTTGAGAAGAAGTAGGAGTAGGAATAGAAGAGACATTGGAACGTTGACAAAGTCGCGCAAACATTTCAAACATCTGCTGTTGCTGCTGCCTGTTTTGTTGGCGTTGAAAGGAGAAGATTGAGGCAATAGCAATGGCAACAGCAGCAACGAAAGAGCTTCAACTCAAACAGTTTACTTTTCTCACCCGACCACGACTCTTCGAGGCATCCAGAATCCGACAGCAAGAGTTGGCCAACAATCGATTGGAATGCCAGTTGCGGGTGTCGTTCGATCGTTCGAAGTGGTAGTTGAAGTTGAAGCTGATGCAAAAACTGCTCTTGACTTTAACTTTGGCCAAAAGCTGTGACAAAAAGAACAACAAGTGAACCACCCACTACTCTCCGCCCCACTCTGCTTACATACACCCGTATCTGTATACACTCCCCCATTGGTGTCATTTGAATATCAACATTTGTCATCGTGTGTCGTGTCGCATTCCGCGAGCCGTTGCCAGTTGAAACAGTTGCAGCAGTTGCAGTTGCCCAAAAAATAAACAAAATCCAATTAAAGTCAAGTGGAACATGGGCAACAGCAACAGTTGCTGTTGTCATGCCTTGTGTTGTTGTTGTTTGCTGTTTGCTCTGTAGTTTTTGGTCTTTTAATTGTGAATTTGAGTTAGAAATGCAAATGTGTGTGTGTGCCCCAGAGTCAGATTTGCCTACTTAGAAGAAGGATTTTGGCATCAGACCAAAATGGCAATTACTTTGTGGAACACTTTTCAACACTTTCCCTTCGAAAGAAGAAAAAAGAAATTCGAGAAAATAAAAAAAAAAACCCACAAATCGCATTTGTTTGATTATCTCTTCAAGATCAGAGCAGGCCAATAAAATTCGGGCTTGTAATTGAAACGCACTGTGGCTAAAATGGTAACAAAACTAACGTGGCTCTAATGGGCGTTGGCAACAGATCCGGGCAACAGGACAACAGCCCAACTGATCTAAACACAGCAGCAACAGCAACACGATGACTACAACATTAAAGTTTGTAGGCGATGACATTGCCAAGAAATTGGAAATTGGAAACCACAATGACTAAAATAGTGAGGATAGGGAAAGATAGGGAAAGAGTACGCACAAAAGTAGGTGAGGCAGCATATAACGAACTGGATAACTGGACGACTACTATCCAACCAAGTTCTGAGGATGGTGGTATCAATGAAAGCCAATCGGACATGGGCGACGCATTGGCAGCCACGAAGAAGAAGGCGAGGAAAGAAAAGAAATACTTACAAGGCAGCAAGCCAGTGGGAGGCAAACAGCTTACGCACTCCATAGAAGGGGACAGATCTGGAGCTACCTACGAGTTGGTGGCTTACAAGACAAGGCAGCAAGGCGGGAGCAGCAGCCAACACAATGTGCCTCGATTTGTTAGCGATTTGGTTAACGCAAATTTACGGCTGAATGTGGAATATTTTCAGGATTCCACTCTCCCCCGGAATCCAGCTAGGTGGTCTTTGGTAGCGTATCGAAATGACACGAGGTTGACCGGTCCAAGAGGCAACTCTCATAGTAACTAGAGAGTTCCATTCGCCTAAACGCTCTTCTCCTGATGAGTGGGCAATTAGATGTGAGTATGGCGAAGCTAATGCAGATTCTTCAGCTGGGAGCTTAAGTTTCTCCTTTACACTTCTCACTGACTGCCCATTTGTCATGTGTATGTGATCATTATAATGAACGTTGCAACGGTGTATCATAGGAAATATGCACTATGGGACTAATTGTCATAAGAGAGACAGAAAGAAAGAGAGAGGGAACATTCTTACTCACAATGGTCACGCTCATAGGAAAAAAAGTAGTGAACGATTTAACCTTGGTTGGCATTTGACAAGCAGATAAAAGCGACGTGAGATGAACGAGCATTGATCATAGATCAAAATGAACCCAAGGGACAAGTCCAGAAGTGGGACATAAACGGGAATCATAAACTTAGCAAGCACCATAAGCATGAGCAATTAGTTGACAAACATGAGTAAGGAGAGGGTCAGGGAACTGCAGACTGGTTAAGAACTTGCGTTGTCGTGAGGGTAACGGTGATGCTTGATGATGCGAAGGAGCACGACGGTGCCTTATTGGTACAAAGAGTGCCACCGAATAATATTCCTTGGATCGTGATGAGTGTCCCGCTCGTCACTTGTTGCCCACTTCTAGAGCAGCAGCCACACAACAAAACCACAATCTTATCTTAAATGCCGTTAAAAGTAAACGAACTCACAACGTTTTTCAGTCCCACACAACATAAAACCGAAATCAAAATATGAAAGAAAATAATAAATGAAATCTGAATTTAATTTTGCAATTATTTTGACCCCTCAGATGCTCAGCATCTCGTTGTTCGTTGTTGTCTTTGCTGAGAAAAACTAAGATCTCATCTCTCTACAACCGCAAAATGAAAATAAAAGAAATACAAAAGTATTTTCCCCAGTCCGCATATCCCCCTCCTCTCTCATACTTAGATGATCGAGAGATGACCCAAATTCTGCATAATTGTTTCACCGATGCAGTTTTATTTCATGGTCCACTTTGCCTCTTTCCCACCAAAGCACGAGATCAAACATATCGCACTGCAGATTCGCCCCAAAAGCGAGAAAGTTCATTAAGATCCGCCCGATCATTTCATGCGAATCATTTGCTCGGTGTTTGGGCTGCCTGCAAATTATCCTGACACCAGTTCTAGTTTAGTCCGGTTCCGTCTGGTCCCCGGTCTATGGCCCATCCAAAGTGGTTTGTTGTGGACGCACACAAGTGGCACTTGACCATCCGACAATGCGCTTGCGTGTGTTTCATATTTCTTAGTTTCCTTCTTCTCTTTTGAGTTGATTTGAGTTGAGTCTAGTCGAGGCGTTAGGTGGACTTTGATATTATAACCGCAATTAGTCGACATGGTCTTGAGTGCTATCACTGGCATCTGCACTATCTACTTTTCCTCCCCCGCTCCTAATTCGTAGTGTTGAGTGCTGTAGTGAGAGTTAGACTCGATTTGAGTTTCTCGAATGTCTCGAGTGTCAGATGATTGGACACAAAACATTTGAATTTGCAAATTTGACTCAGGACAGACAAGGAAACTTTCGATTGGACTCCGCGATATGTGGTATGCAGCACAATCTACGTGTCAACAGCATTCAGTTAAACAGGAAATGCAGACTGAAACTAAGTTTGGTTGAATGCCATTGAGCCCATCCAAAGTTAAAAATTGCGAACTCTTAATCTTAATCGAAGCATGCTGGCTATTAAAATATCTTTGAAGAATAACAGAGAGGGGGTAAAACTCTATTAAACAGTTAGATGGCTATTGGTTGGCTTCATAACAATTTCCTGTCAATCAGAGCAACAACTGAGACGACCCTTCAGGCCAGCCTCCTCCTCTTCTATCGCTCCTCTCTGCTCTTGGAGTGTGACCGAGTCAAAGCACGCAATTAATTAGTGGCCCTGGCCAAGAAGGGGCAGTCTCTCCATCTGTCCGTCTGCCGACGAAGCGAGGAGAAGCGAAACCAAGTGACCCAACGAACGATTCACCAAAACGGCAGCAGAGCTCATCAAGCCACCTACGCTTACGGTACTTCCATCCAAGACTAAAACTAAGACTTCAAGTTGGACGACTGCAAATTAATCGGACTGTGCAACGTCTCGGAATAATGACAGACCTGAGGAAAGCGAAGAAGGGGAGATGGAAAACTGTAACTATGTTGGCAGTCTTTGCCGCGAGGCTGCCACACTTTTGAAGTCTTTTTGGAAATGTGTTACGATTTATCATCACTCGTTCTATTCCAGCCATTTTTCAGCTCGTCAACTATGAGTAGTTTTTTAGAGTAGCAAAAAGACAAAGATAAAGATGTCAATTTGTAGTCCTGGGAATAAAATTAAAAATGGGTCAGTTGGAGTTTGGTTTGGATTTTAATTAATTTGAATTAAAATGTTATAAGAAATGGCAAGGGAGCTGTTGTTTTGAGCTGCCTGATATGCCAAAGAAGGCGTTGGCGGTTTACCGTTTGCTTTAGCTGGAGTTAGAGTCGGAGCTGGACTCACCTGAGCACTGAACCGCTTCAGACTGTGGTTGTTTTTTTGGTTGTATTGTGGTTTCTCGCACCGGACCAAAGGCCAGGCGAATTTTGATATTGAAATTGCTACCTTGGCACAGCAACAACAACAACAACGACAACAAATAGTAAATACAACAAACACTGAGGAAAGCTTCTGCCTTAGGCAAAGCCTTGATAAGATCAGCTGAAATGCTGGGTGGAGTAGGCGGTGAGTGTGAGGGGAGCGGCATTCCAGCTCCCACAACAACGGAACCACACTGAACCCAAACCGAACAGAACAAAGACAACAATTCCATTTGGTAAACGTTTGCTTCGAACAGCACCACAAAACAGAATAGAAGACGGCGGGCAATGCAATGCCATGAAAAAGCGCACACCAAAAATAAGCAAAATACAAAATTAAATGTGGAATGAAAAATAATCTAAAAGTTTTGCTCTGGCTGGGTTTGAGTTAGTTTAGTTAGTTTGTGCTTGAGTCAAATGTAACTACAATTTAAATGCTAATCTGGAATCTGTTGGCGGTTGGCGAACAAAGCGCAAACAACTCCGCCCCGACAAACGCCACGAAAATGCTCAAAGTGAGGGTGGAGACAACGTCGAAAGGTAACAAAAAGGGGACAAGAGGAGACTCTTTGCTCATTAGTTGTGCGAATAGCCAACTGAACGAAGTGCAGCTAGATAAATGTCCAACTGGGAACGCTTCTTTTAGGTGTTTTATTTATTGTTTAATTGTAGCTCCTGTCTAACGGCTGCTTAGACTGTGATCTCTCGGGTTGTCTAATTAATGTTCACGCCCATAAAGTGGCAACTTTATTTGCTTCGGATGCCTGCTCTGAATTCTGAATTCTTGACTTAAACTTTAACTTAACCCAAACCAAAAAAAGATTCGCCACAAAAATGTTTCAACTGTTCCGTTTGCCAGACAATGCTCATAAGTTCAACGGAACAATGTCCCGCTATGAACTAACCTTCCTAATCATTCTCTTTGCCGCCCCCTTTGGAAAACCGCGACAGTTCGGTTGGGAGACATTGTAAAAGTGGAAATGGAAGCAAAATCAAAACCAAAAGAACATTTGTAAGCTGCCAATTATTATGAAATAAGCAGACAGCAGCAGAGACAACAAACAGAACTACAACAACAACAAGAGACTTTCGAAGTTGCACCAGAAAAAGTCATGGAATTGGATTCGGACTTGGTTTAGCATTCCTCACCCCCCTTCAGCAATCGAAAAGCGCGTCACGCCGAAATCCGTTTGGGCTCGTTACCATTTGGAAGTTGAAGTGAGCGCCGGCAATCGGAAGAATGGACTCTGTCTCTTAGAGTTTTCCTCTCCTCTCTCCTACCTTCCTATCTCTCTAGTTGTTGTTGGGCCGCCTCGCGTGCTGCCAAACCGCCAATTACCGAACATCAAAAAGCAGTTTCCCTCAGTGTTCCGCAGTGTTCTTCAGCTGCCTGCTTTGCCTGCCTAATAATTTGCTCTCTGACTTTGTGTGGCTTTGTTTGTACTTTTGGAGATCTCCTCTTCGCTGTTCCCTTTCCGATCAGACAAAAACCTAACCACGCTGGACACCCAAAAAGGTGTTCGAAATGTTAAGAATCTTTTGCCGAATCACGCAATGTCTCGAGCTTGGAGCCCTGAGCTCTGACCAAGAGAAATAAAAATGGAAATGCAAAATATATTCTCTCTCTCATTTTAAGATATTTCGTGGCTCACGCTTCGATACAGTTTTTGGGCAAGTGCCACGCCCCACAAACCTAACAGTACTCAAATTAAATTAATTATATTGACTGAGTTACACAACACAAGACGCTTCCGCTCCTCTCTTTTGTTTCCCTAGGGCCACTTTGACATTGTAATCACGTCAGTCAGTGGCCTATTTCCGAGGTGTTGGTACACACACATTCTTCTTCTTACAAAAAGAATAACAAAGCGTGACAGCACGTTTCGGATTGTTGGATCATCAACCAAATTAGAAATTAAACTGAGTACAATTAGAACATTATGTGATATTATACAAATAAAGAATCGTATAATACACAAGTGCTTAACCAGAATGATCAATGATCGATTTAATAATAAATTATTATTATTATGTCACATTTGTTGCGTTAACGATAATTTAGTAATCATTCTGAGCAATTATTTCTTTTACAATGATCAACAGTTTAATTTATCAACCCACTGATCCATAAAAATATATTGGCTGTAAATCAATATTCTTAAATTGTTTTCCATTCTCTCATTAGATTTTAAGACTTATTAAAATGATTGTTTCTAAATTTTTAACTCTTTTCTCAAATCTGACAAAAGTCCTTTTATGATCTCTGCTCCTTTTGATGAGTTCCGCTTTTGCGTAGGATTCGCCTCATGCGACTCCAATTTGCAATGACAAACACGTTCCTCAACAAACTCTCATCTCATCTTATTTCACGCCTGTGGTGCATCTGCCGCTGTGATCTTTCTAACAACGAGAGAGAGAGAGATTGAGCGGTTTGTGTTTGCTAATGTGCGAAGTAGAGTTGAGGATCATCGCGTGGGTCGTCGTCAAGTGAGTGGCTGAGTGTTGATGGTTGATGCAACAGTGTTGCTGCAACACATCGCTGATTACATCTCATACCCAAACATAGCTCAAGAGTTGATTGGAGCACAGGCTTTGGAAATGAGCTTTAACCACAGACAAGAACTACTCCAAATTATGCCGCTATCCCCATTGTATCCCATTGTACCTGCATGACGCCGTCAAATTCATTTTGTAAGACCTTTGTAAGTTGATTTTACTGGTGCAAATTATTGGCGAATGAATGAGTGAATGGGTGAATGAGAATGAAATAGTCTTTAGTATTCGGAGCATCCTGTTTAGATCGGGGCGATCGACGGGGGCTCCGTTTTATTGCTGCCTTGATTTATGCAACATTTTCCGCAATAAAAATGCCATCGTCTTGAAGAATTATTACATCATCACGTAATAGGCCTCCTCATCTCTCAAGCCTCAAGCCTCCAGCCACCATTCTCCACCTCAACCAACGGCGCCACGCCCGTCTATGGTCAGTTGGCAGTATGCAGTTGGTAGTGCCAAATTGCCCTCGGATGCATCTGAACCATGCAGAGAGTTCAGTTCAGTCAGCGGTTCTCAGTGGAATCTCTTTCGCGCTGTCATAAATCAGTCGCCAGCCTCAACTTGCCTCAAGTTGCAAGTTGCCGAGGCATTAAATACTCGTCGTATTCTCCTCTTAAATTGCAGGGCACGAACAGCCGGCAACATCTTTCTGAAACAGCCACAACAACAACAACCAAGCGGCTATTAAGTGTCGTGTCATCCTCAGTGATCCATCATAGCATACAAGATATCTTCTTCGTCTTCGTCTTTAGTATAGTTTGTGAGAAGAAACCGAATGGGAGAAATGAACTTGGCACGTGTCTATCATCTTAAATAGATGAAGTTTCCTTTGTGTGGGGGAGGTGTTAATGTGTGAAGAGAGAGACAGAAAGAGAGAGAGTTCAACGAAATGTTGTAATAACTAGCCAAATTAGGGATTGGAAGGCGCGGGAGATTGCATCATAGTCATATAACCCAAGTGACATTCCAGTTTTGTGCTTTGTTGCCTCCTTACTTCAAATGGCCCATTGTCCAAGCAGATAGAAACCAAGCCAAACCAAATGCGGAAGCACAAGTAGAAGTTGAAGTAGAAGGTGAAGCACACTCCCCAAATGCCCATTTCATATAATTTCTATTATTTCTGGCAGCTCTGCCAACTTGTGCCACAAGGTGACAGTTACAATGCACAAACAATATATACAACAACTGCTAATGCGACGATTCAGCTACGATCCCAACTGATCGCCACCGACTAAGAATCCTACTCAGACTCGAGGCTCAAGAAACAAACTGTTGAATGTGGGATGAGGAACGTGGGATGGGGTATTTGGGTTGGGGACATTGCCACCGTCTGCCTCGAAGCTCTAGGCACTGTCGCAGCCATAATCGCCGAAATGATCATCATAATCGTGATCGTTTTCGGTCTTTGGTCAGTTTTTGTTGTGTTTGTTGTTGGCTTGTCCTCGGGGAGCCATTTTTGGCATGCGTTCGGCAGCGAACACTTCCTGTGGGAACTACTCGAAAACTTGTTCCATTCTAGATGCTCACTCTGAAGTTGCAGTTTTAGTTGGAGTTTGGAGTTGCCATGTTGCAATGTTCAACGTCATGTTGGCTGACCATTTTATGGCTGCACCCACAAGGATTCCAAGGAGTTCCCGTCTTCTACTTTTTCCCCAAATATAGCTTATTTCTATTATACTATATATCTCATATTGCATTTGGCCATAAATCAATTAGTGAAGTGTAACAGTTTTCCAATAGGTTAGTTAGTTCCTCTGTTTCTTGGTGCATGCTGAACGCAAGGCAAACATAAATTGTTAAAGCTAATACCTTTTTTATGTTGCAGCAAATTGGAGCAGATGCTTGATGAGGTTTAAATTGATATTGGGTTGAAGGGAAGAACTCGTTAACACCTGAACAACTAATCGTTAACTAGGGCGATTAGTTTTCACTTCCTTCTGTTTAAACATGATTCAAATCTAATGAAAATCGCTGCAATTTATCAGTTTGTTTTAAGATTAATCAGCTCCTTAGGATCCAACTCAGACCCAACTCAGAGTCAAGGTCGCAATAGGCTAGAGAAAAAAAGAAAAAGCTGTTAAGTAAAGCAGAGCAACACATGACCAGAAACAGGTGTTGCCGCTATTGACAGTTGCCTGATTGCTTTGTGTGGCATGTGGCAAGCCTTAAGACTGCTCCAACGGCAAGAATATTTTTAGACACGCCCCCTCTACTCGATGAAGAAGACAACTGCATTTTGGGATCAGAAATAAGTAAGAAAGAGAACTCAGAATGCCCAAAGCAAACAGCCCGATTTGTTTCGTTCCTTTCCCTCGATCCCCTTCTAATAGCAGGCTTGTGCTTGCAAATATAACATAAAATAAAGAGTGAAAGAGTAGATGGAATGAAGATTGCATCATCATATGAGCAGAAGATGCTAACAGAATGCAATGGCATCAATTTGCGAATATATATAGGTCCGGCATCCAAAGATGACGACGAGATGGTAATTTGCGAGCTTTGAAATGAAGTTATGAATAAGAAAGGAGCATGCACCCTAGAAGGAGAGAGAGAAGCTTTCTACTTTATTCACTTAAAGAGAAGAAGCGACCCAATCGATTTTATATGACACCTCTGCGTACCCATAACTCATAAGGTTCCTATCGGACCGGACTGACTATAAACAACAACAGCAAGAACCCCAACAAAAAGCAACAGCAATTAGAAGAAGAGGCAGAAGATGCTGGCAATAGCCGTTGGCTGGTGATTGAGTTGCAGCTCAGGTGGCACCAATCCACTCCCCGAACCCGGTTCTAATTGATGACGAGACTATCCTCCAAACGGACCGAATGGTCCGAATCGACCAGCGGCCAGGTAACAAACAGGAAAATTCATATTACGAAAAAACTGCATCGTTTAAGTGTCATTATTGGGACCAGAATCTCAACAAGTCGCTGCCGTTGTCGTGTCTTCTTCTGTTGGAACATTCAGCTTGTGTTGAGGCTCCAGATGGAGATGGAGATGACTACTTTCACCATTCAGCTGAGAATTCCTTTCTGCAAGCGTGGTTACAGCCAGACATCGGTCAATCTGACATCTTCTCTCCTTGTCTTCTCCCCTCGAACAGCTTCAGTATCCGCTGGCCACAACCAACACCTTCGTACCACCCTCTCTTATTCCTTGCGAGGTGGGGCCATCACTCAGCTTTAGCTTCATCTACAGCTGCCCGAGTGCACCTTACTGGCATTTTGGTCTGTGGCCTTTCTTATCTACTCATTCCTCATTGCTCATTGCTTATTGCACATGTGTTGTGTGTTGTTGTTTCTTGTTAAGACTCTTGTGTGGTTTTTACACCTTGCTCATTTGTGTTGTTGATTTTTTGCTTGGGCTTATTTCATAGCATGGCTCGTGTCAAATAGTTCGAGCATGGCTTGGGTGTTGAGTATGGTCGCTGTCTTTGGCTAAGGGCGTTAACTGGGTTAAACGCTCGTTGACAGTTTTATGCTGACAGAAAAGAAGTCAAGTATAGACCACAAGCCAGGCGTCAGTCAGTTAGTCAGTCAGCCAGTGGCACAAACCAAACAAAACAAGAAACTTATTAAGAGTGAAAATTCTCGTTGCCGTACAAGAATGAGTAAATGTTTCTAGATGGAAAGCTGAATCAAAGAAATGCCACAACTGCAATTAGTAGCCCTAAGGGGAAACGTCGAAAAGTGAAATAAAACAAATCAAAAGCTGCTGCAATCAAGCGAGAGGTTGTTTCTGTTCTAAAGACACAGTCATAGTCATCCAGTTCGTCGCTTCAGTCTTTCGATTTTATTTCCCTCTCAGATGTGGGTCAAGTCTCTGATGCACTTTCAACTAAGCTGGCGCCTTTGATGGAAACTTTCATTCTGATGTGCGATTCTTATCATCAATTAGATTGGAGATGCAGATTCCCTTTGGAAGACACGCATTCAATCTTTTAATCTTAAAAGCTACTTATGCGAATTCTAAGAATTCCTTTTTCCTGAAGCATTTCATGCGAAAGTATTTTGCCAGCCACATATCAAGTGTCGAAAGAGAAATGGAGCCTGTTCCAAGACAAACAAACAAAAAGACAGACAGACGGTCAAAGGCGATCAATTTGCAAACAATTGCAACAATGAACGAGAGTTTGAGTTGAGACGATTGATTGCCGGAAATATAAGCAGTCGACAACCTGCACATAACTCCTCCCTCTTTCCAACTCTGCACTCTTAACGACCGACCTTAGCAGTCACTTGCAACGTTGAGTTTGGCACAGCTCCCGAGTTTTTTAATGGCAACAAATATTTGAATATCGAAATGACACCAAAAAGAGCAAATTCTATCTTAGTTGGCATATTGACAAAACTTATTGACTTCCTTTTACCGTTTTTTTTTTTACTTCAGAGATAAGATAAGAAAGAGCAACAAACTCTTTATTTGACCCAAAAGTTACCTGGTATCTGAGAACTGGGATTCTTTAATCTATTTAGTCTGTGCAGACATAATTTAATTAATTCTTGGGAACAACATAATTTTTGGCAACAATTTGACCAAAAGATTACAATTAGAGCACAACTTTTGCACAAAAAAAACCAACCAAACCAAATATAATTACTCCATCACGAATAAAGAATAAGGGGCAGACAGAAGTTCCCTCTTCTGTCTGGCTGTGTTTGCAATTTCTTAATCAACCTACAGCACAGCCTAGAATACAGAATAAAGAAATCAGCAAAAATCAGAAGCGTAACAGAACTCGATTATGAGTTTTCATTTACGCAAAAGAAACGAGACGAACGAAACGGACGGCGATTGCAGACTTCCTGCTAACCAGAACGCTTTTCCGAATCACAAATCACAAATTTTATATAATTTCTTTATCAGATTTATCGCTTATTGTTGAAAAAATTGTATAATTCAGTTGAAGCGTCAATTATCAGCCACAAAAGCGACAAAAGCTGATGACGTCGTCGATTTATTGCCAACAGAATCAAGGCACCCAAGCCTTGATTGGGCAGACTAACTGTAACTATATATATTGTACATTGAAACTGAATGCAATTGCAAGTGTGTCCAAAAGGCATCAGATATTGAGGTGTTGGGGAAAAAATGAGAGTAGTGCAGTTCGTTGTGCTTTCATTGAAAGAGTCTTCGATAATAAACACTTGCATCATGAGCGAGTGTCTGCTTAGAATGACGAACAGTTTCAATCAGATTTGACATATGGGCAATCAACTGACTTGTGGGCTTTCATCAATTGCGTAATTGCTCCCGCTATCCCGCTCATGCTACTCCCTTTCATGCGACATTCAGTGGCCTCAATCGTAGCTTTGCGTAGCTGCAATTTGTTATCTCGCATTTAATTAGGCGTGCGTTTGGGTTAATGATCATTACAGTTGTTGTTACAACTTTGGTCATTAGAAAGCTGCAATGTTCTTTTTTTCTATCAAGCTGCCAAAGAGAGGAGAGAGAGAGCATTTTTCTTGTGGTTCTCTCTCTCTCTCTCTTTCTCTTTCTCTTTGGATGATCAATGCACCTGTCTGGTTGCAAACTTCAATTTGAACGATTATTGAGCGCAGTTCTCAAATCAAAAGATGAAGATGATGCTCAAGTTGAAGTTGAAGTTGCATGCAATGGAATCGCATTAGAAAATCATTTAGCCCGACTGATATAATTGCATTTTATTGCTTCCGACAGGTTGCCCGTTACAATGTTAAGCAGAGAGAGACACAAAAAGAGAGAAAAGCTTTGCAGCTTCGAAAGAAAGTGCCAGCAAAGAGCAGAGCTGAAGAAGAGCCATAGAGAGAAACGTTAGTGAAGAGCGCGTACCATTAGCTTTCTGGCCGGTGTTTTTTTTTTTACCGGTTTGCGTGTCTGCAAAGAGAGAGAGAGAAAGAAAGAGAGAGAAGCAGCTTGCCACAAAACGTTAGTTAGTTATTGCTGTTGCTGCTGCTGTTTTCAGTTGCTGGCTACCAACTTGTAAAGTTTTCCGCGGCCTTCGCATCGAGCATTCAGTGTCAAGGTGCTCGAACTGGCAGTCGCAGTCGCGGTCGAGTCCCAACGCAGAAGAAGAAGAAGAAAAGAAGCTAACGAACTTTGGAGAGTAATTCAATTCCGTTTATTTTCCCAGCATCCATAATTCTTACGAACGCGCTCACATAAGAACCTATTGCCGTATTGTATGTGCGGCAGTTAGGCGCTCCACTTTCTAGAGTGCAGACGGTCCCCCATCGGTCAAATCAATATTTCAATCGAATTATTTTGAAAATCATTAAAAAAAATACGAAACTATTTTTGTGTGTCCTTCGCGTGTGTTAAAAAATAAATAACAAAACAACAACAATTAAAAACAAAAAATAAAACCAATAATAAAAAGATTTTAACTGTAACAAAAACTAAAGTGAAAAGCAAAGAAAGGTAATAATAATAGTTTAATTAATAAAAAATAGAAACAGAAATGGTATCATATTCGTGCCATCGAAAGCTGACAAGGTGTCAATGTTGTGAACCGTGGAGAGCTTCAACAGGATGTGTCCACATGTCCATCAATTAAACAAAAATGGTCAATGGTCGAACCATTGGAGAAAGCCTTGGGTGAATGTCAAGGCGAACCGAACAGAATCTTCAACAAGCCAGCAATGTAGCGCCAGTCCGTCAGTCAGTCAAACAACAAGTCATCCTCTAGTTGAAACGAGTAGATGTGAACCGTTAGCAAAAAAAAAAATGAGAATCGTGTGAGCGAAAAACTAAACGGAAAAATCTTTTTTGTCATCTATACTCTTGACTGCTGCTGCTACTGGCAAAACATTTCCCAAATGCGCAGAATTTTCCGAAGCAATTAACTTATGCGCCGGGATGTGTTTCGTTTTTTTCGTTGAATGTAAAAAATTATTCACAATTTCACATTCCATTTGGGATAACTGAGCTGACTAGCCAGGCGATTTGGGTCAGTTGTGTTGGGCTGGGTCAAGCAACGGTTATGATACAATTGAAGACAATTAGTCCCAAAGATAATCTACAATGCTGGCTAAACAACAGTTTAAATCTCCTAACGATTCTTGTTTATAGTATAGAAAAACAACTTTCGCTGCTGTTGTACAAAACAAAGAAAATTGCTTCTTTGTTGCGGTTTCAGAAAGTGTCAAAAGGTCAATTTGCATATATTTTATATTTCCCACCCTTCTTCTTTATCTGCTAACTGAAAAATATGTTTGCTACGTGTTGCCACTTATTGATGGACTTAAAGTAATAGCTGTGACAGATATGTCCACATTATTTGTTCATCTTATGACTATGACTTCATTCCAGACCAACCGAAAGTTCATTATTATGCTAAAAGCAGTTCAGCAGCTGGCGTATGTAGATTTTTTCATTATACAAATTTGTTTACAGTTAGATCTTCTAGCTTTGACTGCGGTAGCATATTAATATGAAGCGTGAACCAAAACAAAATTTCTTATTGCTTAGCTGCGCTTAAAGTGCCGTTAGTCGTGCGGCTTGTTAAGCATTTTGGGGTGTTTTTATTTTTTAAACGTGAGCTTGAACACGTTTGTCGCCTAAGTCTTTTGTTTTTGGAATGCGCACAATTTCACTGCGACTAATCCATTGGGCTATTAATTGTGCATTTGTCGCATAACATAATGCCCGCACACACACACACACACAAACACACACAGACAGACAGACACACACGAGCATGTTCATGTAAAAATTGGCGCAAATTGCTAAAATTTCAATAAAAATAACTTTGGCATAGCTGCCAATGTGGGTCAGCAGCAAGCAGCTCCTGTGCCAATGGCCTGCGGGTGCACTCTCAAATTGCCATCGAGCCAGCCAGTGCAGTGCAGTGCAGTGCAGTGCTTTGGAATGAAGATAGCCCCCGCCAAAAGAAGCAGGCGGCATAGCTAAAACCACAACTATTCGTGCTTGCCTTCGTTGCCTCTCTCACCCTGCCTCGCTGCCCGCTTGACTGGCATCTCTCTCATCTTGCGGCTTTTGGTTGCTCGCTGGCACATTGCTTACAGTTACAATGACTCGCGCCTCAATTGAGATAAGCGCGCTCGCGATCACCGCCTTGCACTTGCCTCCACATCTTGCGTCTCGCGACCAAGGCAGTTATGTCATTCTTTCAACGGTGCACTTGCAAAAAAAAAAACCACAGTCACATAGCCTATACAAAAAGCAAGCAGAAATCATGGCTTTGTTTAAATCACAAGACAAAAATATTTTTAAAAAAATATTATTAAAGAACGATATTTCAGAATTTACTTAATGATTTTTTATTTACATTTTTTTCAATTTTGTTTCCAAAATATTTTTTTTTAATTTTTATTTTGTTTCTATGCATTTTTAACAAACATCTTTAATATTCCTTCCTGACCAAAATAAATTTATTGATAAATTTTATCTCCTCAGCTAACTTTTTTAATCGGCGTTCCGTTTTTAAAATTATTTTAGTAAATATGGTCGACTACGTTCAATGATATAATTTTTATATTTCTTTGTTTTTATTTAATATTTTTTTGTTTATAATATTTTAATACTTTTTATCATTTGGCAACTCTTTTTAAAGTTTATGTTAAACAATTTTTCAGAAAGATATTATATACTGTTATTATTTTCTTCGAGTGTATTTGCTTGCTAATGCTGGGGAGCTGCAGTCAGACTGGCATAGATTTTTGCCTCATTGGCAGATATAAAAATATTTTTTGATTGCATGCAATTTTAATTAAGAAATAGCAAGAGAGTTTCCTACTGTTTGGTGCTGGGAGACAAGATCGTATTGGTGTCAGCATTGACACCTGACACTCTTTACTCATTCAAGATTAGCCCAAATTGCAACCGACACTCGAGGCGATTTAGAAATTGAAGTCTATTAGGCATTAGACTTGTATTCCGCTCACAAATTGGGTCTTACTTTAGATTTATTGTAAGTTGCTGTAAGCCTTGGTTGTGTTTTGTTTTTTCTGTTCTCTTCTTCCTGGCAATAAATAGTCCATTAAAACAAGAGCCTCAACAGGCTGTCAATTTTTAACGTAAATAGTACACAAACAAACAAGACAAAATAAAACATCGTCAAATTGAAAACTAGTTTGGCTGTAGCGCAAAATCGCATTTACCTCATTCCTGCCGGCCAATAAATGTATACATAGTACAACATGTGAATACATAAATAAATCTGCAAAACGCTAACTTGAATTCAAATGCCTGAACAGCCAAAGTCCTCTCGTCTCTCCTTGCTGCTGCAACAGGAGCTGCTGCAACTGCAACTGCAACAGCAGCGATGCCAAATGGAAATTTATGTGCATGGCAACTGACCGCGATTACTGCGTTTGTCTTGTCCATCGAGTTGCTTGCGAGTTGTTCGAGTTGCGGATTTAGTTTATTGGCCCACTAAAGCGACTGACCCACAACGTTCAATTGTAATTTGAGTGGGCAAACATATTTTTCGATCTGCATTTTTTTCGTTCTTGTTCAACTTATTTGAGTCTTCCGACTATTTGTACATAAGAATGTTAATGAAAGATTCCAGTTTGAGTTAATCAGAATACATAATTGGCATCTTAAGCTATGACTTTTGACGCTTGCAAACTTGATTTGAATGAATCTTAAGATTTTCAAATATTTCATAAACTTATAATTTTGAATCAATTATATTTGTGAGATAAAATGTTACAAATATTCTTACATAAAGTACAAATTAACTAAATCAAAAACTCAATTGCTTCATATATACTAAGATCAAGAGCTTTAACTGATCTAAGAACTTTACGTTTATGCAAACATTTTCCAATCAAAGCTATTCGTTCTTTGTTTCAGTCTTTGCGATCTATGAGTTCAAAGTTCTCTAATTTCTTTATGCACGTAATTGGAACTATTGAATGAGATGTTATGGCCGCTGTTTCTGTGTTATGTGGTTAAAGTTGCATGCAAATCAATTTACGAGCAAACAATTGCATAATTGTTAATTATGAGCTCACACAGCGAAGACACAGAAAGAACAACAGAGAGAGAGAGAGAGAGATCAAAGAACTGTGAACATACGCTTAAGCCGATTGTTCATCATTAACCAAAATAGCACACTCAAATGTTGTCCATTTCAATTCGATTTATGCGAAAATCAATCCGTTCATCGTCAGAGTCAGAGGCAAAACTCTAAGACCAAACTCAGGCAGCTGCTGCTGCTGAAGCAATTGAGAGCTGTTGAGGCTGTTGAGAGCTGCACTGTGATTTAACGCATATTACACGTAATGCACATTTCATGCTGTTTTTTCCACCAAAGAACCGCAAAAGCCACTAACAACAAATCCAACGTAGGAACTTACTATTCGATCACATGATCACATAGTTATAGTATACACATACTAGGTGCAATCGCAATGCCAATCAGCCTTCTTTATTTTTCAGCAGCATTCCCCGAAAGCTGAACTAATTTAAAGTTTTGTTTGCGTGTTTTGATACTCTAGTAAAGGGTACTTAGTTCTAGCTGAACAAGATATCCAAAATTGAACTTTATTTTAAACAAAGGGTATGCATTTTTCGACGTTATGTTCTCTTTCGCAAGTGGCGTAATTTTTAATGGTCTTTGGGTGTGCGTGCACCAGCTGCGTCTCATCATCAAAACAAAATTGATTTTGCATCAGAAAATACTAGAGAGCAGCTAGTACTTTCTCTCTCTCTCTCCTTCTCTCACTCTATCGCTATGTAGTTTCGTAATTTCTGCACAATTAATCACAAGCACTTCGTGCCAGTGGGCGTTGCTTGGTTGGGCTGTGGCTGTGGCTATTGTGAAGCTGGGGCTGGGATTGTGTAACTGAGTCTGGGAAAGTCTACGAAAGCCGGGGAGCTGCCTATTAAACCCATTAAACCCATTATTAAGGTTTAACTGTAACTGCAGCTTGCAATTAATCATGAGATAAGCATGCAGAAGACAGCAAAAAAAACCGAAGAATCACAACTGAAATGCTAATTAAAACACAAAAAAAAACAACAACAAATATTCAAGTTACCAAATCATTTTTGCCATCTTACAGCTAACAACAACAACAACGATAGCTGCGATTAAAAAAATGCAGCTACGGTCAATGACAACAACAACAAAGCGAAACGGTCGAGTCAGCATGATGACGACAACAACAACAACACCAACAACAGCAACAACAAAAAGAACAACAAAAACAAGAAGAGCAACAACAGCAACGCTATATCTGGTGCTACTGTTCGGACTGCTGCTAGTGGACAATGCCGCCTCAGCCCGCAAGCTCACCAAGCGGCCGGCAAAACCGTTGAAGACATTTCCGCGCAACAATGCGACGCCGACAATTGCTGCGCTTGCAGCACCAGCAACAGCAGCAGACTCGGCGGCGAGCAGCGGAAGCGAGCTACCAAAACCGTTGACACTGCTTTCGAGCGAGTTGCCAACAGCATCGGCAGCAACAGCGGAAGCTGCTCTAGCGGAACCTGGACCAACACCTGTCAGTGGCGAGAGCAAAATCGATGATCTCAGCAGTGCAACCAACTTGGCGGCAGCCCCAATGGGCATCAGCGGCAGCAGCAGCAGCAGCCAACAAATCGATGAGGACTGCGAGCCGGATATGATTGGCTTTGAGCTTATAACTGGGTATGATATATATATATATCACTTCATTTGTGGCAATTAGTTGTGGAGCAGGAAGGATTGCTAAAGGTAGCAGCATCATTAATTAAACAGACACCTGCTTGAACATTCTTTAAGCACTCTAATTGAAAGCATGGATATCGTATTTGATTAATAATTCAGCTTGTGAGAATCATTCATAAAAGTCAAGGATTTACTTATTTATCATAAAACATATGTAGGATTTTCGTAATCAATTATTATGTTTGTGCCTTAGGCAACTTTTAAAACGCTAACTTAAACTTACCTGATCCTCCAATGAGATAACGGCGATCTCTAATCAAGTATAGCACTTAACGGAAAGTTTCTCCTGAAAGACAAACAGAAAATTTAAAGTTAAAAATGTTATTTCCAAGAAGAATGCTGAGCAAAAAATTCACATGGGATAAAAGATTCCCCCATAGAACAAGCAACCTCGCAAACTTATTTCGTGTCAATTAGGCGTAACGCATTCACATAAATTAAAAGGCCAACCTATTCGCACATCGTTAAAATTTTAATAGCGAGGGCAGACCCATAGAATAGAAAAGACTCCACATTTGCTGCCAATTGTATTTGGTATATATGCTTGCAAGATTCTTTAATGTCAACCAGTCATAAAAAAACAAAAACTGAATAACCTGTTGTAAAATTAATGTGCTATATATATTTTGTGTTAACCCGAAATGGCCGATGCGACTGTGCAGGTACGTGCTATCGGCGCCATCGAAGCAATTGGAGACGCTGCCTGGCACACTGATGCTGACCGACTGCTTGGAGGCCTGCCAGGCCAATGAATCTTGCAATGCGGTTAACTATGAGACGGGCCTTTGCGTTATGTTCCGCAGCACTTCGGATCAGCTGCCAGGTTAGTAAAGAGCTTCTTCGAATGTTTTGCTTTTTTTTGTTTTGTGGTTGTTTTTATTTTTTTGTTTTTGGCAACGCCTTCTACTTAAATGCAGGTTCACTTTCGCGTTCGCAGTATCCCGTTTTTACGGTCTACGCACAGAAATCGTGCTTTGGTGTGCGTCCCTGCTCGAAGGCCTGGTGCATCGATCGTGTCCAGGGCTACCGTCTAACCGACCATGCCAAGTCAAGCCAAAGTGTGGCCACGCGACGCGACTGCATCGAGTTGTGTCTGGGCGAAACGGAGTTCACCTGCCGGTAAGTGCTTGTACCGTTATATACCACAAGCATTCCAGCTTGCTAGTCTTTTTTGTTTTTTTTTTTTTTTTTGTTGCCAAAGCTTGCTCGTTTCGCAGCTCATTCATCTGTGCCTGTTCTGTTTCTGGTTCTTTCTCTCCTAAACTTCGTTTGGGGTTTTAGCTCGGCCAACTTTTATGCGCACTCTGGCCTATGTGAACTGTCGGACATGGATCGCATTACGCTGTCGGAGGAGGCGAACATTGTGGCATACGATGGCGCCGAATATCTTGAAAATAACTGCGCCGAGGAGCCAAGCAAACTGTGCGAGTTCAAGCGCATCGCGGGACGCATTTTAAAGACCGTCGACTCGGTGCATCAGAACGTTCAGAGCATTGACGATTGCCGTGACCTCTGTTTAACGGCCCCCTTCCGCTGTCACTCCTACGATTATAACGAAACCGGTGAGCATGTCTGCCGTCTCTCCCATCACAGCCGCGCCACACTAAGTGATCTCTCCGAGCCCTATCTCAATATCGAAGAGGCAGCCACCTATGAACAATCGGCTTGCTACAATGTATCCATTGATTGTCGCTCGGGCGAGATGATTACCAAGATTCGCACCTCCAAGCTCTTCGATGGCAAGGTCTATGCCAAGGGTGCACCCAAATCTTGTGCTGTTAATGTCAACAACTCGTTGGAGTTTGACTTGCGCATGCGTTACAATGATCTCGAGTGCAATGTGCGTCAGAGCGCCTATGGTCGTTATATGAACGATATTGTCATTCAGCATCATGATATGATTGTCACCTCGTCGGACTTGGGTCTAGCTGTCAGCTGTCAATATGATTTGACCAACAAAACTGTGGTGAACAATGTCGATCTGGGTGTCACCGGAGAGATTGAATCGACGTTGAGCGAAGAAATAATTGTGGATTCACCAAATGTCATCATGAAGATAACAGTGCGCGATGGCAGCGATATGAAGCGTATTGCCGAGGTCGGTGATCCGTTGGCTCTGCGCTTTGAGATTGTCGATGCGAACAGTCCGTATGAGATCTTTGTTAGGGAACTGGTTGCCATGGACGGAACGGACAGCGCCGAGATTACACTGATCGATGCCAACGGCTGTCCCACGGATCAATATATTATGAGCGCTATGCAAAAGATGGCCAGCAATCGCAAGGTGCTGCTCTCACAGTTCGACGCCTTCAAGTTTCCCTCCTCGGAGCTGGTGCAATTCCGCGCCCTTGTCACGCCCTGTATACCGCGCTGCGAACCGGTTATCTGCGACAACGATGAGAACGGTGAGCTCAAGTCTCTTCTATCCTATGGCCGTCGCAAGCGTTCTGTCTTCAATGGCACCGATGGCGGTAAGTAAAACGTTTGTCGTTCGCTTGAAAGTACATGTTGCAACTCCATCTGCAAGTGCTGATCATAAAATACTTCAACTGTTTCAACACACAATCACATTCTACGGATTGATCACTGTGATATCTGTTCAGTGATAATGGATTGTTGACGGCAACCTATTTGCATGGCAATCAAGTAATGGAATACAAAAAATATTTTTACACTGGAAAGGAATAGGCAAAATAGAAGTTGAGATTAATTAAATTTTTTTTGGTTATTAAAAATTTTTTTAATTAAAGAAATTGTTTTTTTAAATTCGTAAAATTAAGAACCTTTGCAGAAATTAATTAATAATAAATAAATTTCCGATTACTTTGCTTCCCTTACAAATTGAGTTTCTTCAAAACTTAAAACTTTCTGTAGTAAAGTTCAAAAACCTTTTGTTAAGTCACAATTAAATTCACAGTCACTGTTTGAGACATCACTTTGGCCAATTGGCTCCCACACACACATACACACACATGCACATACACACGAACACATATCAACATAAACTTTATTAGACGTTGTTTCATCACTTGTTATCCTCTGCTGCTACCTTTCTACAGTTGAGCTGGCGATTAAGTCGGAACGCCAAAAACGTGATGTGAGTCATCAGTCGGCCGATGAGAACATTTTGCTGGTGCAGTCCATACAAATCACCGATAAGTTTGCCTTCAATGGCGCCGATGGACAAAACTCAGCTGCTGATGGTCTCAACGACGGTCTGGCCAAGCTGCAATTGGAATTGGCTAACAAAACGGACACTTGCATAAATGGCTATGGTAAGTTTTGCATCGCGTTTTTCTTTGTTGTACACTCAAAAAAAAAAAAAATATTTAAATATGTTCGTGCTTGAAAAAATTCAATAAGTTTATTCAAATCATTCATTTTATAAGGAAAAATCTCTTTATGCAATAATTTTCATTATCAAGAAATCCAGAAAAATTTCTATAAGAAAATTATTTATTTCAAAATGTATTTTTTTTTTGAGTGTATTCACATTTAATCTGCAGCCAGTTTGAGCGCGTCAAAATTTATGGCGCCAATCGCGTGCCGTTGAACCATCTTAGTAACAAGAAGAAATGGTCGAAAAGGAAGAAAATGCTCACTTACTGGCTGGCTGACCAGCTAATTAAATAAACCCATAAATATGACTCTCTGTCTATCTCTCTCGCTCTTTTTCTCTCTTTCTATTTACAACTCTATTTGCAGGCTTCATAATTGCCGGTGCGCTGTTCTTGCTGCTGCAACTGACGGTTATTGCCGTTTGGGACAACATGCAAAAGCGCGCGTTACACAAGCGATAAACTCTCTGCCTGGCTGAATTGTCTGGCTGTCTGTCTGGATATGTGTTTTTTCTTTTGGCAACAGATACACTAGCATGAAATTCTAACTTAAGCTCAACGAACAACAGAAGGAAAAACGCAAACGAAAAAGGCAAAAAAAAAACACATTGAAAAAAAAAACAAAACTTTTAGCAACGCTCATAATCTAGTTAGTAGCTGTACGAATGAAATGGATCCTCCAATGTGGCAAAGGCGGCAAGTCTTGGCAGTTGTGGTGGCAACATCAAAGTCATTGCGCGCAGCACGTAGAGCTGGATTTCTCTGCAATCATCCCATACAAATGGCCAATGGAAAAAATGTGTGGCAATGACTGAATACACCGATGCTGTTTTTTTTTTGCACATTTTGGTAGGGGAATTTTTAGCTTAATATTCAAAAACTCTATAAGACTTACTGCTTAAGACTATGACTCTGAATTTGTCGACATATATACAACTATATACTATCGTCTTAAGAATCATAAACAAAAGCTCCTTAGTCGTAGTGAAGAAAAATCATTCAAACCTCTTAACTGAGCAAGCGCGATTGTAACCGAAACTGATACCAACGAGACTTTGTCTCATTTAAGAGGTTTGACTGTCTACATAAAACTTAACTTTAGCTTATATTAACACACACACGCAACACATTAACAAAAGAAACCACACTTAGATCTAGTAAAACAACGCAATGTAACAAGAGACAAACTTCAGATGCTATACAACAAGAAAAAAACAAAAAACGTTACGATAAACGTATATAAAAGTAAATAAACGTATTAGAAACTAAACACATTTGCATTTGGCTTTTACTTTACTTTTGTTGTTAACAGCAATTTGGCTGTCAATTCGTTCAACTGACTGATTTTAACAAGGCCAAGACCTCAAATGGTGCTCTGATTGTTGGTTTTGGCCTAATCAACGTTGATACAAATCAATCAAGAGCCAGCACACAGTTCGCCCAAAAAACACTTACCAGGTGGAAAATTGGCACGAGAGAGTGAAACTAACTGGACACAAAAAAAATCCCGAGCTGAACTTCAATTTAGAGCCAAAGTAAAAGTGACAAACTAATTGAGTACTCTGTACTTAAAATGTTGCCTCCAAATTGCAGTTAAACAACTTTATTTTAGTGTGATTTCACCTACATATGTACGTGCAAATTGAAGGACTCTTGAGCAAATATTTGCAGCAATGCATTAAGTGGAAATATTTATAGCAATTACTTATAGAACGCCGCCTTTGATGAGCACTCATTGATTTCTATCAAAGCTAACATTGAGTTTGAAAGTTATCTGCTTTAAGTAAGTTAGCCGATTTGAAATATGATATATATACGAGAACGTGACTTGAGTACTTCTTTGGCAATAAGTTAAGTTTCTGTAAGAAGTTGCTGTCAATCTGTTAGGCTCCATTGACATTTATTCCATGAGTATTAAATTGAGTTTCTTCAGTTAAGCAGAGGAGAAAAGAAAATTTAATTCCAAGGAATATTAATAAAATCTCTTAGAGCAAAATATCCAAGTATTTGTTTCAAATAATATAAGTCGAATAAAAACAAAAAAACAAAACAACTAACCAAATTTGTAATGCAAATTAAATCAAAAGACTTGAGCACATAAAAAATTTACTTGTCAAAGGTCAGGCATCTCGTTTGCCTTAATAGTATTTGAGACGACTTTACGAGTAATAAAATTTTTATTTTTTATTAGATTATATCATTCATATCAAATTAATAGACAGGTATTTTTTATTTAAGTTAGGTATGTAAAAAATGCTATTTTAACTACATAGAATCGCTTTCCTTGACACTTTCTTTTCTTGCTTGAACTTTTACTCTTAGTAATAAATCTTTTGTGGAAATATTGAAAATTTTATTGTTTAGATTTGTTCATAATTATTTGTTTGTGTGGTTTTATGTTTTGTTTGATGACAACAACGACGACTTTTTTCGCGGCATTCATTTAACGTTCAGTCACAAATTTGAAAGGAAATGTTAAACATTATCTCGTATCTGATGCTTTGAACTCTGCGCCACTTGCCAGCCACAACAAGCCGCAGCAAACATTGAAAATGCTAGCCAAGTCAAAAGCTGTCACCCAACATGACCGTCCAAATTTAGACAAAGCCTCATTGCTGCCGGCTAGCCGGCCTCCAGAGAAGCCGCATAAACTAATACCAAAGGAGCCCAGAGCGAAAGTCACTGTTGTTTTTGTTTGGATTGGGGTTTGGAGCTTGAGTTTTGACATTGGCACGACCATAGAAACGGCCTCCGACTGTGGCACGCATAACATAAATTCTGCAATGCGTATCTCAAAAATTGCTAACGCTCAATTCGATGGATCGAGGAGCAAGGAGAGTAGAAAGGGAGTTTGGACTCTCGTGTTCCTTGGACTCTCTGTGTGTCGTGCGGCGCTTATAAGGAGCCGAAAGAGATGCCATGGCCATTCAGATGTCCACTGGGCAAATGTTTATGTCAAACGCTCCGCAAATAAAGTGCTTGTGCCATGACAATGTTTGGGGGCATCGGGGCCGCCCAATGTCATCAATGCTACTTTTGTTACTAAACTCTCTGTGTGTTTGGTGGCCCTTGGGGACCAATCTGGGTGGTTATTTTTTGATTTTTTTTTTCATAATTTTTATGAATTACACATTGCGGCATGTTGCAACTTAGCCATTGAAGTCTTGAGCAACTGACCGAACCATGCATGGCTATCAATTGACTTGCTCCAAACTGGCGGAAGTCATCTGTGTACCTTCTCTCCATTTGCAAATCTCTCATATATACCATCCTCATTTCTCATTTATTTCACATTTCTCACGCAAAACTCATCATCACAGTTGCAACATCAACAGCAACAACAGCAGCAGCAGCAAAGTAACTGTCTAATTGGAAAACCTGTGCGCAGCTACAATAGCTGATAACAATTCACAATAACGCCACTTTTCGAAGCGCACGCACAAAAGCCAAGCCCCAAATTACCTTAGAAAATGCAGAACACAACACCTGATTGTTTCTTTTACGTTCTTGCGTTCATTCGTTCATTTCTCATGTGATCTGCAAACGTCGGTAGTTGAGAAATTGTTGTTAGTTAGTTAGCATCCGTGGAGTCGCTTTTGCGGTTCTTCTGAAAGCAGCATGAAAAATGCATTACGTGTAATATGCGTTAAATCACAGTGCAGCCTCAACAGCCTCAACAGCTCTCAATTGTTTCAGCAGCAACAGCAGCAGACAGCGGCAGCTGCCTGAGTTTTAGTTTAGACGTTTTCCACATGCACCGCTGACTGACTGACTGACGTCGACAACGACGACGACGACAACGAACAGATTGATTTTAGCGCTAATCGAATTGAAATGGATAACATTTCAGATATTCTTTCTTCATCTGAGAAGTTGGCTAGATGGAGCAGCTGTGCGCTGTTTTGGTGGGTAATGGATAATGTTTAATGATAAAACTCGGCCTAAGAATATGTTCTTTGGTCTTATGTCTTGTGCTTAATGTGTCTGTCTGCTGTGTAAGAGCTCATAATCAACGATTATGCAATTGTTTGCTTGCAAATCGATTTCCATGCATTGCAAATGGTCAATGACACGGCCAACACAACAGAACACAACATAACACAAAACAACTGCAACCACAAAACACAGCCAACAAGCAAATAACACCACATACAACACAGTTCCAATTTCGTGCATGCATAATACACTTAGACAAAATTGAATGCACTAAGCTCAAGTCCAAATAAAGTTCAGTTAAGAGAACGAAAACTTTCAAATGCAGAGTAACTTTTTTTTCGTCAACTAGAATATAGTTTTTAATAAATATACCACAATTATCTGTCACATTTTTTCTAACAAAACATAAATCTTAAATAATTCATTACAAAACCCTAAGGAACAAATAGTCATCGTTCTGTTTCAGTCAAACTCATTGCAGTATATCTTTTATTTTTCTGCAAGTGTAGCTCCAATTTCGTTGTGGACAAGGCTACACAAATAGCGGTACAATATGTGGTCATGCGCTCGCATACCGCACTGGGGCGTCAAAAGTCGCAGCTACAGATGCAAATGGTATTCTAATTATCCCAGTTTACGTGGCGGCCTAACTCCAGGCTGACTTACAAGCACGTGAACAGCAATACGTGAAATAACAATAACAGGCGAATAGCGAAAAAAATCCAGTTAAAATGTTTACCCCACTCAAATTACAATTTAATGTTGTGGGTCAGTCGCTTTAGTGGGCCAATAAACTAAGTCCCGCTTAAATCTCAGTCATGGGAGTTGCAGTTGCAGTCACAGACGCAGACGCAGTCGCACATTTTGCCAGCCACAATAAATTGCGGGTCGCACAGAATGTCCATTTGATTGTGAGGCGATTTTCAATTGCAGTTTTTTTTTTCTTTTGCAGCGGTAGCTTTTGGGGCGATATTATTTTGTTTTTCTTCTCTGCCATTTTTTTTTTTTTGGTAGGCATTTGAATTCGAATTCGATTGGCGATTTATTTAGGCAAATAAACAAATGGCATGTGCACAGTGTTAATTTATCAAGTTGGCGGCGTCCAATACCTGGTTCCATTGAAATTGAGTGCGAGAAAATCACTTTAAAAAAATCGAAGAGTAGTTCTTTTTTTTGTAGCAGCAGCAACATTTTTTAGCCGGCTCCTGTCTATGGGCATATTTATGGCCTGGCTGCCCATTTTGTCAGCTGCAACTGCTTGCCATATATCAGCTGTACATATCTTATTATCTATCAGAGCGCTTAATGTATTATGGACTATGCATTTTCCATTGACCCAGCTGACATTAACAATGCCATTGCATTTTGTTTGGCCAGCAATTCAAAAGACTTTGGCAACAAACTTGATAACAATTTCAATGGGAGCTTAAAAAATAATATTATTTGTTAGCTTCATAGAGTATCATATTTATTTGCTGTTTAAAATAATTTTCATATTTTTTTGGGGAATTTTGAATTAAAACTTGAATCAAATTGAAAGCAACTGACTCTATATCAAATTTCATTAACGAATCAGTAAAACAGAGAAAGATCAGCACTAACAAAGCAAAAAGATGTAAATACCATTTTGCCAAAGGTTACTCTGGAAATGCTAAACAACAACAGATAAAAAAAAAAAATATTTCCTTAGCTTCGTTTCAAGTTTCAATGGCAACCGCAGGCTGATAAAATGCATACAAAAGGTTTTTTTTTTGTACATGGCCGGGAAAAATTCAATTGCAATATATTTTTTTGCATTATTGCGCTGCCTTTTTTCAATTTAAAGGCAGTTTTATGTGATTGCGACAGCGATGACACCTAGACAACAAACATTTTCGCCTGCTGGCTGTCATAACTAACGGAATCCATTATACCGAAAATGTGCAGAGAGGAAAAACTCTCGCTGATATAAGTTATAAGCTATTATATATCTCTATCTTGCAGCTAAATGCCAAGGCAATTGTTTCATAACCGTTGCCTGACCCAAGCTCCCCCCAGCCGCAGATAACCCAAATCGCTTGGTCAGCACCGATCTCTAAAAAGAGACTGAGAAATTTCTACTGCTGCTGCTGCTGCTGTTGAAGTTACAAATTTGTCATTCTGTTTTGTCTGCGTGTGCGGCAATGGCTAAAACTTAATTGTCTTAGAATTCTGCGCATTTGGATGGAAAATGTTTTTTTAGATGACAACAGTTTTCCCGAAGTTACGCAGTTTTGTCGCACGAAATTCCAACGGTGGTTTTTACTTCTTTTTCTTTTTTTGTGTTTCTTAGCATCCGTTGTCGAACTAAAAGATGACATTGTGATTCTAGATTCGCAACACAAAACACAAGAAGACATTCACCCATGGCCAAAGTCAAAGTCAACGACAAAGTCGAATACCGAATGCCGAATGCATTCTGCATCAGCTTTCTCTATGCAACAACAACAACACCAACTGACCACCATTTTAGTGCGGCGGCTGATCTTCAATCCCGCCTTATTGCCTTGTTGCAAGTTCTTGCCAGATCCTACTCATCGTCTAGTTGACGCACGTACGCTCCATGTCAGTCCAATTTGCTGACATGATTATGATTTTGCAGCCAGCCAAAGTCAAGGCGGGAGTTTAAGATGCCAATGCAACTGCTATTGCAGGCTGCAGGCTGCTCCTGGCTGGCCCAGGCCGTCTCAACTGAATGGCTATAGCCAATCCCATATGTTCAAAACAAATTGCGAGCGTAGCGCGCAAAATTTGTGGACTAGAAATAAATATATACATACGTTCGTATGTAGATTATCAATTTGAGAGCGCCGAAGCGAAAAATAGATTTTTAATTGAGTTATGTTTTGCATCTATGAATATATTTTCAAGCCATTAGATAATACACGATTTCCTCATTGAAAACGTTTAATAACTTAAGCTCACGCTGTAAAACATGTTTCTTAATCGAAAACATAATGTTTGTTGATTATCAAGATTAAGGCATTATCTTCTAATATCAAAGATTATTTTTATCGACCGAAATAAATACAGTAGAAATACATTGTTGCAAGATTTTACTGCGTAGTCTATTTGTTTAAAATAATCTTTTAAAGTGTGTAGAAAAATGTGAATTTCATTATTAATCGTCGACTAAAGAAAATTCCTAACCAATTCATAAGTTAAGTTTATAATTGTCGAACCAATGCAGTAGTGAAAATTTTAAGCTTATGAAAACTTAATAAACATTTAATGACATTCTGCTTCAACCCAAGCTCAACCATTTTTACAGAAAAATAATCGTTAATTTATCATAATCATAATCTTCTTAATGATAGTTTTAAGCACACTATTTCATGCATTCTCCCCTATTGACAGATTGTTACTTAATTGGAATAAATAGTTGAAATTAATCTAAACATATGGAATTTACTTAAGATTAAATAATTTTTAATACTAATTGCCGATGGCATGCCGTCGTGCATACTCCACACTACATTATTTATGCAATTTATCTTTATTTCCACTTACAAGCAAATAACTAAAGCTCTCCCCCCATCCCCCACCACCCAAAAGCAGACACTGAAACACACTTCTGTTACCGAAGACCACATGCTGTTTAGTTTGTTTGATTTAGCGATACCATGTTGCCTTGGCTATCTTAGCAATGTTCAGTCAACTTGGATTGCTGGCCTAAGAAATGTTTGAACCATTTTCGAAGCAGCAACAAACCGTCCGTACATGCCAACTGCAACAGAAGCGGAAGTCGCTGTCACACACTTGTATGTATGCATGTGCCGCTTGTGTCTTGAGCGTCGACATAGTTGCATAGTTATTAATGCAAATATTTATACCATTTGGCCATAGCTAAAGCAAATTCCAACTTTATGAAAATGTGTAACTGTTCAAAATGCAATATGCAAAAGCTTCAAAAGAATCAACTCTTGGCAGCCACGTCTTCGATTTGGCGACTACCAAATATTTTACAAGAGGCGAAGGCCGCCAACAAAACTTTGCCAAGAGCGCGACAGAGCTGCGACTGTGCAGCTGCAGTCAACGTCGACGACGCGCACTCTCTTTTAATTTTCTCTTATTTTCGCTCTTAAACTATGCTCTTAAACACCTTAAGAATGTTGCTATGGGCAGCTTTTATTTTTCTGCAACTCAGTCGGAAGCAATAAAATGCAATAGAAGCTTTCGTGATGAATGCAATTTTAGTTTTGGGTGAAGCTTAACGAAAGTCGACAACTTGACAGGTGCATTTAACAAACTTAGAGAGGGCACCACAAGAGATCATCAGAAAGATGCTCTCTCTCTCTCCTCTCTTTGGCAGCTTGATAGCAAAAAAGAACATTGCAGCTTTCTAATGACCAAAGTTGAAACAACAACTGTAATGATCATTAACCCAAACGCACGCCTAATTAAATGCGAGATAACAAATTGCAGATAAGCAAAGCTACGAACGAGGCCACTGAATGTCGCATGAAAGGGAGTAGCATGAGCGGGATAGCGGGAGCAATTACGCAATTGATGAAAGCCCACAAGTCAGTTGATTGCCCATATGTCAAATCTGATTGAAACTGTTCGTCATTCTAAGCAGACACTCGCTCATGATGCAAGTGTTTATTATCGAAGACTCTTTCAATGAAAGCACAACGAACTGCACTACTCTCATTTTTTCCCCAACACCTCAATATCTGATGCCTTTTGGACACACTTGCAATTGCATTCAGTTTCAATGTACAATATATATAGTTACAGTTAGTCTGCCCAATCAAGGCTTGGGTGCCTTGATTCTGTTGGCAATAAATCGACGACGTCATCAGCTTTTGTCGCTTTTGTGGCTGATAATTGACGCTTCAACTGAATTATACAATTTGTTCAACAATAAGCGATAAATCTGATAAAGAAATTATATAAAATTTGTGATTTGTGATTCGGAAAAGCGTTCTGGTTAGCAGGAAGTCTGCAATCGCCGTCCGTTTCGTTCGTCTCGTTTCTTTTGCGTAAATGAAAACTCATAATCGAGTTCTGTTACGCTTCTGATTTTTGCTGATTTCTTTATTCTGTATTCTAGGCTGTGCTGTAGGTTGATTAAGAAATTGAAAACACAGTCAGACAGAAGAGGGAACTTCTGTCTGCCCCTTATTCTTTATTCGTGATGGAGTAATTATATTTGGTTTGGTTGGTTTTTTTTGTGCAAAAGTTGTGCTCTAATTGTAATCTTTTGGTCAAATTGTTGCCAAAAATTATGTTGTTCCCAAGAATTAATTAAATTATGTCTGCACAGACTAAATAGATTAAAGAATCCCAGTTCTCAGATACCAGCTAAATTTTGGGTCAAATAAAGAGTTTGTTGCTCTTTCTTATCTTATCTCTGAAGTAAAAAAAAAAACGGGAAAAGGAAGTCAATAAGTTTTGTCAATATGCCAACTAAGATAGAATTTGCTCTTTTCGGTGTCATTTCGATATTCAAATATTTGTTGCCATTAAGAAAATCTGGAACTGTGCCAAACTCAACGTTGAAAGTGACTGCCACGACAGACTTCATTTGTAGAGCAAACATGGCCCAAAAAAAAAAGAGTCTGTCTCTTCAGATAGATTTGTGCCGTTGTGTTCTTGGTCTGATTTGACCAAATTGAGTGACATGCAAATTTCCTTTCGATTTTCGCACATTCTCCGTTGCTTTCTTGCTGATTGAGATTCCCCCGAGAAGGTCGGTCGTTAAGAGTGCAGAGTTGGAAAGAGGGAGGAGAGTTATGTGCAGGTTGTCGACTGTTTATATTTCCGGCAATCAATCGTCTCAACTCAAACTCTCGTTCATTGTTGCAATTGTTTGCAAATTGATCGACTTTGTCCGTCTGTCTGTCTTTTTGTTTGTTTGTCTTGGAACAGGCTCCATTTCTCTTTCGACACTTGGAGGCTGGCAAAATACTTTCGCATGAAATGCATGAGGAGAAAGGAATTCTTAGAATTCGCATAAGTAGCTTTTAAGATTAAAAGATTGGATGCGTGTCCTACAGAGGGAATCTCCAACACCTAATTGATGATAAGAATCGCACATCTGAATGAAAGTTGCCATCAAAGGCGCCAGCTTAGTTGAAAGTGCATCAGAGACTTGACCCACATCTGAGAGGGAAATAAAATCGAAAGACTGAAGCGACGAACTGGATGACTATGACTGTGTCTTTAGAACAGTAACAACCTTTCGCTTGATTGCAGCAGCTTTTGATTTGTTTTATTTCACTTTTCGACACTTCCCCTTAGGGCTACTAATTGCAGTTGTGGCATTTCTTTGATTCAGCTTTCCATCTAGAAACATTTACTCATTCCAATACGGCAACAAGAATTTTCACTCTTAATAAGTTTCTTGTCTTGTTTGGTTTGTGCCACTGGCTGACTGACTAACTGACTGACGCCTGGCTTGTGGTCTATACTTGACTTCTTTTCTGTCAGCATAAAACTGTCAACGAGCGTTTAACCCAGTTAACGCCCTTAGCCAAAGACAGCGACCATACTCAACACCCAAGCCATGCTCGAACTATTCGACACGAGCCATGCTATGAAATAAGCCCAAGCAAAAAATCAACAACACAAATGAGCAAGGTGTAAAAACCACACAAGAGTCTTAACAAGAAACAACAACACACAACACATGTGCAATAAGCAATGAGCAATGAGGAATGAGTAGATAAGAAAGGCCACAGACCAAAATGCCAGTAAGGTGCACTCGGGCAGCTGTAGATGAAGCTAAAGCTGAGTGATGGCCCCACCTCGCAAGGAATAAGAGAGGGTGGTACGAAGGTGTTGGTTGTGGCCAGCGGGTACTGAAGCTGTTCGAGGGGAGAAGAGAAGGAGAGAAGATGTCAGATTGACCGATGTCTGGCTGTAACCACGCTTGCAGAAAGGAATTCTCAGCTGAATGGTGAAAGTAGTCATCTCCATCTCCATCTGGAGCCTCAACACAAGCTGAATGTTCCAACAGAAGAAGACACGACAACGGCAGCGACTTGTTGAGATTCTGGTCCCAATAATGACACTTAAACGATGCAGTTTTTTCGTAATATGAATTTTCCTGTTTGTTACCTGGCCGCTGGTCGATTCGGACCATTCGGTCCGTTTGGAGGATAGTCTCGTCATCAATTAGAACCGGGTTCGGGGAGTGGATTGGTGCCACCTGAGCTGCAACTCAATCACCAGCCAACGGCTATTGCCAGCATCTTCTGCCTCTTCTTCTAATTGCTGTTGCTTTTTGTTGGGGTTCTTGCTGTTGTTGTTTATAGTCAGTCCGGTTCGATAGGAACCTTATGAGTTATGGGTACGCAGAGGTGTCATATAAAATCGATTGGGTCGCTTCTTCTCTTTATGATAAAGTAGAAAGCTTCTCTCTCTCCTTCTAGGGGGCATGCTCCTTTCTTATTCATAACTTCATTTCAAAGCTCGCAAATTACCATCTGCGTCGACATCTTTGGATGCCGGACCTATATATATTCGCAAATTGATGCCATTGCATTCTGTTAGCATCTTCTGCTCATATGATGATGCAATCTTCATTCCATCTACTCTTTCACTCTTTATTTTATGTTATATTTGCAAGCACAAGCCCTGCTATTAGAAGGGGATCGAGGGAAAGGAACAGAAACAAATCAGGCGCTGTTTGCTTTGGGCATTCTGAGTTCTCTTTCTTACTTATTTCTGATCCCAAAATGCAGTTGTCTTCTTCATCGAGTAGAGGGGGCGTGTCTAAAAATATTCTTGCCGTTGGAGCAGTCTTAAGGCTTGCCACATGCCACACAAAGCAATCAGGCAACTGTCAATAGCGGCAACACCTGTTTCTGGTCATGTGTTGCTCTGCTTTACTTAACAGCTTTTTCTTTTTTTCTCTAGCCTATTGCGACCTTGACTCTGAGTTGGGTCTGAGTTGGATCCTAAGGAGCTGATTAATCTTAAAACAAACTGATAAATTGCAGCGATTTTCATTAGATTTGAATCATGTTTAAACAGAAGGAAGTGAAAACTAATCGCCCTAGTTAACGATTAGTTGTTCAGGTGTTAACGAGTTCTTCCCTTCAACCCAATATCAATTTAAACCTCATCAAGCATCTGCTCCAATTTGCTGCAACATAAAAAAGGTATTAGCTTTAACAATTTATGTTTGCCTCGCGTTCAGCATGCACCAAGAAACAGAGGAACTAACTAACCTATTGGAAAACTGTTACACTTCACTAATTGATTTATGGCCAAATGCAATATGAGATATATAGTTTAATAGAAATTGGTTATAGTTGGGGAAAGACTAGAGGAAAGGAACTACTTGGACTCCTTGTGGGTGCAGCCATAAAATGGTTAGCCAACATGACGTTGAACGTTGCAACATGGCAACTCCAAACTTCAAATAAAACTGCAACTTCAGAGTGAGCATCTAGAATGGAACAAGTTTTCGAGTAGTTCCCACAGGAAGTGTTCGCTGCCGAACGCATGCCAAAAATGGCTCCCCGAGGACAAGCCAACAACAAAAACAACAAAAACTGACCAAAGACCGAAAACGATCACGATTATGATGATCATTTCGGCGATTATGGCTGCGACAGTGCCTAGAGCTTCGAGGCAGACGGTGGCAATGTCCCCAACACAAATACCCCATCCCACGTTCCTCATCCCACATTCAACAGTTTGTTTCTTGAGCCTCGAGTCTGAGTAGGATTCTTAGTCGGTGGCGATCAGTTGGGATCGTAGCTGAATCGTCGCATTAGCAGTTGTTGTATATATTGTTTGTGCATTGTAACTGTCACCTTGTGGCACAAGTTGGCAGAGCTGCCAGAAATAATAGAAATTATATGAAATGGGCATTTGGGGAGTGTGCTTCACCTTCTACTTCAACTTCTACTTGCGCTTCCGCATTTGGTTTGGCTTGGTTTCTATCTGCTTGGACAATGGGCCATTTGAAGTAAGGAGGCAACAAAGCACAAAACTGGAATGTCACTTGGGTTATATGACTATGATGCAATCTCCCGCGCCTTCCAATCCCTAATTTGGCTAGTTATGACAACATTTCGTTGAACTCTCTCTCTTTCTGTCTCTCTCTTCACACATTAACACCTCCCCCACACAAAGGAAACTTCATCTATTTAAGATGATAGACACGTGCCAAGTTCATTTCTCCCATTCGGTTTCTACTCTCAAACTATACTAAAGACGAAGAAGAAGATATCTTGTATGCTATGATGGATCACTGAGGATGACACGACACTTAATAGTCGCTTGGTTGTTGTTGTTGTTGTGGTTGTTTCACAAAGATGTTGCCAGCTGTTCGTGCCCTGCAATTTAAGAGGAGAATACGACGAGTATTTAATGCCTCGGTAACTTGCAACTTGAGGCAAGTTGAGGCTGGCGACTGATTTATGACAGCGCGAAAGAGATTCCACTGAGAACCGCTGACTGAACTGAACTCTCTGCATGGTTCAGATGCATCCGAGGGCAATTTGGCACTACCAACTGCATACTGCCAACTGACCATAGACGGGCGTGGCGCCGTTGGTTGAGGTGGAGAATGGTGGCTGGAGGCTTGAGGCTTGAGAGATGAGGAGGCCTATTACGTGATGATGTAATAATTCTTCAAGACGATGGCATTTTTATTGCGGAAAATGTTGCATAAATCAAGGCAGCAATAAAACGGAGCCCCCGTCGATCGCCCCGATCTAAACAGGATGCTCCGAATACTAAAGAGTATTTCATTCTCATTCACCCATTCACTCATTCATTCGCCAATAATTTGCACCAGTAAAATCAACTTACAAAGGTCTTACAAAATGAATTTGACGGCGTCATGCAGGTACCATGGGATACAATGGGGATAGCGGCATAATTTGGAGTAGTTCTTGTCTGTGGTTAAAGCTCATTTCCAAAGCCTGTGCTCCAATCAACTCTTGAGCTATGTTTGGGTATGAGATGTAATCAGCGATGTGTTGCAGCAACACTGTTGCATCAACCATCAACACTCAGCCACTCACTTGACGACGACCCACGCGATGATCCTCAACTCTACTTCGCACATTAGCAAACACAAACCGCTCAATCTCTCTCTCTCTCGTTGTTAGAAAGATCACAGCGGCAGATGCACCACAGGCGTGAAATAAGATGAGATGAGAGTTTGTTGAGGAACGTGTTTGTCATTGCAAATTGGAGTCGCATGAGGCGAATCCTACGCAAAAGCGGAACTCATCAAAAGGAGCAGAGATCATAAAAGGACTTTTGTAAGACTTGAGAAAAGAGTTAAAAATTTAGAAACAATAATTTTAATAAGTCTTAAAATCTAATGAGAGAATGGAAAACAATTTAAGAATATTGATTTACAGCCAATATATTTTTATGGATCAGTGGGTTGATAAATTAAACTGTTGATCATTGTAAAAGAAATAATTGCTCAGAATGATTATTAAATTATCGTTAACGCAACAAATGTGACATAATAATAATAATTTATTATTAAATCGATCATTGATCATTCTGGTTAAGCACTTGTGGATTATATGATTATTTATATGTATAATATCACATAATGTTCCAATTGTACTCAGTTTCATTTCTAATTTGGTTGATGATCCAACAATCCGAAACGTGCTGTCACGCTTTGTTATTCTTTTTGTAAGAAGAAGAATGTGTGTGTACCAACACCTCGGAAATAGGCCACTGACTGACGTGATTACAATGTCAAAGTGGCCCTAGGGAAACAAAAGAGAGGAGCGGAAGCGTCTTGTGTTGTGTAACTCAGTCAATATAATTAATTTAATTTGAGTACTGTTAGGTTTGTGGGGCGTGGCACTTGCCCAAAAACTGTATCGAAGCGTGAGCCACGAAATATCTTAAAATGAGAGAGAGAATATATTTTGCATTTCCATTTTTATTTCCCTTGGTCAGAGCTCAGGGCTCCAAGCTCGAGACATTGCGTGATTCGGCAAAAGATTCTTAACATTTCGAACACCTTTTTGGGTGTCCAGCGTGGTTAGGTTTTTGTCTGATCGGAAAGGGAACAGCGAAGAGGAGATCTCCAAAAGTACAAACAAAGCCACAAAGTCAGAGAGCAAATTATTAGGCAGGCAAAGCAGGCAGCTGAAGAACACTGCGGAACACTGAGGGAAACTGCTTTTTGATGTTCGGTAATTGGCGGTTTGGCAGCACGCGAGGCGGCCCAAACAACAACAACTGTACTGTAAGCTAGAGAGTTAGTAAGGTTGGAGAGAGGAGAGGGAAATACTAAGAGACAGAGTCCATTCTTCCGATTGCCGGCGCTCACTTCAACTTCCAAATGGTAACGAGCCCAAACGGATTTCGGCGTGACGCGCTTTTCGATTTCTGAAGGGGGGTGAGCAACCAAGTCCGAATCCAATTCCATGATTTTTCTGGTGCAACTTCGAAAGTCTCTTGTTGTTGTTGTAGTTCTGTTTGTTGTCTCTGCTGCTGTCTGCTTATTTCATAATAATTGGCAGCTTACAAATGTTCTTTTGGTTTTGATTTTGCTTCCATTTCCACTTTTACAATGTCTCCCAACCGAACTGTCGCGGTTTTCCAAAGGGGGCGGCAAAGAGAATGATTAGGAAGGTTAGTTCATAGCGGGACATTGTTCCGTTGAACTTATGAGCATTGTCTGGCAAACGGAACAGTTGAAACATTTTTGTGGCGAATCTTTTTTTGGTTTGGGTTAAGTTAAAGTTTAAGTCAAGAATTCAGAATTCAGAGCAGGCATCCGAAGCAAATAAAGTTGCCACTTTATGGGCGTGAACATTAATTAGACAACCCGAGAGATCACAGTCTAAGCAGCCGTTAGACAGGAGCTACAATTAAACAATAAATAAAACACCTAAAAGAAGCGTTCCCAGTTGGACATTTATCTAGCTGCACTTCGTTCAGTTGGCTATTCGCACAACTAATGAGCAAAGAGTCTCCTCTTGTCCCCTTTTTGTTACCTTTCGACGTTGTCTCCACCCTCACTTTGAGCATTTTCGTGGCGTTTGTCGGGGCGGAGTTGTTTGCGCTTTGTTCGCCAACCGCCAACAGATGCCAGATTAGCATTTAAATTGTAGTTACATTTGACTCAAGCACAAACTAACTAAACTAACTCAAACCCAGACAGAGCAAAACTTTTAGATTATTTTTCATTCCACATTTAATTTTGTATTTTGCTTATTTTTGGTGTGCGCTTTTTCATGGCGTTGCATTTTCCCGCCCTCTTCTTTTCTATTCTGTATTGTGGCGCTGTTCGAAGCAAACGTTTACCAAATGGAATTGTTGTCTTTGTTCTGTTCGGTTTGGGTTCAGTGTGGTTCCGTTGTTGTGGGAGCTGGAATGCCCCTCCCCTCACACTCACCGCCAACTCCACCCAGCATTTCAGCTGATCTTATCAAGGCTTTGCCTTAGGCAGAAGCTTTCCTCAGTGTTTGTTGTATTTACCATCTGTTGTTGTTGCTGTGCCAAGGTAGCAATTTCAATATCAAAATTCGCCTGGCCTTTGGTCCGGTGCGAGAAACCACAATACAACCAAAAAAACCACCACAGTCTGAAGCGGTTCAGTGCTCAGGTGAGTCCAGCTCCAGCTAAACCAAACGGTAAGCCGCCAACGCCTTCTTTGGCATATCAGGCAGCTCAAAACAACAGCTCCCTTGCCATTTCTTATAACATTTTAATTCAAATTAATTAAATTCCAAACCAAACTCCAACTGACCCATTTTTAATTTTATTCCCAGGACTACAAATTGACATCTTTATCTTTGTCTTTTTGCTACTCTAAAAAACTACTCATAGTTGACGAGCTGAAAAATGGCTGGAATAGAACGAGTGATGATAAATCGTAACACATTTCCAAAAAGACTTCAAAAGTGTGGCAGCCTCGCGGCAAAGACTGCCAACATAGTTACAGTTTTCCATCTCCCCTTCTTCGCTTTCCTCAGGTCTGTCATTATTCCGAGACGTTGCACAGCCCGATTAATTTGCAGTCGTCCAACTTGAAGTCTTAGTTTTAGTCTTGGATGGAAGTACCGTAAGCGTAGGTGGCTTGATGAGCTCTGCTGCCGTTTTGGTGAATCGTTCGTTGGGTCACTTGGTTTCGCTTCTCCTCGCTTCGTCGGCAGACGGACAGACTGCCCCTTCTTTGCCAGGGCCACTAATTAATTGCGTGCTTTGACTCGGTCACACTCCAAGAGCAGAGAGGAGCGATAGAAGAGGAGGAGGCTGGCCTGAAGGGTCATCTCAGTTGTTGCTCTGATTGACAGGAAATTGTTATGAAGCCAACCAATAGCCATCTAACTGTTTAATAGAGTTTTACCCCCTCTCTGTTATTCTTCAAAGATATTTTAAGAGCCAGCATGCTTCGATTAAGATTAAGAGTTCGCAATTTTGACAACAAAGTTTGTTTGCTTGTTAACTTTGGATGGGCTCAATGGCATTCAACCAAACTTAGTTTCAGTCAGCATTTCCTGTTTAACTGAATGCTGTTGACCCGTAGATTTTGCTGCATACCACATATCTCAGAGTCCAATCGAAAGTTTCCTTGTCTGTCCTGAGTCAAATTTGCAAATGCAAATGTTTTGTGTCCAATCATCTGACACTTGAGACATTCAAGAAACTCAAATCGAGTCTAACTCTCACTACAGCACTCAACACTACGAATTAGGAGCGGGGGAGGAAAAGTAGATAGTGCAGATGCCAGTGATAGCACTCAAGACCATGTCGACTAATTGCGGTTATAATATCAAAGTCCACCTAACGCCTCGACTAGACTCAACTCAACTGGAGTCTCGACTCAAGCCAAAAAGAGACGAGAGAAGAAGGAAACTAAGAAATATGAAACACACGCAAGCGCATTGTCGGATGGTCAAGTGCCACTTGTGTGCGTCCACAACAAACCACTTTGGATGGGCCATAGACCGGGGACCAGACGGAACCGGACTAGACTAGAACTGGTGTCAGGATAATTTGCAGGCAGCCCAAACACCAAGCAAATGATTCGCATGAAATGATCGGGCGGATCTTAATGAACTTTCTCGCTTTTGGGGCGAATTTGCAGTGCGATATGTTTGATCTCGTGCTTTGGTGGGAAAGAGGCAAAGTGGACCATGAAATAAAACTGCATCGGTGAAACAATTATGCAGAATTTGGGTCATCTCTCGATCATCTAAGTATGAGAGAGGAGGGGGATATGCGGACTGGGGAAAATACTTTTGTATTTCTTTTATTTTCATTTTGCGGTTGTAGAGAGATGAGATCTTAGTTTTTCTCAGCAAAGACAACAACGAACAACGAGATGCTGAGCATCTGAGGGGTCAAAATAATTGCAAAATTAAATTCAGATTTCATTTATTATTTTCTTTCATATTTTGATTTCGGTTTTATGTTGTGTGGGACTGAAAAACGTTGTGAGTTCGTTTACTTTTAACGGCATTTAAGATAACATTGTGGTTTTGTTGTGTGGCTGCTGCTCTAGAAGTGGGCAACAAGTGACGAGCGGGACACTCATCACGATCCAAGGAATATTATTCGGTGGCACTCTTTGTACCAATAAGGCACCGTCGTGCTCCTTCGCATCATCAAGCATCACCGTTACCCTCACGACAACGCAAGTTCTTAACCAGTCTGCAGTTCCCTGACCCTCTCCTTACTCATGTTTGTCAACTAATTGCTCATGCTTATGGTGCTTGCTAAGTTTATGATTCCCGTTTATGTCCCACTTCTGATCTTGTCCCTTGGGTTTATTTTGATCTATGATCAATGCTCGTTCATCTCACGTCGCTTTTATCTGCTTGTCAAATGCCAACCAAGGTTAAATCGTTCACTACTTCTTTTCCTATGAGCGTGACCATTGTGAGTAAGAATGTTCCCTCTCTCTCTCTTTCTGTCTCTCTTATGACAATTAGTCCCATAGTGCATATTTCCTATGATACACCGTTGCAACGTTCATTATAATGATCACATACACATGACAAATGGGCAGTCAGTGAGAAGTGTAAAGGAGAAACTTAAGCTCCCAGCTGAAGAATCTGCATTAGCTTCGCCATACTCACATCTAATTGCCCACTCATCAGGAGAAGAGCGTTTAGGCGAATGGAACTCTCTAGTTACTATGAGAGTTGCCTCTTGGACCGGTCAACCTCGTGTCATTTCGATACGCTACCAAAGACCACCTAGCTGGATTCCGGGGGAGAGTGGAATCCTGAAAATATTCCACATTCAGCCGTAAATTTGCGTTAACCAAATCGCTAACAAATCGAGGCACATTGTGTTGGCTGCTGCTCCCGCCTTGCTGCCTTGTCTTGTAAGCCACCAACTCGTAGGTAGCTCCAGATCTGTCCCCTTCTATGGAGTGCGTAAGCTGTTTGCCTCCCACTGGCTTGCTGCCTTGTAAGTATTTCTTTTCTTTCCTCGCCTTCTTCTTTGTGGCTGCCAATGCGTCGCCCATGTCCGATTGGCTTTCATTGATACCAATATCCCAAGCACCCAGCAATTGGTTGGATAGTCGTCGTCCAGTTATCCAGTTCGTTATATGCTGCCTCACCTACTTTTGTGCGTTCTCCTTCCCTATCTTTCCCTATCCTCACTATTTTAGTCATTGTGGTTTCCAATTTCCAATTTCTTGGCAATGTCATCGCCTACAAACTTTGTTGTTGTAGTCATCGTGTTGCTGTTGCTGCTGTGTTTAGATCAGTTGGGCTGTTGTCCTGTTGCCCGGATCTGTTGCCAACGCCCATTAGAGCCACGTTAGTTTTGTTACCATTTTAGCCACAGTGCGTTTCAATTACAAGCCCGAATTTTATTGGCCTGCTCTGATCTTGAAGAGATAATCAAACAAATGCGATTTGTGGGTTTTCTTTTTATTTTCTCGAATTTCTTTTTTCTTCTTTCGAAGGGAAAGTGTTGAAAAGTGTTCCACAAAGTAATTGCCATTTTGGTCTGATGCCAAAATCCTTCTTCTAAGTAGGCAAATCTGACTCTGGGGCACACACACACATTTGCATTTCTTACTCAAATTCACAATTAAAAGACCAAAAACTACAGAGCAAACAGCAAACAACAACAACACAAGGCATGACAACAGCAACTGTTGCTGTTGCCCATGTTCCACTTGACTTTAATTGGATTTTGTTTATTTTTTGGGCAACTGCAACTGCTGCAACTGTTGCAACTGGCAACGGCTCGCGGAATGCGACACGACACACGATGACAAATGTTGATATTCAAATGACACCAATGGGGGAGTGCATACAGATACGGGTGTATGTAAGTAGAGTGGGGCGGAGAGTAGTGGGTGGTTCACTTGTTGTTCTTTTTGTCACAGCTTTTGGCCAAAGTTAAAGTCAAGAGCAGTTTTTGCATCAGCTTCAACTTCAACTACCACTTCGAACGATCGAACGACACCCGCAACTGGCATTCCAATCGATTGTTGGCCAACTCTTGCTGTCGGATTCTGGATGCCTCGAAGAGTCGTGGTCGGGTGAGAAAAGTAAACTGTTTGAGTTGAAGCTCTTTCGTTGTTGCTGTTGCCATTGCTATTGCCTCAATCTTCTCCTTTCAACGCCAACAAAACAGGCAGCAGCAACAGCAGATGTTTGAAATGTTTGCGCGACTTTGTCAACGTTCCGATGTCTCTTCTATTCCTACTCCTACTTCTTCTCAAACTTCTCCTTCTATGTTGAATGGGATGAAAAATGTCCATGGCACCTGTCAGTAGATGCGAATGCGTATTTCAATAGAACACAGACAACACACACTTGTGGTACCGTTAACTAGCAAACAGAAGAAGTAACATGGATTATAATACCCTTACAATTGCTATTACAATTAGCTAACCAAAGAAGTATTTTCTTCATAAGTCAATGTTTGAATATTTTTATAGAAATTGGGTTTAATTTTAAATTTCCATTAAATTAGCAAAGTTATATACAGTAGGAGTTGGAGGAGGAAGCAGCTGCCGCCTTAGAAAGTGCATTTCCATATGCATAGCAACTAAATAAACTTCACTTCAAATATTCCTCACGTTTTCGCTTATCTGCGAGGGAGGAAAAGCGAATTCCTTCAAACCAGAAATGTGTCAATAATTAATTGTATTCAATTAAAAAACACGTTGCCCGCCTTCAAGCCTCTCTGATCTCAATCCCAGTTGGGTTAATTAAGATGCATCCGTGTCGAGAGACTCTGACAAGGAGGAAGGTTAGGAACCCAAGGAACTGGTTAATTTTCGCACTCGATCGAATTTAAAGACATGTTATATCCATTAGTGTGCACTCTTCCTCTTCACACACTCTCTCTCTCTCTCTCTCGTTGAACTCTAGGATATGAATCTACAGAAGTCTCATTTGTTGCAGTTTGTGTTGGGTTGTTGTATGTTGGAAGTTTTGCAATTGTGTTTAAATGGTTTTTTTGGTAAAAGTGCAACTAAACATCAATTAGCCCAATTCCCAGGCCTTTGGCAGCACTTTGGCTTTTCATCTGCCCCACACTCATTGACTCACTCGACTTGGCTCGACTCGACTTGATCAGTAGTCGACTCAGCTCGATTTCTGTTTCTATTTCGGTTTCTGTTTCTGTTTCCACATTGCTTCCACTTTCATGTTGCATGTGACTCGGCTCACGTTGCATATTGGCAATGTTTCCCCCAACTTGCTGTTGTTGTTGTTGTGTTCAAGTTGCCCTTGCCATGAGTCTAGAGTCTTTGATTAGAGACGCTCGTCTTCACACAAGAGTGAAATTTATTGCAATTTTCATTTCATTTATTTGTCTTTCAACTGCGGTTTGTTCCCTTGCCCGATTCTCTCAAATAAAGCCTTTCCCATATTATTTTATTGTTTAAAAATATATATATAAATGTTTCACATGTGTTCTCTGTAATTGTGGTCATCTGGTCATCTTTTGCCCATTCAACTCAGTCTCACGTGCCATCAAGAGTGCGTTTTCACTTTGCCGCAAACTCTCGCAACTCTCGAAAGTGATTCTTATCACATGAATTTAATGAAATAATGGCTACTGAAAAGGAGAATGTCTACACAGTGAGAGAATCTCTCGCAGAGTGTCTTTTTTCACCATTTCACTCATGCCGACTGTCAAACCAAAAGAAGCTCTGAGTTAAATCCAAACTCAACTTACAGTAACAACGACACACATTCAAGGTCTCCTCTTAGTGGCAATATCCTTGGCTGCTTGGATGTTCCCATTTCTCACATTCATGTCATGTCACGATTTTGACCAGATGAAAGATGGACCACATCAGCACATCGACAATGCAAGTTAATTCCATCCCATTTGATATTGGTCAAATGTGGTGATTGTCAACTCGCATATATTTAAATCCATTAACTTTAAGATGGGAAACAAAAAGTTTCACAAATCGATAGGAATTCACAAATAAATTTTGTTCAGTTATAAGTGAAACCGCTAATAGGTCATACTATATTTTGGCACGAGTCAAGACTGAAGAGAAAAGAGGAGGATAGACGTACAATCATTAACACCCTTAAATGTCATTTGCTGGACCCGAGGCTTTCAACGAATTCTAGTTCACTGACTGCCTGTCAAGATTTATGCAAATAATCATAAGACTTGTGCGTAACGGCAGCAGCTGAAATTGCTTTGGCCCACAGTGACCCCGAGTGAAAGATATTTTTATTTTTTAGCTTAGAACTTTTGCTTTTCTTTTCTTTTTCGGCTAAGGTTCATTTCACTGCCAAATGATTTATGATTAATGTTCGGAAATAATTTGCGGCTTACAGAAATAGAAACTGTGCCAATGCAAATTATATTGAAAGGCTTTGAATTTCGGCAAACGGGGCGTATGAAATTTCTTTTGAGTTTGATTTTAACTGCACCACACTAACAATTAAACAAAAAATAAACGGTTTACTTTCAAACGCGTATATTTCCTGTTAGATTAATGATGTGTACAAAAAGAATGCTCACCAATCACCAAATGACCAAATCAGCAAACACAAATTTGTTTATCTTGCATCTGTGCATCTTCACAACTGGGAAGAACATCATACAAGCAGAATTTACAACAAAGTTACCTCAGCGACAGAGAAGGAGACAGAAAAGTGTCGTGAACTTTGTGCCCCGTTGGGAGCTGGCTGTGCTGACTGGTTGAGTGCTTGACTGGTTGCACAATACATCCACTATCAATACCTATGGCTATGCTTTTCATGACCGAAACCAGAGAATCGAGAATCCCGGCAAGCGGCGCGTCGTCTCGTATCAGTGCTGAGACATCGTCAACGGGGCAACAACGGAGCAACAAACAACATGCAACAAATGATCGAGAGCACTAACAAGACTTGATCCTGCTGCTCCTGTTAGATGCCCCAAACGTTGACTAACACTACTGGCACAATTTCCCAAAAAAAAAAAAACAACACAGACTGTAGACCAACGGAAAGACAGACTGAATAAACAGTTCTCCCGTTGCTTTAGCTGTTATTTTTATTGCTGTTGTTGTCTTCATTGGTGAGGCATTTAAATGGGCGGCAGCCGAAAGAAATGTTTGCTGCCTGCAACATTAGTGGCTTAGTTGAGTGTTTTTCGTGTTTTTGGCATTTTATGCTGGGTGTACTTCAAGACGAACCAATTGCAAATGACTTAAGATGCACACTTTCGATAACATTTTGGCAAATTTATGCAAGTCGCAAAAAACACAGCCCGAAACAAAAGTTTTTTGGTAAACTGAAGATTTTGGCAACAAGACAACATCATTTGGAGCGGGCCAAGAAGAATGCAAATCGTATTGGGCATGGCCAAAGACTCAAAAGGGCCAACGATGATTTAGCAATTTGTGTACATTTTTTATTTTAATGCGATTCGTTTGCTTTATTCGCTTGTGTTTTTTTTTTTTTTTTGTACACATAACTAAGCGGATTTTGGCAATTGCCAAGGCAAGGGTTTTGGAGAAGAGGATGCAGATAAATATTGTGAGTTGGACCACCGGAGTTGTTCTTGGCTTAACGACAGAATAAATGTCAAGGGGCAGGCAGAGCAAAGTGTCAGCTATTTAAAGATTTACAGTCGTCTGTCTGTTTCTCTTTCCCCTACCCACACACACAAGAATGTTGAGATAGATAGCGGTATTTTTACGTTAAAGACTGGCTGCAAAAACTATTCAAGTCTTTCTGACTTCTAGCTATCTTGCCAACAACAACAACTAACTCTGTCGGCAATTAAAGCCTTTTTGCAATTGCTCTAAGCTCAAGCTTGAGTTCGAACCACTTTTAGCCTTTAAGTAACAAATGTGCCCAAGTGCTTGCTATTAAAAAAGAGTTCAGATATTCATGTATTTAATGTAGTGCCGTTTAGCCAATTAGAACTTGCAATATGCTAATTGAAATCCCGTTGACATGTTAAGCCCCACTGTGCAATAAATTTTATTAGCGAAAACTAACTTGGCTAACGGTTTAGACTCAGTCACAACTTCAGTTTCGTTGGCAAGTTGCCACGATTTCACTACTAAATTGTTGTTAAATTATAGAGCATATAAAATCGCATAACGTGCCAACGGCAAGGTGCACATAACAAAGAAGTTGAAAGCTTGGCATCCGTAATGAAGATGTTAAAGTTTAATCTTGCACATCATAAAAACAATAAAAAATAAAAACAGTTGTGGAATAATAAAAAATAATTAGAGATGAGCTGTTTTTATGCTTAATCAGTCTGAATTGGATCTATTTATTGCTATGTTGCTGGGGGAAATAAGCTTAGTTTATGTGTTCATTATACTCAAGAGAGTAAATGAGTTCTTATTTTTGATAGTTTTGTTAGTTAAATTTAACTGCAATAAAAGTTAACTGATGTTATATATAATCAATTTAATCTAATCAATCAATTAGACAATCTAAAAATGATCAGACAATTTTGATTGATCGAAAGCTTTCCGGATACATCTAAAATAAAAGTTTAAAGTCTAAGCATAATTTGCTTCTCATATAAATCTAATTATTCTATCACCTTTTGCCCCGCCTAAAAGGCCTAGACAATAATAATAATGCTTCTGACCATTTAAGCGGAATTCAGACAATTTGTAGCCGCTTTTTACGAGTATTAATTTATAAAACATTACAAAATGTTTTCATCTTTGCCGCCCGCTTTGCCAAAATGTTTTCGTTTATTTTTTTTTTTTTGCAGGCTTTTGTTTACTCATTAGAGGCCCACTCGGGGTGGTCGGTCGCTAAACTTCTTTGGAATGGCAATCGAAACATACAAAAAGCAAACTAATTAAAATTGCATTTGCGATAAATACACAAAGAGAATAAGTATTTTAAATCAAGACATTATTTCTTTTTATGTATATATATAATCCATATTTATAACGGATTTTAATTTCTATTTTGTTTCATATTATTCTTGAAAACATTCTTTATTTTAGAACGTGTGATAATTTACTTTGCAGTTTTCACATATATTTCTCCGTGTATTCGCCAAAAATAAAGAAGAAGAACCCTTACGAAATGTGTAAAGCTGTCCATGAACAATTTGAAATGCTAGAACCTTGACAAACTCTCATGGCAAAGTGCTTCACTTTGTTGTTTGGTTTGGTTTGTTCTGTTCTGTTCTGTTCTAGGTTCTACCCAGTTTTAGTAAGCGCGTAAATATTGTGCCATAAACTTGGCAAAGCGAGATATAGAGGGAGAGACGATCGTTTAAAGTCAAGCAGCTCAGCTATAAATGGCATTGAGTCGATCTTTACTGTCCATCGGGGCAATGAAGTTGCCTTAGATGTCGCGTTCTCGTTGTTCTTGTTGAAGACTAGACGCGAGAGAGAGATGCCGCCGTTGCCGTTGTTCAACGATAAGACTGGAAATATATGTATTTGATGATGTTGACAATCGATCAATAGATCATTAAGCGGTTAGCCCATAAAATACCTATGGCTGCATTGCCCATTTTTCTTTCTTTCCCTGTATGTCCCTGCATGTGAACTTGGCCATCAATTTGAAAGGCGGTCGTTCAGTCAGATGAGAATCGATAACAATTTGTTAATTGCCGCCGAAGGCATTGAAGACCTACTTAATGTCTCGAGTTCCCAAAACGGAAGTGGAAGTCTCATAGCTAATGAGTTGCATACATAATGCAAAGGTAATAAAATATCATAAAACTTTCTTAAAGACTGAACATCCCGCTTTAAGCTACGATTCTTGATACTCTGTGTTTTGCTCAGTGTAAAAAGGAACATCAACCAAATACGTGCTACTAATGAGCATCATTTTTGTAGCTTTCATTTTCATAATTAAATTCCACGTGTGGGAAAAGTTAACTGAAAAACAAAACACTTTCCAACTTTCAATTTTTTGGCCAGACAAGTTAAATTCTAGTTTGTCAACAAACCAAAAAAAGAGGTTCTTAAATGAAATAATTGGAGTAGGTTGTATGCAAAACTTACTCGACAACTTTAGCATTAAACTTTTTTGCCAAAAAAAATCTCTGTTAACCTTCGATGACTTCTTGTTTGTAAATATTAAAACTAAGTGTATGAAAAATGAAAGTTTGCCAAAAATGTCAACCCTATTTTTTTTAGGTAGTTTTCGACCACAACAATTTATAAGTTATGCAATGTTAACAATTCCAATCGAAAGCTTCTAGTTGTGTTTGAGATATGGGAACAAAGCGATATGATAACCGTATAAATGAAAGTTATGCGATGAGAGCTCTATCGAGCGAGTTGAAAGTCTTAGATGAAATGGTTAGCAACAATTTACCAGCTAACCGGCTGCATTCATATTCAAATCGATACGCATTCAAAGTTAGTTATCACTGTAGCATTTTTATAGCTGTCGGTTAGTTTCGGACTCTTTTGTTTTGAACTCTCACTTTCATGGTGATGTTGCCCCGCATGAACTCGCTACCAATATGATTAGTTTGTGAATAATGGATGCCTGTTTGTGGCAGGTTCAGTTGTTGCACATGTTTTTCCACCAAGCTGTTAGCGTGCTCAAATTATTTCGTGTGGAAAAGAAAAGACGATGATTTTTATATTTTCTTATATATGATTTATGATTAACTAATTGGAATACATGCTGTCAATAGTCAAGTACTCAACAATGCATCAAAAGGGGCGTCTGAAGACCCCTTTGTAACCATTTAGCTGTACATCGATGAGTTAATCAAGATGCAAGCACACAAAAAACAAAACATAAAAAAACACAGACAAGTAGACACCAATTGCATCACTCACAACTCAAAACTCACAGCTCTCATCACATCGCACACTCGAATAATGCATTTCTGTGTTGATGTTGTTGTTGATTTTCACTGCCTGACTATTGACACAAATTGCAAAAGGGAAAGAATGTGCAGAGAGGAATGCCAATATGAGAATACTCTTTAAATAAAGATTAACTAAAAAAAATTAAATAGTAAATAAAAAATGTTGATCGATTGACTTTGCTTACAAAATTAAAATTAGAAATTCTCATTCAAAAAACAAATATCTTTAAGCATTTTGAATAAATTTTTAATTACTTGATTTTAATTTTAATTTTTAATTACTTGAAAAAGTATTGCCAACAAGATCCATAACAAAGTCATAAAGCTCCTGCTCTTAGCGAAAATATGGCAAAAAGAATTGAGCAAAAATAATATGCAAAGTCATGAAGTGCTGTTGCAACCACAGCTTGTGTGTGTGTGTGTGAAGATGAGTTGCACTCAAGAAATTGGCGTAGGCACAACAAAAACACCAACAACAACAACACTAAACAAGCATCTAGAAAAAACTACCGTGTTGCGGGCATCTTGGGGGCAGAATCGTGAGTGCCAATGTTCGTACAGTTATGCAAATGAATTGTTGTTATTGACAAGAGTGTCACTTGCCGCATGTTGCATAAACATTGCACAATAATTTCTTTGACTAATTGCAAGACAAATTGGCAAAAGCAAAATAAATATGAGAATACTGCACAAGAAATGTCTTAAAGCCAGGACCAAAACCGGATGCCAGGCATTAACCGCTATTCAGTTGCAGGCTGCACAATTTTTTTTGTGGGCGTTTTGTGGATTACAAATTTGTTGTTGTTGTTGCTTTTGAATTATTGAACAAACGCGTATCGTTTCACCTGCGGTCAGAGCTAACTGTGCAAGCAAGCTGCTTTGGCAAAATGTATTATAATCTTTATGCATAAATTCACACACAAACACACACACACAGAGTCTGACTGGACTGGGGCAAGTTCGCTGCTTGAATCTTTTGTTTGCATTCGCTGGCTATAAATAGCCATGGACCATTGTATTTCGTGCACCAGAAACCCAATTTTCAACCAAATGCGCAAAAAGCTCTAATGGAACGTTTAATTAGACATAGATAACAGTCTATTTATTCATTAACCCAAAAGTGATTCTCTGTATAAAAGAAAAATAAAACTCGATTCGTGACTTCATGTGGTTTAAGCCTTGATTAAAATATTTGCGTAAAAGCATGCTGTAAATTTAAATGCGTTCAAAATAGAATAGGCAACTGAACTGAAATCGTTAACAAACTTAGTGAAAGGAGCGTGGGGGAAGCTGAAAAGCAAGTAAACTTTGCTTGAGCCAACTTTAGCCATTTCCATCTATATTAATGTCAACTAAAGAATTTAAAATAAGTTGTTATAAAAATATTTTTGGAATAATCAGTAAAACTTCGAACTAAATTCATTGTTAATCTAATCACAATATCATTAAAAAAGTTGTCAAAATTTAATTGAACCCATTAAATTAAATCGAACATAGCTCAAAGCTTTTAGAATGCTGGCTCATATTTAATTTTGTTCACTACACTTAAGTGTAATAAAATTCGTAATAGTAGAACAGGAATCGACACAATTTTGCTATTGGGCATTGCTCACCGAAAAAAAAAAACAAGAACTCTGGATTAAAAACCATTAATATCAGATATGGTTGCAATCTTTTGGACTTGCTTCTGCTTGCACTGATGCACTTTTGCTGTCTCTGTCGAAGTGCTGATCTCTAAACTGACCTACTTGCTACTCTTTCCATGGTGTGGGGGGCATATTCAAAATGAAATCTGTGGGCGGGCTGTGCCTGTAAATATGACAAACATCTGTTAATATGGTAGCAATGTTTTGGCCATATAAGTAAACAGCACAAGGTGACAGATCCAACTAAAGTCTTGGATACCAACTGTGGCATGGTATGGAAATTTTCCTTTTAACTGGCCACGTTCGGTTTTAGCCAAAAATGAAGATTTGGTCAGCCAGCTATGGCAAAAACAAGCACGCCATTTGAAAATGGCAATCAACTCTTAAGTCGAAGGGAGAGTGGAAAGAGTCTGGGGACACTTTGGACATTGGGCGATCTCACCCAAATACGCGACAGCTCAATCAGTTGGCCATGACTGCGTTTGGCTCTTGGATATTTGAATATGTATCGGATATCTTCTGTGGTGGATGAGGCTGCAATTTGATTTATGGTCGTTGGGTTTAGTTCTTCTTTGTTGCTTCATGCATTTTCATGTTGGAATTCATGCATAAACATAAAAGCAGCCGAAATTTCAATCCTTACCATAGTCATTGAACAATAGAACAGCGCGACATTTGTTAACCTGCCCCAAACTAAACTCTCGACTTGCAACTTGCATTTTGCAACGCTCCATTGTGTTTTATGTGGTACCCGTGGAACGTGAGGTTCAACTTGAGTCCATCTTCTCGCTCTCGCTAAGTAAATAATATATCCTGTAATAAACATTGTAACTTATGTACATAGATATTATATCTTATTGATTCTTAAAGGTTTGTTTTCTGTCACTCGCTTTAAGTTTTTCTCTCTCTCTGTCGAATCGATTCATTTGCCGGAGTTCACCATGAAATTCTTGAACAGCGTAAAAGTTGTTTGAAAGATTCGCTTGTATTTTGTGAAAGCGCTTAAATGTAACATATTTTTATTGACAATGCCAATGACAGACTGATGTATTGGCAAAAAGGTAGAAGACAGAATGTGCTTCTCTCGGCATGGCTTTGATTAGTTAAGGTGTTCGCATTGACCCACAGAACTACATTTCTCCATAACAACAGCAACATAAAGAAGCAGAAGAAGTGTGCGGAACAGAGACTTTGTAAGAACAGCAGCATTAAATGAGTAATTAAAGTGAAGGAGTTTGCCCTGCAGCCTCAAAAGAGTCCCAGTCCGTTAGTCAGTTACTCAGTCAGTCAGTCAAGAAACGAGACGAGACACGAGCAGTTCGCGTTTTGTCTACTTGATAAATGGACCTTCGTCACACTCCCTCCAGCTACCATACTAATCGACACTACTTTAGACTCCGTCTTAGACTGGCTAAATAGTCTCACACCTCAATGATGATGATAATGATGACGATGATGATGAAGGCGAAGGCGTCTGTGGTAATATTTTGGCCTTTTGGCTGCCAGCTAAGCTGCCAACTCAATTAGGATGCTTGGAAATGATTCATTCTAATCTAAAGTCGAGTATCTGCAGTCATGAGTTGAAGTTCGACTTAAAGTCTCTGTTAGACTTCATTTTAGCACTTTGGATTTACCGTTGCGGCGTGCGGCGGCATTCCCCGAGGCGGCTCTAAACCGTTTGTTGTGTCTAGAATTTTGCATGGCCATTTCATTATTGATTCGCATCTTAACAATGTCTCAAGCCAAATGTCTTCATTTAGTTGCAGCTTTCCCGACACGTTTACACATTTAACGATCGTAACTAAATTTATGACATCTTAATATGTCCGAGAATTCGGGACTTTGGTAATAAACAGAAAAAAGCAATGGAGTTATTCTATATAGAGAGAGATAAGCTTAAAATAGTAAAGTAAAATCTTGAATATATGCCTAATTCAAGTATCGAACAAATCAAAAGTGAACAACAACTTATGAATGAACCATGCTCGCATTGAATGAATGACTAATTGATGAGTTCAATGAATGACCTGTAGGTCGATGGAATGCCATCATTAATTAGACTTCAGTTCAAGTCAACTGGTTAACAATGTGTGTGAAGATGAAGGTGAAAAGTTAAGTTAGCAAAAAAAAAATCTAAATCAAGGTAAATATTTTGGTACACTTTCATTTGATTTGAGAGGCAAAGAGACAGGTTGAAATTTCAGTATTCACTTCTTTTTATCGGTTGCATTGGCGATAGTTAATTGAGTTTTTATTGCGAATTAGTGCAAATCAATGAAACCTGTCTCAACATTTCTACTTTTGTCTGGCAATTAATTTACTCATTAGACCATTTCTGGACACACATTCATCAGCCACAAACGGCACTCGGCCAAAGATGACAACGACAAAGAACGCGGCATGCAGCCTTTATGTCCAACATGGGCGTTTCTCAGAAAGTATGATCTTGCATCGACCCAGAATCCGTTTGCAAAAATTCCCAGGAGTTTGTTGTTGCGCTCAAGGTTTTTGGTCATTCAAATGGTTTTGTTTGGAACATAAACATCTCATAACTCAATTAAGACTTGGGCTTGGGGACTTGGTCAAGCTAAATATACATAAGTATAACTGTAATAACAATTGCACTCGGAGAAACCTAAAGGAACTTTACAAAAAAAAATACGGAAATGGCAGTTTGTTGTAATATTTAACGTAACTAAGATGAATGCTTAAATACTGAAAATCGTAAATCAAACCTGATAAAAAAGCTGAAATCTATTTAATCTTAACATTTTTAATCAAAAATTTATTTTAGGTACAAACATTTGCATGTTATTATTTGACTTAGCGTTGTAATGAAACATTTGGAACTACACAATTGTTTTTTTTTTTTCAGTGTACTGTATCACAGTCATCTAACCTAGCTTGGACTATGCGTCACTGGTTTTGTTGTACATAGTTGATCCGCCGCCAATCGCTTTATTCCCACTTCCCTCCCAACTTACCGATCGAGTTGGAGTTAAATGTTGTTGGACATTTCGCTAATGAACAAGCGGAGAGTGGCACAGACGAACGTTCAGTTAGGTGGAGGAGAGAGACCGAACAGCAGTAACAAATATCCAAGTCAAAGTCAACGCCATATCCATGTCCATGCACATGTCCATATCGGTGTTCCATGAGTGTGCAATTGATTGCGCGACAACATGTGTTAATTACCGCGATCTAATAGCGTTGATGCAACGTCAAACAGTAGCAACTATACATATACATATACATATATGTATATACACATAGACTGGTTATCAAACAGCTAAGTGCTTATGAAATAGTTGTGTGAAGTAACCCATCTAAAGAATAATTACTTCAGATAAATCGAAACTGACAGAAATGGTCAAGAACGTGGACCCTTAAAAAAAATGTCTCTCAACTGTAATTGGGAACTGAGAAGCGTGTTAAGTGATTTATCATTGCAGAGCAAAAAGAAGAAGAAGAAATGGTATCGGAAGTGATGATGACCTTGAGAAAAATATGTTATGAGCATAGAAAAATAAAAACAGGTGCAATTCCCAGGTGCTTCCAAGCCCATAACGAATGCAGTCTGTGCCTTATAAATAAGTACGTTTAAGGTTAAAAGTTTAAAAGCATAGCAAAAATATAGAACAAAACAGAAGTTAAAGTCAAGAAAGAGCTGAACTAAAAGATTGTCTGACCCTTAAGTCTGGATTAATATAAATATCACATTCAAAGAATATTTTATTGTTGAACATAAATTCATATTATTCCTTGTCAACAACATTCATTCATTTAAACTAAGCTGTGAGAAACCCTCACATACTTTAATAACCTTGAAAAACAAAGGCAACAAATAGTTAAAAGTAGCACTTTTTTAATGCCGCTAAAACTGGGCAAAACTCCAATTCGCATTGCTTTTGGCACACGAAAGAGAAACTTAAGCACTTATCGTTTTTATTTGGCAGAGCCACCAAAAACGAAAAGAAAGCCACTCAATAAAAACAAACAAATGACAACAAATTAGTTACAATTTCTGGCTTAGACTCTGCTCAAGTTCTTCGCGTCGAGTGTCAAATAAACTTGAAAAATAATTGTGCTATCGACAGTTTTGAATCGAACCACAAACACACACGTCGAAACACGTCTCAATTGAAACGCTTAGTCATCTTCGGTAGCTCAAAGCCAACAATGTTTATCACAACATATCCAAAGCTAAGAAACACACAAAAAATGAGACAAAAAACAAGAGCCATAAGTTTCAACAAAAGAATAATAATGGCTATTCTAAGCGAATTTTCTAGTTGATCTTTGAATGGATTTGATGATGATAGCGATTATGAACAGTAATATGATACAGTTTCTTAAATTGGCTCATTTTGCAAGCAAGCTAATAACTTTCATTTCATTCAATTCACTTTCATCATTCACACCTCGTCTTTGTTTCGCATTAGCCAAATCGCTGTCAAAATCATTTTTTATTGCTGTAAGCCATTCATTATTCATGTCGTTTAGTTTGTGATTTTTCTTTTTGCTCCGAAGCTGACCATCTGATGGGATCACACATACTTGGCATGACAAATTTTTATCTGATTTTCGTTTTCGGGTTTCCCGCATATGACACAAATTGTGCTCTCAGCATTCTATTTAGTTTGAATTTCCGGAATTTGTTTCTTAACATATTTGTAAAACAATTTCACTTTTCACTTTGCTGCTGACCACTTGAAAACTCTAACGAGATTCCAACAAAATAATACTTCAGAGCCTTGTTGCAGTTGCATCTTTGAATTGTTTTCCTTATCTGTCCGCATTTGACAGCTGTCAAGCTGCATTGTAACATAATTTACATACGCATTATGAATGCTTGGCATTAACATAAGTTCATTCACATATGATATGTACATATGTTTTTTGAATTTTGGGTACGTGAGAGAATTTAAAAGCGTTTAACAATTATGTGTAAAGTTTTAAAGAAAATCAGATTTAGCACCAATATATGTTAATAAGAGATGAACGATGTTCATTCATTTTAACTAAGTATAAGTAAGTTTACATAAGCTTCGAATGTATTGCATATGATTAATATGCTCAAATATTGGCAAATTACAGCTCAATCTTCATAATGAACCCACAACTAAAAATTATTAGGCCAAACAACTCACTTTATTAATTCAACAACAATAAGTTCAAATTTGATTCCTCTACGAATTGGCTTTTCAGTCAGCCCACTTGAAGCCCACTCGCCAAAATAATGATTCAGCGATTCTGAAATCGTGCGTGCTGAGATTTGATTAATGCTTTCAAATTATTCAAAGCGATTAAATGAAATTAAACCAACATTCAATTGAAGCTCAACAGAAACTCAATTAAACCAAAAATGTTATCAAATTAAACACTTTGAAAAGTGTGAAAAATTAACGCGTTTAAAATACTTTATAGCAGTTGCACAACTCAACAATATTAAATTTGCCTTACATAACACAATAAGTTAAGCATAAAATAAACGAAGCGTCATTTTTTTTTTTTTTTCTTTTTCAACAATAATAAAAATATCTATCCAAAAAACAATATTTTCTTCAACATCAACAAGTAAAGCTCCGTGGCTTGAACGAGATGGTTGGATGTATCATATTTAAGCCAAATTGCGTGTACAAGTCGGCTAACGGGCAAATGGACCGTCTTGTATCTTTTATGGCCAAAAGTGGAGTTGGGCTAATTGCAGCTGCCATTTCGTTTAGCTTTGTTTTTAGCGATTGACGAAGAAAGTCCACAAAATTCCAAGTAAAGCAAATAATGTCAACCAACTGGCCTAACTTTGTGTGTGTATACAGTTCAGATACAAGTACACTGAGAGAAATATTGTGAACGCAAATAAGGTTCGGTTTGTAGTAAAAAAGTTCTTACCAAAATTCATAATAAAAATTGGTTGGATTTATTGTAAATTGATTTAAAATATATAAGACTGTTATCGATTTATAACGAAAAATATTTTATCGATATTAAAAAAGATAATTATAATCGTATATTGATTTTTACCAAACACGTAAACACTTTGATTCAGAACATCTCCAAGCTTAGCTCTGTTAATTGGACTATTCAAGTAATTTTTTAAGTGTACTTTAAAGCCCTTCTTGCACGGTCTGTGCATTTGCCGCGTGCCACAATGAGCCGGCGCTTAATAAACGTAAATAAATGTTGAAGGTTTTAATTTTTTTGTGTTTACTTTCTTTTGGCTGACGTGAGAAATGACCCCACACGTGTATGCATCTAGTGTGTGTGTGTGTGTGTGTGAGATAAGTTTCATGGCTGTTTAATAATTTCACAGATATCCAGCAGCTCTAGGGACAACAAAAGGCAAAAAGGCAAACATCATTCGTTGCAGCGTGAAATCGTTTTAATCATTGACCAAACAACAGCAACAACTTTGTGGCGTCAAGATGAAACATATAGATTTCGATGTGAAAGTTTAATGACAGGTCTACAGACAAAAATATATATAATACACACACACACGCAAAAGAGATTATGATTATCGCCTTGATGGCCTGATGGTCAAGGCATTTAAACATTTAAAACGCTGCATCTAATCCAGATGCAGCTGCGTCTCGGCCAACTTGTTAGCTGAATTTTCTTAACTTTTTTTGTATTTTTGCCTAGCCTATTTTTTTAATGGGCAAATTTTCTACAAAGTTTTTAACAGAGTGAAAGGATATGTTTTTTAAATATAATTTAACGCTATTAGATTTTAAGTAACTAGGATTTAATATTTATTTGAAATTTTTGTTAAGTAAACCACTGTTTTTTGGTTTCACTTATATTTTTAACAGTCTTTTTATAGGTGAAATCTAATTCACTTGGCTTTTATGGCCAAAAGCTTGTTGACCAACATTTAATACTCACAATAAACATTTTACTATCAACTCCCACAACATAAAAATGTATGCTAATGCATGTTTAAATATTTCCAAAGCCATAAACACCATTACAGCTGTCAAATTCAATTGAAGTTTAATAAAAGTTTTTGTTGTGCTGGGTATTCTTAAGTCGAACAGTGTGTTAAATTTTGTATTCAAAGACTTCATACTTGCTTTTTAATTGAAAAATGTTAGCGGCTCTTGGCCACTTTGCACATAACTGACAAAACACCGCGGGTCTGGTACGGGTCTAGTATAAGGAGTCAAAGTCTGGCTCCGGCTTCTAATCTTAATCGCTGCTAATCACAGGCGATCAATTTTTTTTTCTGTTTCTAGTTTTCTTCTTTTCGTTGAAGTTACTGCTGTTGGTCGAGATGTGTTTGCAATTTGAAAAACTATAGAACCGTGTGCCTTCTGCTCCATTTTGAGAGGTGAGAAGCATTCAATTGGGCGGCTGGCTGCCACTGCTTTTTGTTGCTGTTGTTGCTGCATGCAACCGAGAAGAAAAAAAATAGAGATTTTGCTAACACGTCTGGGGCGAGGCGAGGCACCTTGCAGTCAGTTGTTGCAGTTGTTTGTTGCATTCGTTGTGAGTTGTTGATTGTTACACGTTGATTTGATGCATGCGAGGCACAAACAACTGACCTTGACTATGACTGCCATTGACTTTGACTACACTTGGCGAAAAGAGCAGCAGATAATTTCTTATAAGAAGCTTTTTGCCTGTACAACGTCTAAGTGAAAATTTCCTATGGAAATTTCATATTTGTTTTCTCCAAGTGTTTGCCAGTGCCAAGAAGTGGGCAACACATAAATGGCACTTTAGTCTTTCATCTTAACCATGCCCAGAAGCCACACACGACATTTGCATGGCACGCAGCAGCGATCTATCCGATTTATGCTATAGTTTTTACGGTGTTTTTTTGATTTATGTGCCACGCCGTTAGCCGGGGCGTTGCACTCTAGCAGTTATGTTACACTATTGATGCTGCTGCGGCTGTTGCTGCACCGCCCAGATTATGCAATATTGATTGCACAATAATTGGCGAAAGGGCGCAATCGTAACCAAATCCCCATACAAGGTGTCGATCTCACTAACGAGCTGTGAGCCAAATATCGCCAAATGAAAGAGCAACAAAAAAAAAACTAACAACAACAAAACAAATGCTGGCATAAACTTCATACGAATCGTTGGCGATTATGCACAAGTACTCGATACTTTGTACAACTTCCGCCATTGTGTGATGCATAATGCAAACGGCAATTTCTACACGGTGAGAAAAAGAATTTGCATGGAAATTAGAGCGCCTGGAGAATGGTTTACTCAAAGGTTGTTTAACCAAGCGACAAATACAATATCTTAGCTAAATATCATTGAAGATATGAATTGTAATAAGAAAATAATTTTATTGCAACACATAGGAAATTAAAATCGCAGACTCAAATTGTGCTATGTTAGATTATCACATAATTTTTCTCTATGTGTATAACTGTGCCTGTGTGTGGACTTCTACGTTCAAACTCTTCCTGTTGCGCTTTAATATGATAACAAATTATGGCTAGGCACTTCTTTGCAAGTGAAGTGAGTGGAGAGTGCGGCGCTTTTAATACAACACACATATGTGTGTGTGTGTGTCCAGTGTGTGGTATTCATAGGTGGTTTTGGCAGTGCCACCAAACAGTGGCAAGGCACACACATATATGGGGCTTTAGCCAAGCAACAAGCTGTTTGGCTGTTTTATGATTATCATGATATACGAGTGCCCATTGTTTTCGGGAGCACATGACAAAAAAAATGGCAGGCTAAAAACCGACTTACCAAAAATGGCCAACTCAGACTGTTGTAAAATTTAAATGAGCAGAGTGTAGAAAAGTTTCCTTCAACAACAATAACAGCAACAACAAAAACTAATACCCAACAATTTGTTTGCCTTCTGCCACATGCAGCACAGCTCAGCTCAACTCAACTCAATAGCCAACTACTAGCTGCATTCCAAAGGGGGCTTATCAGAGCACATTAGGTGAGAATTGTGTCACCTAATTAGCGTAAATGTATCAAAAAGTCAGTCAACAGCAGCAGCGGCAGCGGGCACTTTGCCAGCCGCCAACCCAACGGTCTAATCATATACCAATCTTCAGGTGGCAAAAACGTGACGATCCGTTCACAAAACAAAAAAACTAAACCACAAAAAGTTGCAAGTTGCCTTCCTTTTTTTCGGGCTAATTTCGTGCGTCACTTGAGTTGCATAGAAAATTGTGTCTAAGCGGCTGAATAATCGTGGCTTAGAGTCCAAACTGAAGTTGACAGCCAATTCTTGGACCCGAAATCACGTTCGATGTTTTTTTTTGGCACTGCTGTCATTTTGTGGAATTTTGTTATGATTTATAGTTAAATGTTTTCTGCGTGTTTTTAATAAAATAACCTGCTAAGCCAAAGAAATATAAGAGAACAAAATTTATTTACTTACCTTACAACACGAAAATGTTTTTATTTGTTACGTGGCGAATTTAAGATGCTGTCCAAGATTTAATTCTATTCTGCACAGATTAGTTCGACGATTTGACACTAGAAGAAAAGAAAAAGATATAGAAAATCAGTAATAAAATGATTTTTCTATAACATATTTCTATAATTAAACAATAAATTTAATCTGAGTACACAAAAGCTAACAACAAACCATAATTCACACTACAAACAAACGAAAACAAAAGACTTAGGCAAGAAACTTAAGCAGCTTACACACTATTTTAACTTCAAGCAAGTACAACAAACGACCTTCTTGCATCAAAAAAAAAAAAAATTGTCTATACACATCATGACAATGTAAAAAGTGTCCACGGCAAAGGGCATAAAGAGAGTGTGTATATACATATATTTTTTTGTATTTTTATGATCATTCTTAGGTATATATTTTTCTTGTTTTTTCAAATCGACTATTGTCGAGTGTAAGTATTGTAACTATTATTATTGTCTATTCCTATTATTATTTCTGTGTTAAGCTATGCGACGAAGACGACATGCCACACGATGTACTTGGTTACACGTGCGATGATAATGATGATGATGATCATTATGATGATGCTGATCAGTGGATGGACTGCTAGAGCAGTTTGCCATTTGTCGCAGTATTGAGCACAAAAGTTCTTGTCATTGGCAAAACGACTTTCACCGGCGGGGCTTAGAATGCTGCGTCTGCTGCTGCCGCTGCATGCTGCTGCTGTTGACATCTTTTGGCCGCAAAAATTTCTTTTATGAGTATTAATGGTTCTAGCAAAAGAAGAATGCCAAGGCCTAATAGATCTACGGGCAATGATAGACAGACACAATGGCAAAAAGGGCAGCCGTTCAAAAGAATTTCTAATTTAATGCTGTTGCAGACCAAACCACAATTGCCCATGGCTAAGAATCAGGCTAAACGTACATTCCATAATTAGACGATTAGGCGGCCCAGTCCCGCAAACCAAATTGAATAATAATAATTTGGTTAAAAATTTCACTCGAAAGCCGAAGAGATAAACTCTCGTTATTTCCGGGTCACACGCACATTTAGCCAGAAAACGAAGAGAAAAATAAATCGGAGCCAAAGCAAAACGCATTCCCCAAAATTCCACCTCACTCCACATAATCAAATCAGAATGCTGCGTGGCAACAGCGACAATAAAAAATTTTGCAGCGCGCAAATCAAAGGAAAGTTGAAGCCAGCATCCACACTTAAAGGGCCCATGCCGCCGAGCCAGAGGACACAAACAAATTATGGTAAGTAATCAGGTTTAATTAACGCAACGTTTTATCTTCCAATACGCAAGCGCCCTAAAGGGCAACAGCAGTTGATCAAGGTATACAGACATTATTGTGAGGTACGTAAGTAATCAAAGAAGAGAAAATTCTAATAAAACATGCACAATCCTGCTTCAACAGCTATACTCCAAATGAAAAATGTTTTTAAAAAAAATATTTCACATTTTAAAGTTATCCAAAGTCAAGTAAGTTGAAGTTATGGTATAAACATTTCAAAAGTATAAAAACTTATCAAAAATAGAGTATTTACTGATCGTTAACAATAAAACCGCATTTACTGTTAGCCCGAAGGTGCGTTGAACTTATTTGGCAAAAGGCGTTGGCCAATGGCACAGCATTTAAATGGAATTTCCTCACACACCAAACAATTTATGAGCGAAGATGACCATCTTCAATTATAAATACAAAATTAAATTGTTGCCGGCAGTTTTTGTTTTCATTTTTCTACCCGAGATTAAAGCCAATGCAAACAAAACATGTGCTTAATGCTTTGGATGCTTTGATCAGCAACATTTATATAGTAAATATGAATTTCTGATACACATTGAAGAACACAGAGAGTATGGCACAAACAATTTCATGCCCCTCCAAATCATTGATATCAGCAACAATTGTTAATCAAGCCGGCTCAATGGTCGTACACACAAAAAAAGAGTGCTAATAATAATAAAAAAAAGTTCATGATATGTGCTTTGAAATTTCGCCGACATAAGCTATAAACAAAAATATTGGTGTGAACTTGAAGTGCTATGAAATAATATAAATACAAAAAAAGTATTACAAATTGAATAAAATACAACTTGTAAAAACTTAATAATTCTGTAATTCAAATATAAAATGAGAGAAAAATATATTTTTTAAAACAAGAAAATATTATTAAGGGAATCAACCTTTGCTTTTGTATATCATAAGAGTTGAATAGTATTTTCGCAATGCATTTGGATTAGTTTTGCACGATGATGTAAGCGTAAGCGTTGAGCATGTTAAACCAAATAAAGTTAACCCTAAAATGCAATTCTTACAAACTTGGCCATAACACTTAGCGGAAGGAATAGGTCTCAGGGTTCGCACTGCACAGTGCGCACAACACATTTAAAATTCAATGCTTGGCACACAGAGCGCAAAACAAAGTAGAAATAAAATTTTCTCAGCTCATATTTCACCCAGGCTGGGCATAATATTACGCCCAATTTGGCGCTGGCAACGGTGCTGGACCTCGAACACGTCTTGGGCTGGGGCTGGGGCCCCTTGTTAACAACAAGCCAGTTACAATGGGACAACGTTAGCTGTTTTATTTTTTTTCGGTCTTTTTTGGTTTTTTTTTGTCTTTTTTGTTTTTTTGTCTGCTGTTGTTATTATGCTCTACAATCAAAAGTACGTGGGCATATTGAGTTTGTGCGAGGGTGCTTAAAGGTCAACTCAATTCATTTTTGCAAAGTTTATTGGTTAACTGGCAAAACACACTAGTTTAAAAATATGAAAATGATAAAACTATAATAATACGCTTAACAGAACTTGAGAAAACAATTTAAATAAAAAACACCAAAAAAATATAAATAAAATGTTTAACTCTTTTTTATATTTATTGAAAGGAAAGTTTAAATTTTCTTCGTTATTGATGTAAAAAAAGAAAATAAGTACAAACATTTTTAATATTTAAAACATTAAAAATCGTATAAGGATTGCAACATATTGAAAAAATAATTTTTTAGTTAAGAATAAATTAGTTTTTAAATACCAAATTTTTGTATAAGGTATACAGCCTGTCGTTGCTAAGAACTTTGTGTTGCCTGTCTCACTTTGTATGTTTTTGGCAACTTAATCAGGCAGGCAAAAGCAAACGTTAACGGATGCTTTTGAGAATTCACAGAGTCAGCGAAAAAGAAGAAGAAGACGACTAAGCAAGATGGCATGGAAACACGACGCTTGCGGTCCACGACCCAAACCAGACCAAAGAACCAAGCAGCCGTAGCAAGAACTAAGGGCACACAGTGAAAAGAGGGGGAGGCAGTTAACAATTCACAATTTGCAGCCGAAAAAAAAAACAGAGTTATTGGTAACAAAGCTGTTTTTGGGGAACTTTTCTTCTCCCAAGCCAAAAGCAAAGCATATTGCGATTGTATGTAATTAAGACACAAATTTCTAGCCAATTAATTTGCAAAAAAAAAAAGCGAGCGAGAAAAACAAATGACTTAGGCAACGAACTCAGATTAACAGCCATGCAATTTGCAGCTGCTAACAGAAAGCTTCGCATTTGTTTTTATTTTTTGGTATTTTCACCTCGAATTGAAAGTGAGCAGCATGTTCTTCTTCTTCTACCACTACTATTTTGGCCAAATAATGCACCTGCTGTTTTCGGGGCAAATCGCTTGTCAAATCTGCGCAAGCTCATCAACACACACAAAAAACATCAAAAACAGCTGCCTTTTCAACGTGGCGGTGAAATGCAAATTGCCTGTCCCAAAACGAAAACAAAACCATAAAACAACTGTAAACAGATATAAAGAAGAATAGACCAATATTTGACACAAAATACAACTTGTAAATGTTGTTTTATTGCCTGATGCTTTTGTATAACAAATCCGCATGCTACTTAAGGCTAATGGCATATGATTTTTGCACTTCCTTGCCGCAACATTTCACCAGTTTTCATTGAGCAATTCTCGCCTGCTGCTTTCACCAGATCGTGATGCGCATTGAAAAGCCACATCAGCATGCGGGAATAAAATTAAGACATTTATTGAAAGGAAAAGGTCGCCGGCAACAGACAAAAAAAAAAGAAGATTTCGAATACGAATTAATTTATTTCGTATTTGTTATTCTTATTATGATGATGGACGCTTGGATTATTTACAAAGTAGAAGTGGAAATTGTTGTTTTCGAAGGCCTAATCGTTGAATTTATTAGGCTTGTATGCAAATGTGTAAATTGAATTGTTCCGATTATCAACTGTTTGCCCACACACAATTGAACTTTCGTTTTCATAGAGACAGGAATCAGCAGCAGGTATATCAACTTTCATCCATATGCCGTCAAATTTAAATATATCTCTATTTATGTAAATACAGTATTCTACCGTTACCTTTCACTCACACATGAACTGACTTCGTTTTGGGCTCCTAATTCAGTTAAACTGTTCTGTGGCAGTTTCTATGACTTTGTGGAGCAGAAAACGCACG